>JAVUPR010000327.1:8135000-9335000 GCA_036785695.1 Gentiana straminea | reverse complement strand
ATACCGCTAACCGGCATTGACAGCTGTCGACATTGACCAGCACGTTCCTAGGGTCCATTCTAGACTATGTTCAAACTTAGCACTTCACTATTCGTATTTCATGCCAGTTTACGATTACAATAAGCAGAATGGCTAGATCTAACCTACTGTTAATTAAACCTGTCGATCAACGTAGCTGTAATGTATCCTAGTTTTAGGTTTTCTAAATATTGCCTCGGTAAACCGGTATAGACCGCCGGGTTACCGAGGTCAGGTTTTCCTAATTTCTGGAACTACATTGCTCTGATACGATTAAAATAAGTAAATTGTGGGGTCTTTAAACATGCAGAATAACTAAAACACATAAATACAAACAGATTTACCATATTGAAGACAGTAAAGGAACGTTCAAAGCTTTATACCTTCAACAATGGAGATCTATCTCTATCTACTCAAGCTAGAGATGATGGAAGAAGGGAGGAAACTAGAAATAACTCCCAAAGCTCAAGAAAACTTTATTGCATAATAATAATTGTAATTTATGTAATGTAATATATAAAACATATCAAAACTTGTGAATCCTCCTTTAGAACTCTATTAATGCGGCCTTATATAGATACAATGGCCGACTTAAGACTCTCTAAAACCCTAACCGACCTAGTAGAGGAGACAAAATCAATTTCGTGTCGAACAAGTCGCCGGTTTACCGGGCCTAGCCCTCGGGTTACCGGGCCTACTTTTCCTCTCTTTCTTCAGCAGGCTTCTTATTGGACTTTAATCACTTGGACCAATGTACTTCTTTCGGTCCAGATCCATTCTCCAATTCTCCAGATTCGGTACATCCTATAAAACATGCAAAACGAGACAAAACAGTACCAAAACCTCGGGAAAATAGCATAGATGCAGAATTACGATCTTGGAAACACTCACATAGCATTTAACATATATTCCATATACTAACGAGCCTATTTATTCTCTCTTGAGCAGAATTCGGGGTGAATATAGGTATAATAATTGCTACCATTTAGGACGTTATCAACTACCCCACACTTAGCTTTTGATCGTCCCGAGAAAAAAAGGAGAAAATTAAACATCCCTGATCAGTATACAAGTTAATTAGAAACAACTATGCCTCACAAATTCAAGATCAAGATCATGCCACTCATATCCATCAGTAACACATTAAACACTATTCACGTCTTGAGCCAATATGTGTGCAATAAAGTTCACAACCACTTAGTAATGCAGACAATCTCACATTACGCCAACCCGTAGTCGAACTGACGAGCCTCGAACATGTTATTTATTAATTAATTGAGCTGGCAAGGTGGATCGAGAACCGAGCATATATTAGTACTCTTAGGCTCACGTTTATCGGTCTATGCAAAATTCGTGCGTCTTACGCTCCATCGACTAAGATTTGACAAAGAGAATATATATGTATATATTTCAATGCACTTTTCTTTCTTGGCGGGTAAACTCTCATTGATTTAGCTATCCTCACGGCCCCACTCATGATAAACTACCGAATCCGAAATTCCTTGCCTATATAAGCGTTGGTGGAACATGATTCGTGATAAAAGCTAGGGTCAACTCTAGTCAAAGCAATATGCTATCGACTACACACCAAGGGAAGTGAGTTTTACGTGCTTAAAATGATGGCTCATAACGGAATATGTGCTTAATACGCCATTACTTCAGAAGTGGACACTTTCTCTTACTCGTACAAAGTAAAACAGAATTGAAGTCAATTAACTCGAAAAGATCAAAGATATCATATTTTTTCAAAAATTCTGTCGAAACGAATCTAATTCTACGTGGTGAATCGTGCATCAAAGAGAATCAAGATAATCACGCAATTCATGGAATATAATGCTAAGAAGCTAAGTGATGTCCCTTACCCTCCCCCCCACACTTAATCAAAACATTGTCCCCAATGTGTAAGATGGAAAATAAAAATGAAAAGGAACTTAGCTTCGGTTAAGCGTGGAACCATAGAAGAATCGGATCGTCGGATAAATCACCGGGCTCATAAGTAGTCCATGAAGAATCTGCTCTAAATATCTCAAACAAACCAAGAAGAATCGTGGTGACAAGAAACTTTATAACAAAATGGCGGCGGTAAAAGAGAAAATAAATAACTCCAAAACAATTTAAGCCGATAAAATCATTATATTATAAAATTCCGCAACATCAACTAGATAGGAAAGAAAAACAAAAAATAAAAACAAGAAAATGGAAAACAACAATAAAATGAAAGAAAATCTAATCGTCATGTTCAGAATAACCCTTCCAGTCATCTCTAGGCTCAAAACCGGGATGTGGACCAAAACTGGAGGCAGCAACGGTAGAAGAGGATGCTCTATGACGAGGGCCAGTCCTAGGTAGCGGGGTAGCAGGCGGAACTCCTAGAAAGTCAATAATCTGATCCATCTTGCGATGTAGACTCGCAATCTCTCACGAGTGCTCCTCAAGCAAGGCTCTCTGAGTCCTCGGTGCTCCATGCACCGGAGTACGCTCCCTCTCTGCTCTGACCCGTTTTTGTACTCTCGAAACTGACAGCAAATTGAGCATCGGCTCAGGGTCTTCCCAATCATCACTGACGAGAATCTTCACCTCGTCCTCCAAAGCAAACATATCAATCATCGGCCCGTACGGTAACGACTCGCGCTCAGAAGCGGCAACAAGCTCATGGATACGGCTATGCATCAATAGACCGATGTTGATTGGAGATCCCTGCTCCAGATAAAACATTAATTCCGCCCTCTTGGTGGTGACAGAGACCGTGTGCTTAGTCGGTAGACGGCAGGCACAAACAAATCTATTTACCATCTTCCGGTCCTAGGGTAACTCATTCTCTAGGAAGATAGGTGGGGACTCCAGCAGGATTGCGCTTCCATTGCTCCCAAAAGTAATAAGCAATCATGTTCATCCGCTCAAGATCTTCAATATTGCTCGAGGATGTGTTCTCATCCGGGCCCACCAGTGGATGTCTAACCCTAAAGTGAGCATTGATCTGCTCGATAGAAAAATCAATTTTAACACCGTGGACCATAGCATATGTGGCTCCGGGGTTATATGAAATATAAGCATAGAATTCCCTAACCACCGTGGTGTTGAACTGGGCCGGTGCCTCAGCCATGTCCAATATATCTTGTGCTTGTAGGGTACCTGGAAAAATCGAACCGCAATCGTCCAGTTCTACCCCTCGTTCTCGAGCCACTGGTTTGCATTCCTATGCCCTCAGAATGACTCGTAAATCTCTAAATAATGGAATTGCTCAACCCCGTCTATCAAGGGATTAGCATCTCCATACACACTCTGATAGCTACTAGGACAGTTGAACGCTACGCTTTGGACCCATTCTAAATGATAATACAACATGATACTAAAGCTGATTCTGAAAAACTTCCCTCTATAAACCGGCAGGTAGGTCCGATTTACCGGCCTGATTTTTCTGATTTCTTTCTGGGACTGTGCTTCGATGATTAAGGATGAAGAATTTCAACACTTCACCATAGCAGCAGTAGTACATATCAGTAACAGAGGTGGTGGATGTGGTGTTTAGGGTTTGGAAAAATGGAAGGAAATGGTTTGGTTATGATGGTGATATGGTGGTGATGGTGGCCGAATTAGATGGAGGAAGAAGAAATGGGATAAGTTTGGTGATTGAGGAGAAAGTATTTGATAAGAATGATGAGATTGGTGTTGAATGGGTGGTTTAAATAGAAGAAATGAGTGAAGGTGGAAGGATTTAGTGGGATAGTGGGTAGAGAAGTAATTAGGATGAGGGATTTGAGAAGGTGATTGATGGGATTGAGGTGGATTTATGGTAGAGTGTGGGAAAGGATGAAAATTTTGAAAAGAGGGAAATAGGATGCAATTTCTGTTGACTGACCGTATCTGGTGCAACGTGTGTCCTCCACGTGTCTCTAAAATTCAGCTTTACAACCAGACGTTCAGAAATCTAAAAATCCACCCTCGATAAACCGGAGGTAGCCTAGGGTTTACCGGGGGTACTTTTTCCTAGATTTTTCTTTATGCCTTCACTACACACTATGCTCAACCTCTCTACTCAATTTTATCTCAAATTGATCACTCTTTCCAATGCTATTTCCGACTCAAAACCTAACCTACTTCACTAGAATCCACAACGAGTAAAGAAAACCTTTCCACAACCATTCGGTTTCAAGCCAAAGGGTGTGGTAGGATGAAAAAAAGCTCGTACCTTCATCTGGCTACTTCTATTCATTCCTAATCTACCTAAGGGTTTAAATAATTAGTTCTGAGTTTATAGTCGCCAGCTCGACTTTCTTCAGATCTCCGATCATTCAAGAGTTGGAGCTTTAACTCGCCAAACTTTTGCTCCAGAGGCTTGTACCTTTATAGAACCTTTTTGAGCTCTCTTCCTAGCATGCCTTTCTCTCTTAGCTTGCGTGCTAGGTCTGCCTCTGTGTCGAGATTTAGACTTTGAACCCAAGGACTCCACGTTTTCCACTTTTAGATCAACTCGTTCACTACGCAACACAGAAGGACTAGCTTCCGTGAGCATCTTGTCGTGGTCCTTCTCTTCTCTTTCTCTCAGCATTAGTCTTATAAATTCTTGTTCAACGGTTTCTACTACAACCTCTCTATTCTTATGCCTCTCTATTTCCATAATTTCCACCTTTCCTGAAGCATACGTCATCTTGCAACTTTCCGGTCGGTTTTCTAGGGGTTCTAAGATCTTAAAAGATACATCGTCATTAATCAACCTTAGAGTAATCTCCCTATTATCAAAATCCATAACCGCCCTACTTGTCTCTAAGAAAGGTCTCCCTAACAAAATCGGGAACACTTCCGTAAGTAGACCGAACCCTTCGCCTTAATCGTATTCCTAAGCGCATCTCTCTAGTTCTATCGATGAAAGTCATGGTCCTGGTTTGATTCATTACGACCGGAAGCTTGATCTTTTGATAGAGGGAAAATGGTAGAATGTCGCAACTCGAGCTAGAGTCACAGAGACCTAAATCCTATTGATATACCATTAACAGAAATCGGGAGTCAAAACGTGCCAGGGTCTCTTAACTTTACCACGGTGTCTGAGACTGGGTAATCCTCAGGCTCAGAAAACATCATGTCAGGATCCTCTTCAGGATCATCAGAATCATAATCCAAAGATGATATATCAATTAACTCACAAGGGAAATCACCTGGATGATACGTGCTATACTCCTCTAAGTTCTCTTCAGGCTCTTGCTTGATTGCTTCTTTCTCCTTTTCCAACCGTTTCTTTATAGCTTCATAATGCTCTCTTGCTTCAGATCCAGGGTACATGGAAATCGGTGTGATGTTCAATATCGTTTTAGGCATACTGCTTGACTTGTTTGCTCTTTTTCAACTTTGATTTGATTGAATTCCTGAGGTGTTCTGATCTTCATGTGAAAAGACAAAATAAAACAAGGAAAAGGTCAGCAACTTCTGCTTCAGTTGGGTGTGATCCCAACTGCTGCAGACCTACTGACTTAAATCAACAGGGAATAACACAGAATAATAGGAACTGTACAGAAATTGATTTTTCAGGCCTCGGTAACCCGGGGGTTAGCCACGGTAAACCGGCCCTAAAATTTCTTTTTCTGGCAGTTTAACAATGTGATGGGAGTCAACTTTATTGTACTTTGGTGTGCAGTTTAACCCCCGTTTATCACTTTATTGACATGTTTTGGGTTGTTTTAGACCTAAATAAGAGTAATATCGAGAGTAATATGCACAGGGAGTTAAACTGTCATATCGACAGTAAATTCCGCCTTTTGAGCGATATTTATCTCTTTTCCGAGCACTTTTGTCTTGCAGATTTACGCGTGGTGTTTGTTCGTATATGTTAGTGCAGGACTTAGGTGACTCGAGAACCCGGAAAGCAATGTTTTGGAATGAGAAACATGTTCGTGGAACAAAAGTAGCCTGAAAGTGGAGAAAAATCAAGTTTGGAGCGAAATCAAGGCAAATTGGCATTTGCTCTACCCAAACTGGCGTTTGAGTCAAGGTTAAGGTTAAGGAATATATCATCATGCCAGACTGGCGTTTGTGCAGTCCAAACGGTCATTCACAGAAGTAGCATTTGATACTGAAAGTTAGATTTTCAGATGGACGAGCATCCAGATCACCTCCGAACGCACGTTTGGATGGGCTCAGCCTGAATCAAGAAAGCTCATATAATCCAAATGGGCGTTCAGACAATCCAGACGGGCGTTTGCCCTCAAGGCATGATCCATGAACTAGCGTTTAGGAGGAGCCAAACATTGGTTCACTGAAGAATAAACCCTAATCATCATCATATTTCCAGGCAGAAGAGGTCCACCTTGGAGCATACGCTCGTCCGCCACCGACATCAGCAGATTTCAACCCTGCATTATAAATACGCAGCTCATTCAGCGCTTTGACATGTACTACCGACTTTAGACACTTCTATGGCGATTTTGGTGCGGTTTTAGTGTAGGTTGCTCATCCTTTGATCCTTTGATTCCATAGATAACATCCTTCGATTCTACATACTTTCCATAGCTTAGATTAACGTTTCAAGATCAAAGATTTGGCTTTTCGGTGCAATTATTTCTTCCATATTTTGTGGATCAGATTTTCAGCAATTTATATGGTAATGACTTCTCTTTTATTTATTGTCTTTAGTTTAATTTCTACTTTTAATTCCGTTTCTAGCATAATCATGAGTAGCTAATCCATTGTGTAGCCGAATTATGTGAAAGCGAGTGAAAACCTTAAGGGTGGATTAGATTGGAATTTGTGTAGTGCGTAATCGAATGTTTTAACGATTAATCCACGTCCTAAAACTAATTATAACATCTTTGAATTAGTTTGATCACCTAGTTCACTGTCACACACATCGAACTTATAGATGCATTTTGCGGTGAGATGTGGGAAAAGGGGTTTCAGGATCGTTGCGTAGATTCGGCCTAGTTGTTTGGACCATTTCCAATACAGAGGTTTGTCATCGTTGTTCGAGTAGCTCTAGAACTTAATCATGTTAGGAAAACCGGTTTTCTAAAGGGAGAGTCGGTTATCTTAACGTAAAGTGGTTATATCGAGTTGTTCAGTCTGGTCACTAGAATTAGGAGTTGGCACCCGTGGATGACGTTAAACTACATAGGATAGGTAGGTCGGTTAAGACACGCTCCCTATCAAGTCCTTCCTAAGGGGTAAAAGTAGCTCGTGGGATCATAGTTCGGCTATACCCTTTTAATAACTATAAGTAAAATCGGTAGTTTAATCTTTATTTCGGTATTAGTATAATATCTTCCACCATATTTTGGCCTGAACTAAGTTCTACGTCAGCTTTGGTACTTAGACATTACTCCATGTGGATTTGACCTTGTGACCACTGTACTCCCGTTGACCCGATACTCTGTCCGTAAAAGTTAGCGGTTAAGTATTTTGGCTATCAAGAATTTTGGCGCCGTTTCTAGGGAGTAACATCTAATATCTTTTAAGTTGACCGAAAGCTTGGGCTTAGTTCGTTTTTATTTCGTTTTCTTGTTGTTTCTTGTTTCACAATGAATGACCCAAAGTTCAAAAGAACCTCTTATCGATCCAATTGAAGAGATAGAAGCTTTTGCACGTCACAGAAATAGTCAACGCCGAGAAGAGATCCTGATTGCTAGCCCGAACCCTCTCTTTGAAGAAGAAGGGGCGGTAGAAAGCTCTGTCTTAGATTCCTCTGAAGAGATGGATTATATAACGACTCGTAGAGATGGCAAAGATCCCTTCAATGAACATAATGCACAAGGGCAGACCTCGAACACTACTGGTGGTAATGCAACATTGCCATTGCAAACTCCACCGAGAGATCCTCGTGTAGAACAGATAGGGGGAGACGATACAGTGTTACAGGAGTTGATCACCCCACAATTTAATCAGAGAACATGGATTGGACAGAACAGGGAAGGACAGAATGCCCATAACTTCGAGCCAGAACTCGATCAAGCTACTGTAAACCGAGTACTGCAAATGCTTAGGAATCAGGGGAACCAACCGGTGTTCCAGAACCAAAATATTCAGTAACCACCTATGCAGCAGTTTAATCAACAGCAACCACAGCAGAATTATCAGCCACGGGGGGTCAGCAGGTACAGGGACCAAGAGTCTGTCGAGATTATATGACTACCCTACAGGAAGTTACAGGTCACAATCCAATTAGAGTGCCCCTATCAATGCCAACAACATTGACATAAAGCAAAACATCTTGAATATGTTGGGGGAACATGCCTTGTTCCACGGGAAGTCAACTGAAAACCCGAACAGCTTTCTGGATCATTTTCTCCAAATCTGTGGAACGATGAAGTATAATGGGGTAAGTGACAAGGCGATAAAACTTATTGTTTTCCCTTTTGCACTTAGAGGAGCTGCTAAGGATTGGTACGATTCATTGCCTAATGATTCGTTACATACGTGGACGGATGTGGTCAAAGTATTTTTGAGGAAGTACTTTCCTCCGGCTAAGATTCTGGATTTGAAAGAAGAAATCTCTTCGTTTGATGGTCTCAAGGGAGAGACACTGAAGGAGACATATAAGAGATTTAGGGATCCACTGAAGAGATGCCCTCCACACGGTTTCTCAAATGTTGAGCAAGTGATTATACTATTCAGAGCCTTAGAGCCAGTGGATCAGAACAAGCTGAATGCCGCAAGTGGCAGAGATATTATGAACCTCCAACCGGATCAAGCTATGAGACAGATTGAGAATATGGCTGATGGAGAAGGGCAATGGAGGTCATCTAGGAAGAAGAAGAAGAATCCACAGGAAAGTGTGAAATCTCTGAAAGAAGAGTTGGACAGAGAGACAGCCATGCATGACAAGATGCAAGAAATGGTACTGAAGATGGACCGTTGGCTAAAAAGAAGGAAGAGCAATGCCAACTTTGTGGGGGTGGACACTCGGCATTGTAGTGTACATCATCGAAAAAGTTCACTTACCCACAACAATTGACATCTACACCAGTACATCAACAGTTTGGAAATCAGAATGATCAGCAGAAGATGAATGTGTATGCGATGGGGCAGATGAATATGAATCAGCAAGAGTTTGGTCAGCAGCAGCAGTATCAGAATTTCGACAATCAGCAAGGGCCGCCAATGGAGTATGGTACGGGTGATGATTCACAGCAATATGATGTGAGCTATGTTGGACAAGGTAGTGGGGGACAGTGGAATCAGAATCAGCAAGGTCAAGGTTGGAATAAGGGCCAGAATCAAAACTGGGATCGTAACAATAATCTAAACCAAGGTTTTAGGCAAAACCAAAGCCCATACAACCGACCTTGGAACCAGAATCCCCAGAATCAGAATTCATACCAGAATCAGAACCAAGGCAACTATCATAGTAACCAGAACCAACAATCTCGGTCACAAGGCCAACAGCAATAGCAAAGTCAGAATTGGGGTCAGAATCAAGGATGGAATCAAAATCAGGGCCAACAGAACAATCAGAAAGCAAGCAAGCCAACCACCAAGAAACAATAATTCTGGAACCTATCAGCATCCGAATGCTCATCTCCATCAGAGCAATCAAATACTTCTGGTGTTTAGAAGACGTCCGCTGAGATACTCCGGGAAAGACTGGATAGGACTTTATCTGAGTTGAACAAAAATGTTGTGAAGCAAAAAATGGCCACTCATTCTGCCATTTGGAATTTGGAGACCCAAGTAGGGCAAATCACCGACACTATAAGGACAAATTTGAGTGGTGGTTTCCGAGCAATACTGAGAGAAACCCAAAGTGTGTGAATGTTATGTTCACACGAAGTGGTCAAGAGGTTGGGCTAAGTAATAAGAAGAAAGAACTGTGGACAGAGAAAGCGGAAACTGAGAAAGCCGAGAAAGAGAGGGTAGTTGACCGTGAGGGGGCCATGTATGGTGAAGTCGAGATTGAAGATTTGGAAATTGGCAGTGTGGAAAAGGAATGGCTGCAATGAGGAAAGATTTGGAAGCCACGAAGAAAGCATTGGCAGAGGCAAACAAGAAAGCATTGGAAGGGGCAACACCATAGAAAGACTATGTAGTCTTGGACATCGAAGAAGAAGAACCCTCGCCGCCTAAAGTAAAAGGTAAACAGAACAGAATCCCTCATCCTCCCCTATATTTGGATGTTAGTACGTTACCCTACCCTCCTAAGGGACCCAAAAAGACATACTGACCCAAGGTCAGGCAAAATTTTTGAATCTCCTAATGAAGGTAGAGGTAAACATTCCCCTATTAGAGGCAATTTCGAGCATTCCCATATACTTTAAATTTTTAAAAGTAATGTTGTCGAACAAGGAAAAGATGCAACAGATGGTGCATCTAAGTGAGGAGTGTTCCGCAATTTTGAAAATAGGATACCCCTTAAGATGCAGGATCAAGGTAGCTTTACCATCCCAATCACCATTGGAGAGACAGTGTTTAAAAATGTGTTGTGTGATCTAGGGGCTTTTGTGAGCCTGATGCCTAGAGGAATTTATGAGAAGTTGGGATTGGGTAAGTTAGAACCGATAGGGATGACCCTACAGATGGCGGATAGGTCTGTTAGGACACCTATGGGGGTAGCTGAAGATATGTTAGTGCAGGTTGATAAGTTTGTGTTTCCCGTTGATTTCGTAGTTTTAGATATGGATATGGATGCAAAAACTCCTCTTTTGTTAGGTCGGCCTTTCTTGAATACAGGAGAGACCTTGATAGACGTTAAGAGGGGGGAATTCATACTACGAGTCGGGAAAGAGAGTGTGTCCATTAATGTGTATAATGCAATGAAACATCCCGAGGATGAAAAGATCGATTGTCTTTCTATTGATGCTATATATCCTTGTATTTTGGAGCACACTAACCTGCAGGGATACCAAGAAACGATGCATGAATGCTTGATGAAGTCAAGCACCGCGGAAGATGATGATCCGAGAATGAGAATTCAGGAATATCATTTGGAGTCGATTCCCTATGTCGACGCGGGATGGAACAAGAAATTAAAGCTCGGTTTGACTGGTAAGCTACCAAAGCCGTCAATCAAGGAACCACTGACTGATCTTGAGTTGAAGCCACTTTCTGATCATTTAAAGTACGTATTTTTAGAACCTGATAAATTACTTCCTCTTATTATTTCGTCTGCACTAACCGTTTTGCAGGAAGCTAAGTTGATTCACGTTCTGAAGAAACACAAAACGGCCTTCGGATGGAAGATGGTTGACATTAAGGGGATTAGTGCTAACATCTGAAAGCACAAAATAATCCTTGAAGAGGGGGACAAGCCGGTCCTGTAGTTTCAGAGACGGTTGAACCCGCATTTGCAAGAAATGGTGAGAAAAGATATGGTGAAGATGTTGGAACTAGGGATAATCTACGCGATATCCGATAGTGAGTGGGTGAGCCCCACGCAAGTTTTTCCCAAGAAAGGAGGCATCACTGTTGAGCTAAATGATAAAGGTGAGCCCATTCCTACTCGCTTAGTTACTGGTCATAGGGTGTGTATTGATTTTCGCATGCTTAATGATGAAACTAGAAAGGATCATTTCCCCCTCCCGTTTATTGATCAAATGCTAGAGCGTTTAAGTGGTCATGCGTTTTTCTGCTTTTTTCGATGGTTTTAGTGGATACTATCAGATCCACATTCATATACATGACCAGGATAAGACTACCTTCACTTGTCCTTATGGCACCTTCGCATTCAAAACAATGCCGTTCGGGTTGTGTAATGCACCCGCGACATTCCAGCGATGCATGGTTGCCATTTTTGCTGATATGATAGAACATTTTATGGAAGTCTTTATGGATGAATTTAGTGTTTTTGGTGACACTTTTGAGGAGTGTTTGTCTAATATTGATAAGGTGCTTGAGCGTTGCAAAGAGACAAACCTAGTTTTAAATTGGGAGAAGTGTCATTTCATGGTCACTGAGGGAATTGTGTTAGGCCATAAAGTGTCGGGGAAGGGAATAGAGGTTGATAGAGATAAGATAGAGGCAATAGCTAAGCTTCCTATGCCCACAAATCTGAAAAACCTGAGATCATTCTTGGGTCATGCAGGTTTCTATCGTAGGTTCATTCCGGGTTTTTCCTAAATTGATAGACCTCTTACCCTTCAGTTGATGAATGGAGCTCCCGATGTTTTTGATGCGGCATGTCTAGATGCCTTTAGAACACTCAAGAAACTTCTTACTTCGGCTCCTATCTTAGTGACACCTGATTGGTCCAAGGAGTTTGAAGTCATGTGCGATGCGAGTGACTATGCTGTAGGAGCTGTCCTAGGACAGAAGGTCGATAAGTTTTTTCGACCTATCTACTATGCAAGTCATACCCGAATCCCGCTCAACAAAAATACGCTACCACTGAGAAGGAACTTCTAGCCATTGTTTTTGCTTCGATAAGTTCTGGTCGTACTTAGTAGGGTCGAAAGTCATAGTTCTTACAGACCACGCTGCATTGCAATATATGTTTGCCAAGAAAGACGCAAAACCACGCTTGTTGAGGTGGATCTTGCTCCTTCAAGAAATTGATGTAGAGATTAAGAATAGGAAGGGGTGTGAGAATGTGGTAGCTGACCATCTGAGTAGGATCGAACCGGGTGAGGAGAGATGCCTTACCAAGGTTGAGATAGATGACCGCTTTCAGGATGAGCAGTTGTTCGTAGTGGATACGATGCTCCCGGTTAAGCATGGAAATTTTATGCAGAGAGGGAAGAAAGGGAACCCGTGGTATGCACCATTCGTCAATTATCATGAGTGTGGGTTCGTAGATCCTGAGTTCAATGAGAACCAGAAGAAGAAATTCTATAGTGAGGTGAATTGTTATGTGTGGGAGGATCCCTTACTTTTTAGGATATGTGCGGATGGAATTCTGAGGAGATGTGTTGTTGACAGTGAGATAGTGAGTATTCTCTCGTTCTGCCATGATAAAGAGGCCGGTGGTCACTTCTCGGGTGAGAGAACATCATTGAAGGTGTTACAAAATGGGTTCTGCTAGCCCACTATCTTCAAGGATGCACATGCGTATGTAAAGATTTGTGATGCCTGTCAACGCTCAGGACGGATCTCAAAGAGAAATAAAATGCCCCAGAAACCTATAATAGTGTGTGAAGTTTTTGATATATGGGGAGTGGACTTCACGGGACCATATCCGTCTTCTTTTGGGAATAAGTACATTCTTGTTGCCTGTGATTACGTTTCGAAGTGGGTTTAGGCAATCACTTCACCTACTAACGACAAACATGTAGTCATAAGGTTCCTTAAGAAACATATTTTGTCCCGTTTTGGAGTATCTCGAGCGATAATCAGTGACAATGGCAGTCACTTTACAAATAGAGAGTTTGACAAGCTGCTAATGAAGTATGGGGTGACTCACAAGTTAGGCACCGCCTATCATCCCCAGACTAGTGGCCAAGTTGAGGTGACCAATCGAGGGATTAAGAGAATCTTGGAGAAGACTGTCAATTCGAACCTTAAGGATTGGTCTAAGAGGTTAGATGATGCGCTTTGGGCACACCGAACTTCGTTCAAAACACCCATAGGTATGTCACCCTACATGCTTGTCTTTGGCAAGGCTTGCCATCTCCCCATAGAGGTAGAACATAAGGCCTATTGGGCAATTAAGAATCTGAATAAGGATGACGCGTTAATCGGTGAGAGGAGGATGGCCCAGTTAAACGAACTAGATGAGTTTCGCCTTCAAGCCTATGATTGTTCGGCGAAATATAAGGAGAAGACCAAGATGCTTCACGACAAGTTGATCAAACCTCGCGTTTTCAACATTGGTGATGAGGTTCTTCTCTATAATACTCACCTTCACTTATTTCAAGGCAAGCTTAAGTCGAGGTGGTCGGGACCGTATAAGGTTTTGAGATTTTTTGATTCGGGAGCCATCGAGGTAACTCATCCAAAGCACGGGACGTTCATCACGAACGGTCTTTGTCTGAAGAAGTATCAGAAGTTACCTTTCGATGAGGCTCTCGAAGTTGTACATTTAAATGATCCCGAACCTTAATTGATCTTTTCTGAGTCTCGTCATGGACTTAAAATCTTGACATTTTCTGATCTTATCAAGCCACCATCCTATCTTTCTATCCTCGCTTCCTCGTTCGTGCCGGTAGTATAACTTTGAAAAAACCGGTGCTGTATAAGGCTTCTGTCGAGCCAATGACGTAAAACAAAGGCGCTTGGTGGGAGGCAACCCACCATTCTCTGAGTTTTCTGAGTCTTTTTGATAATAAAAGTGTTAGAACGGAGGTTAGAATTGAATCGGGATCAAAAATCTGAGTTTTGCCCAAGTCTGGCCACAAACAGGCGTTTACCCTCTGAAAACGCACGTTCGTCCAAAATCCCTGCTCTCTGTTTAGCTTTCGCAACACTCAAAACTAGCATTTGGAACACTGAAACCACTCGTTCAGTTCATCAAAGCCCAGGTAAATGAGCGTTCACCATGGGGCAAACTCTCGTTTGCCCCGTCTTCTATAAATACCCCCCCCCCCCCCGGCCGGGTCATCATTCCAACTCCTTCCAAATTCAAAAATACCGAAAACCCATGCCCCTTTTCACCTAGATTGTTCATTTTTAATCCGATCGGAGTGATTTCAAGTCCCACAAACACCTCTTGATCCTCTATTTTCATTTCACTAAACCAAATCCATTAACAACCCTGTTTTGGCCGCATTCGAGACCCTATATAGGGCAGTTTCCAAGGTGAAAAGCTTCAATTTCTGGCCAATTTGTGCACCATCCGGACATTTCGTCAACTCCATCATCCTCCTAGCATCCTTATTGGTAAGAATCACTAAGCTTTTCGTGTTTCAATTCACGTTTTTCTGAAGTTCAATTTTTGACTCGAACCTTAAACGAACTGTCACTTGTTAGGCTTATTATTCTTTTTTTGTGTTGTTTATGCTTTGGTGATGCTCTGTGGATGCTTTTGGCTGGTTTTGGACGTCTGCATTACGGTTTTGGGTTGGTTTGTGTTGGTTTTGTTGGGAAATCCCGATTGGATGATAATCGGGTTGTTGTTGCTTTGGGTTTGATTTGGTTGTCAGTGTGAGATACTATGGTGTGTGCTTGTGGTAAAGATGGGGCCTCGGGACAGAAACGGTTTGGTAAAGAGATAGCTAGGGATATGGGTAAGAAGAAGAAGGTGATGGACCCTAAGCCGGTAAATCCCAGCCGGGGGATCGAGATTAGAGAAGGCCATAACCCTCCTAAGGCAACCCAGACTCAGGCTAGGGCTTCATTGAGAGATGAATCAGAGTCTGATACATATAACGAGCCTTTGGTACGTAAGAAGACAGTTTCTCCAAGGGCTAGGGTTGAACAAGTGGTGCAAGAACCTAAAGGTGAACCTGATGTTAGAGCTGAGGGGGTGAGCCGACAGAGGAGAATGTTAGGCCCACGAGAAGAGAGACTGCAGCCCCCCCGATCCCGTTTGATAGGCGTTTTGTCAACACTAAAGCGGGATATGTTCAATCGGTATTATTCACACCGCTCGATGCTTATCGAGAGAGCTTTCCATGACTACGATATCGACAAGAATTTTAGAAAGAATTTGACTGATCGCAAGTGGAAGGCGTTGATGATAACCCCAGATTGTAAGGTTAATGCTACGGTGGTGCATGAGTTTTACGCTAATTTTTCAAATCGAGCCTAGAGTTGGGGATGGTAAAGGTTCGGGGAGTGAAGGTGTCGTTTACTGTGAAGGCAATCAATAAGAAGTATGGTTTGACACCTTTTGAGGGGTTGGATTACAAGGAGGGGATAAAGGCAAAGAAGGATGCCGGTGGGGACCCGTTGGAGGACCTCCAGTTATTGGTTTGCCCGGATGTTCAGTGGACCCTTGGAGATGGTGGGGTGAGGAAACAGTTGGTCACCTCGTCTTGGGGTGAAGATTGAAAGGTTCAGTGTCGGTTCATCCAAACCCGGCTTCTACCCAAGAACAACTTGACTCATTTCCACATTGCCGATCTTGGGATGCTGTATGCCCTAAACTTTAAGCTTAATGTAGACATGGGTCAGGCGATTTATGACGAGTGTGCGGCCAATCAGAAGGTCTATTCACGTAGCTTGATTTGTCCACATCTCATTTACGGCTTGTGTAAGGATGCAAAGGTGATAGAGTACACCGAGGACCACAAGCCCAAGCACCCCCTACCCTTATGTCTTGTAGCCCTTCCCACCAAGCCAAGTCAAAGGTGCCCCGGGAAAAAGAGAAAAGGAAAAGTAAGACTCCCGCCCAAGCATTCTGACATATGGCATCGCAGCAGCCTAATTCATCTTCGGCCCCTGCTCAGGCACCCCCTGCTCTCACTTTTTCTCCCTCGGTTCGCATGAGGTTGAGTATGGCTAACAGTTTCCGGAACTGGATGGAGGAACAAAAGCAGACATAGGATAATATCCTGACTATCCTTCTCCTGATGAGTCGGGTAGACCACCGACGGATCCCAATGCGTTCGCCCTGAGTACCACGGATTACCATTTTTCAGACGATATTGAGCATGCTATCACGCAGATTGTGGCTGAGGATGCGTCTTCGTCTGAAGAGGAGACTGAGGAGACTTAGGAGCCGGAGACCGGAGCAACCACTGATGCTCCTTCCATTGCTGCTGATGATGCTACACCCGGACAGACGTGATTTTATATTTCTTTTATGCTATTCTTATTGTCGTCTGTGCCCGGTGTTAGGGTTGGTTAGGAGCTGTGTCGCCTGTTAGCTACATTTGTACTATTTTTGATGATACTTTAAGTTTTGAGATGCTTGCTACATTTGTACTATTTTTGATGATACTTTAAGTTTTGAGATGCTACTTTTTTCACTTTGGTTTGCCACGCATAGGGTTTAAGGAGGCCATGCTATGTTTTGTAAGCCTTGAGGCATGCTCCCACTTTCATTCGTGTCTTGGCTTTTGTTTGTACGCACTATGGATGATTTCTCTATTATGTGCCGCTGTGGTTTTTCTATTATGCTTAAATGTTCTGTGCTTTATCCATAGGGGTTATTTATCCATCTATAGCGATCCGTTTTGTGCGTTCCATATTGCGTGTCGAGTTTTTTGACGTGACAGGGCCTTATTACTGTTATACCCACATACTCCTATTATATATCTTGGCACGAGGACCATGTCCCGTGCATGCTTTGCGTTGTTTTCTGTCTACATTGTATAGGGATTCGGGTCATGCTTCCACGAGGCTGTTACGGGATTCGATAGCGCCTTTCTGCCGGGTTCACAAGCTAAGTCTTCTTTTCTATCTCATTCACGCACTGAGGACATTGCTTAATTCGAAGTGGGGGGTGGATACGACTTAGCTTTATATTGTTTGGTTGGATAAATGTGCCGGTAATTGTGATATGCTTAGTTAATGTCCGTTTTTGAGTCACTCCATGGCTTAAAATTTTAAAACTTTTCACGGTTTAACACCGCGTTATATGCATCCTTCTCACGATGGAGTTGTTAAATGTCTTAGTAGTCAAGTAATGTGTGCAGGGCGATTTTATTTTATCACGATACGAACCCTTTTAGTGCACGTAGAACCGTGGTTATACTTAGCTTGGTTGCTATACACACTTGTACCACTAGTTTTGAGGAGAAATAGAGAGGTTTACCTAGGCCGGATACGGGATGAGAGTCCTGGCATTTCTTTGACCCTACCAGAGCCAAATAAACCCAAAATCCCGACATTTTATCCTTATACCCCCTCTAAGCCTTGATAGGACGTTCTGACCACCGTCCGAAAATGAGGCGTTTTGGTTACTTAGCTTGTATTACCCGGAGCTATATTATTGGTCACGTTCCTTTTGATCACCCTACGAGTGGACATGGTTGTTACTTTAGACACACTTGAAGAATCAAGTGTGGGGTGGGACATGGTGCGTATTTCGAGAGGAGTTGGTTAGTAAGAGCGAGTATAACGAAGGGGAGGAGCTCGGGAAATCTATTGTGAGGCTTGTTGGTTCGAAAAAAATCAGAAAAAAGATGAAAAGAATAAAAAGAAAAAAAAAGATTGAAAAAAGAAAAGAAAAGAAAGGTTTGAATAAAGTTTGAGAAAAAGAAGTCAAAGAAGGATTTGAGTGAATAAAGGTATGATGTTAAGGTTGGAGTTGTTTATCAATGAGTGTAGAAAGATCGAAGGAGTTCGGTGTGGTTTGGTACATTTTTGAGGAGGAGATACACATGAGACGATTAGGTTCACTCGTATTTTCTTTTCTCCAGTCCCAAATTTTCCTTTTGGTTAACCCCATCCCAAGCTTAACATTATAACCCTTCAAGTCCTACTTGACCATATTTAGCCTCGGTTGCCTCGATTAGTGGAGATTCTAGCCCGGTATGAGATGTGTGTAGTCATTTGGCCGGTATTCGAAGCCGGTAATCATTTTGAGTGTAGCCCTCGGTTTTTATCACACACACTACGTTTTCGTGGTAAGATAGAGTTAAGTGGTTTACATTCAGTGTCTACTTTACGTTCAAATTGATGTCGTGAGTACTATGCATGTTTCGTAAAGTTGATCCCTTGGTCTGTTTTAAAGCGCCTAATTTACTCGAGGGCAAGCAAAGGCTAAGTGTGGGGTGGTTGATGAGTCAACTTTACTGTACTTTGGTGTGCAGTTTAACCCCCGTTTATCACTTTATTGACATGTTTTGGGTAGTTCTAGACCTAATTAAGAGTAATATCGAGAGTTATACGCACGGGGGTTAAACTGTCATATCGATAGTAGATTCCGCCTTTTGAGCGATATTTATCTCTTTTCCGAACACTTTTGTCTTGCGGAATTACGCGTGGTGTTTGTTCGTACATGTTAGTGCAGGACATAGGTGACTCGAGAACCCGGAAAGCGATGTTTGGAATGAGAAACATGTTCGTGGCACGAAAGTAGCATGAAAGCGGAGAAAAATCAAGTTTGGAGCGAAATCAAGGCAAACTGGCGTTTGCTCTACCGAAACTGGCGTTTGAGTCAAGGTTAAGGTTGAGGAATATATCATCATGCCAGACTAGCGTTTGTCCAGTCCAAACGGTCATTCACAGAAGTAGCATTTGATACTGAAAGTTAGATTTTCAGACGGACGAGCGTCCAGATCACCCCTGAACGCACGTTTGGATGGGCTCAGCCCGAATCAAGAAAGCTCATATAAACCAAATGGGCGTTCAGACAATCCAGACGGGCGTTTTCCCTCAAGGCATAATCCATGAACTAGCGTTTAGGGGGATCCAAACGCTGGTTCACTGTAGAATAAACCCTAATCATCATCGTTTTCCGGGCAGACGAGTGTCCACCATGGAGCGAACGCTCGTCCACCACCGACAGCAGTAGATTTCAACCCTACACTATAAAGACGCAGCTCATTCAGTGCTTTGACATGTACTGCCGACTTTAGACACTTTTAGGGCGATTTTGGTGCGGTTTTAGTGTAGGTTGATCATCCTTTGATCCTTTGATTTCATAGATAACATCCTTCGATTCTACATACCTTCCATAGCTTAGATTAACGTTTCAAGATCAAAGATTTGGCTTTTCGGTGCAATTATTTCTTCCATATTTTGTGGATCAGATTTTCAACAATTTATATGGTAATGACTTCTCTTTTATTTATTGTCTTTAGTTTAATTTCTGCTTTTAATTCCGTTTCTAGCATAATCATGAGTAGCCAACATCTCACGATGGAGTTGGTAAATGTCTTAGTAGTCGAGTAATGTGTGCAGGCGATTTTATTTTATCACGATACGAACCCTTTTAGTGCACGTAGAGCCGTGGTTATACTTAGCTTGGTTTCTATTCACACTTATACCACTAGTTTCGAGGCGAAATAGAGAGGTTTACCTAGGCCGGATACGGGATGAGAGTCCTGGTGCTTCTTTGACCCGACCAGAGCCAAATAAGCCAAAATCCTGACATTTCATCCTCGTACCCCCTCTAAGCCTTGATAGGACGGTCTGACCACCATCCGAAAATGAGCCGTTTTGGTTACTTAGCTTGTATTACCCTAACCCTGAGCTATATTATTGGTCACGTTCCTTTTGATCACCCTGCGAGTGGACTTGGTTGTTACTTTAGACACACTTCTTGAATCAAATGTGGGGTGGGAGATGGTGAGTATTTTGAGAGGAGTTGGTTAGTATGAGCTAGTATAACGAAGGGGATGAGCCCGAGAAATCTATTGTGAGGCTTGTTGGTTCGAAAAAAAAAGAAAGAAAATAAAAGAAAAGAAAGGTTTGAATAAAGTTTGAGAAAAAGAAGTCAAAGAAGGATGTTTGAGTGAATAAAAGTATGATGTTAAGGTTGGAGTTGTTTATCAATGAGTGTAGAAAGATCGAAGGAGTGGTGTGGTTTGGTACGTTTTTGAGGAGGAGATACACATGAGACGATTAGGTTCACTCGTATTTTCTTTTCTCCAGTCTCAAATTTTCCTTTCGGTTAACCCCGTCCCGAGCTTAACATTTTAACCCTTCAAGTCCTACTTCACCGTATTTAGCCTCGGTTGCCTCGATTAGTGAAGATTCTAGCCCGGTATGAGATGTGTGTAGTCATTTGGCCGGTATTCGAAGCCGGTAATCATTTTGAGTGTAGCCCTCGGTTTTTATCTCACACACTTTGTTTTCGTGGTAAGATAGAGTTAAGTGGTTTACATTCAGTGTCTACTTTACGTTCACCTTGATGTCGTGAGTACTATGCATGTTTCGTAAAGTTGATCCCTTGGTCTGTTTTAAAGCGCCTAATTTACTCGAGGGCGACCAAAGGCTAAGTGTGGGGTGGTTGATTGGAGTCAACTTTACTGTACTTTGGTGTGCATTTTAACCCCCGTTTATCACTTTATTGACATGTTTTGGGTAGTTCTAGACCTAATTAAGAGTAATATCGAGAGTTATACACACGAGGGTTAAACAGTCATATCGATAGTAAATTCTGCCTTTTGAGTGATATTTATCTCTTTTCCGAGCACTTTTGTCTTGCAAAATTACGCGTGGTGTTTGTTCGTATATGTTAGTGTAGGACTTAGGTGACTCGAGAACCCGGAAAGCGATGTTTTGGAAAGAGAACAATGTACGTGGCACCAAAGTAGCATGAAAGTGGAGAAAAATCAAGTTTGGAGCGAAATCAAGGCAAACTGGCGTTTGAGTCGAGGTTAAGGTTGAGGAATCTATCATCATGCCAGACTGGCATTTGTCCAGTCCAAACGGTCGTTCACAGAAGTAGCATTTGATACTGAAAGTTAGATTTTCAGACGGACGAGCGTCCAGATCACCTCCGAACGCACGTTTGGATGGGCTCAGCCCGAATCAAGAAAGCTCATATAATCCAAACGGGCGTACGGACAATCCAGACGGGCGTTTGCCCTAAAGGCATGATCCATGAACTAGCGTTTAGGAGGAGCCAAATGCTGGTTCACTGAAGAAAAAACCCTAATCATCATCAGATTTCCAGACAGACGAGCGTCCACCTTGGAGCAAACGCTCGTCCGCCACCGACGGCAGCGGATTTCAACTCTGCACTATAAATACGCAGCTCATTCAGCACTTTGACATGTACTGCCGACTTTAGACACTTTTAGGGCAATTTTGGTGCGGTTTTAGTGTAGGTTGATCATCCTTTGATTCCATAGATAACATCCTTCGATTCTACATACTTTCCATAGCTTAGATTAACGTTTCAAGATCAAAGATTTGGCTTTTCGGTGCACTTATTTCTTCCATATTTTGTGGATCGGATTTTCAGCAATTTATATGGTAATGACTTCTCTTTTATTTATTGTCTTTAGTTTAATTTCTGCTTTTAATTCCGTTTCTAGCATAGTCATGAGTAGCTAATCCATTGTGTAGCCGAATTATGTGAAAGCGAACGAAAACCCTAAGGGGGGATGAGATTGGAATTTGTGTAGTGCGTAATATCATGTTTAAACGATTAATTCACGTCCTAAAATTGATTATAACATCTTTGAATTAGTTTGATCACCTAGTTCACTGTCACACACACCGAACTTATAGATGCATTTTGCGGTGAGACGTGGGAAAAGGGTTTTGGGATCGTTGCGTAGATTCGGCCTAGTTGTTAGGACCGTTTCCAATGCAGAGGTTTGTCATCATTGTTCGAGCAGCTCTAGAACTTAATCATGTTAGGATAATCGGTTTTCTAAAGGGAGAGTCGGTTAGCTTCGCATAGGGTGGTTAGATCGAGTTGTAGAATTAGGAGTTGGCACCCGTGGATGTCGTTAAACTGCATTGGATAGGTAGGTTGGTTAAGACACGCTCCCTGTCAAGTCCTTCCTAAGAGTTAAAAGTAGCTCGTGGGATCATAGTTCGGCTATACCCTTTTAATAACTAGAAGTTAAACCGGCAGTGTAATCTTTATTTCTGTATTAGAATAATATCTTCCACCATATTTTGGCCTGAACTAAGTTCTACGTCAGCTTTGGTACTTAGACTTTACTCCTGTGGATTCGACCTTGTGACCACTGTACTCCCGTTGACCCGATACTCTGTCGGTGAAAGTTAGCGGTTAAGTATTTTGCTATCACAATCCGGGTTTGATACAGAACGACTCAAGACTCAAAACAAAATAAAATAAAATAAAAACGACTTCTTAATTAGAATTAAAACGTTTATCTTTACAATTGGCCATTGTCCCCGGCAACGGTGCCAAAAATCTTGATCGTGTGTAAGTCACTAACGTCGATATTACTAGAAAGAATACTAGGTACATCGTAGTATTTTAAATGCGAGTCAAGGTCGATCCCACAGAGACAATGCAACTATAAGTATAAACGATTCTAACATAATTAAGAAGCAACATGGAGGCGGTCATTCACCAACAATAACATAAAAGAAAACAAACATGGTATTCCTCTCCCTCTCCTCACCGATCTACTAACATGGATTAGTTAATCGTTATGTTTACTTCCCCACATAATTTCCTTAGATTAATCGCGAGCTTTCGTTTTAATTATCATTATCAGCTACGGGTGCAATTCCTACTCCTATCTACTACGACAATGGCAGTAGACAATCTATACTCAAGCTACCCTCCTGAATTGGTCCGTAATAGCCCATATGCATAAAGAACTAGAATTGCCAATATCGAGCGATAACTCATACAACTAACCCGCCTAGACAGCTGTCGACATTGACCAGCACGTTCCTAGGGTCCATTATAGACTATGTCCAAACTTAGCACTTCACTATTCGTTTTTCATGCCAGTTTACGATTACAATACGCAGATTGGCCAGATCTAACCTACTTTTAATTAAACATGTCGATCAACGTAGCTGTAGTGAATCCCAGTTTTAGATTTTCTAAATATTGCCTCGGTAAACCGGTATAGACCGCCGGGTTACCGAGGTCAGCTTTTCCTAATTTATGGATCGACATTGCTCTGATATGATTAAAATAAGTAAATTATGAGGTCTTTAAACATGAAGATTAACTAAAACACATAAATACGAACAGATCTACCATATTGAAGACAGTAAAGGAACGTTCAAAGCTTCATACATTCAACAATGGAGATCTAGCTAGATCTACTCAAGCTAGAGATGATGGAAGAAGGGAGGAAACAAGAAATAACTCTCCAAAGCTCAAGAAAACTTTATTACATAATAATAATTGTAATGTATGTAATGTAATATATAAAACTTATCGAACTTGTGAATCATCTTTAGAACTCTGTTAATGCGGCCTTATATAGATACAATGGCCGACTTAAGACTCTCTAAAACCCTAACCGACCTAGTAGAGGCGGAAGAATCAATTTCGTGTCGAACAAGTCGCCGGTTTACCGGGCCTAGCCCTCGGGTTACCGGGCCTACTTTTCCTCTCTTTCTTCAGCAGGCTTCTTCTTGGACTTTAATCACTTGGCCCAATGTACTTCTTTCGGTCCAAATCCATTCTCCAATGCTCCAAATTCGGTACATCCTATAAAAAGCGCAAAACGAGACAAAACAGTACCAATACCTCGGGAAAATAGCATAGACGCAGAATTACGATCCTGGAAACACTCACATAGCAATTTAACATATATTCCATATAATAACGAGCCTATTTATCCTCTCTTGAGCAGAATTCAAGGTGAATATAGGTATAATTATTGGTATCATTTAGGGCGTTATCAAAATGTTGGAAAAGTGTTGGAAATTTCATTGGCTTCGAAAAGTGCAGAAAACTTCATGTTTAAGGCTGTTTCGATGACTTGGCGTGCGCCAAAAGGTTTAACATGCGCCAAGCTTGAACAGAGAGCAAACAAGTCGTTTTTAGGAATTTTGGCGCCAGCCGAAAGTGTTTGGCACGTGCCAAAACGAAATAGAGTCAAAACATGTTTTTAAACATTTTGGCACCGGCCAAAATGGGCATCGCGGGCCAAAAATATGTTTTGTGTATTTTTGAAATTTAAAGCTCGGGTTAGGTTTTGGCCTTTCTTGGGTGATCCACTACAAGAAAAAAGGGTTTTAATGACGGGAATTCTCGTCATTATATCCTTTTTTCTCGTCATTAAAGACTTTTAATGACGGGAAATCCCCCTCATGCCCCCCTCATAGTTAAAGCATTCAATGACGAGAACCCGCCTCGTCATTAAAGATATCAAAGATTTAATGACGAGATTAGACTCTCATTAAAAATAGTTCTAGTGACGGGCAATTTCCTCATTATTATACTATTTGCCTCTCATTAGAACTAAATTTGAATATTAGTTTCTACCCGTTAATGACGACTATTCCCGTTATTATAAGGATAATTACCCGTCACTAAAACACAATTTATTGACAAAAAATTTCATCATTATAGGGTCATTTACCCCTCATTAATGCACGAAATAATGACCACAAGTTTTCTCATTGTTGGGTCATTTGCCCTCAATAAATCACCAATTTATGACCAAAAATCCCCTCATTATAGGGTTATTAGACCCACACCAAATCATGCTCTTTGTAAATAACCCACCCTCATCAAACATACCATGAAAGCATCAACCATTATGAAGAAATATTAGAATATCAAAACCATTAAATAAAACACACTACAGTTTGTTGCATCAACAAGCATTAATATATCCAAAATATACACCAAGGTATCCCATATACACATTGAGGTATAGTTGTTTCAAAATATTCAAAAAGAAAAGCTACATGTATATGCATAATGGTAGGAATTTCTAATATTACATATTGTATTTGTGTGTTATCCGTAATCCTTATTCGTGTGAATTTGTCATTTAATTCAACAAAATGATCTTCAAAAACGTTTAAATCTATTACAACCTTGGATTGACTGTCAGGGAATTTTTAGTGGTCTGTGATTGATCTTTGCTGCAAAATCACATCGAATATACAACAAAGATGAATGAAACCAATGAAAGGGCATGGCTATGTAAAGCCAACAAACAGTAGCAATTTAAAATATAACTAATAATAAAGAATACAACATGACCCCTCAAAATTAAAAAATACAAAATGAGTCAAAGATCATTTCTTTTTTCTCTCTCAAGAACTCCTTTTTCTATTTTTCAAAAGTTGACATAGAAACCACCAGCCCAGGCAACCCTATACCGTCTTCTGTTTGGATTGAAGAATCAGGACGAAATGGTTGAAAAAATAGAAGATCAAGGATATTCCACTTTAGTGGTTTAACAAGACTTTTACTAACAAGAGGAAAGGTTCCAAAGGTAGACATATTAGATAGTATCACCCCTTTTACACTTTCTTCTACCAAAGCATTCTTAGGGCCCCAACGAAATCTGCTACGATTTGTAATAAGGTATGCTTGCGGCATTCAAGATACTACTCGTTCACATTAAAAATACCGGAAATGAGCACAAACCTTTGACTGTGAGCTTGTATGACCACAAAATTGACAAGACTTGAAGTACTCCAAACAAAAACTTGAGGATTCCAACTCGAGATGTAGACACAAGATATTCCGACTTCCTCTCAAATGAGAGGGTTATTATAGGATGTCAAAGCAAAATACACCAATAACAAAACAAACTTACTGCATCGGGATGATAAGCCCATTTAGGATCGCCGGACAAAAGTTTGATATATTGCTCCATTGCCGACTCCGGTCTCATGCTTCCCAATTTTTGCCATTAATTCCTTGCACAAAGGAATTAGAGGCCTCCATCACTCACGCATAGCAAACTTTCAACCCCGTTATGTAACTAGCAATCAAACTACACACCGAAAGTTGGTTCGGTTCGGTGTAGTTCATCGACACTTCTTGCATCATATGCTAAATTTCAATTGTTCCTAAGTTGCATTTTTACCTACCAGGAGACAATCTAGCTACTCCGTACATCACCATTGAATATTTATTGTCCAAAAATACACATACATGGTAAATTGAGAAGTTTTAAAAAAGATTCGATTCTAGAATTAGAAATACTCATTCAATTTTAGGATTTTCTCGGATTATTTTTCTTAATAGTCGAGATCGATTGATAGAGAAAAGATGACAGGATGGAAAGAAATTGATAACCACCGATTTTCTTCATTATCTCCCAAGAATTAAAGAGTTCGTATCGGTATTAACTCAAATATTTGACCTAGATATGTATATGGCTTGTCGGTGAGCATCATCGTTTACCGGTGAGCATGATAGACCCGCATCCTCAAGGTTGGTGAGTCCTATAAATAAGCCGTCAATTCAAATCCACATCATTTTTTTCAAGTCTATCACGTAAAAGGGACCAAAAGTGATTTTATCCCCGTAAGAAATACCGAAACACAATAAAGTTCCAAGAGACCGACTATGCCTACCAATGAGATGTAGCAGGTCCATCATTACCAACTTCGATTAACCGATAGCTCGAGATTTTTCAAGTTTAATAAACCCGAAAAATTATAACAACAAACATGATTATCATTATTATTATAGTAATGCAATACGAATACAAATCATTGCTTGAATGCGAACGTACTGCTAAATTAGCAAGTCCTTCATCGGTAACCCGACATGTGTCAAGGTTCAGGCCTCTCCAACTTTATCAACCCCGTAAACAATCAAATATTTTGACAACGTATATACACGCAGTGGTGCTTGTCCGTTCGTATTGAAACCAATTCTCCAAAATTGCACCCGACAATTTCTACAACTCATATCTTGATGTTAAAACATTTCAATTTTCGTTTACAAATCACGAAAAAGGATTATAAAGAATCAAAGGATGTTGGAACACAAAATAATGGAACTTCCATCATATTATTTATATACCAAACACAAGTCTGTTTCCAAACCTGCCCATTTAACAATCATAAACTGGTATCAAAATGCATATGATAAACAGGAAAAGAAGGCACTACAAATAAAAAAGCGAAATAATAAACCTTTGAGATGGATCAAACATGCATCGGTGAGACTGTTGTAGCCTAAGTTCAACACCATCAGATTTTCTAGATCTGCATGAATAAGACGATACACTAAGCTATATAGTCTACTCTATCACATGTTGGAGATCTTTTAATACACACAGACAAAATCATGCCTACACACACACGAGAGTTTATCACATCCATCGTCACATAGACAACATCTCGCTCAAATCTAAGCTTTGTAAATAAACAAGACCTATTCCGCAATTTCGTAGCATAAGTAAGGTATCAAAAAGACAAAAATAGACACACACACGCGAGCGCATATAGAGAAAGAGAACCCGAGACGATATGAAAACACGAACTCGTAACCCGGCATCCCTCCAAACTTAGAGAAATAAGGTTGCTCAATCCTGTAATGAAGAAACTGTATGTGTCGAAAGAAAGAAAAAAAAATGTATACTTTAAAACCATTTTTTTAAGTCTGAGTTGAGTTTTTTTTCTGGTTCGTTGCAAGGAGGGATAATCAGTAACAATGTTACTAAATCTATTTACTTAATCGCAATACAGGAAATAAATATATAATGGTTGATCAGATTTCCCCTAGGGAACACATTCGCATTTTCTATTTGTCGTGTTTATAGCATGTTTTACTAAAATGGCAACTAAAATCTAGTCCCACAGCCTAACAAGTTTAGAAAGTTAAGGATCTTGCAAGAACAGACATTTTGTATCTTGTACTAATGATATAATTAACTGAATTATAGACATACCTTTCAGGTAATACACACCCAAATCCGTAACGTTTAGGGATGAAATCTGTAATTCCTTCAAATTTACTAGCCCTAAAAGAAGAACATAAATCGATAATTTCACCAAAAGTAGACGCAGCAACAATACCAAAAGCTTATGTAGAGCTTTTAAAGTATGTCTATAAATGTACCTTGAAGTGACACAATGTCCGAATCTGTTATGTACTTACAAGATCTAACGGTGAAAGATTTGAGTTTTGATAAACCTGTAACATTCCAAAACAACATCATGTCACAAGCTAAAGTGAAAAACAGAAAAACACACAATTATAGCTAACATGATTACGTGTTGGTATAAGACAAAAGAAAAATAGAATACAGCTAGTAAAAACCTATATGATGAAGAGGATGAATTAACCTTTAAGATGGATGAGGCCACCATGAATCTCGGTACATTTAACAAATTCCAACTTCTCCAAATTAAGTAAATAAGATAACACACACATTCCTTCAGCCGTAATTGCTTCACACTTTTCAAATCCCCAATGTTTCAAATTTGAAAGGCCTGCTGATGCACAAAACCGTACTTATTAGTAAGAAGTAAAAGTAAATAGTAATAAATATAGATGATCAAAAAGTAGATGCAATTAATGTTACATTCTTAAGATAGTAAATGATGAAATTTTAGAAATATTCACCTTTGAGATGGTGTAGCCCTTGCCCTGAGACGTTAATAAGATGATCGAAAGCTAATGACTTGAGATTAGAGCAACTTTCTAGAAACCGTAATCCATATTAACAAACAAAATAATATTTGCACTACAATTAAAACAAAATAATAACAAACCTCTATGGTTTTGCACTAGCAATACAAGTTTCAGCTCCCACGTTAACAAAGCACCATTGCATTTGACATCAATGAGTTAGCCTTAGTGATTTTGTTCTCCCCAACTTTTGACCTTCAAACATCAACTGCAAAACTAAGAACACTAAGAACGAGAGGGAGTATGCCCGTGACGGAGGTGATGTCGATTGATTACAAGTTTACCCTATTCTATCGATTACGGTTTTGGGCTTCTAATTATCTCATGTTTCCTTCAACCCTATCTTGAGTAGTATCAACATGCTGTTTCAAAACAAGTACAGTAGAAACTCTTTAAATTAATACTCGGTAAATTAATAAACTCTCTAAAATAATAAATTTGTCCGGTCCCGACTTGGGCCAATGTAAAAAATTGAAAAACTCGATAAAATAATAAGATAATAATTTTTCGAGAGATCCCTTTATAATTTTCGGTCCCAAGAAAATCATAAATTAATAATTCATAGAAACTGAAAAAAATATATCACACTCTATTGAAATATGATTCAATAGTTGTCTATTTTCCTTTAAAGTTCAAGTCTATTTGGAGCTCATCTCTAACTTTTCTTATTGTATCTCTAACTTTTTTATATATGCCAAACGTGCTTAAGAATACATTGAACACATTTGTTCCTTTTGTTTACATTTAGTACTTCAAAAGTCATTTAGTACTTCAAAAGTCATTAATAGTGCTAAGCTTGGAGTCCCAAGGTTCGCTGCAACGTAATTCTAAGAGGCATAGACTAATTTGCCTTTTTGTTTGGTATGTATAATTACTTAGTTTATACGGAAATATGAATTATACGTTGAATCGGTTAAAAACTCTTTAAATTAATAATTATTAATTTATCGATAAATTAATAACTCTCTAAATTAATAAATTTCTCCGGTCCCGACATTATTAATTTATAGAGTTTCTACTGTACTAGCTTTAATGTAAGATTCCATAGATATATAGGAACAATCAGACCCCAAAAAAATATATTGCACATGCTAGGTGTTATTTTTTCTTCTAAAGGTACACCAACAGAAAATTAAACTTGAAATTGAGAGCATTCACTCAAACGAAAAGCTTACAACTCGTAAAGAATACAAGTAAAATACCAAGACACTCAATGAGGCGGTGCAACCGAGCATAGACTACCCGCACCGAAAAAATTTCTCAATATGAACTTGATTTATGCGAAATTTCATATTTCAAAGTATTGAAAACTACAAAATCGAACCATACGCTATCATGCTTAACAATTCCGTGATTGATACAAAGTCATGTCCCAAGAAACGGCGGCGGTGAGTGAAGCGGCGGCGGATAATGAACAACAGAGCGGTGCGGTGGTGGAGGGTGGAGAACGAAGGGTAATAGTTATAGCGTGTATCAATATTCGAAGTTCGAAGATGATAGGCGAGCGGCGGCGAGGAGAGTGAAGAATAGAGCGACGGCGAGTGAGAGCGAAGAACGAGAGCGGCGGCAAGGGAGGGTGGAGAACGAGCGGCGGTGAAGGGTTTAGGGTTATCGGTATTTGATGGGAAACCGATAAATGTAAAGGTGTTTGATTAATAAGGAATGAACGATAGATAATAGATAAGTAATTTTTTGAAATGGTAATAGATAATAATGGGAGGGTTGTTTTGTAACAAAATAATTGGGTGGGTTTCTTTTTTTAATATATATAAGTAAATAATGAGAGGAATTTTTTTTATGGGGCCATTAATAACGGGAATGATGATAAACAGTGACGGGAATTAATATTTGGTCATCATCTTACAAAATAATATAGAACCCCTCATTATAACTATCAATTAATGACGTAATTTTGACCCGTCATTAAATTCTCATCATTGATAACCATTTTTCTTGTAGTGTAAGCAACTTAAAATAACTTAACAAATCCATGATTACGCTTATGATGCATTTAATTTTGGCACCGAATGGATTCTTCTAAGAGTTGAAGTTCGGGACCATCGAAGGAGCATGAATGGCTTTGTGCTTTGGTGGATTAGTATCCATCAATATCTGTTTATGTGATATGCTTGTTAATGTCTAGTTGCCTAAAGTGAGTGAGTGGAAGTGTAAGTGAGACTTTTCCTTGAAAACACTTAGGTGGCTAGTTAATGGTTAATAACATACATACTTGTGTAGTTAAAAGCATAAACATCAATGTTATTCTTGGTAAGACACAAGACAATATCACGATGTATGGTGTGGTCAGATAAAGTGAATAACTTCGCTGGTCCTTGAGAGGCCCCAGAAGTGGAGGGACTTCGCCGAACACACACTCTTAGGACTAGTCTGTGGCTATTAGTGTATGTATCGCTAGTAAGTTGCAAACAATGCTTCATTATGAGCAGCATCATGCGTAGTGCTTTTGAATACTTGGTGTAACAAATATAAGCTAAGCTATAAACAAAGTAGGATCCTCAAAACATGTTATGAGAATGAAGTGAACCCTAGAATTAGAGACGTGTTCATAAAGATAATTCTTATTAATAATATACCTTCCTTTCATTATAAAACTAAATTGTTCAATAGCTTCTACATTTTACTAAGTACGCCAGTACTTACCTCTTTTGCATGTTTGTATGTTGTTTGTCTTGAGAAGACATGCACGATGAACAGGTAGATGATGATGACATCGAGGATGATGTGTGAACTTGCCATGCTATGCAAGAATATTTTATCATGCTTTATTAATTATTATATATCTATGTTGTAACATGAAACTATATTTTTCTATTTCAAGACATGTTGTATTTCTTTGGTTTTCTTCCAAGACCTTCTTGTAAGGTTTGCAAAGACCTCGTAATTGTAAGACTTGGATCTCGTTGTTGTAAGTTTTTATTTCTATCTTTAGACGTATGGCATTGTAATTGTAGTACACTTTATGTTATTACCGGAGTTTCTTTAGCTTCCGTTTTGCTTAACTCAATACGACGGCGTAGAGGCTTACGTATAATGTTATAAGTATTTAATGTTATACATGTCGAACGTTTTTTTCCGGATAAAGTCTCGGTATCCGGGAACGGGGTGTTACAGTTATATTAACATTATGTAATTACATCCGATTCCACGTTTACATGTTACAATCTGTATGTAATTTAGTGAGGGTAATAATTTACGGATGTCAATAGAACCCACAAAAATTAAATACACAAACAAGGCCCTTTGATGCATGAAAAAGTCCATATAAAAAAAATATCACAAAAAAAGACATTTCCCAAAAAAAAAAGGCTTTTTATACTGTTCAGCGTTTCTTTTTACACTTCTCAGGCTCAATAAAGAAAATAAAAAAAGGGGTCGTTTTGACATCACTCTCAAAATACGGTTATAGACCACAAAACAGAACAACATAGTACATTGTCATGGCAAAAACGCTCAAACCGAATGACCTAAAACCATGGCAAAAACGCTCAAACCGAATGACCTAAAACACTCAAACACCAAAACCTCGAGCTCGCGTGCCTACTAAACGAAAACAATAACCAAAGACCCAAATATTTCCATCGACAAATGTATTACCCTTAACAAAAAACACCACACCAAAAAAACACAACCAAAGGAACAAAAGAACAAAGCCGTAAAGCCATAGTAGCTCCATACAAAAATTTAGCACAGTAACAGTTGACCAAAAGAAACCGAACCGAAGCTTAGAGAAAGACCTAACAACAAGGAACCAAGTCCACAACAACTAGGGACGCATCAACTAAAATTAACACCGAGGTATTTACAGAAATTGATAAAATTTTGTTGTTCCGAATTATGTTCACAAGACTTCAAGCCCTTGGCTATTTCCTTCAAATCACTAGCCAAAGAAGAAGCGCAAGAAATTGAAGGGCCCTCCATGGAAGTTTCTCTTCAACATTTAACGGGTTTGAACCTAGATAAACGATTGATATATACCCATCAGGGGAAACACCGGCGGGATTAGCTTTCTTACTATGATGAGTTATACTGTTAAACCATAATATTTCCCAAATGCTTAAGCTGATGGGGAGGTTGATAATTGACATCTTATATATTGTCAAGCATGGGCTATCTCTCCCAACACTTATTGGAGTTAACATATAACAATTTCATGTGCTAGACAAGTTCAAGTGCTCATTCAAGCAAATGATCAAACACTCCACTAGAAAGTTAGTTATTGGGTTGTTAAGTATAAAAAGTTGTTAGTATAAGTTATAGCTTAATTCACTCCTATATGAACACTACTAGAGTGTAAGAGAAGTTTTATCAGTTCAATTATGCAAATTAGATGAAACACATTGTTGTAATCTGTTTTCTAAATTTCCCCGTCATTATTCATCATTTCCCCTCACTAATGGTGTTCATCACCCTCATTAATGATTTTCATCACATATCTTAGTTTTTTCTTCGTTTTCTTTTGATAATTCATCAAATTTTTCTACATGGTATCAAAGCAATTTCTCCGTTTAATTGCGTAATTCTCTGATAAGTTTGGCAGAATTATACAGTTTCTTGATGTTTTGCTTGTTTTGCTATGTTCCTGCAATTTTGCAATCCTTGAGGTTTTTTTTCTGCAAATTGTGTAAGTTGTTGCATAGAATCAAGGTATTCTTCCTTGTAATAAACTTTATCTTCACCCCAATGAGAACCCAAGGTTGGTATTGGTTCATCCTTTTCTAACCAACAAGAATTATCATCCATGAAGTTGTTCAATGAAGATGGATTTAATTACAAAGAACAAGATAGGATTCATAGATGGCTCCATCACAAAACCAACTGTGACTTCTCCATAATTTCATGTTTGGTTACAATGCAACACTTTTGTAAAAACTTGGATCTTAAACTCAGTTATGCCTAATATTGCACAGAGTGTCATGTAGAAAGAAACTGCTAGGGAAGTGTGGTTAGATTTGAAATATAGATTTTCTAGGTTGGATGTTTTTCTTCTAGGAGATCTATTAGATCATTTTCATGTCCTTAAACAAGGAGATTTGGGTGTTAGTACTTATTATACAAAGTTGAAGACTCTATGGGATGAAATTGCAATAATGAAACCATATCCTACTTGTTCTTGCACCACAAGGTGTCATTGTGATGTTATTTCTACTTTTACTTGTTATGCTGAAACTGAACGGGCTGTGAAGTTTTTGAGAGGTTTGAATATTGATTTTTCTCAAGTTTTGACACAAGCACAATTGATGGTGCATGTGCCAGACATACAGACTGTTTTTGCCACGCCATTGAATTTAGAAGATCAAAGAGAGTCAGAAAACAAGTTTCCAGGGGCCACAACTTTGTATCACAGGGCATTTAATGGTAATCCAGCCAATGTTGCCTCCACAAATGGTATGAACTCACAAAATCTTGGACAATATCAGTAGTTCAACAAATTAATGTGTGCTTTTTAATAGATGATCGCTAAATGCTACCGCAAGCTCACGGCTTATCAAGTAGTACTTAGGATGTTGATCACACATGGACTTGTAGTCAATCACCAAACAATTCTTGACCTTTATTAGCTCGACAAATCAAATTCTTGAAGGTTTTTATCTAAAAATCTTAAAATTAAAGAAAATAAAGAAAATATAACTACGTGCCAAGAACTTCAAGATTCAAGTAAAGATTCAATTTAAAAGCATTTCTAGGATTTCGGAGTCACCGCGAAATTACTATATGACTTACCAACAATGTTCCCCCAACATATGAATTTTACATCATAAAGGCAAATATCAAATTTTATCATAAAAATATTCTTTCGAATTATTTTCTTGATCGTACCTAAATTCATACCACACCTAGTTTCCCACGATAAAGAATGAATTTAGATCCCTTAAAGAACCATAGTTTAATACCATCAAGGTCTTTATCAAATTTTCATTCCAATAAAACCCTAGATTTAATTCGTGTTTCCTAAAGTATCAATTAAGTAGTACCTTTTCAGTCACTATTTAATCGAATAATTTCTCTACGTAGAATTGTGATTATTTACCCTCTCGAGCTATTAATTTCAACAATCATACAAGAATCAATTTATACGCGTCAAATTCATAAAACAAGTCATACCCGGGTTTCTCATAATCCTAGAAACTGATATCTACACACGTTCCATATCAAAATTTCAAAATTCAATCATAAATTCATACTTTGACAAGAGAAATAAATAAATAGAGAAAATAAGAACAGAGATAGAAATAAACCGTCGAAGTATTGCATAAAATAATCCAACCTTGGAAAAGCTTCGTTCTTGAATTCTTAAAACCTAAAATACTTGTTCTTTCGGATGGGAGATGATGATGATGCAAGAGGGGAAATAGTCAACTATAAATCTTATGTTGGAGGTGTGAATTATGTCTTTCATGACATGGGGGATTAAATAAAAGGATAATTACATATTATAATCAGTTTACATAAATAAATTATATCAAGATAATCTCTAAAAATCAAATTCCCTTCATTCTTGGACTCTTTATGCATGTATTCTTCTCTCTTTTTTTCAATATCACGTTGCCAATTCTATATAAATATTTGGAAAACTCTCCACCAATCAGAACATTTCGTTAGCGTGAAAAAAATCTGAATAGTAATCACACCATGTTCCATTCTTTCACACCCGAGTGTGATTCTTCCTGCCTTCATGAAACTTTCCATATTTTCCTCTTTTTCAATTCCTTTTCTGCTCGGATTCACCATATCTGCAAAATATCAAAGGCACATCAGTAACCTAGTCCAAAAGAGGCAATTTATCATATGAAAATCAGAAAATAGGCATTAAAACAGGGCAAATGATACAAGAATTATCACATATAGTGGACTTATCAAACTCCCCCATGATTAAACCTTGCTTATCCCAAAGAAAGTCAAAATACCAACTCAAGTCGAAACACTTAGAACACACATAGAACAGTCTCAAGTAGGATGCAATGTACCTGGGCCTCGATAGATTCTACTTCAATAGTTCGGATGCATAATATAAACATGGTTAAACTCTTTCAAAATACCACACTTAAACATGAACACCGACTTTCATTAAGAATGAGATCAACAAAACAAGTAGACCCTCACAGGATTAAATCGCTCAAAACTCATATTTGTGAGGTGGTTAATCACTCAAGCTCATTCCAATGAAATTTCCCCACTATATACTTGTATATTATCTCATATCAATCGCCAAAGTAACATGCACCACATACATCATAAGGACTTAGAAAAAGATAGTAGTATAGGATAGCCCGGAAAAGGTAGGAAAAAGAAATGGTGGTAAAAGAGGATAAGTGTAGGATATATATCATAGTATGTGTGGTTCAAGGCCACTAAAACTAGTGAAACATGTGACTACTAATTCTTCAACTCGTTATCAAAAGGGGGTCCACCTAACCACTATATAATACTCAAGCAACATGCCACTAACACGACTTCATACATTTGGGAGGATATAGATGTCACTCCCATTTTTTATTACACAAGAAGGAACTAAGACAAACATGGGAGGTTATTTTTGGATCGCACTATTGTTTTAATTTTTTTTATTGATCTTTTTTTTTTTTGCATTTCATTCCCTTTTTATTTTTATTTTTCTGATCTTTTTTTTTTGAAAAACGTATACAAGACACAAAATGGACTCTCCCAAGCTTAATCTCTTTGCAATCAAGTCTTCTGAATTTAATAGTCAACATCCCACTAATGTTAAGTCCGGGCAAATAGAAATTTGGGCTATTCAATTTGGCTTGGTCAAATATCAAGTAAAGGTCAAGGCTCAATGGTGTTAAGTGTGGGTAAAGGAGGAAACAAATGACTTAATCATTTCAATGTGAATGCAAGTGCCATGGTAATATCAATAAGATGCAACACAAGTTCTAAAGGAACAAAATCACGGAAGAGAAACATAAACGCTCATTTCGGGTGAGACTGAAGTGGTCAGTCATTATGGCCGGAACATCTCACCATGATAGTTTGTCATCTTACTCAGTCTCTCAATCATCCTCAACAAAAATCAATGCACATTTATTTGTGGTTTATCAAGTAGAATCAAACATATTATATCATGCATCTTCATATCAAAGTAGTCTCTACAATTTTTCATGCATTTTAAATCATACTCGAGATGACTACGTGTAATCCAAGCAAGACATAGACTCAAAACAACTCGACTCATAAACTCTAAACTTTACCTAAGTGACTTTTATTGACATTTTTTTATCGACCCTAAGACAAAAGACTCGAATAACAACCAAGGAAACTTGACAAGTGACCCTCCCCCACATATAAATGTTACATTGTCCCCAATGTAAATAAATGTAAAGCAACTGAGGTAAGAATGAAACTCACCGAATCATGACGCCGAAATGTTAGATGGATCGAAGAGGGAGCACGAGCAATCAGGGGGGCAAGCACGTCGTTCAGCCTCGAAGAATCTGAATGTTCATAGAGCAAGTGTGTGTAGTGGCTGGAGTGGTCACCATATGCCGAATGACGTGGTGGTGGAATAATGTCGGGTGTGGGTTGAGCTTGGTCGGAATGGGTGGCAGTGGCGCAGTTTGGCCGGAAGCCATCAAAGAGGAAAGCTGACTGGATTCCGGCATGTGGGCGGCATGGGTGATGGAATTTTGAATAAGGATGTTCAATGGGAAGAAGTAATGGTTTTCCGGTGACTGGTGGCCGGAATCGGGGATAAGGTGCATGGTCATGTGATGGTAAAGGATAATGAGGAAAAATAGATTAGATGAAGAAAAGTGGTTGAGAAAAATGATGGTCAATCATCGGACTGATAACGCTCTAAATGGTACCAATAATTATACCCTTATTCACCCCGAATTCTGCTCAAGAGAGGATAGATGGGCTCGTTATTATGTGGAATGTATGTTAAATGCTATGTGTGTGTTTCCAGGATCGTAATTCTGCATCTATGTTATTTTCCCGAAGATTTTGTACTATTTTGTCTCGTTTTGCGTATTTTATAGGATGTACCGAATCTGCAGCATTAGAGAATGGATCTGGATCAAAAGAAGTATATTGGGCCAATTGATTAAAGTCCAAGAAGAAGCCAGTTGAAGAAAAAGGAGAGAAAAGTCGACCCGGTTTACCGAGGGCTAGGGCCGGTAAACCGGTGGCTTATTTGACACGAAATTGATTCTGCCGCATTATCTAGGTCAGTTAGGGTTTTAGAGAGTTTTAAGTCAGTCATTGTATCTATATAAGGCCGCAATTACATATTATTGTATAACTTTTCATTAGTATTACAATCATATATACAAATTTTATGAAATAAAGTTATTCCAAGCTTTTGAGGAATTATTTTTGGTTTTCTCCCTTTCTCCATCATCTCTAGCTTGAGTAAATCGAGCTAGATCTCCATTGTTGAAGGTATGAAGATTTGAACGTTCCTTTTTTGTCTACAATACAGTAGATCTGTTCGTATTTATGTGTTTTAGTTAATCTGCAATGTTCAAAGACCCTATAATTTACTTATTTTAATCGTAATAGAGAAATGTAGATCCAGGAATAGGAAAAGCTGACCTCGGTAACCCAGGGGTCTATACCGGTTTACCGAGGCATTATTTCAAAAACCTAAAACTAGGATTCAATTCACTACAGCTACGTTGATCGACAGGTTTAATTAACAGTAGGTTAGATCTGGCCAATCTGCATATTGTAATCGTAAACCGGCATGAAATACGAATAGTGAAGTGCTAAGTTTGGACATAGTCTTGAATGGACCCTAGGAACGTGTTGATCAATGTCGATAGTTATCTAGGCGGGTTAGCGGTATTTTAGCGCTCGATATCGGCAGTTCTAGTTCTTTATGCATATGGGCTATTATGGACCAATTAAGGAGGGTAGCTTGCGTATATATTGTCTACTACAATTTTCGGAATAGATAGGATTAGGAGTTGCACCCGTAGCTGATAATGAAAATTAAAACGAAATCTCACGATTAATTTAAGGAAATTATGTGGGGATGTAAACATAACGATTTACTAATCCAAGTTAGTAGATCGGTGAGAAGAGGGGGAGAAATACCAAGTTTGTTTTCTTATTGTTTATTGTTGGTCCATGACCGCCTCTATGTTGCTTCTTAATTATGTTAGAATCGTTTATACTTATAGTTGCATTGTCTCGGTGGGATCGACCTTGACTCGCATTTACTATACTACGATGTACTTAGTATTTTTGCCAATAATATCGATGTTAGTGACTTACACGCGATCAAGATTTTTGGCGCCGTTGCCGGGGACAATGGCAAATTATAAATATAAACGTTTTAATTCTGATTAAAAAGTAGTTTTTATTTTATGAGTCTTGAGTCGTTATGGATCAAACCTGCACTTGTTAAACTGGCAGAAGGAGAATTTCAGGGCCGGTTTACCGCGGTTTACCCCCGGGTTACCGAGGCCTGGAAAATTGAATTCTGACAGCCCCTATTATTCGGTGTTATTCCCTGTTGATTTTAGTTAGTAGGTCCGCAACAGCTGGGATCATACCCAACTGAAGCAGAAGTTTCTAACCTTTTCTTTGTTTTATTTTGTCCGTTTCGCAGGAAGATCAGAACACTTCAGAGATTCGATCAAACCGGAGTTGAAAAAGAGCAAACAAGTCAAGCAATATGCCTCGGACAATATTGAACGTTACACCAATTTCTATGTACCATGGATCTGAAGCAAGAGAGCATTATGAAGATACTAAGAAGTGGTTGGAAAAAGAGAAAGAAGCAATCAAGCAAGAGCCTGAAGAGAACTTAGAGGAGTATACACGTATCGTTCAGGTGAGTTCCCTTGTGAGTTAATTGAAATATCGTCTTCGGATTATGATTCTGATGATCCTGAAGAGGATCCCGGCATGATGTTTCTGAGCCTGAGGATTACCCAGACTCAGACACCGTGGTGAAGTTAGGACACCCTGGCACGTTTCGACTCCCGATTTCTATTAATGGTATATCAGTAGGATTAGGTCTCTGCGACTCTGGCTCGAGTTCCAACACTCTACCTTTTTCCCTCTACCAAAAGATTAAGCTTCTGGTCGTTATGAATCAAACTCGAACCATGACTTTCATCGATAGAACTAGAGATATGCCTGCCGGTCTGCTTAGAAAGTGCACGATTAAGGCAGGAGGGTTCAGTTATAGTTGATTTCACGGTTATAGACGTACCAGAGGACCTAAGTGCCCCAGTTCTCTTAGGAAGACCTTTCTTAGAGAGCAGAGCAGTCATGGATTTTGATAAGGGGGAGATTACTTTGAGGGTGAATAATGATGATGTATCTTTCAAAATCTTAGAGCCCCTAAAAAATCGGCCGGAAGGATGCAAAATGACGTATGCTTCAGGAAAGGTGGAAATTCTAGAGATAAAGAGGCATAAGCATAGAGAGGTTGTAGTAGAAACCGTTGAGCAGGAATTCATGAGACTAATGCTGAGAGAAAAAGAAGAGAAGGACCACAACAAGATGCTCACGGAAGCTAGTTCTTCCGTGTTGCGTAGTTAACGCTTTGAGCTGAAAGAAGGAAATATGGAGTCCTTGGATCTAAAGTCAAAATCTCGACGCAGAGGCAGACTTAGTATGCAAGCAAAGAGAGAGAGGCGTGCTAGGAAGAGAGCTCAAAAAGACTCTGCAAAGGTACAAACCTCTGGAGCGAAAGCTTGGCGAGTTAAAGCTCCAACCCCTGAATGATCGGAGATCTGAAGAAAGTCGAGCTGGCGACTATAAACTCAGAAATATTTCTTTAAAATCTTAGGTAGATTAAGAATGAATAAAAGTAGCCAATGAAGGGACGAGCTTTTTTTACATCCTACCGCACCCTTAGGCTTGAAACCGATGGTTGTGGAAAGGTTTTTTTACTCGTTGTGGATTCTAGTGAAGTAGGTTAGGATTGAGTTAGAAATAACAACAAAGGAAGTAAGAGACTAGTCAATTTGAGGCCATAATTGAGCAGAGAGGTTGAGCAAAGTGTGCAGTGAAGGAGACAGAGAAATCTGGGGAAAAAGAACCCCCCGGTAAACCCTAGGTTACCGAGCTTTGATTTTCCGATTTCTGAATGTAAGTTATAAAGCTGAATTTATAGAGCCACATGGAGGACACACGTTGCATCAAACACCACCAGTCAGTAGAAACTGCCCTAATTTCCCCTCTTTTCAAATTTTTCATCCTTTCCCACACTCTACCATAACTCCACCTCAATCCCATCAATCACCTCCTCAAATCCCTCACCCTAATTACTTCTCTCCCACTATCCCACCAAATCCTTCCACCTTCACTCATTTTTTCTTATTTAAACCACCTATCCACCACCATTATCATCACTCTCATCTACCATCTTCTCCTCAAATCACCAAACTTCTCCAATTTCTTCTTCTTCTCCAATTCAGTCGGCCACCATCACCACCAAACCTCCACCAAAATCAAACATTTCTTCCATTTTCACCAACCAAAACACCCATTTTCTTCACCCATGTTGTTGTCTAGTGCTGTTGTGCTAGTGAGGTGCTGCAATTCTTCATATTTTATCATCGGAGGCACTGTTCCAGAAAGAAATCCAGAAAAATCAGGCCGGAAAATCGAAAGTACCTGTCGGTTTACCAACGTTGAATTTTTCAAAAACAGCATTAGCTGAATATTTTGGGGTGCAATGGAAGCGCAATCTTGCTGGAGCCTCCACCATCTTCCTAGAGAATGAGTTATCCTAGGATCGGAAGATGGTCAACAGATTTGTTTGTGTCCTCCTTCTACCGACCAAGCACACGGTATATGTCACCACCAAGAGGGCGGAGTTGATGTTTTATCTGGAGCAGGGATCTCCGGTCAACATCGGTCTACTGATGCATAGCCGTATTCACGAGCTTTCCGCCATATCCGAGCGCGAGTTGTTGCCATACGGGCCGATGATTGACATGTTTTCTTTATAGGACGAGGTGAAAATTTTCGTCAGTGATGATTGGGAAGACCCTGAGCCGATGATCAGTTCACAGTTGGCTCAAAAAGTTCCAAGACGGGTCGGTCAGAGAGCTAAGAGGGAGTGTACTCCGATCCTAGGAGCACCCTGGACTCAAAGAGCTATGCTAGAGGAGCACTCGTGAGAGATTGCAAGTTTGCATTACAAAATGGATAGGATTATAGACTTATTTGGCGTACCTCCATCAACCCCACCACCTAGGACTGCCCCACATCACCGAGCCTCTTCTTCGGCCGCTGCTGCCTCCAGTTCTGGTCCACCTCCCGATTTTGAGCCTAGAGATGACTGGGAGGGTTATTCTGATGAGGATTAGTTTTTTTTCTTTTCGTTGTTGTTGTTTTCCATTTTTATTTTTATTTTTCTTTCCTATCTAGTTAATGTAGCAGATTTTTATTAATATAATGTTTTGACGGCTTAATTTGTTTTGGAGTTCATTATTTTCTCTTTTACTGCCTCCATTTTATTATACGGTTTCTTGTCACCACTATTCTTCTTGGTTTGTTTGAGATACTTAGCGCAGATTCTTCCTGGACTTGTTACATGAGCCCGATGGTTTATACGACGATCCGATTCTTCTTTGGTTCCGCCTTAACCGAAGCTAAGTTCATTTTCATTTTTCAATTTTCATCTTAGAATTTGATTCATTTTGACAAAATTTCGTAAAACATATGATATCTTTGATCTTTTCGAGTTAATTGACTCCATCTTTGTTTCACTTTACACAAGTGAAAGGAATGCCCACTTCTGAAGTAGTGGCGTATTAAGCGCATATTCTATTATGTGCCACCATTTTAAGCACGTATAACTCACTTCCTTTGGTGTGTAGTCGATAGCATATTGCTTTGACTAGAGTTGACCCTGGCTTCATCACGAATCATGTTTCGCCAACGCTTATGAAGGCAAAGGAATTTCGGATTCGGTAGTTTATCATGAGTGGGGCCTTGAGGATAGCTAAATCAATGAGAGTTCACCCGCCAAGAAAGAGAAGTGCATTGAATATATACATTTATAATCTCTTTTGCAAAATATGAGTCGATGGAACGTAAAATACACAACTTTTGCATAGGCCGATAAACGCGAGCCTAAGAGTAATACATACTCGGTTCTCGATCCGCCTTGCCAGCTAATTTGACTTATAAATAACATGTTCAAGACTGGTTAGTTCGACTACGGGTTGACGTAATGTGAGGTTGTCTACATTACTAAGCGCTTGTGAAAGTTATTGCACACACACATTGGCTCATGACATGAATAGTGTTTAATGCATCACTGATGGATATGAGTGGCATGATCTTGATCTTGACTTTGTGAGGCATGGTTGTTTTTAATTAACTTGTATATTGATCAGAGTGTAATATTCTTTTCGCCTTTTTGCTCGGGACGATCAAAAGCTAAGTGGGGGGTAGTTGATAATGCTCTAAATGGTACCAATAATTATACCCTTATTCACCCCGAATTATACTCAATAGAGGATAGATAGGCTCGTTATTATGTGGAATGTATGTTAAATGTATGTGAGTGTTTCCAGGATCGTAATTATGCATCTATGTTATTTTCTCGAAGATTTGGTACTGTTTTGTATCATTTTGCGTGTTTTATAGGATGTACCAAATCTGGGGCGTTGGAGAATGGATCTGACCAAAAGATGTATATTGGGCCAAGTGATTAAAGTCAAGCCTATTGAAGAAAAAGGAGAAAAGTCGGCCCGGTTTACCGAGGGCTAGGGCCGATAAACCGGTGGCTTATTTGACACGAAATTGATTCTGCCGTATTATCTAGGTCGGTTAGGGTTTTAGAGAGTCTTAAGTCGGTCATTGTATCTATATAAGGCCGCAATTACAGATTTAATGTATAACTTTTCATTAGTATTATAATCATATATACAAATTTGATGAAATAAAGTTATTCCAAGCTTTTGAGGAGTTATTTCTTGTTTTTTCCATTTCTCCACCATCTCTAGCTTGAGTAGATCGCGCTAGATCTCCATTGTTGAAGGTATGAAGCTTTGAACGTTCCTTTTTGTCTTCAATATGGTAGACCTGTTCGTATTTATGTGTTTTAGTTAATCTGCATGTTTAAAGACCCCATAATTTACTTATTTTAATCGTAATTGAGCAATGTAGATCCAAGAATAGGAAAAGCTGACCCCGGTAACCCGGCGGTCTATACCGGTTTACCGAGGCATTATTTCGAAAACCTAATATTAGGATTACTACAGCTACGTTGATCGACATGTTTAATTAACAGTAGGTTAGATCTGGCCAATCTGCTTATTGTAATCGTAAACATGCATGAAATATGAATAGTGAAGTGCTAAGTTTGGACATAGTCTTGAATGGACTCTAGGAACATGCTGATCAATGTCGACAGTTGTCTAGCGCGGGTTAGCGGTATGAGTTACCGCTCGATATCGGCAATTCTAGTTCTTTATGTGTATGGGCTATTACGAACCAAATAAGGAGAGTAGCTTGCGTATAGATTGTCTACTACCATTATCGGAGTAGATAGGAGTAGGAGTTGCACCCGTAGCTAATAATGAAAATTAAAACGAAAGCTCACGATTAATTTAAGGAAATTATGTGGGGAAGTAAACATAACGATTAACTAATCCAAGTTAGTAGATCGGTGAGAAGAGGGGGAGAAATACCAAGTTTGTTTTCTTATTGTTTATTGTTGGTCCATGACCGCCTCTATGTTGCTTCTTAATTAGGTTAGAATTGTTTATACTTATAGTTGCATTGTCTCTGTGAGATCGACATTGACTCGCATTTACTATACTACGATGTACCTAGTATTCTTTTTATTAATATCAACGTTAGTGACTTACACGCGATCAAGGACTCCGGCGACCGGCGGTGGTCATTGTCCGGTGACCGGAATGGTGGTTGAGCCGGAATGGTGGGGGTAGTGGTAGGTGATGGTGGCCCATGGGTATGGGATTTGAAGATTTTGGATCTCATGGTTGAAGGAGGAAGGAGAGGAGAAGAAACGTAGTGGAGTGGTGGTGGTCGGAGGCCGGCCAGCCGGCGATGGACGCTGGAAAAGAGGGAATTAACGGCAACAAGTGGGAAGGGGAGGGGGTGGGTTGTGTACCGGAAATTTGAGGGAAAAGAAATAAAAAATATAATAAAATAATAAAATATTTTTTTGTAAAAGAACAGGTACGCTGCAATGGCGCCAGAAAACAAGATGTGTGATTTTCAATAGATAATCACTAAATGCTACCGCAAACACACTGTTTACCGAATAGTACATAGGATGTCGATCCCACAGGTACTTGTAGTCAATCACCAAACAACTCTTGACATTTATTAGCTAGACAATCAATTTTTTGGAGGTTTTTATCTAAAAATCCTAAAATTAAAGAAAATAAAGAAAATATTACTACGATCTAAGAACTTCAAGATTCAAGTAAAAATTTAAAAGCATTTCTAGATTTCGGTGTCACCACAGAATTACTCTATGACTTATCAACAATGTTCCCCAACATATGAATTTTACACTCATAATGACAATTATCAAATTTTATCATAAAAATATTCTTTCGAAATATTTTCGTGATCGTACCGAAATTCATACTACACTCAGTTTCCCACTATAAAGAATGAATTTAGATCCCTTAAAAACCCAAAATTTCATGTCATCAAGGTCTTTATCAAATTTTCATTCCAATAAAACCCTAGATTTAATTCTTGTTTCCTAAAGTATCAATTAAGTAGTACCTTTTTCAGTCACTATTTAATCGAATGAATTCTCTACGTAGAATTCCTAGTATTCACCCTCTGGAGCTATTACTTTCAACAATCATACAAGAATAACACAAGAATCAATTTATAAGCATCAAATTCATAAACAAGGGAAAGATTGAGTTTTTACGTCATATATTCATATCATGGTTTCTCCTAATCCTAGAAATTGGTATCTACTCACGTTCCATATCAAGATTCCAAGATTCAATCATAAATTCATACTTTGAAAAAGAGAAAAGAAGAATAGAGAGAGAAATAAACCGTAAAAGTAGTGCATAACATAATTCAACATTGGAAAAGCTTCGTTCTTGAATTCTTAAACCTATAATACTTGTTCTTGAGGATGGAAGATGATGATGATGAAGGAGGGGAAATTTTTGTCTAAAAATCTGATGTTGGAGGCGTGAATTATGTCTTTCATGACCTGGGGGAATAAATAAAGGGATAATTACATAATATAATCAGTTACCACAAATAAATTGTATCAAGATAATCTCCAAAACTCAAATTCCCTTCATTCTTGGACTCTTTATGCGTGTATTCTTCTCCTTTTTGTTTTCATCAATATCACGTTGCCAATTCAGAATAAATATTTGGAAATCTCTCCACCAATCAGAACATTTCGTTGGCCTACAAAAAATCTGAATAGTAATCACACAATGTTCCATTCTTTCACACCCGGGTGTGATTCTTCCTGCCTTCATGAAACTTGCCATCTTTTCCTCTTATTCAATTCCTTTTCTGCTCGGATTCACCATATCTGCAAAATATCAAAGGCACAATAGCAACCTAGTCCAAATGAGGCAATTTATCATATGAAAAATCATAAAATAGGCATTAAAACAGGCAAAATAATCCGAGAATTATCACATATGATGGACTTAACAAATCTACAACTGGTAATACAAGCAATTTCAGGAAGAATGTTGGGAATACTCAAGGTTGCAAGAATGTTCAGTGTACCTTCTTTGGATTTACAGTCACACAGTGGACAAATGCTATAAAAAACATGGTTATCCAACTGGTCGGAAACCAAGGAATAGGGTTAATATGGCAGAAACATTGACAAAAGATTCAAGGGTGGTTTCTGCACATGGGGTCATGTCTAACACTCAAGATTCCGAAAGTTTCACACTGAACAAAGCTCAGTATCAGCAGTTGCTCAGACTTTTGGATGTTCAGCAGTCAGAACCTTATGATCAATTGGCCAATCAAGCAATTGATGTTTCTACTAACTTTGCACCAACCACTGATGTGTCATGTTTGGCTGATCCTAGTTTTTCTTTATCTTGGGTTGTAGATTCTGGTGCCACTGATCATATAGTCAGTAGTACAGTTTATTTATAGTCTTTTAAACCTATATCTAACATGTTGGTTGGCTTGCCTAATAGTTATAATGTCACGGTAACACACATCGGTACAGTGTGCTTGAATGACAGTTTGATACTTACTGATGTATTGTGTATTCCATATTTTAACTTCAATCTCATTTCAATGGCTTGATTGACTGCTAACCCTGATTTGCAATAATTTTTTATCTTGATTCTTGTCTTAGACAGGACAAGAAGCTTGGGATTCATATTGGATCAGCTAGGAAATCTAGAGGTTTATATGTTTTGAGAGCTAATAAGAAGGCCTTGCTACAGACTAATGCACTCAGTAGTGTTTCTTTACAATCTGATAAGTCTACTATTACAGATGAACAAGTTTAGCATTATAGAATTAGTCATCTATCTAATAAGAGACTTCTAGATTTGAAATGTATAGATAGTTCTTATGTGCATAATGTTCAAGTTTGTCATATTTGTCAATTAGCCAAAGAGAAAAGAAATCATTTTCCATTGAGTCAAACTTATGTACAAAATGCTTTTGATCTTGTACATTTTGATATATGGGGACCTTATAAGCAAGAAACAGTACATGGTCAATCTTATTTCCTTACCGTGGTTGATGATTTTTCCATATTCACTTGGGTGTATTTGTTGAAGCATAAGTCTAAAGTTAGACAAGTCGTGCAATCTTTTGTTCAGTATGCTTTAGTCCAATTTGGTAGACATGTTAAAATAATTAGGTCAGACAATGGTGCAGAGTTTGGTATGCCTGCTTATTACTTAGAAAAAGGTATTTAGCATCAAACATCTTGTGTGGACACACCACAACAGAATGACATAGTAAGGAAATATCAACACATACTAAATGTAGCTAGGGCTTTAAAATTCCAATCTAATCTTCCTGTCAAATATTGGTGTTACTTTGTGCTACATGTTGTTTACTTAATAAATCATACTCCTTCTCATGTTAATAACAATAGAACTCTTTATTTGTTATTGCATGATAAACATTTTGATTATAATGAGCTAAAAGTGTTTGGTTCTCTTGTATAAGCTTGTACCCTTGCACACAACAGATCCAAGTTTGATCCTAGGGCTAGACAATGTGTGTACCTTGGGCCCTGTCTGGTTTCGGGTTGGATTGGATTCATTTGGATCCAATCCAATATTTTATTCACTCTACTATCTTATTTACCATTATTTTATTAATTCTATTATTTTATTATAAATTCTCTCATCAATCATTTCAACATCAACAAATAAAATAATATTAAACAATTCACTTTATTCATCTACTACACTATTTAACTATTACTTTATCAACATAATATTTCATTAAAATTTCTCTCACCAATCAATTCGAAATCTACATAAATTTCAATACAAGATTTCAACTTTATAATCATTATTTCACTTTATTTTATTTCATTAAAATTTCTCTCAACAATCATTTTTTCATCTACACAAATTTCACTACAACATTTTAACTTTTTAATCATTATTTCACTTTATTTTATTTTACTTTCTCTCTCCTGAATCCATTCAACCCGAAACCAAACAGGGCCTTGGTGTGCCCCAATTCACAAAAGGTCACATTGCTGGATCAACAAACTAGGGATATTTTTTTGTCTGGGGATGTCCAGTTTTATTAAAACATATTTCATTTTACATTGACATTCTACAGATACAAATAGGGCCGATGTGCCATTGCCAATCCTTTATGTTGTTACTGAAAAAAATTTCCTCAAGATCCTCATATATTGCCATTGATGGTGAAGATAATACAGTACCACAGACAGATGCTCCAGCTCCACAACCACAACATGATACAAGAAGATCTAGTACACAGAGAACTACACCTGCTTATCTAAAAGAATATTTGCTTTCACAAAGAATATCACCCCATTCTATAAACAATGTGATCACATATGATTGTCTTACCAACAACTATAAGAAGTTTGTATGTCTTGCAGATAAGATCAAAGAGCCTAAGACCTATAATCAAGCCATTAAGCATGATTGTTGGAAAGAGACAATGCAAAAAGAACTTGATGTCTTACAAGCAACAAAAACTTGGGAAATAGTGACTCTTCCACCAGGAAAATCTACCATGGATTGTAAATGGGTCTATAAGGTGAACTGCCATGCTGATGGATCAATAGAAAGGTATAAGGCCAGATTAGTTGTCAAAGGCTACACACAAACCTATGGAATTGACTACCAAGAAACTTTTTCACCAGTAGCAAAAGTTACTACGATCAGGACTGTTTTGGCTCTTGCAGTATCCAAAAAGTGGCATCTACAACAAATGTATGTCAACAATGCATTTCTACATGGAGAGTTAGATGAAGAAGTATACATGGATCTACCATTAGGGTTCCAGACAGACAAGCCTAATCAAGTATGCAGGTTGACAAAGTCATTGTATGGCCTTAAACAGGCAAGTATACATTGGAATTCTAAATTGACTTATGCCCTCACAGAGATTGGGTTCACTCAATCACCCCATGATCACAGCTTATTCACCAGAGGTACAGATAAAAAGTTTATAGCACTCCTTGTTTGTGTGGATGATATAATAGCCACCAGTTCATCCATGGATCATATAAATGAAGTCAAGCAAGTACTGCACAAGAAATTTCAAATCAAAGACATTGGAGACTTAAGGTAATTTCTAGGTATTGAATTTTCCAGATCTGACAAAGGCATCTACATAAATCAAAGGAAGTACACACTAAATTTGTTAGAAGAATATGGATTCTTAAAGGTCAAACCAGTCAGTACTCCAATGCACTCTAAACAAAATTTAACTTCATGGGATTCAGAATTACTTGTAGACAACACACTGTACATAACATTTGTTGGGCAGCTCATATACTTATCATTTACTAGACTAGATATAGCATACACCGTTCAACAACTTAGCCAATTTTTGTCCAATCCTATAGTAAATCAAATGCAGGCTGCTCATAGGCTATTAAGATACCTAAAGAATAATCATGGACAAGGGATCTTATTTGAGGCCAACAATGATCTGTTGCTATAAGGGTATACAAATTCTGATTGGGCAGGTTGTGAAGAATCCAGAAAATCCATATCAGGCTATATAATGTTCCTTAGTTCATCACCTATTTCTTGGAAATCCAAGAAACGAAGAATCATTGCCAATAGCTCATCTGAGGTAGAGTATAGAGCTATGGCAAATGCCACTTGTGAACTGCAATGGTTAGTTTACATCATGCGCAAGATCTCCACATTCCAATTTCCCTACCAATTCTATTGTTTTGTGCTAATGCAAGTGCCTTTCATATAGCCAAAAACCCAATTTTTCATGAAAGGACAAAGCATATATAACTTGATTGCCACATCACTAGAGCTAAGGTTCAAGATGATTTCCTAAAGTTGATGCCAGTTAGAGCTACAAACCAATTAGCAGACATACTTACTAAGCCACTGGATTACCCCATTTTCAGTTATATATCTACTGCAAAAGATAGGGACATTTTCCATCTTCAAACCAGTTAACACATAACAATTTCATGTGCTAGACAAGTTCAAGTGCAAGCTTCTCCCTACTCTCAGTTGAGGGGGGGGTATTAGAGTTAACACATAACAATTTCATGTGTTAGACAAGTTCAAGTGCTCATTCAAGCAAATGATCAAAACACTCAACTTGAAAGTTAGTTATTGGGTTGTTAAGTTAGTTATGTAAAGTTGTTAGTGTAAGTTATAGTTTAATTCACTCATATATAAACACTACTATAGTGTAGGAGAAGTTTTATCAGTTCAATTATGCAAATTAGATTAAAAACGCTGTTGTAATCTGTTTTCTAAATTTCCCCGTCATTATTGATCATTTCCCCTCACTAATGGTGTTCATCACCCTCATTAATGATGTTCATCACATTTCTTAGTTTTTTCTTCGTTTTCTTTTGATAATTCATCAAATTCTACAACACTTGCACAATCTTCAATACATCCCCTCAAATGTGGGTTACCAGGGTTCGATCTCATTACATCTGACTTTGATACCATGTTGAATTGACATCTCTTCCAAAAGCTTAAACTGATGGGGAGATTGATAATTTACATCTTATACATTCTCAAGTGTGGGCATTCTCTCCCAACACTTGTACAATCTTCGACATTTACTAAGACCGTTCTTGCTACGAGGTTGAATGCCTTATAGAGGAGACTTGGGTGAGTCCTAATTATGGTTCACTTCCCGTTTAAAGTTGGGACTCTCTATTAGAATGGATTTTCGGATGAGTGTCATCTGTAGAAAAAGACAAAACTATTTGTTTGTTTGTTTGTTTGTTTGTTTGTTTATACACGTAGCGGTTATCTAACGATCCGTTCTAATAAAAAGTTCCTACGACGGCATTACCCCTTTCAAAGAAATGAAGCGAGATTTCAATGTTATCTGTCTTGAGCCCTGTCCAAGCTAAGTAACGAATTGTCTGAAATGTCTTTGAAAGCAAATAAAACACAAATAAGTCTAAATCAATCTTTAATATAAAAAAAAAGTCTAAATCAATCACAGAATCTCATAATTAAATCTAAATAAGTAATATATAATGGTATGAAAATACAAAGTTATTTTATCTTCGACGACAACTATCTTTCAAATGTACGCATTCCATTATTATAAACACTTATTATCCAAAACCGATGTAGGAATAATCTTAGTGAACAAATCTATGAGATTGTCACTAGAGCGTACTTTTGCATATCACTCTCTTTTAGAGTTTATTGGATAGTCAAATGTAGGGGCTAATAAGTGTCATTCCCACTACTCACTTGTGCAACACATGCAACACAATTAACACTTGTATGTAATCGCTAAATAATGGGGGAAGTAATATAATCGAAATTTGCATGCATATATTTTCACTATCATGCATCGTAATTCCTTAAAATTTATGACATTAACCATGCATTACTTATATATTCATTTCTCAATAGGAATCTACTCAATCGGTCATACTATATTCAACATGAATGTTAATGACCTTAACCATTTGCATGTTGCGATTGTCATATTAATTTATTTTTGAAATCCACCAAGGATTTTCATATCAATATTAATGTCCAACGACCCATAAATATACCATCAATTATAAATATTCCATATTACTCAAAAAAATCGAGACTTGAGAGAGCATAGTGCTTTATTTCAAACAATTTTGTTTCAATATAGCACTTGCATGTTGCATTACCATATGCATCTCTCATTAATACTTTTGAGAACTTGTTTCTCAATATAATGTGCGTGTCGCACTATCGATGAGGCAATTTAATTGCTCTCATATCCGACTCCATTTCTTCCTTAAACGAAATGAGCAATTAATTTTTCAAAATATAACAATTGTCACATAATATAAATGAATTACAATGATTAATTATTTTAAATAGAAAATTACATTATGTATCAATTCAAGCAAATTAAATTGATATTGTAAATGCTTGGTGGATCCGAGTGACAATTATCCAAGTATTACAATTCATGAATCAATCATTATGAATAATTTCACTCACCAATAAAGCACTATAATATGTTGTCATATTCATTCTTATCACAACTAGACAACAAATTTTGAATATAATAACAATATAGAGCGAATGCGCGCTTCCACATCGATATTTTGATGTACTAATTACATTGGTGGTCCTTTAGACTTTTGCGCATCCCACGTAATTCCGAAATGAAAATTCACCCCCATAAACTAAATTACAACATATCTTCATCATAAATCAATTTGTTTTCGTACCTTTTGTACAAACATATATTCTCCCAAAGGACTGCATATTGCATTGGGAAGTTGTTGGCCTATGATCCGCAGGTCTACTGCTGCTACCGCAAAGATTGTCTATTCAAACACGAAAATGCCCTGTTTCTTTCCGTATTTAAAAGTTAGTGCAATCCAAGTCCCTGTCAAGGTTCAACTTTTCCCTACTCTTTTGAAAGTTGGTCCTTGGAGTTTGGACCGCACTAAAGAAATTAGATGTTAAAGCAAGGGAAAAAACACAAAAGGAAAGTGAAGCTGCCTGCCATATAGGGTTATTTATATTTTAGGGGAAGGGGTCAGAAGAAAAAAAAAATTGGATTCAAAATGATGTTACTATATGTTTTGTGATTAAAAATGATAAATTTATAATAAATAGACAAAAATACCCTTTTATACATTAAACACGTAGTAACTCTGGATAAAGTGTAGTAACAACCAAGAAAACAAATAAGAATAACAGTAAGAAAACAAAAGTAGAATAACCCATAAAATGTCGTAACATCCAACGAAAAAATAAGAATGTACCAATAAACAAGAATGTATTTTAAAAGAAGAAGTAGTAACAGCCCGTAAAATATAGTAGCGGCCAAAAAATAAGTAGTAACAACCCATAAAAATGTAGTAACGCCCAATAAATAAGTAGTAACAGCCCGTAAAATAGATAAAATTACATCAAAAAATATTGTAACTTCTGAAAATTAATAGTAACAACCCAAAACCCTAAAGTTAAAAAATTAATAATAACAACTCTAAATCCTAAAGTTTCTCAACCAAAAAAAAAAAAAAATACATCCTGAAGAAAAAATATAGCCACCATCACGTCCGGCCGCCACCAAAAAAATAATTGTCCGGCCACCATCACGTCCGGCCATTAGCAATAATCGTCTCCTTCAAGTAACAACAGAGGAAGATGATTGTGGGCCTCACCGGAAAGGAGCAGTGGTTCAAGCCAAAATAGCAGCAGCAGCAGCAAGGATGCCTGCAAAGCTTGCCAAATTCCGGCCGATGTGGATTCCGTTCGACCTCTCAATCATGGAGGGGGTTCGGATCCTCAGCAGTAGCGTTGCCTTCTTCGACTGCTCCGGCTCCTCAGCAGCAACGTTGCCTTTTCGACTGCTCCGGCTCCTCGGCTCCTCAGCAGCAGCGTTGCCTTCTTCATCTGCAATTATAGGGTTTTTGTTTTTGGGAAGGAGAAGAAGAAAATCGAATAGGTGCTTTCGATCGCCGGAATTCGAAGGCTGATGCTTTCGATCGCCGGAATTCGAAGGCTGATGCTTTCGATCGCCGGAATTTGAACGATTCACTAGCGTTAATAAGAAAGAACGATGACTGAGGCGTCTGGATGTGGGCTTTTGATAATTAGGTTAATTAGGTTTAATTATAAAAAGGTTATTTTGGTAAGTTTAATTAGGTTTTGTCCTAATTAATAATCCATTTCCTTGTATCCTAATAAATACAATAGTTTGTCCTTCTAGACAAAAACCTATATATTTTATACACCGGAAAAAAAAAATATTTTTACCTTTTGTTTTCTAGAACTATATTGTTAAGAAAGGATGATGTGGCATAATCTTCACTTTACATTTGTATTGATCATCAATGCCTTATAATAGTCTTGGATTATGTTAGTACAAGTTTGTTAGAAAATTCTTGTGTTAGATTTTATCATGCTGTTAAATATGTTTTTTAAAAATGGCTAAACCCTATGACGGGCCTTCTGAACCTTCTCTTGGATCTGGATTGTCACTACAAAGCAACATGGCACTAGAATAATAGCAGTCCACTTATCTGCTTTTCAGAGGGCGGCTCCTCTACTCCATGACTGAACAAACTAGAGGTAATTGGTTGTACTTCACATTAAATCTGGGTAACATTGAAGAATTTATTTAATAGTCAGCTAGAGGCTAAAATGTTGGAGTATAAAAATGCATTGACTGAAACCGAAGATGGGCAGAGGACTATGGCTGATTATCTTGCTTTAAGGAAATCTTATTTTAATAAGTTGACCGCTACTGGTTACCTTATTTCAAGTCTTAGCTGATTCTTGACGTGTTAGGAAGTTTAGACAAGGAGTATGAGTCTACTATAATTAACATAACTACTAGGGTTTGATCCATGAGTTGACAGGAGGTTCAGTCACAACTTCTTACTCATGGTAGGCTCCTAGCTAGATTTATTCTATACCTAATGTTGTGTTATTTTTCTTTTGAATTCCCCAGCCAATAATGAATCCAAGTAATGACCCACTTAATTATGAAGTGAGACATCAGTTCTCAAATTCTGGCAGCTGCATGGGTGGATTCAATGATGGAAGGTCTAGATGTGGTATAAGAGGACAGTTCAGCTCCTGCAACAGAAGTGTGTGGTGATGGACAAATTATAGTGAACAAACATTCAACGGCAGGGTACCGGGTCAGTTGTATTACAACGGCGAGCAAGATTGTATCCCACGAGGATTTGATCATGTATCATAGTCACTTTCGTATCTAGCTTTGGTCACTTTCAACTAAAGGATTTCCAGATCCACTTACTTTTTCTTATGTGTCTTTTTGGTATTATGTTTTCTTCTCCTATTAGTATAAGGTTAATTAAGCTTTTATATTCCTCGAAGACAACTTAAAACCGACCAAGACTCAAAAATCCTATAAAAGGCCTTTAGATAGCCATATACTTCTTTGAATTCGTGTTTTTCATGTTTTCAGAAAAGCCTCAGCCATTGTCCCGTACCATCACCCAGGAAAGCGCCTCAGATTTAGTCTCTAGGAGCTTTGGCTGGATTTTCTTGGTTCGTTTGGCAGGTCACAACAGTGATTATGAAGCAGTTTCGATTCTAGCAGCAGTTTCAGGCTTAGATTCATCGTGTGAAGGTAAGATCTAATCTAGTTCTTGGGTTCGATTGTAATTAGGTTAGAATCAAAGGGTAATCATTGTCAGATTCGTTGTTTATTTGTAGATTCACTTATGATTTGGAAGTTAGTTGATGTTCGGTTCGAAGTTCGGCTTATCTTTAAAGTAAGAAGTTCTTCTTATTAGAAGGTTCCACTTTTAGTTTAAAGATTATGTTTTATGTTGTTTTGAATACTGTTTTAGTTACACTACACGAATACGGACATGATTATGTGTTTACCGGATAACTGTAATATTGATTTCAAAGTACTGTTTGGTTTTTTAGATACATTTTTGTAAATTATTTTATGTGTTTTGGTAATGAGTATTGGAGATGTGTTGGGAGTTCGGTGTTGTTACGACTTTTGTACACTCACGATGTTATATATGGACTTCAACCTGAATTTGTGTTTTATGTGCTCTTACTAGCTTATAGTTAGTCACATTGCGTTGTACTAAACAGAGTACCACGAGTATTCGAAGTCCCATGTCGGACGTGTGATTAGTTGTATTCCCCATGTGTTTCTAAGACGATGTACTGAACGGGGTATCGTGGCCCAACCTCACATTGGACGTATGACTAATCGTGTTCCCCGTGTCGCAACATGCCTTCAAGTTAAGAGATTAGTGCTATGTAACGAAATATGAATATGAAAGACATGATAATAATAAATAAGACAGTGATATGCTAGAAGAGTACATGATGGTAATTAGCTTACGCAAGTTTGATCAGATCAGTAGAACACGAACCTGTTAAGTAATTAATGCAATGAACAAGTACGAGCAAGATGAACCGAACAAAATAAATAGACATGTTTTCTATGCATTGTTCAAGTTTGTTTTAAAAAAGATATTCTTATGTTTCAAGTTGTGTTTTAAAAGTAGTTTTCGTAATGTTTCAAGTGATGGCTTTCAAATGATTTGTACTGGATGAAATAGGTTTATGTCATGTCTCCCAACATTCGACAAACATGAATAACCCTTTTGATATTATTTCTCCCTGCTAGTCATGAATACCCACTCCTTTATTTGGAATGAGAATATATGCGCGCAGGCATAGTTATCAAACCCGGCCCAGCCCGGCGGTCGAACCGGTCAACCCAGTGACCCGGTGCCAAACCCGGGCCGGGTCAAGCATCCGTCATGAAAAAGATGAAACGACGGAAGAGAGGGAGGAGCAAAAAGCTGTCCTCAGTTTTTCATTATTTTCTTAATAATAGATTACAAGATATTTTTCCCTTATATACTCTGGGAAATAATGCTAAGGGATAAAAAAAATAAAGGGACTACTTAATAATAAAAAAAACAATAAAGGTAAAAGTTTGTTGTTTTTAATACAAAATGCAATACCCCAGCGGGATGGTATATATATCTTTGGCGTGAAAAGCATCAAGGGCTGTTTTGAGAGCTGGACCATCGAGAGCCTTTGTAAAACAATCAGCCAATTGCTGAAAAGTGGAAATAGGAAGTAATTTCACCAAACCAGATTGAACTTTCTCACGAACCACGTGGCAATCCACCTCTATATGCTTTGTCCGTTCGTGAAATACTCGATTTGCTTCTATGTGCATGGCACTTTGATTGTCACAATACATGGCAATGGAGTGAGGAATTTGGACCTGCAAATCTGTTAATAAAAATTTATACCACTGTATTTCTGCCACAGTTGTAGCCATAGCCTGATATTCACTCTCAGCAGAACTACGAGACACTGTGTTTTGTTTCTTTGATTTCCAGGATACCAGAGACCCCCCTAAGAATAGACGGTAACCAGTGACTGATTTACGAGTTTCTGGACAGCCTACCCAATCTGAATCAGTGAAAGCACAAGGAACCAAAGAATTTCTGGCACTATAGAAAAGACCCTGTCCAGGATGACGTTTAATGTATTTGAGAACTCTATAGGCAGCTTGAAGATGATTAACAGTAGGGGCATCAATAAATTGGCTTAGCTGTTGCACGGTATAAGCAATATCAGGCTTAGAAAATGTGAGGTATAGCAGTTTCCCTACAAGCTGCCTGTAGAGGGAATGATCAGGTAACAAAGGAGAATCCCCATGCTGTAAACTATGCCTTGTATCCATGGGAGATGCTACAGGTTTTGCCCCCAAACAGCCAAAATGCTCTAACAAATTAATTGCATATTTTCTCTGAGAAATAACCAAACCTGTCTGATTTCTAGCAATTTCAAGTCCTAGAAAATAATGTAACTCACCAATATCCTTGATCTGAAACTGATTGTGTAGGAAGGTTTTAACCTTTGTGATCTCAGATATGCTGCTGCTAGCTAGTATCACATCATCAACATATACAAGCAATGCAATGAAATCTGAACCACAGCCTTTTGTGAAAAGACTGTAATCACTTTTGGATTGCTTGAAGCCCTCTTCTTGTAGAGCTGATGTAAGTTTGGCATTCCACTGCCTACTTGCCTGCTTTAGTCCATAAAGGGACTTTGTTAACTTGTAGACAGGATTCTTGACAGTGGTTTGAAACCCTTGTGGTAGCTTCATATACACTTCCTCATAGAGATCTCCATGGAGGAAAGCATTATTTACATCCAGCTGGTGTAAATCCCAGTTCTTTGCTGCAACAAGTGCTAATAAAGTACTAATTGTGGCCATTCTAGCCACTGGAGAAAAAGTCTCTTGATAATCTATCCCATAAAGTTGATTGTACCCTTTTGCTACAAGCCTAGCCTTGTACCTCTCCACTGTTCCATCTGGTTTATACTTGATTTTATACACCCACTTACACCCTATAGGCTTCTTATTATGTGGTAGAGTTACTATGTCCCATGTGTGGTTGGCCTCCAAGGCATCTATTTCCTTCTTCATGGCTTCTTGCCACTTAGGATTCTTAATGGCTTGGTTGTAAGTATGAGGTTCACTCTCCTTATCTATGTTACAAACAAAAGCTTGATAGGCATGTGATAAATTGTTGAGGGACAGTGAATGTTGTAGAGTGTGGGGTGAGTTGGATCTGACTTGAGAACAAATATAGTCTTGCAAATGTGTGGGAACTTGTCTGGTTCTTCCTGATCTCCTAAGTGGAGGAGAAGGAGTGTTGGTAGTGTTGTTTGTGACTGGTTGATCCTCAGGAATGGATTGTTGACCAGTACTTAATTGGCTAGAAGTTGAAGGTATATCATCACCTAAGTAATTGAATGACATGGAAGGTTCTGAAATAACAGGAATGTTTGAAGAAGAACAAGATACATCAGAAGATGCAAAAGGAAAACATATTTCATGGAAGACTACATTTCTAGAAATAATGATATCATGAGTTTCTATATCATACAGGATGTATCCCCTTGTAGTAGATGAATGACCAAGATGAACACAAGCCACACTTATAGGATCAAATTTAGTCCTATACTGCTTAATAGTGGAGGCATAAACTAGACATCCAAACACTCTAAACCTCAAATAATCTGGTTCTGTATGATAAAGCTTCTCATAAGGGGTAAGATTTTCAAGGACAGGAGTTGGTGTACTATTTATCAGAGTGGCTGCATGGACAACACAATATCCCTAAAATTGAATAGGTAAGGAGGCCTGAAATTTTAAAGCTCTAGCTACATTTAACAAGTGCTGATGCTTTCTCTCTACTATCCCATTCTGTTCAGGTGTGTGTGTGCATGAAGTCTGATGAACAATTCCCTTCTCAGCATAAAAAGTTGGCATGTCAAACTCTTTACCATTATCTGTCCTAATAGTCTTAATGCAAGAATCAAACTGTGTAACAACAAATTGACAGAAACTTTGAACAATCAACCTAACTTCTGATTTATTATGCAAAAGATGTATCCAAGTAAATCTACTGTGGTCATCCACAATAGTAAGAAAGTACCTATGCCCTTGAAAAGTTTCATACCCATATGGCCCCCAAATATCAAAGTGAACCAGTTCAAAACAAGTACTGGTTGAAGACTGACTTAAAGCAAAAGGTAATTGTCTCTGTTTAGCTAAAGGACAGACATGACAAATGGTGTCCTGGGGCACTTGAACCTCTGCCAAACCTTTGTTTATTGTCTTCAGCCTGTGATTGGATGGATGCCCCAATCTGTAATGCCAAATCATATCCTCTGGAATATCTTTAGAGTTTTGGAAACTTGCTATACTGCAAACCCTTGTGATTGTTGTATCCATAATGTATAAACCATTGTGCTCTTCAGCTGATCCAATCATCCCATCCTCTTGATCCTGAATAACACATCTATTAGACTCAAAGAGAACATTGATTTTAGGATTCTTAGTGAGCCTACTGAGTGAAATCAAGTTTATGTAAAAACTAGGAACACACAGCACCCCTGTCATTTTTAGATTAGGACTTAACCACACATCCCCTACATGTGTAACAGACACAGTAGTGCCATCTGGTAGACTGACATTTACATCTTGTACTTCATGACTGTGTGAGAACAAATGCACATTACAAACTATATGGTTTGTTGCCCCTGAATCTAATATCCATTTTGTAGGGGATTTACCTGTGCTCATCTCCTTTTCTGGTGCATAGAAGCTTAGAGCACAGATGCCTGATTGATGAGGTGTTGTGGCTTTGACTCTGTCTCCTTACTGTCTTGTTTCCTAGATAGAAGTTCCTTGAGGTTTTCACACTCATGTTGAGTGAGAGAAACCTGCACATTGCTATTTCCTTCTCCTTGTGAATTGCGTTGCTCAACACACCCTTCTACCATGTTTACCCTGCTCCTGGGCTTGAACCCTGGTGGAAACCCGTGCTTCTTGTAACATTTATCCTCTACATGTCCTATCATTCCACAAAAAGTACATTGGGGTTTCTTCCTTGAATTGCTATTATTAAAACCAGTGTTCTTCCTCCGTCCTGTTCAAGAAAAATTATCTGCTGCATACCTCCTCCTTTGATCACCATCAACAGATCTCATCCTCTGATCATTCTGACCCACACTTGACTTACTAAACATAACAGTAGGATCCCCAAAATTGATATTCAGACTGTTATGTCCTCTTTGCCTTTCAAACTTTAGGGCTAAACCAAACACAACCTTAATGTTTGGAATTGGTGACATTAACATAACATGTGATGTCACAGGCTCAAACACCTCGTCCAATCCTCTCAAAAATCTAATAACATACTCTGTCTCATTGTATCCTATAAAAGTTGGTATCACCTGACAACTGCAAGCCGAAACACAAGTACAACTAGGCGTAGGGCGTAAGACAACAATCTCATCAATTAACAACTTCATCTTAGTGAAATATTCAGTAACGCTAGAACCTCTTTGCTTAGTATTATTCAATTCTTCAAGTAAATCAGATAACCGAAAGGAATCGAGATTAGCAAACATGTCCTTCAATTCTTCCCATACGGCCTGTGCGGTGTCCATCCAAAGAAGACTCTGTGCAATTCGCGGTGCTACTGAGTTCCTCAACCAATTAGTTACCATAATATCGCACTGTTCCCAGACGTGAAACCTTGCATCATTTCTGGCCGGTCGTGGTAGCGAACCATCAATAAAACCTGCTTTATTCTTCATTATCAACGACATGCGTGCCGATCTACTCCACGAGTGGTAGTTTCCACCATTTTCGCTGAGGATTGGCTGCACTAGGGTTATAGTAGGGTTTTCATTTGGGTGAATATAATACGGACTCGATACTGGAATTACTTCAAGATCTGGAGCCGGATTTGCCATAGCTAGATCAATAAAGCATCAAACGAAGGAAATTTGACACAAAAGGTGAACGAAAAGCGGAAGATTACTCGAAATTTTGCTCTGATACCATCATGAAAAAGATGAAACGACGGAAGAGAGGGAGGAGCAAAAAGCTGTCCTCAGTTTTTCATTATTTTCTTAATAATAGATTACAAGATATTTTTCCCTTATATACTCTGGGAAATAATGCTACGGGATAAAAAATAAAGGGACTACTTAATAATAATAAAAACAATAAAAGTAAAAGTTTGTTGTTTTTAATACAAAATGCAATAATTCGACCGTTTAAGGAGTGAACCGTTCTGACCCGCCCAACCCGGCGGTCGGACAGGTCAACCCGGTGGCCCGGGCGGTTTTCCATCAGCCCCGTTTTTTTTTTTTTTTTTTTTTTTTTTTTTTTGCCATCAGGATTTCATTCACCCTCAGCCGGTTCTAAAAAAAGGTTTCAGTTCTAAATAGTATAAATCTCAAAACATCGAGAAGATTTTGTCAAAAAAAAAAGAACATCGAACAGATCTCTCACCAAAACAAAAAAATCGAGCAGCAGTATGTATTCTTTTTTATTTTTTAGGAAATATTATTGATATTTAGGGGTATTTGAACTTTTTTACGGTCGAAAACTTGAAGTGAAGAAAATGAGTTTGTTTTCAATATTGATTGAATATATTGCTGTGTTTTTTTTAGGATTGTATGAAATTGTAGCAGTAGCTACAATACTTACCTAAAGAAAATGCTAATTATTTGCGCTTTAACTTGCACAACAAATAATCATTTGAGCATTTTATGTTGTCTAACTTGTAATTGTGTTTGTTTGAATATTTTGAAAATAATTATGATCGTCGTATTTTATTTTATATTTATGTTTTGAATATTCAATTATATTTTTTAAGTATATGACGTGACCCACCGACTAAACCACTGACTCACCGGTTGAACCACTGATCCGGTGACCCGGTGTCTTTTCCGGGTCAATGACCGTGCCGGGTCTGATAACTATGCGCGTAGGTCGAAGACGAGCTGGATGATGAGCTCGGAGAACAAACCTAGAAATGAGTCATGAAGTTTTTTGTGTTTCTACAGATTCCCATTTAATCAAGTTGAGTTGTAATGGAAGTTAGCATTTATTTGTAATTCTAGTTTGACGACTACTGTATTTCGGTTGAGTTGTTTAATGGAAGGCCGTGAGGGTAAGTTTCCTGAGTCTCTTGATTATCATTTTTTCTTACGCGTGTTTTTTAATTACTCTTATATGACATTATACTTGCGTTGATTTATGAGTTATCCAGAATGTCATGTGTCAGATGTTTTTTTTTTTCCGTATAAAGATTCAGTATCGCAGAGAAGGAGGGCACAATATAAATTAATCAATTAGTATTATTTTACATTATACCTCTCCGGGTGGGGACAACAGTAAATTCAGAAGGAAATTTCTACTCGAGAGTGGAGAAAATTGCATTTTGTTCACATTCATTTAAAATAATACAGAATATTTGAATTTTAGTCCTTGTTCATATAAATTAATAATTTCCGACATGCTTGTAAGTTTGGGAGACGTATAAATTTGACTTATGATGCCTCACTATGTAGAGTGGTCCCAACCAAAAAGCCTCTAAAGAAAAAAAAAATAAAAATTAAAAAAAAAATTAATTTACGTTTAAATTATGAGTAATGATACGGACACAACGATTGTGTCATAACGAGTGATACAAAGGATATCCGCACCGTTGATCATGTTAGATTAAATTGATCATGATATAAATGTAACATGATCAACGGTACGGATCTCCGTTGTGTCACTCGTTGTCGTTGTGCGGTATCATTACTCTTAAATTATTTTCTTTCTTAAAAATATACTACCTCAGTATCATATTATAAATCATCGTAGTATTTTTATCTGTCCCACAATATAAATTATTTTCATATTTCAATATAATAATTAATACCCTTTTTCGTGTTTTACCATTTTCAATGCTTAACCTTTCATATACAATTTAATAAATCAACCTAAAGGTATTTTAGTCCAATCCTACCAAAGTTAGATCATTTGGTGAGTTTTTTAATCTATGTTCATAAATCTAGGATGGTTTATAATATTAGACGGATGTAATACATTGTAAAAATAAAAAATATATACATTATTAATAGTGACATGGCTTTTCTGCTTTGTTGGTTTTTTTTTATTTATAATGTATAGTTTTTTTTCGTGGAAATTTAAAATATTTAGTTAATACAATTTTTATTATTTTTTATGTAAATAAAATGAAGTAGAGTTATTATTTTTCGATCTTTTACAGGAATTGGTTCAGCAATTACTGTTGTGGTCTTTAATCCGAAAGTTTTAAAATTAAATTCCAATTGAGACAAAAGGTATGCTTACGTGACTATATTATTTTTTTTTTTTTTTGAAAACAGTGACTATATTTTTGTTCCATAAAATAAAAAGGAAATTACCAATAATTAGGACAGCTAGCTCATTTAAAACATGGTATAAGCACGTACCACATGTTCCTTGACAACTAATCAAAACAAATATTAAGTACTCAAAATTTTCTCAGACCTTAAAATAGGTGGGTTCTATTGGCACATATCAAATTATTTTTGGTATTCATTTAATTTCGGCATCACAATAAATTACTTCGGTATCATATTGTTTTCAAAAAGATGAACATCATTCCCACTGGTGTTCACTGGTGTTCCTCCTCGAACACCAACGTCAGCGGTGTTCAAGGAGGAACAGCAGTGTCACTGACATTCACGTTATAAAAGTGGCACAACTTAAGAACGTTAGTCCACTGGTATTCCTCCTTCAACACCAACGTCAGTGTCACTGACGTTGGTGTTGAAGGAGGAACACCAGTGGGGATGACGTTTTGTTCAGCAAAAAAAAAAATTCAATAAATGGATGTCAAAAGTAATTATGCGTGTGCCGATAGAACCCGCCCCGGGTCGGAGGGTAAAAAAAAAAAACCTTTATATTAAATAGATTAAATCCGCCGTCTATTGAGTTTTGCTTCATGTTAGGTTGCAAGAAAAAAGTCCATTGATCTACTATTGAAATAGAGGCTAGTGATTTCCTAGTTAGTAGGTGGTCGGAAGAATTTTGGGAATTATATTCTCTAATAATGTTAATGTCACGATCATCTAGTCACGTTGAATGATACAATTTATTTTTAAATTTATATTATTTTGAGCTGACATCATGATTGATCAATGGAACACACATCATGTTGTTCTTTCTGAATGTCGGGTTGTTACCGTAACACTTTTTCTATGAACGGGACGAGAGTGACGGAAAACTACTTTAATCACAATTTAATTTTTCATATAATTTTGATGTTGTTTTGCTACTTAATTTTTTAATTATTGTATTGCTACTTATTTTCACGTCACTATATAAGCGAATTGCAAGTAGCATTCATAGGTGCTTATAGTTTAATTGGTTGAAATATGTCGCTTATAACGGTAATATTGTAGGTTCGAGCCCTACATAATTATTTTTTCTGTTTGTTTGTTTACTTTTTAGTTTTCTCCTTAATTTACAAGTTGAACCTCAATCTGTTCTGATTACTGTTCCCCAAGGAAATAGATGGAGATAACTTCGTACGCAAATTAAAACGAAACAAGAAGAACACGATTTAACGTGGAAAACCCCTCGCCGTGGGAGAGGTAAAAAACCACGGGCGTAAAAGAGATATTTTATTATGCACCGAATTTTACGATTTCAACACACTCGGATAATGAGACAACAACTGTATTTATAGGCACAAATCCCTAAACCCTAGCCGCCAGGAATCTTTGTCTGATCTGCCATAAATACCCTTACACGTGTCCTCCTTTAAATGACACTGTATAGCTGTCACATAACAGAATTAACAGATGTGGGACCCCGCTTGTATCCAAGTACTCGCGGACTATCACCCCGCCGATAGTCACCCCGTCGACGAAGCTCGAGCAGACTCCACCCTACCGATGCACGAATTGAATACACTTCTCACCGTCCATCACACACCGAGTCTTCGTATTGGTTCCACCGTATGTGAGTTTAAGTCACTTTACCGACAAATCTCCACCTTGACTTCAACTCTCCCTGTAGTCAAACAGATTGCATAACCGGATGTACTTGTACCGTATGCATTCGTCAATGCCGATGTACTTGTACCGGACTATCTCCACGGCATCCACTCCACCGATCCGCCTCGCAGTTTCCGAAACGCATTATAAGCTTTGAATATTCGGTAAGTCCGGAAAAGCCGGAACTTACTCGTCGAACCGGTTTAGTGAACATATCGCGGGATTCTCCTTTGTGCCAATCTTCTTCACCACAACCCTCTTCTCATTCCTCAAGAAATGATACCCGACATCAATATGCTTGGTTCTCTCATGATGAACCCGATCCTTGGCTAAACAAATTGCACTTAGACTCGTCACAATAAATCTCACCGATCCCGATGCAACCCCAAATCACCGACTAGCCCCTTCAACCGGATACCCTCCTTAGTCGCTTCGGTAAGAGCCATATATTCTACGCTTCGGTAGTTGATAAGGCTACGTAGCCCGAAGAGTAGCTTTCCACCGACTACGCATTTCCCAATGTAAACACATAACCGGTCATTGATTTTCTACCGTCAACATCACCTCGCATAATCGCATCACGGTAGCTCGTGACCGGACCGCATCACCTCCATAAACGAGACCAACATCACCGTACCTCTCGGTACCGAATATCCTTTTAACACTTTCCAAGAGTGTTCTTTTCCGGGTTTAGCCATAAACCCGCCGACAACACCGATTTGCCCGAGCGAGATCGTGCCTAGTGCAAACCATGGCATACATCGATCGCTAACCGCACTAGCATAAGGAACTTTTGACATATACTCCTTCTCTTCACCGATCGTGAAGCATAAACGTACAAATGAACATTTGATGGCATAGGAGTATCTATTGGTTTTGCAGCAGACATCCCAAACTTGGCCAATATCTTCGCACATAACCCCGCCGAGACAAGAACAACTTCTTCGACTCCTATCTCTCCGATCTCCATCCCCAAGATTTTCTTGGCCGCACCCAAATCCTTCATTTCAAATTCAAGACCGAGAAGGTTCTTCGATTTTGAACATCGACTTCCTTGTCTGCAATATCGGCATGTCATCCACATACAGGGACAAGATAGATATATGATCCATCTTTCGGCGGATCGAAGTAAACACAACAATATGGACTTCTCGTTGTAACCCCGCCGAAGCATGAAACCTCGTCAAACCTTTTATACCACCGCCTTGGAGCTTGCTTCAAACCATACAATGATTTCTTCAACTTGCAAACATAGTTTTCTTTGCCGGAACTTGAAATCCCTCGAGCCGTGTCATGTATATCTCCTTATCCACCTCACCATGTAGTAAAAGCAGCTTTTCACATCTAATTGCTCAAGTTCCGCATCCCGCCGTGCCACCATTGCTAGTAACACCCCGATTGAAGTGTGTCCGACCACCGGTGAAAATATTTCATCAAAGTCAACCCCTTCTTTTGACCGAATCCTCTTGCAACCAAACGTGCCTTATACTTGACCCTTTCGCCTTAGTTATTCCTTCCTTTTTTTTGAAAATCCATTTACAAGTCACAACTCCCTTGTCGGTAGGTCGTTTGACCAATTCCCAAGTCCGATTCTTCAATAATGACTCCACTTCATCTCCCATGGCTGCATGCCACCGAGATGCTTCTATACATGTCATCGCTTCCCCGTAAGTAGTAGGTTCAAGAACCTCTACCTCTTCAAAGAACTCCGGAGTGCATATCCACCAAATCATCATATCCATATCTCCTTGGAGGTATCCCAACATTAGATCTTCTAGCCCGCCGGCGCCTAGACTCGCCGATCAATGTTTGTATGACGCCCCGCCGAGGTCTCGGCAGTCGGCTTGGATCGGATTCTCGGTTCATTATCCAGATCGATAAGTGTTGATTTGGATCCACCGATTGTTGCATATCGGAGACTCCACCCGAAGCTCCACCTCGTTTCTCAACACTATCGATTCGATCGGTTTCGTACTCGGTAGACCTCCCCACCGATGAGTTTAACATAGAATTTTCATCAAACACAACGTCCCTGTGAGGATTACTCGGACTCGCCGATGACCAAATTCTATATCCCTTCACTCCATCACCATACCCCACAAACACTCCCTTCTTGGCTCTTGGCTCCAACTTCCCTTCACTAACATGATAGTAAGTCGTACTCCCAAAAACCCTTAGAACGAGTAGTCGCGCAGGCTTGCACGACCACATCTCAAATGGTGTCTTGAGATTGATTCCCGTGTGAGGACTCCCGTTGATTAAGTAGCAAGTCGTCTTAACGACACGCCCAAAATCTCCTTGATAAACCAAACTTGAGAAAGCATACATCTTGCCCTCTCCAAGGTAGAGTTTGATTCATCCTTTCGGCTACACCATTTTGCTTTGAGATGTATTCCTTACAAGATGATGTCTAGCAATACCCTCGAAAGACAAAATGAATCAAAATCCGTCCAAAGAAATTCCGGACCATTATCCGTACGGAGCTTCTTGATTTTCTTGCCTAACTCGATTCTCCACTAGGGCCTTCCACTCGCTTGAAGTTACCGAATGCATCACTTTTGTTCTTCATCATCACCACCCAAGTCATCCTTGAATAGTCATCTATGAATGACACAAAGAATCCGTGACCACCCAATGACTCAACTCTTGATGGACCCCAAAGATCGAATGGATATAATCAAGTGTTGCCTTTGTATTGTGCAACCCTGCTGAGAATTTACTTCTATGCAGCTTCCCAAACACACAATGTTCACAAAAGTCCAGATTCTTGACCTTATACCCCCCCAAGAAAACCTGCTGAAGAAAGAATCTGCATACCCCTTTCACCCATGTGACCTAGTCTCATGTGCCACAGCTGAGTCTCGCTCGAGATCGGTGAACTGCGAGGATGCAACAAAGAAGAAGCCGGATACGTAGATCCTTGTAATATATACAAGGTTCCCCTCTTGATGCCTTTGAGGACCACAACCGAATCTTTGAAGACATTCAAATTTGTCCACCTTCACCCTTGAAATTGAACCCCTTGTCGTCCAAAGAGACTAAGAGATACCAAATTCTTGGTCATCTCGTGGAACATGTCTTACATCTTTCGGTGTACAAAATTTACCATCCTCTCGTCCTTAACTTTACCGAGCCAATTCCCACAACTTTGCAAACCTTGCTTGTTGGCCATATAAATTTGACCACCATCTATCTCGCTCATAAGTAAAAAACCACTCCCTCGTTTGGACAAATATGGTAGGATGCTCCGGAATCAAGTATCCACACATCATTATGGTGTGTGTAGAGTCCCCGCAACTAGAACCGGATCCTCATCGTATTGCTCGCAGCCAAAGCCGCCGTGCCGAATTGCCTTCCCGCTCGTTTCTTCTTCCTTGGACAATTGGACTTCCAATGTCCCCGCTCCTTACAAGAATTACGGACATCGGTAGACTTAGGACCTTTGGACACCGACTTCTTTTTCTTCTTCTCGTCCATATCCTTTTCCACTATTGTCGCTAGCTACTAGCCCAAGCAATTTCGTTGTCCGTCCCAAAGACCTTGTGTCTAAGCTCCCCGGCATGTAAGGCGGACCTCACATCCTCCAAATCTATCGTATCCTTTCCAACTATGAAAGATCGCACAAAGTTTTCATATGATGCCGGTAGTGACACCAACAGGATTAGGTCGCTTCTTCATCTTCAATTTTAACATCAATATTCCTTAAATCAAGCAATATTGTGTTCAAATTTCGGTCCAGATGTTCCCTCGGTGGACTCCCTTCATGCATCTTCAAACCGAACAACCTCTCGTTTCAACAACAACTTGTTGGTCGGTGACTTGGTCATATACGGGCTTTCAAGCTTTTTCCACAACTTGGGCATGCGGTGTCTTCCTCGGCAACCTCGGTGATAACATCATCGATAAGCACAACATGATGGTTGAATGTGCTTTCTCTTCCAGACGGCATAATCTCTGCACTTGTATTTGGTTTGTCGGATAAAGGATTCCACAAACCCCGCTCGTTTCAACAAGGCACGCATCTTGATTTGCCACGGACCAAAACTGTTCCTTCCCCGTAAATTTATCGATTTTTACGTTTACCGCCGACATCTTTTCTTGCTAAAGATCACAACTTTATCACGGATCCTAGCACCTTGTCGAAGGTCTTGGTGAAGATGAAGTTGATCGTACGGATTGTTTTCTCCGAACCCGTCTCTCGATACCACTTGTTATAAAACCGATGGAGATAACTTCGGATGCAAGAAACGAAACAAGAAGAACACGGATTTAACGTGGAAAACCCCTCAGTGGGAGAGGTAAAAAACCACGGGCAGAAAAGAGATATTTTATTATGCACTGAATTTTACAGATTTCAACACACTCGGATAATGAGACAACAACTGTATTTATAGGCACAAATCCCTAAACCCTAGCCGCCAGGAATCTTTGTCTGATCTGCCATAAATACCCTTACACGTGTCCTCCTTTAAATGACACTGTATAGGTTGTCACATAACGTAATTAACGTATGGGACCTGCTCGTATCCAAGTACTCGCGGACTATCACCCCGCCGATAGTCACCCCGCGACGAAGCTCGCAGACTCCACCCTACCGATGCACGAATTGAATACACTTCTCAGCTGTCCATCACACAGCTGAGTCTTCAGATTGGTTCCACCAGATGTAGAGTTTAAGTCACTTTACTAACAGAAATAAACATTGTTCGTGTGAGATAGACTTCTACTTTATGGGGTTGTTTCTCAAAGAAATAAACATTATCAATGTGAGACCGACTTATACTTGCCCAATAACAGTGATAGAATCAATCGAGATTTATTATTGTGGGTTGACAGCACATGAAATTTTGGCACCGTTACTAGGGATCAAAGCCGGATCACCCATGTGATAAGCGAGAATAATCACCAATATACTACAAAGACAAATTTCACTGAACAACTACAAAATTATAACTATGTCATCAGAAAAACATATCATTTTTAGTTTTTAACTTTTGTCGTACATTATTATTCGAATAACTATTGTTTTGAACTAAACCTTCTCAAATAATAATTCTTTCATCATTGTTTTATAATCCCTTCTTTTTTCTTAATATGTCATTTAATACCATTCCGACATAATCTCAAAAGTTGTGAAATTTCATTTGTAACATTAGCGACATCCACTGTTGTTGCAATGGCATTTCACGATGTCACAATGAAGCTTACAGAGGAAGAAGAGATTCATGATTTGATGTCGACACAATATACAGTTAGTTCCACATTAGAAAAGTCACATGACGATTATCTTTGTAATAAAGAATGATTTCATGCACTAAACGGGCAAGACTTTGTAGTGTGATCAATGATTAACTTTTCCACACACCTGGCAAACCATCCTTCTACCAGAATTGCCTTATCACCTCTTTCATCCCATCGTAATCTTCCTCCTCTTGATCAATTGTTGTATGACTGACCTCTTCCTGTACATGTGGCCAAACCTGTCAATTGTTTAAAGTTTCTAGGAGCAGTATTTCCAACAGTGGCAGACATGTTAGTAGATGGCAGGGTAATATTAGTGGATATCCCAAGATTTAAAGTTTCTAGGAGCAGTATTTCCAACAGTGGCAGACATGTTAGTAGAGGCCAGGGTAACAAGGATCAGTGAAGTACAGAGATTCTCCTAAACTGAAATATATGAAGGAAACAATATTTCGGCAAAGTGAACTGACTTTCGGCTGAGTAATGACAAAGCAGTGAAGGAAGACCTATGCGGCAAAGTCAGGGAGACCACTCAACCGTTCAGGGAACGGCCAAGTAAACTTTACTTAATCAGGTTTTGAAATATGAGGAAGATTCAGAGGATCAAACATTAAATGCACAATCAATTGAGGATCAATCAATGATGGATTTTCTGATAAACGTTTGAAGAAAAATCCGATCACTAAAATCAAGGAGGATTTAATTAAGGGGGAATCGAGAATAAAATCAAGGATTATTCCCCTCAATTAATATAGCCAACGGACGGAAATTCAAACAAGGTTCATCAAGGCTATAAATAAAAGGCATTGACAGACAAGATACATATACAAGAGAACGATCAAATCTGAGAACTTACAAGCAGAAACTCTGTCAAATTGAAAAACCTTCATCTGTGCTTAAAAAGGAATATCTAGTGATCAACTCAAAAACTCAGAACTACAATTTCAACATCAAGCATTGAGTTTGATCAACAAGTTTTGTGAATCCAATTCACTTCAATCAAGCAACTTAATCAGAGCCATCTGAGAAGGAGTTGTGTTTGTGATAGATGCTGAAGGATTTGTTCTCAATGAGCAGTGAAAGAGACTAAGTCACTGAAGCTGTTGCAGTCAGGGAGTGATAGTCTTGAAGATTGTGAAGCTTGTGTAGTCAAGGACAATCAGGCTATTGTATCTGTGAAAACAATAGTGAATTCCTCCAATCATCACAGGAGAATAGTGGATTAATGGATTACACCACCCTGAACCACTATAAACCTTGTGTCTATTTACTTTCATCAATTTACTCTACATCACTTTATTTCATTGCATACTACATATCAGTGATTGCATAAACTACTTTGAAACAACATATTTAGAAGGGACTTATCCGCTGCCCAAAAGCTTTTAAATACAAGAAAAGTTTTTGAAACTCCACTATAGTCATTCACCCCCCCTCTGACTATAGTTTTACCCTTCTCTGGGACCAACAATTGGTATCGGAGCAGTGTTCCTAGTATCAGAACCTGTTCAGATCTAATTTCTGGTAACAAGGAGATCACATATTTTCAAAGTAGTTTTCAAATTTATGCATTCTATATATACATATATCTTATTTGCACTTATAGATTCCTCAAATTTTATGTCAAAGGTACCTGTTTTCAATGTCAACAATTTTGATGAATACAAAATAAGAATGTTGTCTCATCTTGCAGCAACTCATGCGGAGATGTTGGATGTAATTAATGATGGCACAATCGGGATTACAACTGTGGTAGCCACAGGAGCAGATCAAGGAAAAGTAATAGACAAACTCAAGAAAGATTGGACCAAGGATGACAAGAGAAGAGCAAATCTCAATTTTGTTGCAAAAGACATGATTCTGAAGACTCTGGAAAGTAACATGTTCATAAGATCAAAGATTGTAATAGCAAAGGAAATGTGGGACAAATTGGCACTAATCAATGAAGGATCAGAAGCAGTCAAGAAAAACAAACAGTCTGTTGCAAAACAGAAATTTGAGAACTTCAAAATGAAGGCTGGAGAAACCATTGATCAAATGGACAATAGTTTCTCAAGCATCATCAGTGAACTACAACAACTTGGACACACATATCCACAGAAAGAAGTGTGCTTGAAGATCTTGAGAGGCTTACCTGAAAGATGGAAGATCATTACATCAGTAATCAGAAGGACAACAAATCTTACAAACACTGACACCTTGACTCTGATGTCTCAACTAAATGCTCATGAATTTGAGTTGAACATCGAAGACAGCGCACCAGCAGAGGCACATAAGGCCAGTGCACTGGTTGCACCCCAGCAAAGTCAAACAGCAGATGCAAACAACAAAGAGACATAGGAGCTGAAGGAACAGGTAGCTTTACTGGTTAAATGTTTTGACAGGTTTACCAAGAAGAAGCAATTCAAAAGAGGATCATCATTATATAAAAAGTCAAGCTCAAACAAAGACACAAAGAAGAAGGATGATGAGTACAGATGCTTCAACAGCAAAAAGAAAGGTCATTTCAAGGCAGATTGCCCTGAAGAAAATGACAAAGATGAGGAGAAGAAGTACAAAATAGCTGAAAAGAAGAAAAGCAAGAAGGCACTCAAAGCTGAAACCAGTAGTGAAAAGAATGAAGAATCATCAGACAATGATTCAGATGATGATGAAGCTGACAGCTCAGAAAATGAAAAAGCTTACCTATGCCTTATGGCTAAAGAATCTAATGAAACTGAGGTAACATCAAGCTCATGCTCATCATCCAGTGCATCCATTTCTAACAATGCACAATCTTCTATTCTCCCACTAGATTCTGCAAACATAATCCAAAGTCTCATAAGTAAATTTGATGAAATTGAGTTGAATCATGAAACTCTGGGACAGGAATGTGAGAATCTAAGAAAGGAAAATAAAAGATTAAAGAAAGAATTGGATAAAGTAAAAGTTGAACTAACTAGTAAGGAGACTTACTCAAATGATCAACAAATAGCAGATGATCATACATCTGGTGTTGACAGACCAACTGAGAAATCCCCCTACCAGTTAAGACATCCACTGCACCACTAAATGCACCAGCTTACAAACCCTCAAAAAGATTTGGATCTAGATCCGGTCCTGGCTACAACAGTCAGGATGAGAATAGAAACAATGGACAACACAATTCTGAATCTAGGATCAACAATGGACCAAAGTTCAGAAAAGGACAGACCATAGTTTCAACCACTCATCCTGCACCGGTGAAGTCAAAACCAAGTGCAGTGAAACAGCAGACCAAACCATCAATCCAGCTAACTAAAAGCAAAAGATTTCTGAAGGGTAAATGAAGACTTTATCTTTCAGAAGATGATTGGAATGTTGCACCTTCAAAATACAGAAAGAAACCATTTGATAATATGCAACATGTGTTTAAGAAAAGCCAACCTAGGCACATTCCTAGACATACGAAGCAACATGAACACAGGTTTCCCATTGCATATTGGAAAGTGAAAAAGGATGCAAATGCACCAAAAAGTAGAGAAATGTATCAGAATACCTCTAGTAGAAACATTAGAAGTTATTCTGCCATGCCTTATACATATGAAGTTGATGACTTCAATTATCCAAAAAGAAGATCCTTTGGATACACATTAAGAGTAGGAGGCATGACTGCTAATAGGTATGGACCCAAACGGTGTTGGGTACCTAAACAGAATTAATTTGTTTTGTAGGATGTCTGGTACATAGACAGTGGATGTTCCAGACACATGACAGGAAACAAGGGATGACTCACTGACTTTAAAGATTTTGAAGGACCCAAAGTCACTTTTGAGGCAAAGAAAACCCTGGTAAAATTAAGGGGGAAGGTATAATGCACAAGAACAACTTGAAGATTCAAAATGTGGCCTATGTTAAAGGACTGAACTTCAACATACTGAGTATCAGTCAATTTTGTGATAAAGGCTACAATGTGCACTTCAACAAGGAAGGATGCAAGGTGATTCACAGCCAAACCAAAACAGTTGTACTTGCAGGAACAAGAGAAGACAACATGTATGTAGTAGATTGGAAGACAGCCAAAGCAGAAACATGTCTGCTTGTCACAAATAAACAATCAACCAGGTGGATTTGGCATAGAAGACTGAACCACCTTAACTTCAAAACAATCAACACTTTGTCACACCAGTCAGTGTAAGTGGAAAGAAATACACTCTAGTAGTGGTGGATGACTTCTCCCAATATACCTGGACCATATTCATGAACAAGAAGAGAGAGACACTCAAGAAGTTACCAGATTTGCTAAGAAGAATTCAAAATGAGAAGGAACTGAAGATCATCAAGATCAGATCAGATAGAGGCACAAAGTTTCTAAATGAAATTATCAGAACCTACTGTGAAGAAAATAGAGTACTGCATCAACTATCAGCAGCAGGGACTCCACAATAGAATGGTGTAGCAAAAAGAAGAAACAGAACACTCAAAGAAGCAGTCAGAACAATGATTGCAGAAGCATGCTTACCAAAGAGATTTTGGGCTGAAGCAGCAAATACAACATGCTATACTCAAAACAGATCAATCATCAGCAAATATCATGGAAAGACTCCATATGAAATATGCAATGGAAGAAAACCTAATATCTCATATTTGCATATGTTTAGATCAAAATATTTTGTTTTGAACAGGAATCAGTTGCATACTTTTGATGAAAATGCTAATGAAGCTATCTTTATGGGATACTCAGACACCAGCAAAGCATTCCGAGTACTCAACAAAAGAACCTTGGTAATTGAAGAATCAATTCATGTAGTCTTTGATGAGCCAAACACAAATGGTGAAAACCTCTAAGAACTTGAAGAAGCAGGACCAAGACAAGTCTATATGAATACAACAATACAAACTACTATTCTAAATCACAATTTTGGAAATCAAGATGAACCTTCAGTCAATACAACAGAAGAGGTACCAGTACAAGAGCATGAAGCTGATACATAAGATGAAGTTGTGGAAGCACCAAGTCAAGAACAACTTCAATCTGATCTCAACTGGCTATGAGATCACCCTGTAGATCAAGTCATTAGAGACATTCACACAGGAGTCAGAACCAGAAGACAACTGGAGCACATGCTAACATGTTTTCTATCTCAAGTAGAGCCCAAAACAATAGATGATGCAATCCAAGATGCTAATTGGATTACAACCATGCAAGAAGAACTAAATGAATTTAAAAGAAATAAAGTCTGGGAACTTGTTGACAGACAGACATGGCCAACATCATTGGAACAAAATGGGTATTCAGAAATAAGATGGATGAAGAAGGAACAGTTGTCAGAAATAAAGCAAGGCTAGTTGCAAAAGGCTACTCTCAAGCAGAAGGAATAGATTATGATGAGACATTTGCACCAATAGCAAGATTGGAAGCAATCAGACTCTTTCTAGCATTCACAGCACACAAAGACTTCAAAATCTACCAAATGGATGTGAAGAGTGAATTTCTAAATGGACTTCTAGAAGAAGAAGTATATGTGGAACAACCTCCTGGTCTTCAACTCAAAGGAAAAGAAGATAAAGTATACAAGCTCAAGAAGGCACTTTATGGACTCGAACAAGCACCCAGAGCTTGGTATGAAACTTTATCACAATTCTTGATCAATAATGGATTCAACAAAGGAACAATTGATAAGACTCTTTTCAAGCCAGAGGAAGGAACAAGTAGATTGCTAGTACAGATCTATGTTGATGACATCATCTTTGGATCAGAAAATGAAAAGTTGTGTGAGAAATTTGCAAATCTAATGAAGAGCAAATTTCAGATGAGCATGATGGGAGAATTAAATTACTTTCTTACAAGTAAAGCAAATGAAAGATGGCATTTTCATTAACCAAGCCAAGTACACAAAAGACTTGATTCACAAGTATGGTATGGATACAAGTGGCACATCAGATACACCAATGTGTGCAAGAGTTATTCTTGGAAAAGATGAAGCTAGAAAAGATGTTGATCAGAAAATGTATAGAGGAATCATTGGATCCCTACATTACCTAACAACAAGTAGACCTGATATAGCCTTTGTAGTAGGAGTGTGTGCAATATTTCAAGCTCAACCTAAAGAATCACACCTACTAGCAGCCAAAAGAATAATCAAATACCTGAAGAACACCATCAATGTTGGAATTTGGTATCCAAAAGATGAAGGATCCAAGTTGATATCATATTCAGACTCTGACTATGCTGGATGCAAAATAGATATAAAAAGCACATCTGGAACTTGTCAAATGCTAGGCAGCAGACTAGTTTTATGGTTTAGCAAAAAGCAAAACTCCATATCTACATCAACAGCTGAAGCAGAATATATAGCAGCAGGCAGTTGATGTGCACAAGTATTGTGGATTAGACAACAGCTAAAGGATTATGGGATGGAGGAGAAGACAATTCCAATCATGTGTGACAACACAAGTGCCATATCTTTACTGAAAATCCAGTGTTGCACTCAAGAACAAAGCATATTGATGTGAGACACCATTTTATCAGAGATCATGTTGAAAAAGGGGATGTTATTCTAAGATACATACCCGCTGAAGATCAATTGGCTGACATCTTCACAAAACCACTCAGTCATGAAAGATTTAGCATGTTGAGAACTGAGTTGAGAATGATTGAAATTGACTAAGTACTTAAAAGCAGCTAACTGGAGTAATCAGCTAAGTGACTTGACCAACTGATTAAACCTTTGCCATTACAGGAGATGTAGCAGGTAAGGCACTGGTACTCAGCGAAGTCAGCTGCACCGATTGTTAGGAACAGTTATATACCGCAGCTCAGTGAAGAAGTCACTACACCGGCTAAGTGACCAGCCAAGTCACTCCACCGAAATACGAATTAAAGTCACCAGCAAACTAAAGTGTGAACTAAATCAGCTTAATACACGTGGCAAATCAAGATGTTATGGAAGATTATATTGTGAAAGATTACACACGTGGAGATCATTTTTCAATCGTGGAGGTAACTATATTATTCTTTTAATTACAACCGCCTCAATTCCCGGGATTTATCATTACTTGCCTCAATCCACTCCCCCACTTCAATCGAATATCGGGATTTATATACACAAAAGCACACCATTACATCACAAAATCCTTCCATATTCAACCACGTTCACACTACACAAATCACCCTATATAAACCACACTTAGAGATTTTTCAGAATTCTTTATGCTCTCTTGCAAATCATAAACCCTATTCTCTCACTGCAAAACCAAAACTTTCTCTCAAATCTCAAACAATGGCTTCATCCTCTTCAAATACTCAAACTGGAAAATAGTATGAAAAATCAATTGCCACTGGGTCGTTCTTTTTAGATGAACACTACTTAAAGCTATGTGGAAATGATGAAGATGCACAAAAACTGGCAACTGGATGCAAAAACCTAAAACTATCGACTTTCATAAATCCCGCAATCACCGGTATTTGCTATGAAATTCTAATCTCTTTCTGGAAGACTGCAAAATATATCCTTGAACTCCCTGCAGAAGAAGGTGACGAATGGGAGGAAGACAAAATTGTTGCATCTGTCAACGACACGGAAGTAGTTATTACAGCGAAGGTAATTCACAAACACCTCAAACTTTCAAATAAAGGTCAAGCAAAAGTGGCTCTTGTCCCACAAAACTTGGATGACCTCTTGGATACAATCGCTAAAACAACAAACCCAGGCCCTAATAAATTCAACTGTCTTAGATCTGCCTTGAAGAAATCCTTCAACGAATTCAGTGCCTTAGTTGGAAAAACAATTGAAGGAAAGTTAGGGGCAAACAATGCCATGACAGAGGTCAGAATGCGCCTTATAGGAATCATCTATCACAGTCTAAAGTTTAATTGGGCAACTTATTTCTTCCTGAGAATCAAAGAACAAATCCAGGGAGAGGCAACTGCTGCTAAAAAGGGATTAGCAGAAGGAAGGCAGAAAAAGGAATCTTCTGGGTAAAAAAGTCTTATGGGATCTAGCTACACTATCTTCTGCAATGTTTGAAAATACTAGTTGTCCAACTCCATAAGCTGAATGAATCCAAATCCATGTTTACATATGTCAAATAGCAAAAGCAAACAGGATGAGGAAAGAGAAAGCAAACCGCAAAACACACTTCTGGCCAAAGAAAGAAGCAAAAGGTTCAAAGAAATTTGGACAAGGAAGATTTTGGAAATTTGATTGATGAAGAAGAAGAAGAGGGTTCTGAAGTAGATAAAGAACAACCAACAGAGGAAAATGAAAGTGAGGATGAACAACCTCAAAATTTGGAGGTTGAGGCAGACACTGGAGATGATGAAGAAACTCCAGAAGAACCGGCACAGCTATCTGCAACTGATATTGATGATCAAATTGTAGCATATCTTGAATGGAAGGAAGGTGATTCTAGAATTTAGCTTCAAGACTCAGAACGCATGCTTGATGAGGAAGCTTGGTTCTTTAATTTTCTTGGGATCACAACCCTTGTTCGTGTACTAGATGAGTCACCATTCTGGGATATGGTGGATGCGGCTAAGGCAAAGATCCATCCACCCTCTGACAAAGAAAGTGACGAGTCAGCTGATGAAAGTGATAACCATGATGATGCCGATAGTGATGATGATGGTGCTGATCAACATGGCGATGGTAATGATCCAAAGGACACCACTGATGGCCAAGACAAAAAGGATGAACGAACAGCTGATGCAATTGATGATAACATTCTCTTAAGCTCTTTTCTACAAACACACGCATCAGAAAAACCAACCTCACCAGCTAAGACAACACAGTAGCCACTATCAGCTGACATTCCGGCTGACCCCACAGCAGTGTTGGATACTGGCTCAGCTGCTTGCAACACCAGTCAAGGCAATTCCTAGCACAGAGCAAGGGGGAATAGGAGACAGTGCTGCACAACAATACACTTCTACTCAAGTCCTTGAAGAAGTGGAAGTTGGTATAGATGTTACTCAACATCAAGACAGAGGGCAGCAAATAGTACCAAAGCCAGCTGACATCCATCACCCACTTACTCAACCGAACACTGGCCTAACAAATGAGGCCTTTGAAAAGGCAGCAGATCGGCTGGCTGAGGAAGTGGAACAGCAAGCCATGTATCTCAGATCCATGACTTCAACATTCAAGGATGCATGTCACTCCATTGAAAGAAGATTTCAAGCTGTTGCTGAGTACATTGATGCACTGAATATAGTTGTGCAAAGACAAGGAGACTTGCTCAAACAGCTAAACCTCAACATCACCAATAATCTTGCAGGACTCAGACATCACATCTCTCAAGAAAATGAGTCCATGGCACTTGCTTTTGGCACCAGATTTAGAAGTGTAACCCAGAAGATGACTGATCATGACTCCAGGTTCACATCCATTAAGTCCAAACTGGACTCACTAATTGGTACAGCTGAAGCTACAAACAACATCTTGCTCCAACAAGGCATTGATGCTGCCAAAAAGGGGAAAATGATAAGCCTAAAGGATCAACACTCACACCTCTAAATTTTATAGAGGAACAGCTGAGAGCAAGGGACAGAGAAATAAGAATCAGAAAATAAGGCTGATGAGCAGCAAAGGAAGGCCAGAGAAGAAAGAGAAAAGGCCTCAAATGAACCCTGCATAGGATTTCCTCATCCTATCCAAAGAAGAGACGATGATAGAGATAGATCAGGTGGACAGCAAAGACCTGGATCCAATCAGCAAAGGAGATCAGCAAGAGAACACAGAACCAGTACAAGCAGAGAGAAAAGAAGTTTCCCAACTCACAGAAACAAGCAAGAATATGAGGCTGAGATCCTAGATCATGTAAGAGAATTTTTCAGAGACCAGGAAGGGTTGTATCCAAATCAAACACAAGATGAATCTTGGGCAGACTGGCTAAGCTATCAGGATGAACAGAAGAGAGTTGACATGGCCAAAATATACAATGACATTAAAAGACAACATGCATCTCTCCAGCAAAGTGTTGGAACCAGCAGACCAAGTACAAGCCATACCACTTTCTGCAAAAGGACCAGAAGATTTACCAACTGAGCAACAAGAGGATTTCAACTATATGGCAAAATACTTCAATCCTATGGGGAGAATGAACAAACAAGACCAATGGGGTATTCTCAAGTTTGCACACATGCGAGTCTATGGATAGACTTGAGAAGTATTTTGGAGAACAAAATGAGACTATGCCTGATTTTAATAGACTTGTTGCCAAGAGAGTATTTCATGGAGTCTCTGAGTACACTGCTATGGCATACTAGAAGTGAAAGTTTCCAGAGATCGACTGGAAAGATATGGAAGAGGTCCAAACCACAAAGTTCAAGAGGTACAAAGCAGAACTAAGTAAAATGTAATTACAGCTATTTGAGTATGCTTTGAAATGACTTATCTTATTGCCCTAAAATGGATGAATAAAATTGTTGAATTTTTATTACATTGTTTATTTTGAAAAACTTTGTTATACTTATCTTCAGGCTTATGAGGGTTTGGCATCATCAAAAAGGGGGAAATTGTTAGGAACATTTTGATATGTTATGATGATGGCCATACTAGCTGTTATAGCAAGCCTGAAAATAAGTTAGAATTCTCTGTATAAGTCTTTATTTAGAGTCTGACATGTTGTATAAGTTGATTCAGAAAAGTACTGTACTAGTTGGTAGGACGGCAAAGTGAAATCAGTAGTTCGGTAAAGTAAAAGCGGCCAAGTACCAGCAGAGAAGCATGAAGACATAATGGTCTAACTTATAACCAAGGAAGTCTGTGATGACCTTGGATAAGTCTAAGTTACATTCCAAATGATGAAACATAATGTTTAAATATGGTGTACACTGATCTCACATAAAACAAGGATCAGTGAATTACAGAGATTCTCCTAAACTGAAATGAATGAAGGAAACAATATTTCGTCAAAGTGAACTGACTTTCGGCTGAGTAATGACAAAGCAGTGAAGGAAGACCTATGCGGCAAAGTCAGAGAGACCACTCAACCGTTCAGGGAACGGCCAAGTAAACTTAACTTAATAAAATTTTGAAATATGAGGAAGATTCAGAGGATCAAGCATTAAATGCACAATCAATTGAGGATCAATCAAGGACGGATTTTCTAATAAACGTTTGAAGAAATATCCGATCACTAAAATCAAGGAGGATTTAATTAAGGGGGAATCGAGAATAAAATCAAGGATTATTTCCCTCATCAATATAGCCAACGGACGGAAATTCAAATCAAGGTTCATCAATGCTATAAATAGAAGGCATTGACAGACAAGATACATATACAAGAGAATGGTCAGATCTGAGAACTTACAAGCAGAAACTCTGTCAAATTGAAAAGCCTTCATCTATGCTTAAAAAGGAATATCTAGTGATCAACTCAAACTCAGAACTACAATTTCAACAACAAGCATTGAGTTTGATCAACAAGTTTTGTGAATCCAATTCACTTCAATCAAGCAACTTAATCAGAGCCATCTGAGAAGGAGTTGTGTTTGTGATAGATGCTGAAGGATTTGTTCTCAATGAGCAGTGAAAGAGACTAAGTCACTGAAGCTGTTGCAGTCAGGGAGTGATAGTCTTGAAGATTGTGAAGCTTGTGTAGTCAAGGACAATCAGGCTATTGTATCTGTGAAAACAATAGTGAATTCCTCCAATCATCACAGGAGAATAGTGGATTAATGGATTACACCACCCTGAACCACTATAAACCTTGTGTTTATTTACTTTCATCAATTTACTCTACAGCACTTTATTTCATTGCATACTACATATTAGTGATTGCATAAACTACTTTGAAAAAACATATTTAGAAGGGACTTATCCGCTGCCCAAAAACTTTTAAATACAAGAAAAGTTTTTGAAACTCCACTATAGTCATTCACCCCCCCTCTGACTATAGTTTTACCATTCTTTGGGACCAACATATTGCATCTTCAAGAAAGTCCAACGAGTGGAATAACTCTCATCCACGATAGTGACAAAACGAATCCACAACAACCTATGATGCATGGTTAATAATGAGACCCAAAACCGGAAAAAAGAAATAAGAAAGAAAATCATCTGAAGTCACATAGTGAACTACACGAGAAAAAACAGGAAAGAAGGGGGTGAGAAATGGGAGAAAATTTATGATATTTCAGCGATTTGAGGGTTGTACGAAGTGTAGGGTGTGATGATGTAATGTTCACATTGAAAAAATAGGCGAATAATACTAAGATATAAGGTTGAGACGTAATGAATTCAGTAATATGGGTTAACTATTTTAAGCCAAGCGAGGACGATGAGCTTAAATAGTTAGTCGATCCATTATGGCTTAAGTAATACCACCAGACCCGAGTTCTAGGGTGTTACAGGTGGTATTAAAGTAACCCACCACACGAAACTAAATGTCAGGTGGTGAAAGACACCTCTAATATCCTCTAGAAGGGTCCCGGAAGTGAGGGTTATCTCTAGTATCCTCGGGTAGGTTCTCGGCGATGACGCATCTTCCTCGTTAGAGGGGGAGAATATAATGTCTCACATTTGGATTAAGAAGCATCCTCAGACCCGAGTTTTGAGGAGTTATATGTGTTATGAAAGTCGACTACCTGACGGAACTAAGTCACACCGTGGTGGAGGTCACCTCTAGTATGCTCTGGTGGGTCCTAGTGATAACGCGTTTTCCTCGTTAAGAGAAGAAAATGTAATACCCCACAGTGAAAATGTGACAAAAAAGTACATGTGATATCAAAGCCGACTTCCAGACGAAACTAAGTTCCACATTGAGAGAGGTGTCACACCATAAGAGGCAGCGTGGGTCACCTTTTGAATCCACGCCTCTGTCAAGAAGGGGATAATGTAATGTCTCATATTGAAAATGCGTGAGAAAAGTATTAAGATGGAAGGTCATAACATAATGCACTTGATAACCTGAATTAATCATTTTAGGCCCAGGATAAGCAATGACGACGGACCTATCTACCCTCCACTAACACTTAGTAACTTATAAATCACCGAATTTGGTCTTTCTAATTTTCGTAAGGAGTTTCGATTTTCCTGAATTCTGATTGTAACGCCCTATTCCCGGATACCGAGTCCTTATCCAGAAAAGATCGTTCGACACGTATAACATTAAATAAATCTAATATTATACGTAAATCTCTACGTCGTCGTATCGAGTTAAGCAAACGGAAGCTAAAGAGACTTGGGTGAAACCGTAAAAGTTAATAGAATTACAATGCCATCCAACTTAAAGGTAGAAAAGGGAACTTACAACGATGAAATATCTTACATTGTACGATGTCTCTTACAAACCAAACCAAAATTAGTTATCTTACAACACGTCTTAAAAGAAAAGTACAACAAGTCTTGATATAGAAATTACAACATAGTTAATATGAAAACATAACAGTTCTAGCATAGCATGGCATCTTGGGATCAAACATCACCCACAATATCATCATCAACATCCGGTTCATCCTGCAATTTTTCTCACACAAAGCAAACATACAAACATACAAAAGAGGTAAGTACAAACGTACTTTGTAAAATGTAGAAGATATTGAACAATTACGCTTTATAATGAAAGGAGAACATTATATTATTTATTTAGAGTTATCTTTATGAACACGACTCAAACTCCAGGGTTCACTCCATTCTCATCAACATGTCGTGAGGTCCTACTTTGTTTCTAGCTTAGCCCATCTTTGTTACATCAAGTACTCAAGGGCATCTAGTTGCAACCTAGTAGTAAGGCTTGCACTAGGAGCCACGGCCTAGTCCCGATAGTGTGTGTGTGTTCGGAGAAGTCCCTCCACACTTGGTGTATTAGGAACATGCGGAGTTATTCACTTTATTTGACCACACCACAAATCGCGATATTGGTTTGTGTCTTACCAAGAATCTTTGATGTTTAGGCTTTTAACTAAACAAGTATGTATGTTATTACTTGATAACTAGCCACCTAAGTGTTTTCCAGGCAAAAGATCACGGACCATTCTACTCCCTCACTTAGACAACTAGACATTAACAAACCCTATCACATACACGGACATTGATGGATACTAATCCGTCAAAGCACAAGGCCATTCATGCTCTTCCAACGGTCCCGAACTTCAACTCTTAGGAAGAATCCATTTGGTACCGGAACTAAACGCATCAGAAGCTTAATCATGGCTTTGTTAAGTTTATTGAAGTTGTTTAGATCCATTAGAAAGTCCCTAAACCAAGTCTAGCATTAAAAGACAAATTTCTTAAGAAACTAGGTCAAGCGTGTGCTTGCCTTAGTCAAGCGTGTGCTTGCCTTAGTCAAGCGTGTGCTTGCCTTAGTCAAGCGTGTGCTTGCCTTAGTCAAGCGTGTGCTTGCCTTAGTCAAGCGTGCTCTTTTATACTCCCTCCATTTTTTTAACTGTAACTTTTCAGAATTTGCTTTTTTTTTTTTATAATTTATTTGTCATTTTACAATACCAATGCATCATTTATTATTTTTTTCCACCTTTCTACATTTAAATAACTGAAATTTTGCTACAGTTTTCCATGCACAACGAATGAAGGGTAATTTTATTATTTTACATTCTATTTCAGACGCATTAATCACTTTCTTAATCTGTGTGATTCTTCTCTCTCTGACGGTTATAAAAAAACGGAGGGAGTAACAGCTAGCATTCCGTTTTTTCATTCTACTAGCACAAGCGTGCGCTTGCCTTGAGCAAGCATGCGCTTATGCTCTCGGTAAATTTTGTCTGCATTCTGTTCATGCCATGCATGTGCTTGGCCTATCCAAGCATGCGCCTGAGCACCAGAAAAGCCTAAAACTTGCAAAATTTTCTACTATATGACCCAGGCCAAAAACAAAATATTCCAACACAAAAATTCATACTATAAACACCAAAACAAGACCAAATACTGACCAAAACATTATAAAGCAAAACTTATCAATTTGAATACCATTTTACTGAACCTAAACATCATAAAACACATATTATTCGATATGAAAACCCTCTTACCTTGAAATCCAAAGCAAAAGCCAAGAACTTCAAGCCAAACCAACAAAACCTTGATTTCTTCAACCAACAACCTAATTGATCACAATTAAAACCTAAATTAATCATGATTACGAGTTTTTACAGTATCTACACTACAAATCGCACAACTACAGGCAACCAAACAAGATCAGAACTTGAATATTCCAACTGGGGCAAAAACTATACCTTCTCAGAACTTGAAGATCCCGATACCAAAACGACGCCCTTCTCACGAGGATTCCGATTCTCTACTCGTATCTGCAATCCGTTGAACAATTAAAAAGATCCTCTAAAGATTCCCTCTCTGCTTTTAGTTTTATGTTTCCTCTTAATGGCCGAAGTTCAAATTTTGGGGTTTCTTTTCTGACAATATGTAAAAGGAAGTTTTATTTTCTGTATATAACTTCCTAGAAGATATTTATTATTAGGAAAAATTAGGTATAAATCCACCTTTTGGGATTTTATTGAGTTCTAATCCACACAAAAAGTTTTAGTTGCAATAAAGACAAACTTAAATTGATTGGACTAAAATACCCTCTATTTTTAGTTTCATCATCACCAACCGCTTTTCAGATTTAGATCGAGAAATTCGACGGAGCTTCTCCGTCCCCAAATTCCACCTCATGTACCATCAAATTCCATGGCTACTCGACCATCAATTAGACCTCCTCAATCTCAAATTTCCATTTTCTCCATCAACTTCTTCTATTGCTACTCGAGACAATTTGCAGCACCGACGTGGAGGAAATCGCGGCGTCGCTGGCGTCGGCTCCTCCGAAAATATTTGTTTCTTGAGGTTTGAACTCCGACAATTAATGATTTGACTCTGAGAAGTGAATCTTGTGTTTTCTATACAAAATTTATAAAGCAAAAGAGTTTTGAAGCATAATTCATAGTCTAGCTTGAATATCTTGGGTTTCTAATAATTTATGTATATATTTCAACACTTTATTTCGTAGCTCTTCTGTGTAGTCTTTTCTCTTTTCTTTCTATTTTGACTTTTGATGATGGTTCCATGGCTTGTTGATTTTTGTTTCTGTTTGTGAATTCTATAGATAAAATGAATACCATTTCCTCTGTTCCGATCAATTAGTTCTTGTTGCTGTTGGTTCAATTTAATTATCATATTAGCTGTGGATTTAAATTCTTTTTAGATATGAACTGCAATTTGACTGTGTATCTTGTTTCTATTTTCTCCTCTTAACTTTAAGCTTTTTTTTTCTAATGTGTCATTCAAGTTATTCTCTCTATAATGCTATAATTTCTCTGTATTTTTAATAGTAAATCTTCAAAATCATCTTTTACTACGAAAAGGGAAGAAAAAACATAGGAGTTTTGTTCAGATTGGAGTTCAAATGTGGTTATAATTCTTGTGAATGTATGTAAAATCAGCTAATTTTTGTAGACATTTGTGTGTTTCTTCATGGTTCTACATTGTGTCTTCATGGTTTTAGCTACACAGTATCTTTGCTAATATAATTTATTTCTCCTCACTTACAACTTATTGAAGTAGTCAATACAAGTCTTAAATGAGCCTTATATGAGCCTGATACTGTGTGCCTTATATGATACTGTTACTGATATTGTGTGCTTATATGAGCCTTATATGATATTGTGTCCCTTGAATTATGCCTTAAATGAGCCTTATATGAGCCAGATATGCGTGCCTTGAAGTAGTCCCTTGAATTAAGCCTTAAATGAGCCTTAAAGAGCCTGATGTTGTGTTACTGATACTGTTAATATCAAAATGTATTGTTAGTAAAAGGTGTCATTGCATGTGGTTTAGGCCCAGGTGATTGAAGTCTGCTGATTCAAAATGGTGAGGAAATGCTGGTGTTTCATCACTGTAAGGAAATCAATCGAGTAGCACAGTGGTATTTCAAAAATTGATTTTCCAATCCAGGATCGACTTCGTTTAAATAATAAACATATAAGAGAGGGGACGGTAATATCACCTTGGTTGATCTAAAAGATCAACACTTTGACCATCCGGTTGGAGTTGATGTACGCGAGCCGTCCACGTGTCCGGCCACTACCAATAATCCACACGAGCACCTCGCCGTAATCCCGCCAATGATTGCTACTAGAAAAACTCGACTGCTAAGTCGACCTTTTCTCTCTCTCTAAGAAGCTCTCTTATTTTTCACAAGAACAATTAACTCTTGGAATTATGGTGTACTAAAGAGCTAGCCAAGCCTCCCTTTATATAAGGTGACATGTGCCCCTCAAGTCTCCCAAACTGATTGGGATTATCTTCTAGTAGATTGATGAGAAAGAAAACATTTTCCAAATAAAATAAGGAAAATCACTTTGATTGATTTATCTCATTAATATTTAATATCTTATATCAAATATATTTATAAGATATATATTGACAATATCTTGTATTGAATATATCTTATTATATTACCATAAATCTATTTTCCCAAAATCAATTAATATCCAATATTAATATTATGGTAATTTCATTAATTAAATTGCACAACCCAAGTGTATTTTATACAATTAGTACTCCGGCCCTTATAGCCATAAATTGGCATCCAGAATATTCTTTAATTAATATAATGCTATGATTAATTAATTTGCAAAATACATGTATATCATATATACATATTTTTTACTTACATATCTAATATATGTAAATTTTATTAATCAACATAATTAATATCTTGTATGATATTTATTTATAATAAATAAATACCACCATATTAATTTACCACTATAACCTTTATAGTATGAGATAAATTCATTCCTTATTTGGTTATCAACTATAACCACATTTTAATCTGACTTGATGTTCTTATGTGTGTGACCCGATAGGCTTCCGAATACGTTGGCCATAGACATAAGGTGCAATTACGAAAATGCCCTTCACCTCTAACGATCATGGATAGCGTCTAGTAACACGTCTATGACCTCCAATCATCGTAAGAGTCAATACGCAATGACTACTACCTTTCATGCGCTCGGTTAGTGTGTAAATAGAATCCTATCGCTGTAATAATATCCATACGGTCATACGTCGAGTGTCAAGCATTAAAACGACCATATTTTATAATCTGGATAACATCCTCTCTCGAAGTAACTTATTTACTTCCACTTTGCAAAGATTTACGAGAGTAAGACATTCCTTATAAGAAGACCCTTTTGGATATTCACCCTTACTATTTGGGTACACGATTTCCAGACGACCAAACATGTATACTCCACATGCTTCAGTATCACACCCAATCACTACCGCATGATCACCCCATGGCTGAGGGAAACCTCAATAGTGTCAAAGCATGACAATCCACACCTTGATGCCATGTAGACTCTGGTCCTAAGGATAATTATACAACCGTCACATAGTGTGACACTTAACAGTGTAAGTGGGTCAGTCTAACGTATGCATTCTCTAATACACATCCACGTATAAGTGTCTCTACACATTGATAGACGAGATCTATCCCTGCCCTTGAAGACATAAGACATCTAACACGTGCTAGCCTATTTGTACTACCAATGCCCTGTTTAATAGTACATAAGCCTAGAGACATTTAAGTATCAAGCTTATTAAAGTGATTAGAGATCTCATCAACCATAAACGCCTATTATGGTTTCTCTATCACAGTTTAATACTAAGGATGTTATCATATAACAATTCATAATTGGTTCCTTAAAAAAACAAATATATGACAATAGAAAAGCCATTTATTATATATGTATAATCATAAAGAAATAGTAGAAATAATCCAACCCGGTCGGATCCGGTCCAACCCAATTGGGTTTAGGACACTATTTCAACAATCTCCCACTTGGCCTAAAACCAATCACTTGCACACACAAGACCAAGTTGAAACACAAGAATCTCATGCAATACTCGCAACCAGCCCTAGCCATGAATGGATCACTATCCGTGGGGAATCATACTATCTTCATATCATGCTCCAAATGACCAAGTCAAAAGGAACCGCCTCAACACACATGAATCTCCGATGAGACCTTGGTCCTTGCTTTAAACAATGAATCCACCACTATATCAGCTATATAGTAAAGGTGGAAGAACCACACATGGTTCAGGAGGAACCTTCTAGATACATGTACTGCTCCCGCTACGCCTCCAAGGCGTATACGGTGTTTTGGTACATCTGTAGAATCCAAAGTGATCTCCAGCTAAGAACACTTCCAGCTCACTATATCACTTAATCAAAGTGACTGCGAACCCAGACTGTAGCTCCCACTCACCTTCATAAGACTCAGGATACACGTTTGTATATCTATATTTATACGATTCCAAGTTTCGATAAACTAGGAAACCATACTTAACCTGTTTAAGGATATTATCGACATTCACCAGATTTACTTTCATACTTGCTCATGACTCTTCATGGACTATGAACGTCTGACATTACTTTTATGATTGTTCCTATCGCAGTAGCAAGGGAAACCTTCCATAAGCATCATCTTTCACCTTATCTTTAGGACTAATGTCCTAACATAGATAGATCTTGAGAACACCGGCTTGCAGTATCTCCTGTCACGATCTATGCTAAACTCTTTTTACGTCACATCTATACAGATAAACTATAAACTAACAGTAGTTCAATCTATCACTGTAGATTCTTATTTCTAAAAATAAGAACTGCTAATCCAAGTGCTTTCGTAAAGACCTTGAACTACCAAACATTAATTGACTGTAACATGGGGTGATAATTCCCGAGAGAGATATCCAATACCTTACTCAATAATCGTAACACACTCCCACTATCCTCTTGCACATTGGACATATCATTTCTTTTGACTAAATCAAACTCCATTGATTATCAAACAAAGAAATTGTCTAGAGAAACTTGTTTGAGTCCATAAATGGATCTCTTGGGCTCGCATATCATGTTATCCTCTATGAACATTGAGATTTTTGCCGAACGTCTTCAACACAATCATATAGCCATGATACAAAGTTATAACAAGCATAGTCTGAATAGAACTGGGCTCAGTTGGCAGCATAAAGATAATTACAAGGTTTACACCCCGTACCCTTCAGCCGTCACTAAAGCCTTATGGTAATCATATTACTATCCATGTCAGCCTTTTAAGGACATTCCCTCTAGGTAAGACAGACTAGGTTCACAACCTGGTTATCACTGATGGAATCTAATTCATATATTATGGCTCCTGGACATATCTCTCAATCTTGCCTTTTAAACATTCCTTCATAAGTCATGAGATATTCATTCTTCAAGATGAACATACCAGCCACCTTTTCAGGCTTGAGGTTATCCAAAGACTTACAGAACATTTGTGTGCACTGAGCAGTGTTCTACACCTCATCACTATGTGGCGTCTGCTCACGTTCCTATGGTTGAATCTCTCTTTGTGGCTCTCAAACTCTTTTTAGATGTCACTTACTCCCACTATCTCTTTTGGAAGAAATACCTCCAACATGTTTGGAGACAAACATTTTGTTCCGCAGGAAAGTAGACAATATCTAGCATACTTGCCAAGACATTCCACAAAGTTGCAAATGTCGTACTAGGCTCCAACCCTTTCTGACATTGCCTATGACAACTTCAAATCATCGGTTAAGATAGATTCGACATTATCCCCTTCCATATCTAATATGGAATTTATTCAACCTTATTCTTTGGAACTCGGTTAAGTATGTGTTTTGATTAAGGGCACTATCCCTAAATGGGTAAGGGATTCTTTGCATGGTTTATGTCACAACTTTATCGTATAAAGTGCCGCTTACATTTCGGAACCGTAATCCGATTGCGCATCTCAAAATGATATCATTTTAGGGAGAATCTGATTCCTTTTTAGACGACTTCTGAAACACCCTCCAGCTGTTAATTACTTCAATCCAATTGAAGATTAATTCCTAAGTTTCATTTATCTCATATTCGTACTAGCTCGAACTTTACGGGCTTTCTGCATTGTCGTACTTCAATAAGTACATTCAACTATTTCTAAAATAGTCCAAGAAAGAGATAAACAATTATTTATGGTATAAATTGTCATAAGCCAACAAACATCAATATGTTTAGGCTCTAGTCAATTTTCTAGATTTTATAACCATTTTCATAAAAGGGTATTTTAGTTCTCTTTGGATAAGATACGTTTAACCCATATGATTCATAATCATATGGTTCGGCATCATCAGAATGACGTTTGATTACACGTCTCCCTTCTATAGAGACTATGTATAGAACAACCACAGAATCAAGGATAACATCCATATAAATGTTTAGTTGATATTTCATCACTCATATCAACTATATGGTGACAATAATATAGCATGTTAGATTCAGTGATTGTTCAACCTTATCGGAATAACATTTATTCCTTACAATTGAATTTGTCCATTAAATCCTAACGTATAGTTGAAAATATGTTCTTCATAAGAACCAGAACATAATAACATTTATTTAGTTCCCTTATCAGTTTACTAGATTCAGAATATGGTAAGTGTTACAACGTTTGCTTAACCTTCCAAATCTGTATTTAATCTTTCTAATTTAATCACACTCGTAGGATATCATATATCCGAAAGTTGACTTGAGTTTAGATAGATTTATCTCAACGTGCTTGCCTGAAATAAAGACTTCAATAAGTTCTCTTATTTAAGCACATGCCATAACTTTCCATTTTAATCCTTCAAGCTCTTGTAAATATTTCTTAATTTAGACTTCAGAAGACTTAAGAAAAATCGTACAATTTTTAAAAACAACCTTTCCAAAATTCGACGTGGTCATCCTTATCCAATCCATCTAATGTTTGAATAATCATCATCGTATGAAGGGGTGACCCATTGGATATCGTTATATCCAATATGTGAGCTTCCGTTAATAATTAAAGTCTTAGAGGACTCCATCAAATATGTAGCCTCCTTGTCTTCAACTACAAAAACGCGATTGCTCATGTCATTGCTTATTTTAAAAGGATTAAAATTACTTAACCAACTTGCAAGCATTTTTTAAAAGGCAACAGTCATTTAATTTTTGTTTTTAACTATTGAGAATAAAAACATAAATAAAATTTGCTAAAACTACAACATAAAATAAAGATAAAGAGTTTTGTTGTTTATACATGCAAAATCAAATATGGTCTTTGGGATTATGATTTTGCTCCCACTAGAAAACTACTCCAAATTGACTTTCAAGAATTTTCCAAAATTCTTTAGTGGCTGGAATCCTATCGTGTTGACTTGATCCCCGGCGTGGGCCGATCGGCCGGGTCAATTTTGACGAGTAGGTACATCTTACCAATCGCGTCCAACGCGACTTCCAGTGGTTTGACTAGTCAACTCTTTGACAATTCACCTCGTCTATATGATAGTCAACCTCATGTCTCTAAAATCAGACGGTCCTGACGTGGGCCAATCACCGCAAGATTCTTAGTCGAGTTGTAACCCAAGTATTCATGAGATCTCATAACAATCATATCTCGATAATGACGATATACCCGAGGTAGGTCAACTCCCGACGTGGGCCGATCAGTTGGATCCGAACAAGGTCTTTTCACCATCACTACAATATTGTGAGACATATTATAACTCGATTTTTGTCGTGGGAGTAATTTTAAATTAATTCACTTAATTAATTTTATATTTAATTAGGGTCTCATCTCTTACGTGCACATTTCTACAATATTGTATAAAGTAAAACATACACAACATTCTGCGCACAAAATTAACCGGTATGATCATGGACTTTTCCTAAGTGCGGTTTTGAATACAAACTGACGAAACCGCAAGTCACAAACTAAGGGTAGCTGTAACCCCCAATGGATCTTTAATGCGCCATTCTCCAATGGAATATTAATTCTTCTTTCTTTGGTCTCCATCTTCGTCTTCAATTTATTTTAGAAAATCTATCTAATAAATTTTACACCCGCCACACACGGGGGGGGGGGGGGGAGGGGGGGATAACGGGAGTGAGATAATGCAGAAATAAAACTAGGTCACGTTCTTTATAATGGCCTAGGACAACAATAAAAACCAACAGAAAATAAAGCATTCACATCTATCCTATTGGTCGAGTCTATGATCAATCGGGGTCCATATAATCATATTACATCTACTATCTAATCCATACAATGTCATGAAGCATCCAATCAATTAATTAATTTACGTTTAATTAATTAATAACTTTAATTTCAATTTTTCAAATTTAAATTATTTTAAATAAGAATTAAAATCATGTGGTCCCCTTTTGTTCTTTTCCCTTTTGATTCATAATCAAAATGAATGCCTTTGGTTTAATTAAAATCAAACCAAAAGGCATCTAGGCCTTTTTCAAAATAAAATTTTTGTAAGAGGCTTAGGCCTATTCCAAACAGATTTGGAATGGCCTAGGTTGGCCAATGGTTCAAACCTTTTGAACCATTGGTCCCAAACAATCAAAAAGCAACCATGAACTATGGACCATATTGAAAACATAAAGATGCACAAAACAAAACAAGAAGGGGAGAGGGGATGGTGGATAGCCGCCGGCACACCAGAGGCCGCCGATGCAGCCGGTGCCGATATGGCGGTGGTGCCGCTGCCGCCGCCTCTCATTTTTTTTCTTTTTGTGCATCTATTACGGATCAATATCATACATGTTTTAATCTATTGGATCTAATTTACTACGAGAATAAAAGATGTTTATTGCTTAAACTCGAAGACCGCTCTGATACCACTGTAAGGAAATCAATCGAGTAGCGCAGCATAATTTCAATAATTGATTTCCTAATCTAGGATCGACTTCGTTTAAACAATAAACATATAAGAGAGGGGACAATAATATCACCTTGGTAGATCTAAAAAATCGACGCTTTGACCGTCCGGTAGGAGTAGATGTGCGCGAGCCGTCCACATATCCGGCCTCCATGAGTAATCCACACGAGCACCTTGCCGGAATCCCACCAAGGATTGCTAATAGAAAAACTCGACTGCTAGGTCGACATTTTCTCTCTCTATATAATCTCTCTCTAAGAAGCTCTCTTATTTTTCACAAAAACATTTAGCTCTTGGAATCATGGTGTACTAAAGAGCTAGCCAAGCCTCCCTTTTATATAGGGTGACCTGCGCCCCTCTAGTCTCCCCAACTGATTGGGATTAGCTTCTAGTATAATGATGAGAAAGAAAACATTTTCCTAATAAAATAAGGAAATTCACTTTGATTGATTTATCTCATTAATATTTAATATCTTATATCAAATATATTTCCAAGATATATATTGACAATATCTTATATTGAATATATCTTATTATATTACCATAAATCTATTTTCCCAAAATCAATTAATAACCAATATTAATATTATGGTAATTTCATTAATTAAATTGCACAATCCACGTGTATCTTATACATTTAATACATGTGCCCTTTATAGCCATAAATTGGCATTCGAAATATTCTTTAATTAATATAATGCTATGATTAATTAATTTGCAAAATACATGTATATCATATATACATATTTTCGACTAACATATCTGATATATGTATATTTAATTAATCAGCATAATTAATATCTTGTATTATATTTATTCATAATAAATAAATACCACCATATTAATTTACCACTATAACCTTTAGAGTATGAGGTAAATTCTTTCCTTATTCGGTTATCAACTATAACCATATTTTAATCCGACTTGATGTTCTTATGTGTGTGTCCCGATAGGCTTCCGAATATGTTGGCCCTAGACATAAGGCGCAATTACGAAAATGCCCTTCACGTCTAACGATCATGGATAGCGTCTAGCAACACGTTCATGACCCCCAATCATCGGAAGAGTCAATACGCAATGACTACTACCTTTCATCTGCTCAGTTAGCGTGTAAATTGAATCCTATCACTGTAATAATATCCATACAGTCGTACGTCGAGTGTCAAGCATTAACGACCGTATCTTATAATACGGATATCATGCTCTCTTGAAGTAATTTATTTACTTCCACTTTGCAAAGATTCACGAGAGTAAGACATTCCGTATAAGAAGGCCCTTTCGGATATTCACCCCTACTATTAGGGTACGCAATTTCAGGATGACCAAACATGTATACTCCGCATGCTTCTATATCACACTCACTCAGTACTGCATGATCGCGCCATGGCTAAGGGAAACCTCAATAGTGTCAAAGCATGACAATCCACACCGTGATGCCATTTAGACTCCGATCCTAAGGATAATTACACAACCGTCACATAGTGTGACACTTAACAGTGTAAGTGGGTCGGTCTAATGTACGCATTCTCTAATACACGTCCACGTACACTCCAAGTGTCTCTACACATTGATAGAGGAGATCTATCCCTGCCCTTAAAGATAGAATGCATCTAATACGTGCTAGCCTAGTTGTACTATCACTGCCCTGTTTAATAGTACATAAGCCTAAACTTATTAAAGTGATTAGAGATCTCATCAACCATAATCGCCTATCATGGTTTCTCTATCACAGTTTAATACAAAGGACGTTATCATATAACAATTCATAATTGGTTCCTTAATAGAACAAATATATGACAACAGAAAAGCCATTTATTATATATGTATAATCATAAAGAAATAGTAGAAATGATCCGACCTGGTCGGATCCGGTCCAACCCGATTGGGTTTAGGACACTATTTCAACAATCACAAGTATACAAGAAAAAATCAAGATCATCACATTCCTAAGAGCCATATGTTGCATTTATATACTACTAGTTAGTTGGTTCTCGAAAATCTATGTTTTTTTTTAATAAAAAATGGCATGAGTAATCATTTCCTTGATGTACCTTAAATATCATATATGTTGATGTTATAGTTGTTTATCGTATATGTTGTAATTTTTTTTCCATTGTGATTGAATGTTATTTGAAAATACACAAGTTTTTTGGGGGTGAATGTGATTACGTTATTGTCAAATGATTTTTAGTTTACGGTTTGTTTCCGTTTTAATCCATAAAGGAATATTGGGTGTCGGTGTTGTTGTAAAGCAAGCCGAGTCCATGATTTTTGTCTATTCCCACATTGCTACTGTTAATAGTAATGGTAATGGTAATGGTAATGGTAATGATGTTACTGATACTGTGTTACTGTAAACGCTGCGATTAAATTCGACTTTCAATAACTACGTCGAAAGGGTATCGTATGAAATCTCAAAATGAAGAGAAAAAAAAATGAACTTTGGTGAAAGAATTTTGAAGATCGGTGTTCTAAATCAAAAGTTACGGTCGTTTATAAAAAAAACGCTCCGATTAATGCAAATGTTTTTTCGGCTTTCAAAATTTACATCGGAAGGGTATCGTATGAGATCTCAAAATAAAGAGCAAAAAAACATGAATTTTGGTGAAATTTTTTTGATGATCGGAGTTCTACGTCAAAAGTTACAGTTTTTATAAGAAAATGGAAAAGAGCGAGCTTTAGAGTTGTCCGTAGGATATTGGTCGTCCTTTTTGCAACTAAAAAGGAGTGTGTCATGTTTATTTATTTTGTATTAAAAAAATGGAAAAGTAGCCGGCTCTTGCCTATTTTGAAGATGACCCGGGATTTGTTACGGTTGGAAGTATGTGTCTTTGTGTCGCGCGTTACTTCAAGGGTAGAGTTGTCCGTAGGATATTGGTCGTCCTTTTTGCAACTAAAAAAGGAGTGTGTCATGTTTATTTATTTTGTATTAAAAAGTGGACTTTTAACTCATTCCCCCTTATTATTATTATTATTATTATTATTATTATTATTATTATTATTATTATTATTATTATTTCCATTTCCCCTTTATTTTTAAAACTTAAATCCACAAATAATTAAATATAATATTCGGATTTTTGTAAGAAAACACGTCTGCCCTTTTCAAAAATCCAGGATATTACCTTTTTAAAAAAACCGGGATATTACACTGATCTTCCTAGTTCCTATGGTATGTTTTCCTGTGAGTCTTTAATGGAGAGAATGCAGTAAAATGAATCAATAAATGATAAATTGTATCACATCTTTTGAACGTTTGTCTCCGTCTATAAGATACGCATTTGTTAAAAAAAACAATGGTTGAGCTCCACCCAAAATACCCCACCAGTTTTGTCCTTACATCCTTAATGAATGATGTAAATCGAAATTTATATCTTAATGTTTCAATTTGTATATATATACATATAATTGTTAAAAGAAGTCGATACAGATACGAAGCTGTCACACCCGACTCAAAGATTAAAATTGTAATCGATATCCGTATTCTTTTGCCACTAAAGAGTGTTTCTGGGTCGTATTAGGGATGGACGCATGATCTCGGGTAAGGGGAACAATAAAATTTTTAAAGGCAAATAAAAAATTTAAGTGGAGGCAAACGATATTTTTTTTTACATATATTAGTGTAATTTTTCCGGATTAAGAGGAGCAGTTGCCCCACTGGCGGATCTATGTATACTCATGTGGGGTCACGTGACCCCACTGAGATCCAGGGAATTTTTTTTTAGTATTTAAACGATGTAGTTTTATTGTTAAAAAATATAGTTTTAGGATTCGGTGACCCCACATGAACAATTACTTAAATAAAAATGTAGTTTTATGGTCCGATGACCCCACTGGAAAAAATGTCTGAATCCACCACTGAGTTGCCCCATTGATTGTATATTGCTCCGCCACTCCATCGTATTTGTTAGCTTTTGGTGTGGTTGTTTGGGCATTTGTCTCTATGTTGACTACGTGTTTGGTTGGCTTTTGTTCCATGTGCAATTTAGGATGTACTCATGCAATGTATGCTGTTTTATTTTATTTTTTTTGGCCGGTGAAAACAAAATTTTAATTCAAGAGATTTTGGCGTACTTCATCATGTTAATATTTTTATTTCTGTATAATATAATATAAATTGGTGTTTGCCATTTAGTTTGTACTGTTTGAGCTGTGAATGTACGTTGCTTTCAGGGGCGGTCGCAGGATTTTTACTATGGGTCAAAAATTTATTAGTTTTTTTTCCGTATCACGTATACTTGGATATTCAATTCTATAATGTAATTATGGAGAAATAGATAAAAACAGTTGGTCAATACATAAAAATAAGGGAGACAATTACACATATATATATGCGTCTATAAAAAAAATTCTCCACTATTTGTACATAATATTTTTATGTTAGGGGGTCGGTCGCACCCTCAAACACTATGTAAAGCCGCCCCTGGTTGCTTTTCTTATTTAATAAAATAATGGGGATTAAGGGAAAAGGACAAAAAAAAATTACAAAATGAATAAATATAACACACTTTTTTTTTTAGTTGCAAAAATAACAAAAATATTTCAGACGGGCAAAAGCACCCCTTATATAAAGTCCCGTTGGGTTTGGCACGCTGGGTTTGATACCTGCTTAGCTTACCTGTAGTGTTTTATTTGTCTTTTTTTTTTTTTTTTCTCAAACACCCGTAATTTTTGATTTATAACTCCGATTATCGAAATTTTTTCACCAAAATTCATATTTTTTTTGCTCTTTAATTCGAGCCCAAATACGATACCCTTCCGACGTAAATTTTGAAATCTGAAAAAATATTTGCATTACCCGGAGCGTTTTTCTTATAAACGACCATAACTTTTGATTTAGAACACTGATCATCAAAATTGTTTCACCAAAGTTCATATTTTTTTATCTTCATTTTGAGACCTCATTTGATACCTTTTCGACGTAGTATTTGAAAGCCGAATTTTATCGCGGCGTTTACACTAACACAGTAACATAGTAACACAGTAACAATAACACGTTTTATTAATAGACAAAATATCACCATTAACATTGCATAATACAACAATCTATCAAAAAATGGTGGATATCATAATGAAACAATCTATCAAAGCATAATGGAGATGCAACTCCTAGGGAATCAAGAGAATAAAAGCCTAATACTATTGAATATAATCAAAAAGCATATCAGGGGAACTAAAACATCTTCAAGTTGTTGAAGACCAAAGCAGTCTGTTTTACCATCTATAGACCTTTATCCTTCAAACCCGTACCACATCAAACTTCATGAAAGATGTATGAAGCAGAAAATGCATTAAATAGCAACAGCTCGGCCTCATCAATAGAGAATTTAGGCTCCTCCATTTTTCTGAAGAAAAAAAACACCAACATTGCCTCACCATTCGAATCAACAACCTTCAATCACTTAGGCCAAAACCACACCACAACAAATAGTGGAATGCAAGGAAAGATTAAAACCATATAAAGACACCATATGCCTGCAATAACACCTTTTACGAAGAATACATAACGATATTAACGGTAACAAGTAACACCCCCAAAACTAGTGTATTAGAAAGCTTATGTGAACAACACAATTAATATTCCTTAAAACATCATAGTTGCATCCTTAAACCAACCCTTAAACTGTGGGATCACCAATATTATCAACCACAACAGACTTACCATTATTTGTGTTCTCAACAGAACTATTAGTTTCAGCTCCATGGTTATCAAAATAGTTGACAATGGTAGCTTCAATATCTACCAGCAGTTTCAATACCTGCCTTAGGATTCCCCTCAACCCCAGTTGCCCGAGGAACGGTCCCAGACTCAATACGCGAATTTCTAGAATTTCCAGACTCAATATGTGAATTTTCAGAATTTATAACTTTGAAATGTCCAAAACAGAAACATTAGAAGTGTTATTCACCTTTGAATTAGTCAAATTGTACCCATAGCATACTCTGAATTGCCATTTCCACTAGCAACAACCCCCGTAGAAACCCGACTTTGTTCTGAAAGTGCCATTTTTGAGACTCCATTGCTTTCTCAGCGAAAGTCATGGATTCCCAATCTTTAGGTGGAGGCTGCGAATTCTCCTGCAATTGCATTCTTGTACGTTTCCATCCTCCAATTGAGTGCCTTCATCATCATCATTAGCCTATTTATAGTGTGAAAAAAACCATCCTTCTTTAGGATCCCTTTAAATCAATGCCTTGTAAATAAATCAAGTTCCGATGAACGAACTCAATGCTTTATGTAAGATATGATGCTATTATTACTTGATTTTATTTCTAATCTAATGTTTTTGTGCTTCTTGCATCCGTTACTTAAATTTCTCTTTGGACATTGGATCTCTAGCTCCCACCACCCCCTTAAAAACAAGTAAAAAAAGACGATTCGAAACGAACTATTGGATCGTTATGAGCACACAAATACTACAGAGAGGGAAGTATTAACAATTATTAAAGCTTTTATTAGGATTGACAGATTATCAGAGAGATATAAACACTTGGGTTCAGTTAAGCAGATTATCATAATATCACTTTCTATATTTGCTTTTGGAACTACTTAATGCCATCAGAGTAAAAATGCATAGCAAGAGTATATAATTAGTGGATCAAAGTGTGCAGAAAATCATAATCGTTCCACAAATATCAATATCAAATTGCAGCTTGTTCAAACTCAATATCAATATCAAATTGCAGCAACATCTAGAATCGAAAGAAACAAGCAAGCAGCTGTTCAAAGTTTTCGAATTGACAACACGCGTTTCATTCAGATTTAGCTTAAATGTGCACAAAATCATATTAGTACCTTCAATTGCATTCTTCTACGTTTCGATCCTCTTCTGAACCGGATCTCCACCGCACCTGGCGGAATCGGTGGTGCTATAGGTGAATCCGGCGGTATGGAAGGGGAGGGGAGAGAAGCCAGGCTTAAAGGAGATGGCGGCCATAAGATCAATTGCAGTAGGAAGGCGGAAATTCGATAAAAATAAGGAAAAATTAGGTAAAAGTCCTATTTTTCCTCCTTAATAAAGCATTAATCCTCATTCAATTTATTAGTTGCAATAAGGACAATAATTTTCCGTTCGGACTAAAATACCCCAAATTTTTCCCATTCTGTTTTCTTCCCCAAAAATGAAAATTTTTCTCCACCAAACTCTCATTTCCTCCCGTCCTCCTCCTCCTTCTCCACCCTCTTCCAAGATTTGGTTAATGAAGGCTTTCTTTCTCGCATTCCAAGGCACTCGCATTGGAACCCTGTGACGGTCAAGACGTTGCCACATTAAGAGTGGCGGAAGAAGTAGCCGCTGATATCTTGTAAATGTTGCACCGTCGGGGATCGCCGCCGACGATAATCGGAGTCCTCAATCTACCACCGTTCGTGTTTGATAAATATGATTTTGTGGTTAGATTTGAGATTGATTGATAAAAGCGAGACTATTTTAGCTGGAAATTGCAGTGAATTAGCTCGATGTGCTTATGAGAATTGGATTTTGGAATTTGGTGTGTAATTTGTGGTTAGCTTTGAGATGAATTTGATGAAAGTGCCCACTAGCCAATGATTATTGGATGATGATTCAACTTTTGTGGATCTCGATGTAGTTGTAAAGTGATCTACTACTTTAATTTTGCCTTTTACCTCAAATAAAGTGCATGGACTTCATTTATTTATCTGTTTTTAATGGATCAAAGAGTTCTTTTTTCAAGTTTAAGATTAATTCCAAAGCTTCGGGACTTTTGAACATCTTCAAACTCTCTATTTTGGTTGTAGGATTGTTATTTGTGTATGTATAAGAAGTTTTTTTAGTATATGGTATCATAAAGCATATAGAGTCAAGAAAACATTTTTTTGTTGCTTTGTTTTGACTTTTATGTGTTTTTGGATTCTAATGGTTTTAGCTACAATTACCACTAAGTGAAGCATGTCGTCGCTGAACTCGAACATTCATCGTTTGGATCAGTTAATTAGTTGAAAAAAAAGTTGTCTTCATTGGTAAAGATATTTTCTGGTGTGAAACTAGTACAAGAGGCCAAGACTAAATTTAAGGCTAATCAAAAAGTTGTTTATGTCATAAGCATCAAGCATTATTAGCAAGCTCACTCATTGTGATAGTGTTAGTGTGTTGAAAAAGGCAAATCGAATACTTCTTTTGAAGATTGTTCAAGAATGCATCTGTTTATGAAGCCAAGAACAAGAAGAGGCCTAAAAGAAATGATCCTAAAGAAAAAGTAGTATCGAAACATGCTCTGAAAAGAAGTAAATATGAGTGTTTGAACTGTAAGAAGACATTCAGTTCATATCAAGGACTTGAGGGACATAAACCTTGCAACAAAAAACCGATAGGAGAGTCCTTTTGAGCCTGATACTGATACTGCTGGTACTGATACTAATACTACTGATACTGATATTGCTGATACTGATACTGCTGATACTGATACGGCTGATATTGATACTGCTGATACTGATACTGCTGATCTGTGTGCCTTAATGCAATAGATAGGACTAGTTCATAGGCTTACTGAGTGTCTTGGCGTGCTGAGGTTTTTGATCTACATTGTATCATCATGTAATAGATAGGCCTAGTTCATAAGCTTACTGAACTTGTAATTCAACACCTTGTGAATTCCGGACATGATAATTTAGTTCTTTGAACTTGAATATCCTTCTTATAATTTGGCTGATAGTTCGATCGTTTCGTACTTGTATTGATCTTCTATGTATTACCTTTTAGTCGATGTACCTATTGTTCTAAATCTATAGTTTGTTGTATTGTTCTTCTATGTATTACCTTTTAGTCTGATGTACTTTTTAGTCTTAATTCAAGTGATTAACTATTGATACTGATACTGATACTACTGATACTGATACTGATACTGTGTTGGTGTAAATGCTGCGATTAAATTCGGCTTTCAAATACTTCGTCGAAAAGGTATCAAACACGGTCTCAAAATGAAGATAAAAAAAAATATGAACTTTGGTGAAACAATTTGATGATCAGTGTTCTAAATCAAAAGTTACGGTCGTTTATAAGAAAAAACGCTCCAGTTAATACAAATTTTTTTTTCGGCTTTCAAAATATACGTCGGAAGGGTATCGTATTTGGGCTCAAATTGAAGAGCAAAAAAAAACATGAATTTTGGTGAAAAAATTTCGATGATCGGAGTTGTAAATCAAAAGTTACGGTTGTTTGAAAAAAAAAAAAAACAAACAAACGAAGAAATGTTTGTTCATTTTGTAACGTGAATCAAATGTTTATACGCGCGTCCCTTTTAAAAAGGGTTAGTTTTGTCCGTCTGAAAATGTTTGTCCTTTTTGCAACTAAAAAAAAGAGTGTGTCCTATTTATTCATTTTGTAATTAAAAAAGGACTTTTCCCTCATTCTCTCTAAAAATAAAGAAGATTGCCATTGGTGGTTGGTGGCGGAAGGCATAGGAGGTTTAATCCAGGCACCCGGTCGGCGGCTTTTTGAATGAGTTTGATTTAATGAACAGAGTATTGTAGAACGGAATATTAGAAATTACAAAAAAGGATAAAATAGTCCGAATGAAATGTTTTGTTTTTAAATCAATAAAAAATACAAACTAGATTAAAATTCTATTAAAAAAAAACTAGATTAAAATTTATATACAAGATTGAAAGTGGGCTAAAACCTAATATTCTCATAAAAATAATTAAAATAAACATCATTATAACGTGGGAATTAAACATGAATCGTCCTACGTTTCACTCATCTTCAACTCAAAAATTACTTGACTCAACACAATTTACTATTATCTATTTGTGTTGAGATTTTCAGTTTTTTATCACTATTTAAGAGTAATTTATATTGACGGTGACATAAATCATATTCATTATTCCATAATTCATAAATGTGGAGTCACTGATTATTTCTGTCCTTTTCAATTTTGATCCAACTCAATTGCTTGACCCAAGCCAAACTGATTTAGCCGAGCTGTAGCACCTTCTCTCGAGTGTAATGTTATTGCAATGACTTATGACGACTTCTAGCGGCACCACGAATTTTCTATCGGCATCTTTTATTTTATTATTTTTCAATTACTTCATTACACCATCAAATCACTAAATGCACCACTTCAATTAAATAACTATTAATAACTTTACACTTTAGTCTCTTAGACTTTAAAATTTATAAAGTAACAATTTTTAATCCCCTTTAACTTTTAAAATAATAACTAACATCACCTACCTAGTTTCTTTCTTCCGTTTTTTTCCATTTAAACCAAGCACAAAAAGAAAAAGTTGGCCGGACAAGAGTAGTTGGCCGGAGAACTTGAATCAAAACAAAAACATTTTATTAAACCCAAAACAAGCAAATAAATCAAGATAAACATCTTCAAATCTGAAAACTACTGCTTATAGGCGGTTGGTTTAATCTAAAAGAGTTCGCCGGAAGAAAAAGGCAGTGGTTTTCAATTTTTTTCCGTCAGATAAGAAACCGTTCTTGCTTTTGCGACGAAGATGACTCGTAACGTCACCTGTACCGACGTTGATTTGGTGCTACAATGTCAGGACAACTGACGTTTTAAGCAATCTGAAAACTCAGACAAATGTTGGAACGTCGATAGGCCTGACGTTTAGCAAGACAGCGCCAGTGTGGGTGACGTTTGCGTAACGTCGATTACTCCGACGTTGTTATGCATTTGGAACGTCAGTTTGGCTGATATAAAAATTTGATCCGACGTTGTTTACACATTTGTAATGTCAACGGTTCCGGCGTTTATGTTTACTTAAAACGTCTATGTTGCCGACGTTTCTAGTATCAGAAACGGGATGCTCGAAAACACCGGAAAACCGCGGAAAAACCACTCTATTTGATCGGAAAACGCATGAAAACATGATTTTTCTCCAAAAATCTTGTTTTTACATGTTCTTAATATTGTAATAGGGTAACCCATTGACCTATTTCAGGTATGAAGAAATGAATTTGATGATGAAGATGAAGAAAGTTGTAGTATTTGGGTTAATGTTGATGATTTGGATGAAGATTAAATTTATGGATTGTTATGATGATGAAGAATAATGTTGTGCATGGTGTTTATTAATGGAATTTTTGTTGAAGATGAAAATGAAGATGAAGATGAAAGAGGATGATGATGAAGATGAAGAAGGATGATGAAGATGAAGATGAAGATTGATATTTTGGATTATGATTAAGATTTTTGGAAGATATGAATTATTGGTTAATGTTAAGATTATATTATTAATGAAGAACTAAAATGTTCTATTAATTTAATAAATGACTTGATTGTAATTTTATAAAATTGTGGTATATGAAGTAACGTTTTTATTTTTTTGCGGTGCCTGAAGTAGAAAAATAATAAAAAATTCAATGTGCTGCCAAAAGAGATTTATAGGGTGCAAGAAAGTAATCGTGCGTGCGTGGCTTGCTTTATGGTGTGATAGATAGAAGCCGCCTAACTTATTCATTTTTTTGGCCAGCACAATAACTTATTCAGATACGACGAGCAATACACTATATTTTTACACCTTTGATTATGATATATGATTGAGTGATCATGATGTAGGCTAATCATAGTTAAAGATGTAAAAATATGTTATGTCACTCATTATTTAGAGTCATAATTTAGAGTGATTGTTTGCCGGGGAATGGAATTGGCCTAATCTTCGGAATTGGCCTAATCAGGACTAAAGATAAATTACAACAAAAGTAGTCTTTATGGCATAAATATCATTGCAGCTGATCTTCAACAGAAAGCTATGAAGTTTTGTTGTGCCAGTGGTTATCTACCATTCAAATACTTGGGGCTTCCGGTGGGGTGTAGTATGAAATGTCAAAAGACATGGAAAGTAGTGATCAAAAGATGTAAAGAAAAATTAGCTGGGAGAATCACATTGATTAGATCTGTGCTCGGGAGTTTTCCTCTATTCTTTCTCTCTATATTCAAAGCCCTGAAGAGTGTGATCAAAAAAATTGAGCGCATCCATTCTTCTTTCTTTTGGGCAGGGAATTGGGTATCTAGGGGCAAGCTTCCCGGATTTTAAAAGAAGCTGAAGGGCGGGGTCAGCACCCAGGCCCGCAGGAGTTACCGTATTTTAGCTCTCCATGTGGCGAGAGGGATGATACCATCTAAAACATCCGTATGTGTGGACACGGCTACGACGAACAAAACCAATGACAGTAAAAGCAGATGTCTGAAAGTCGGAAAAGCAGATGTCTTGGGAAGAAGATAATGCGTTGGGTTTCTTGGGACAAAATAATCCTTAGCAAAAGTAAACCCGGGTTAGGGGATTGGAAGCTGAAAAAAGCCATAATCTGGCTTTATTAAGCAAATGGTAGTGGAGGGCTAAGGTGGAAAGATGGAGCTTGTGTAGTAAAGTGATTATGTCCATTTGCAGGGAAGGGTGTGGGTTTGAGGGAGAGATGGTTGGTTGTATAAAAAGTAGGGTGTGGAAAGGAGTGAGGGAGGCGGAGGACATAATTAATGGGAGCTTGGTCTACCACTGTTTGCGCGATAAAACTCTCTCGTCGAAATACCACTCCCATTTTCGCGTTTTAGGTTTTTTTGAACCAAACTAAACCCTAATGTGGAACCCAGGAAGATCGTGCAGGGAGCGAATCAAAATTTTTTTTTGAGGATTCTCACATTTGTTCCGATATCCCCATAAAAATTAATAGCATGGGGTTGAACCTGAACAATGGGTTTCATTGGAAAGTTGGGGACATGGGCTTTATTAGATTTTGAAAAGATTCATGGGTGGGTGATAGTAGTCTGAACTTGATATAATCCTAGTTTGTTTAAAAAAGAAGTGAAAAGGAGGGAGTTAATATTGCTTCCAAAGGGTGTTTAGTCGAATGAGAGTGGACTTGGAAGAGAGAGTTAAGGGGTAGAAGAGGAAGGAGACTTAACTAGAATGTTAAATATGTCATTCTTTTATCCTAATGTAGACCAAAAACCCGTGCTTCTTTGGAACTCGGACTTCTTTTCTGTAAAAAGAATAAGAAAACACATTGATGAAGCTTCTGAACCCGATTTGCTAGTTACTGGATGCAAATGGATCAAGAACAACCCTTCAAAGATCAATGTCTTTAGTTGGATGGCTATAAACAATTTCATTCTGACAAGGAAAAATCTGGATAGAAGATGAGTGCAAGTTCATAATGTTTGTGTCCGTTTTGAAACATTAAGGATGAAGAAACCAATCACCTTTTATATAGATGTTTCTTCTCTTTTCAGCTTTGGTGTGAAGTTTTCAGGTGGTGTAACGCTCCTAGTCCTTACATGGCGGCGTATCAAGAATTGCTTAGTGACGACTACCGGGCATTTAGAACAGGGGTGGAATCGAACATATGGAAGGCAATAATAAGGATAACCATTTAGAAAATATGGCTTATTCGCAACGAAGTCAAACAAAAATAGAATTCACAGCATCTCAGAAGTCTTTGTTGATATAAAATCTTTTTCTTTCACTTGGATCAAAGGTAAGACCAAAGAAATCACAAGAAGTTGGGACGATTGGATACTAAATCCAATTGTGTTAGCAAATTAGCAGACTTCTGAAGCGTTGAGGTCCTTTTTTCGTGCTCAGTTCGTGATGCATCCGGTTGTTAGAGAGTTTACTTCTATTTTTCGCTTTCCGTTGTAGCGCTATTTTGGGAGTGGTTTTTCTGTTGTTGTCCTTGGTTCTTTTCTTGTTTCATGTTCTTCTATGTTGTCCTTGGTTCTTTCTACTAGGTTTTCTTGTACTTGCTAGATTTTCCCTAATAAAAACTCTACTTGATGTTCAAAAAAATATATTAGGACTGATTGTGATAGTAGCATTACCTTTGTTTCAAAACCCCACTTATCAATCAATTAGTCGAGCCGCAACTCATTCATCTCAAGGGTAATGTTAATATTACAAGTACTTAAACACAACGAGTGATACACCATACTTATACACTATTTATCATGATGTAAGACTGTTTGATCATGATGTCGACCCATCATTATAAAATATTTAAATGTATATTTGTCACTCGTTATAGTCGTTGTGATAATATGATTACTCTTATCTCATACCCCACTTATCAATCAAATAGCCGAGCCGCAACTCCTTCTCTCAGCGGTAATGCTACTATCAAATTACTTAGACACAACGAATGATACAACATACATACATTTACAACTTTTATCATGATGTGTGACCGATTGATCATGATGTAACCCATCATAATCAAAAAACGTAATTGTATGTTTTGTCACTCGTTATAGCGGTTGGGATAGTAGGATTACTCTTGTCTCAGAACATTACTTATCAATCAATTAGCCGAGCCGCATCTCCTTCCTCTCAAAGGTAATGTTACTGTCACAATCACTCAGACACGAGTGATACACCATACTTTTACACATTTGATAATGATGTAGTCTCATCATAATCAAAGTTGTAAATGTGTGTTATGTCACTTGTTATAGTAGTTGTGATTGTAGGATAACTCTTTTCTCAAAATTCTACTTATCAATCAACTAGCAGAGCCGCATCTCATTCATCTCAAAGGTAATGCAACTGTCACAATCATTTAGACACAACAAGTGATACACCATACAAATACACCCTTTATCATGTTGAAGGCCCGATTGATCAGTATATATGCCGATCATAATCAAAGGAAGTGAATGTATGTTTGTCACACAACATAGTGGTTGTGATAATATGATTACTCTTGTCTCAAATCAATCAATCAGACAAACCACAACCCCTTTCTCTCAAAGGTAATGCTATATTGACAATCACTCATACATCATGACTAATACACTATACATTTACATCTCTGATCATGATGTAGGTCTGATTGATTATGATGAAGACCCATCATAATCAAATATGTAAATATATGTTCTGTCACTCGTTATAGTGGTTGTGATAGTAGAAATACACTTCTCTTAAAACCTCACATATCAATCACTTAGCCGTGCTACACCTACTTCCTCTCAAAGATAATGCTACTTTCACAATCACTTAGGCACAACGAGTGATACACCATACTTTTACACCCTTGATCATAATGTAGAATCGATTGATCATGATGTAGATGCTGAATCTAGCCTTAAGTGATATAATCATTTTGATTAAGGTTCGTTTATGTTGAACTATCAAGAATATATAGAAAATAAAATGAAAAAATATACCTCAATCCGTAGTAGTGCAGATCTCCTTTTAAATTGTAGGATCCGGTCTTCTAGAACTACACGCTTTCCAATAGACTTTTCAGATTACCCTTTGGAAATCTTCATGGCTCATTTGATGATGAGAGACAAAATAGAAAAGAATAATGTGTGAACTAGAGACCATGACCCATTTATATAATGCATTATATTTTAGATATTTCAATATATACCCATCACAAAAACATAAATTACTTATTAGTTCTACACATAAAAATTGACACCCTATTGGATACATCATTTGCCAATAACCTAAAATTGCAGCAGCTCGCTGTTAAATTGGGTTAATCTTTATTGATTGTGTATCACAAAAAATTATTTCACATATAAGCTCTACGTTGGATTAATGGTCCAATAATCTCCCACTAGGTCTATATGTGTAACCTTATAGTTATTTATTATAAGATACCCGAATGAGTGCTCAACTTTTTTTGTCGTCACAAAATGTATCAATAACCAATCTCATCAACACAAGACCAAAGCGACCTTCGCCATATCTATCGTAACTGGACCCAACAATGACCTCGTGTGCTAATATAACTAAATGACATGGATAATTATATGGATGTGTAGCATGGAAAATTACATGAAATGTGATCTATTTTTTGGGTGTGAAATGTGATTTTTTTTTGGGAATTAAATGTGCTTAACATGTATATTTTTTATTGGTCCGCCTTAAACTTTAATGAGATGAGAGCATATATAGAAATCAAAGTGTGAATAAAAACTTTAACTTTAACCTTATTATTGAAATCACCAAAAAATGTTTTTATACCAAAAACAAAACAATTTTTTTTTTAAAGAAACTTTATTTTTATTGATAAACCAAATAAAGAGCTACAAAATTAATTGCCGTATTCTGGCCCGCCCCAAGTTTACGTAATAGAGTGCATAACAAGGCCTCCTTAAACCCTATGTGTGGCAAACCCAGAGTAGGAAAATCCATCACATAGGGAAGAGTACTCGCTCTATGCACTCCTAATAAAATCCCTGCCCCATAGATAATTACATCAGTGGAAATCAAAGTGGAATAAGTGTTGTAACTTTTTCGTCTGCATCGTGTATACGATCGTAGGAGATAAAGTCGAAGATCGCTCCGCACCCTCATATGAACTTGCACGAGCAACAGAGAATTGTGGTCGTTCCTGGTGAAATTCCGACATGACCGGTCCGTAAAGTGAGCAGCTACACCCATGTCAGAAGTTGTACCAAGTAAATAAAGGGGTAGATCAAATACTAGAAAAAGTACGAGCACAGCGTTTGACAGCAAAAGCAACAAAGACACCTTGTTGGTCCCTTGGAAAGGCTAACACAAGTTTAGAGGGGGGGGGGGTGAATAAACTTGTCACCAAAAACTAATCCTGAGCTGGAAAAGCCCCAGGAACTGAGTTTCTCTGAAACTCAAACTGATCTTCAGTTCAGTTTTGTTCATGTACCTTAACTCGTGCGGAGTTCAGTTAGCTCAACTGAATATAAATCAATGCTGACTTATATTTAGTCTTGTTAACTGGCAGCGGATAAATATTAGCCTTTAGTGCAATAGATGTGTGAATAGAAATCTAGACCTTCTATGTATCAGTTCTGTGCTGACTCAGTGTCTGGTGTTTGCTGAGTGATAATGCAATAAATAAAACAAACACAAATGCATAAAGTAAATCAACACAAGATTTGTTTATGGAAGTTCCGGGTGGTGTAATCCCGTACGTCTCCCCTTCTCCTGTGGCGTAGGAGGTATAACTAGAATAATGAGATAACCGTTACAAAATCCTAGCACTATGACAGTCCTTCATGACACCCTAGCTTCACTGTCTACACAAAATGAAGAAAGGTGAGATTGCTCCCTTCATCATGCACACTGATATTTCGGAGGTGGAATTGCTCCTTCACCAGCTCACCACTAATACCAACACACAGTCCTCAGACTGTACCAACAGCTGTGGCAACTAAGTTGTAACCGTATGAAGAAAGGTAGAATTGCTCTCTTCAAACTATGCACAACCAACCCTTTTTCACAAAGGTTAGGTTTAGAATTAATCAAGGATTAATTCAGTGAGCTGTCTGATTCTTCTGGATCTGACTTTGTAGCTCCAAGATGCCTTCTTTCCCCCTCAACGGGTTCTTTGGATCTTTCTTTGAAGTCTTCAAGGCAATTCCGTTGGCTTCCCCTTTTTCTAGATATATCTGATCTGATTTTGTGGATCTGGATTTGGATCTTTGAATATATGATTGTAAAGCTCTTTTTCTGATCCTCCTCTCTCTCTGTTTTTAAGTGATTCTCTTGTGTATTTATAGGGGTGATGTAACGGTCACTAGCTCTTGTAGCCGTTACACTTGTCGTTTAGCCAACGTTCACATGTACGATCTTTTGTCGTATTGTCAGTTTAAATTTAACAAGGCCTTAACTCAGTTTTCTACTCTTCTTCAAAACTGAGTGCCTTGTATACTTAATATCGACTTCAATTGACTAAGTCGAGTACACCAATCGGTTTCTTCTTATCCGGAGTAACGATAATCTTTGTCCTTAAGATTATTCGGTTTTACATGATCTATAACTCGGTTTCGAGTCCCCACGGACTTGCCCTCGAATCCCGACTTATAGTCACGACTTAATCGACTTCTAACCGAGTTTGCCACCTCGGTTCTTCGCTTTCGTAAATGAGTCCGTGTCCCTCGGTTCTTCGGTCTTCTAGATAAGCCAACGAGTCTGTGTCCCTCGGTGAACTTATCTTCTTCGGTTCTAGGATAACCGAGTTTGAACCCTCGCTTCTTCATGTGCATATTCGCTTTTCTTGCTATAACTCGCTTTTCTTGTTGTGACTCGGTACTGTTCGCCTAGTTCCTATTCTATTACAATGCTTGTCCGAAACAACCTATACAAAGTTCAGACTCTAGATAGAACTTATACATTTATCTCTAGACCATTTCTTGCTTCTTCTTTCATTATGCACTATAACAGTTAGTTACGACTTCATCATCATGGGTTGTAACTTGTAAGTGATTTGTCTAATTTCGTGATGAATCATCATCAAAACATAAACAATATTTCCAAAAATTTCCCCCTTTTTGATGATGTATCATAAAACTCCCTAAAAGCAATAATAAAAGAATAGTGCAAGAAATCATAACGAAACAAATTAAGATAGCAAACTAGAACAGCCAAGTTTATTACAAGATTCAAAATGAAGCAAACTGAGTTATAACTGAATAAAATTACAACTTCTCTTTTTCAAGAGCCAATATCTTTTCACCAAGAAAGATGCTCCTTTTGTTTCCATAAGCCTTCTTTCTTTTCCTTCTTCAACTGATTCGCCATCTCTAGGCTTGATCTCCAGATATTCACTGATCAAGCGATTTGCCTCTTCATTGTCTTTGTTCTTGAGCTTGATCAGAATTTCCTTGATTTCCTCTTCCATCAGTTTTTCTTCTTCATCCGAAATGAGATTAGATTCCTTCCTTTCAATCTTTTCAGCTTTTCTTTCTTGTTCCAATTTAGCTTCCTCCTTAGTTATTGTCTCTCATGCCTTTAGTCGTTCTTTCAGTCTGATAAAAATTGCAAGTATCTTTCTTATATTCAGCATGACTTTGACTGCGGTTTCTTTATCTTCTTCAGTCCTTGTTTCTGTGAAAGTCTCTTCTGCAGTTAATTCCTCAATCAGATTGTCAGCTTTTTCTTCATTGAGTTGAGTGGTTAACAGATCAGCATTTATCTGTTTGTCTTGTTCTTCCATCAACTGTTTGGCAAGGAATTCTTCATCTGTTTCAGCTTTAGCATTGCTTCCACCAGTACTAGCTTCATCCTTAACTTCATCACCAGCTTTATCTTCCCCCTTGTTTGAAGATAAGCGATAGCAATCTTCAAATAACTTACGGAGGGTGATGAGGTTAGAGTATTTATTCAAACCTGAATAATGAGATCTTCCAATGAAGTCATGTAGATCGTAAAGCTTCTTCTGTAGGGTGTGCATTACGCCTTCAATGATTTCTTCCACATTTTTCCTTCTTTCAGCTTCAGTTTCTTCAGGTTCCAATTTGCTTGAAGATGCCTCATGAACTTGTGATGAGGAACCGGTTTCAGGATAATAAAATTGAGTATCATGAACTGTCAGTTCCTTTTCATACTCAGCTTCGCGAAATTTAGCGTCTTCCACAGCTTCTCTCTGCTTTTCAGTGTATTCCCCATACAACTCAGTTGGAGATTCACTATCTTCAGTTTCATCACCATCATCTTCTTTAATTTCTTCATTTTCTTCACTTTCACTTCCCTCATTATCATTCTGTTCACTTTCTTCAGATTCATCAGACTCGCTTCCTTCGCTTTCTTCAGTTTCATCCTCAATTTCAATTACGTCCTCAGTTTCAGTTTTCTTTGCTTGAAACTTGTTCCACATTCTTTTCTGTCTTCTCAGAGTTCTGTCATCCAAACTCACAGTCTCACTTGAACTAGAATCTGAGATTTCACTTGATTCTTCTTCTATAAGGATTTTTCTTTTCTTTGTCCCAGTGGACACTGATTTGAGTTTTGCTTTGGTTTCTGTGACTTTTGAGATGGAGAAATGATCTAGTATCCTTTGCACTAGATAAGTAAATCCTTTTTTCAGTAGAAACATTTCTCCAGTAACTTCCTTCCTTTCTTTGATTCTCTCCTTTTCGTCTGAGATTTGCTTTATCAACTGATTGAGAATAAACTCGTTCCAATCTAATCTCTCTCCAAACCAAATGGCGTAGACCAGCTTTAGTTTATCAGTAGAAAGAGTGTAGAAATTCCTAGCATGACCAATGACATTTTTGGTCAGAAGAATCGTCAAAAATGCAAATTCTCATTTCTACTGATAGATAGAGCCAATGAAATTTTTCTTCTTCTTGTTGATTGCAGTGACACTCCAAAGTTTGCCTTTTTCTTCATTCCCAAAATTGAAAGATGAAGATCCTCCGATTATGTCTAACCCGAAGACAAGTGATAGCAAATGTTCATCAACAGTAAAGCTTTTATCTTGAACAGTCGTTTTGAAGCTTTTTCCATTGTTGATGATTTCGGCATTCCTGTAGAAATCTCTGATGCCATCTGGACACAAAGCAGTGACCTTTGTATCAATCAGGTTTTCCAATCCTCGAATCTTTTTGATCTTCTGTGAAATTTGGATTGAAAGAGTGGAGTTTGAGAATTTTTGACAAAATTCGTCCAGGCATGTAGTGATTCCTTCATCAATGTTGTAACGATCCATGGATTTCTGATTTGTGAAATTCTGGGGGTGGAATCTTGAAAGTTTTGAAGTTGATTGAGCATGATTTCGTCAAGATTGCGTCTATCAATCGTTTTCAAAAATGAGAGTCGTGTCACAATCAATGGGATTTTGTAGGGATGAGCTTCTACTTTTTCTCCCAGATTGACACGTGGCTTCGAGTGATTTGTCATGTCAGCCCAAACGTCATATGGTAGCTGGAAAGTTTACTTCTTTTGACCAATTTGTCCTTCATCAGCCTTTGCCTTCTCAGTTTTGTATAAAGTCAGTTTTCTGAGGATTTTGCAATGTGAACTGACTTTTCCTGCAAAACTGTTTAAGTTTTCTTCGGTACCCATACCTTTTTGGGTCCAGCTGAGTTAGTTACTGAAGTACTACTTTCAGTTTCTTTGTTGAGAGAATTAAACCTTCTCAATTCTTTTATGGATAAACCATTACGCTCAATCTTAGTTGATTTCACAAGGATTCTTTTAGATTTAACATTTTTAGTTTCCTTGTGTAATCCACTAGATCTTCCAGTATCTTGATTTCTAAAGTTTATACTTTTTGAAGTCTCAAGACTGGGTAAGGGTGGGGGATTATCATTGCTTTTGTCAAATTTACTAGACATTAATCTTTCAGCTAGATTTGACACCTCAGTTTCAATAAAACTCATTCCAATCTTTTGCTTTGTCAAGTTCCCTGTCTTTTAATTTTAGTTCCAACGTAAGTTTTTCAGTTAACTTGACAATATCAGAGTTTCTCAGACTGAGTTCAGCAAATGATAACTGATTTGAAGAATGTACCTTTCCTTGATGATTTGATGCTGTTTTAGGATTTAAATGTACACTCTTTTGTTGTTGTGATGAATCTTCTATATCAACAACCACTTGCAACAACTCCTTTCCTTCTTCTTTTGAGAGGTCTCTTAGTGATGGAACTCCTCTGGATTCGTTAATATGAACATTGAAGTTTGTATCCACATCATCACTGAGTTGAGGTTCTGGATTTGTATGTAAATTTGTCGCACTGAACATTTCAAACATTTGATCCTGAAAATCAGATACATTTGCAAGCAATTAGTCAGGGGGTGAGTAAGCCAACTTCTAACTCTAGATGTAGACATTGAAACTAAGTGAACTGATACAGTGAAGGGTCTTCAACAACTGGATGCTTCGAACAAATAACTGATGCACAGTTATCTCCTTGAGCAGTAACAATTCGGATCTCTTCCAAAGGAAGATTTGCTCCGATACCAATTGTTGGTATCGGAAACAACTGAACCTTGAAGCGGTAAATGATTTGGATCACCTTCAAAAGAGGGAACCGCTCCGATACCAATTGTTGGTATCAGAAATAACTGATGGCCAGTTACTTCAAAAATAAACAAACTGATACTGGATCAGTAATGGATCTCTTCAAAACAGAAGCACTACTCCGATACCAATTGTTGGTCCCTTGGAAAGGCTAACACAAGTTTAGAGGGGGGGTTAATAAACTTGTCACCAAAAACTAATCCTGAGCTGGAAAAGCCCCAGGAACTGAGTTTCTCTGAAACTCAAACTGATCTTCAGTTCAGTTTTGTTCCTGTCCCTTAACTTGTGTGGATTTCAGTTAGCTCAACTGAATATAAATCAATGCTGACTTATATTTAGTCTTGTTAACTGGCAGCGGATAAATATTAGTCCTTTAGTGCAATAGATGTGTGAATAGAAATCTAGAACTTCTATGTATCAGTTCTGTGCTGACTCCGTGTCTGGTGTTTGTTGAGTGATAATGCAATCAATAAAACAAACACAAATGCATAAAGTAAATCAACACAAGATTTGTTTATGGAAGTTCCGGGTGGTGTAATCCCGTACGTCTCCCCTTCTCCTGTGGCGTAGGAGGTATCACTAGAATAATGAGATAACCATTACAAAATCCTAGCACTATGACAGTCCTTCACGACACCCTAGCTTCACTGTCTACACAAAATGAAGAAAGGTGAGATTGCTCCCTTCATCATGCACACTGATATTTCGGAGGTGGAATTGCTCCTTCACCAGCTCACCACTAATACCAACACACAGTCCTCAGTCTGCACCAACGGCTGTGGCAACTAAGTTGCAACCGTATGAAGAAAGATAGAATTGCTCTCTTCCAACTATGCACAGCCAACCCTTTTTCACAAAGGTTAGGTTTAGAATTAATCAAGGATTAATTCAGTGAGCTGTCTGATTCTTCTGGATCTGACTTTGTAGCTCCAAGATGCCTTCTTTCCCCCTCAATGGGTTACTGGATCTTTCTTTGAAGTCTTCAAGGCAATTCCGTTGGCTTCCCCTTTTTCTAGATATATCTGTTCTGATTTTGTGGATCTGGATTTGGATCTTTGAATATATGCTTGTAAAGCTCTTTTTCTGATCCTCCTCTCTCTCTGTTTTTAAGTGATTCTCTTGTGTATTTATAGGGGTGATGTAACGGTCACTAGCTCTTGTAGCCGTTACACTTGTCGTTTAACCAACGTTTGCATGTATGATCTTTTGTCGTATTGTCAGTTTAAATTTAACAAGGCCTTAACTCAGTTTTCTACTCTTCTTCAAAACTGAGTACCTTGTATACTTAATATCTGACTTCAATTGACTAAGTCGAGTACACCAATCGGTTTCTTCTTATCCAGGTAACTGATAATCTTTGTCCTTAAGATTATTCAGTTTTACATGATCTATAACTCAGTTTCAGGTCACCACAGACTTGCCTGAATCCTGACTTATAGTCATGGCTTAATCATCTTCTAACTGAGTTTGCCACCTCAGTTCTTCAGTTTTCTGTAACTAAGTCTGTGTCCCTCAGTTCTTCAGTCTTCTAGATAAGCCAACTGAGTCTGTGTTCCTCAGCGAACTTATCTTCTTCAGTTCTAGCATAACTGAGTTTGAACCCTCGCTTCTTCATGTGCATATTCGGTTTTCTTGCTATAACTCAGTTTTCTTGTTGTGACTCAGCTGTTCGCCTAGTTCCTATTCTATTACAATGCTTGTCTGAAACAACCTATACAAAGTTCAGACTCTAGATAGAACTTATACATTTTTCTCTAGACCATTTCTTGCTTCTTCTTTCATTATGCACTATAACAGTTAGTTACGACTTCATCATCATGGGTTGTAAGTGATTTGTCTAATTTCGTGACGAATCATCATCAAAACAGAAATAATATTTCCAACACACCTGGATTGCACCCCTAGCAATGCGGTAGGTGTGCGTCCAAAGGTAGGCCCGATCATGTACGCCATGTCCATGAGTAAACGTCAGACAAACTTCACGGCTATAATCTTTAGTGAGCTTCATAGATCTGCACAACGTGTGATACACAACATATGGGTACAAATTGGTGAAAACAAAAAAGTAGGTGAAATGAACAGTACGACCTGGTTTTCACCCTTCACGAGTGAAGAGTGCTTCCCGGATTATCAGTGATGTATCGGATATGAGTTGGGCCATGTAGATCATCATGGATTAAATTCAATATGTGGGGTGGGACATCCCTCTGGCGAATAAGAATGTGATCATCCCCTTCCAACGCTGCTAGGGCGTCTGCGACCCTGTTGCACTCCCTATAGACGTGAGAAATAGTAAATGGCAGCGGTCTAAGGATAGCACAAATCTGAGTGATGGAGAGGCACAGGGGCCATCCCCCACTACTAGCTCCAGACACCATACGATACATATAAAGAGAATCTGACTCGATATCCACAGCCTGTGCATAAGTGCGCATGCGAAGACCAAACGTCAGAGCTTTAACCTCAGCATCCACCACCGTCCCCTGCCCAAAACACGAATGAAAAGCCATTATAAACCCACCGTCAGAGTCCCTGAGGATACCTCTGTTAGGTGTGATGCCCGAAAGACAATTTTTGTAATTGTTTTATTTAATAAATGAAATGATGTTATTATTCATATTTATTATTCTCATAATCACCGATATGACAATAGTATTTACACTACAGAAAACCCTGAGTATATCGTTTATGTAATCACTTAACTCAGTGTATGAGACATACACGGGAGGATTGAGTTAGTGAAGATGTACTTAAAATACAATTAGTCCATAGTAAAGTTAATCGAGAGTATCGGGTCTCCCCTTTAACGTACTATTAATGCGCCCATAACACGATAGGTGTGATCGTCTTATCCGGACTTTCGGTTAAGGGAACCTAATGGGGCATTTATATATGATAGATATATCATATAGGGGTGGGGACCGATTTGATCCGAGTTCTCAATATAATTCCGTAATTGAGAAGTCTTATCGAATCATTAGATGATCATATTATGGATATATCTTAATCCCGAGGTGATCACGCCAACGCTTAAATCGCATGAGGTTTGACTTGACGGTTAAGGATTACACCGAGTCCGTGATCCGAATTACCCCATCTTGGCATTGTACCGGATTGAGTGAGTAGTCCGTGTTATCACGGATACGGAATCCATTCCTTCCATTTATGGAAGTAGATAGACGAGCTTCCTTATGAGTTAATCCTAGACATTGATCGATCCATGGGATTCATATTACACGATTAGCTACCAAAGTGAGTTATTTGAATTATTGATCACTGAGGGTTAACGGTAAGTAAGGACAAGATGTTCTGAAAAGGGTTAACGGTAACTTCCCGATTTAGAATGAACGGTCTATGGAGGATTAATCCATATGAAATGATTATATCAGTGGACGCTTATTACTTTCTCGTGAGGAGATAAATATAATCTTATAATCGGAGGAGTGCAGTCACGGGATTATGGTGGCATATTCCTGTGATTGATTCATCGAATATATAATTATTCTGTTCGTCAGATAATTATTTATTTGATTTATCGGAGCCGCTGATTATTAGTCCATGGTCCCCGACGTGCCTCCTAATATAGCATGATATTCTCGGACGTCGAATCCTAATAATATTAATTTAGTTCATGTTGGACTTTATTAAAACGATATGTGAATTAATTGTTTAGTGGACTATTAAATTAGTTGGGCTAAATAATTAAATATGTGGAAAAGACATTTTCCATAATCTTGGTCCAATTATTGTGTAATGCCAAAATTAATATTGACTAGGTCAATAATGAAAAATGGCGCCACATGTGATCTTTTTTTTAACAAGGAATTAGTTTTCTTGTGTGATAAAAAGACATGTGCATAAAATATTTATTGGATAAATATTTATGGTAATAAATAAAGATAAAAAATATTCTTGATTTGTTCTAGAATATTTTGGGATTATCTTTATTTACTAGGATTATTATAATTGATTTTGTATTAATTGTAAAATCCTTGGAGGCTAAGTTTTACTCTCCTATATAAAGAGAGTTCTCCCAAGCCTCAACACACACAATATTTCGAGTTCTTCACTTAGAAAAGGGAAGAGAAATTTCGGCCAAGTGGGAGGAAAAATCTTTGGTGATTTTTCGGGTAGCATATCGGAGGGGTTCGAGTCGAGGATTCCTTCCACCGGGAATTGCTTGGATCACACGTACGGAAGGCTGTGGTGCTCATCACATCTACTCCCAACAAATCATCCTTTGCGGTTCTTCAACTTGAATTTAGAGATTCAAGAGGTATGATCTACGAACTCACTTGTAGATGTAGATTTGATGTTTTATTACGTATACACATAGATCTAGATCCTTAAATCGCTTCCGTTGCGATGATATTTTCCTAACAGTGGTATCGAGCGCCAAGGAGATCTATATTTATACGTATAAAATATTAGATCTAGGAGTGGTAAAACATGTAGATTTTTTGTCCCAAATTTTTTTTTAAATTATAGGGGCCGAAATTTGTTTATTTTTTTTTATGCATATGAATGTCATGGTTGAAGAGATGGATTGGGGTTGGTATTGTTTACTCGTTAGATCCATTGTAGCTCTCTTGTTTGGTAACAATTGAGATAGGAATTGTATTTTATTTATGTCAATCATCAATTTAAATGTAAAAGTAGCATCTTTTATTTAAATTTTTTGTTCATCCGGGCTGAAAAAAGTTGAAGATCTTGCTGGAAATTTGAAGATCAATGCGAAACCCAAGGTATGAATGAGGAGAAACGGATAAATTTTAATAAAAAACTGATACAAGGCTTTTAGCGACGTTTTTTCAGAAAAGAAAAAAAAAAAAAAAAAAAAAGCTGCGGCTGTGTTTTTTTTGGATATGCGGCTGTTTCATCAATTTTTTCTTGGTAGATTTATTTTTGGTAAATAAATCTACCATTAAATGTCAAAAAAAAAAAAAAAAAAATATATATTTTTTTTTTTTAGGAAATTTTTTTTAGGAGCAGCCGACTTTCATCATTAATAAAAAAAAAAAAATTTTAATTAAAATAAATTGAATTTATTTAATTAAAGACCGTTTCTCCTCTCGGGTGTTCGTGGTTCGTGTTTCGACGGTTCGAGTTCAAGATTTGAAGATCAAGACTCGAAGACAAGAAGATTGTAATTTAATTTATTTTTCCTAGAATAGATTAGATACGGGGGTACCAACAATCCATCTCGGTGTTTAATTTTTTCCGCAATTTATTTTTTATGTGTTTGATCATAAAATAGACATAAAATCGGAATTGCCATGACATGCATTCATATCATAAATCCACTCCATGCATACATGTAGAATTTTAATTTTGGTAATTAAAATAGGCATGTATACAAACTCGCGTAATTAGTTGAAATTTAATTAATACGTGGTAATTAATTAATTTAGTAACTAATTAAAGATCCGAGGACGGGTTATGAAATCGTTAGCCTTTCGGTGTGTGTTCTCGGTGAACCGCCTTAAAGCTCCAACGAGATCACGTTTTCGATTCGTAGTGTCTACGAGATTGAATGATGGTAAAAGAACAATAAATCTTGGATAAAAACGGTTCGCCTATAAAGTTGGGTGGTCAACCGAGCTTGGCTCGACCGACTTAACCCTCCTAGTGTGATGTATGCACGGGGGTCCGGCAAGACTAAGCCACACCGGAGAACGGAGGGGTGATTCCTTCCCATCTCAAACGCGGCTCTCTTGACCCGATTTCGTCCGACTGTCACATATGTTCCAACGAATAGGACGGGTAGGCTTGCCTACGTCACCGACACCATTCGGAATCCTTGATTTCATGTGCTTTTATGTTAACATCAAAAAGACGTGGTTAGTTAACCCACCACCACTTCCAAAATATTGAGTGGGAGCGGGGAAGGCGACACCAACCCCACGGTCTCTACTATAGATGCAAGTAAGTGAGAGAAGGGTGACGCCTCGCGGCGCTTTGATTTCGTCCCCCTACGGATGGTGTTCACCCCTATCAACATTCATGGCTTGGTCTCCGAAAGGATAGGATTTCTGGGTACTCGTCGGGTCACTGACCTATCCTACGACGGCACACTCGGGGCGTACCTAAGAGATCTGATATAGTAGGTCACACTCATCAAGGGTATTTTTGGTAATACCTAGGCTAAAAAAGGAAGGTAGTCAATGAATAAAGGGATGTTCGATTCTCGTGGGATGTCTGATTCTCACAAGTTATTCATTGATTTAACCGTTGATCTCTTTGACCTACCCTACGGCGGCACTGAGATGCAAGGTTAAAACCTTGGAATGGTAGAGTAGACTTAATTTTAGTTTACAATTCCTAAAAATAAATTTATATAGTAGTGTTAAACTTGAATTAATGTATGTCATTTTATTTTCAGCAAAAAAATGTCTACTCAAATTTCTGCTTTACTGTCTGAAAAATTAACGGGAAACAACTTTAAGAAATGGAAGAGTAACTTAAACGTGGTACTCACATACGAGAATGTGCAACACGTACTCACTTCGGAATGCCCTACGCCGGCGATCCAAAAACTCGGTAAAGCCGAGATCGAACGGCCGTAATCGCCGGATCGAAGCCGACAACCGGGCTCGTGGGCTCATCCTAGCGGCGTGTCGAGGTCATTAGGACCCGGATTGAGGAGTTTTAGTCTCAGGAGAAATCATGCGGAAACTTACTACGATGTTTGGATCACCTAGCAACCAAGCAAGACACGATGCCATCAAAGTTGGTCGTTAACACGAAACCGAAGAAGGGTCAAGCGGTGAATGGTCATGTTTTGAACATGATCGGCTACTTCAACGACGCCGGTATTCATGGATCAAAGTTTGATGAGGCAACTCAAGTATCAATGATTTTGGAATCGTTGACTCCCGAGTTTATCCCGTTCAAAACTCGCATCGATGGGAAAATATGAGTTATCCATGACACGTATATTGAATGAGCCGACAATCTACGAGGGCCTACTATCGAAAGATAAAGCCCAAGTAGGGATAAGAAGGTCCGAAGCCAATATGGCCGAAGCTAAGTCTTCAAACAAGCCTAAGGCAAAACCGAAGAAGAAGGGAAATGTTGCACCTGTGCCCAAACCAATGAAGAAAAAGACGAAGAAAGCCAAGAAAACTGACGAGGCCAAGCCCAAGGGCAAATGCTTTTACTGTAAGGAGGTAGGACATTGGAGACACCATTGTCCAGAATATCTTCGGGATGTGAAAGATGGCAAAGTCAAGGCTGTCGCTGGAAAAGATAAGAAAGGTAATTTAGAATTACTATTCTTGGAATCTTTTAATGTAGCTAAAGATGTGTCCAATTGGATACTTGATACTGGAGCTACTAACCATGTATGTTCTTCATTGCAGATTCTTAGTTCTTATGAGGAGCTGGAAGAGGGTTCTCAAGTGATGCGAGTAGGCACTGGGGCGCTCATTTCGGCTAAAGCAGATGGGAGCCGTGGATTTGCATTTCAATAATAGAATTTTACATTTAGACAATGTTTATTTTATTCCCAATTTCGGGAGAAATTTGATTTCTTATTCTCGCCTTGGTTGAACAATCATTTTCTCGTTTCATTTATGAATGGTGAATTTGTTATTTCAAAAAATGGTTTTGAATTATGTTCAACTACGAATGAAAATGGTTTATATTTTGTAAAACCACATAAAGCTCCCCTACTTAATTCGAAATGTTTAAAACCGCTCATCAAAGATCTCGCTAAAAGGCGAAAAGTTTCTCAAATAAAAGAAGATAAAACATACTTGTGGCATCTAAGGCTCGGCCATATTTCCTTGGAAAGACTCAAAAGACTAGAAAAGGCTCATGCCTTAGGTGAGTCATCTGTTGACACACTGCCTGTCTGCGAGTGTTGCCTGGAGGGAAAAATGACTAAGCGTCCCTTCTCATCAAAAGGTAAAAGGGCCACAGGAACTCTAGACTTAGTGCATTCAGACCTTTGTGGTCCGATGAACGTACAAGCTAGAGGCGGATACGAGTATTTCGTGACTTTCATTGATGACTACTCGAGATTCGGTTATGTTTATCTGCTGCATAGGAAATCCGAGGCTTTTGGAAAGTTCAAGGAGTTCCAAGCGAAGCCGAAAGGCAACTAGGCAAGTCATTGAAATGCCTCCGCTCGGATCGTGGAGGTGAGTATTTAGATACCGAGTTCATTGACTACTTGGCTGAAAATGGGATTTGTTTCCAACGTTCGCGCCTAGGACACCTCGGCGAATGGAGTTGCCGAGAGGAGAAACAGGACATTGATCAACATGGTAAGATCAATGATGAGCTACGCCTCACTACCTATATCCTTTTGGGGTTATGCTTTAGAAGCGGCGGTCTACATTTTGAATGCGACCGTCCAAGTCCGTCGAAAAGACACCCATTGAAATGTGGTCGCGACATCGCGAAAGCATGCGTCACTTCCGCATATGGGGTTGTCCCGCACATCCGCGATGGACAAGACTACCAAGCTACAATCACGTACGAAAGTATGTCTATTTGTAGGCTATCCAAAAGGTACACGTGGTGGTCTATTTTACGATCCGGAAGATAACAAAGTGCTAGTCTCGACTAACGCTACGTTTTTGGAGGAAAGTTATATGAAAGACCACGTACCTCGAAGTAAAATTGTACTAGAGGAATTACTCTCCGATAACATCGACCTATTGTGGCCGCCGATGTCCCTATAAACAACACGAATGATACAACAAGCCACTTCCGACGTTCTGTTCCACCCGTACGTACCGCGAGAGTGGTTCGGCCACCGGCTCGGTACGGCATGGATTTAGAGGCTAATGTAGTCGCCTCGATGGGGTGGAAGATGACCCTTTGACCTATAAGAAGGCCTTGTTGGATCATGATAAGGATAAATGGATTGACGCTATGAATCAAGAGATGGAGTCAATGTACTCTAACTCGCCTCTGGAAACTTGTAGAACTTCCTCGGGGTGAAAGGCCCATTGGATGTAAATGGCTCTACAAGAGAAAGAGAGGAGTGGATGGGAAGGTCGAAACCTTCAAAGCACGGCTGGTAGCCAAAGGTTACACACAGCGAGAGGGTATTGACTACGAGGAAACCTTCTCACCCGTGGCCATGATGAAAACCATCCGCATCCTCCTTTCGATTGCCGCATGTCCGGATTATGAGATCCGGCAAATGGATGTTAAGACAAATAAGTTTTTAAACGGCTTTCTTGACGAGGAAATCTATATGCAGCAACCGTAGGGATTCATTGCGAGAAGGTCGAGAGCACATGGTGTGCAAGTTGCTTAGATCCATTTATGGTTTGAAGCAAGCATCTCGTTCCCCGGTATCATAGATTCGATCACACGATCAAGTCTTATGATTTCGAACAACACTTTGCTGAATCTTGTGTGTACAAGAAGGTTATCAAAGATAGTGTTGTATTTCTCGTGTTGTACGTCGATGACATACTCCTAATTGGCAACAATAAGGGGATGATGTCCGACGTAAAAAGTTGGTTGACCACGCAATTCCAAATGAAGGATTTGGGAGAAGCGAGTTATGTTCTAGGGATCCAAATTATAAGGGATCGTAAGAACAGGATGTTGGCTCGTCCCAAGCAACTTATATAGATAAGGTGCTAGCACGCTTCAAAGCATGGAAAACGCAAAGAAGGGGTTTCTACCAACCCGTCACGGCGTGTACCTCTCTAAGACTCGGGGGCCTCAAACCCCCGAAGAGATTGAAGCTATGGGAAGAGTGCCATATGCCTCGGCGTTGGTAGTCTTATGTATGCCATGAGGTGTACGAGACCCGACATTTGTTACGGCGTTGGATTAGTCGGCCGTTTTCGGTCAAATCCAGGGCAACCGCACCGGACAAGAAGAAAGAATCTCATCAAATATTTGAAGAGAACCGTAAATTATATGCTCGTCTATTCGAGTGGGAGTTTGGAGCTAGCGGGATACACCGACTCGATTTTCGGTCGACGAGAGATGATTCGAAATCTACCTCTCGGTTCGGTGTTTACGCTTGGTGGCGGTGCGCTTGAATGGAGAAGCCAAAAGCAATCCAAAGACACGGCCGATTCAACAATGGAAGCTGAGTTCATAGCGGCCTCGGAGGCAGCTAAAGAAGCAGTTTGGTTAAGAAAGTTCATCAGCGGATTAGGCGTTGTCCCGAATGCTGAGGATCCTATTACTCTCTATTGTGATAACAATGGGGCCATTGCCAACTCTAGAGAACCTCGAAAGCACAGTAAGTCGAAGCATATAGAGAGAAAATACTGGGTGATCAACGATTTTGTCGATAGAGGGGACATTTCCGTCAAGAAAATCGCCTCCGCCGATAATCCTGCAGATCCATTCACCAAGACGCTGTCGATTGAAGCTTTTAGTCGACACTTGGAGACTATAGGTATTAGAGACATGTCTCATTTGCTTTAGAGCAAGTGGGAGTGATAGTTTGCTGTATTTTAAATAATAGGGTGTGCTCTAAAACAATTAATCACAAGCTTTCGTGCAAGTGGGAGATTGTTAGGTGTGATGCCCGAAAGACAATTTTTGTAATTGTTTTATTTAATAAATGAAATGATGTTATTATTCATATTTATTATTCTCATAATCACCGATATGACAATAGTATTTACACTACGTAAAACCCCGAGTATATCGTTTATGTAATCACTTAACTCGTGTATGAGACATACACGGGAGGATTGAGTTAGTGAAGATGTACTTAAAATACAATTAGTCCATAGTAAAGTTAATCGAGAGTATCGGGTCTCCCCTTTAACGTACTATTAATGCGCCCATAACACGATAGGTGTGATCGTCTTATCCGGACTTTCGGTTAAGGGAACCTAATGGGGCATTTATATATGATAGATATATCATATAGTATCGGACCGATTTGATCCGAGTTCTCAATATAATTCCGTAATTGAGAAGTCTTATCGAATCATTAGATGATCATATTATGGATATATCTTAATCCCGAGGTGATCACAAATCAACCGCTTAAATCGCATGAGGTTTGACTTGACGGTTAAGGATTACACCGAGTCCGTGATCCGAATTACCCCATCTTGGCATTGTACTTGGATTGAGTGAGTAGTCCGTGTTATCACGGATACGGAATCCATTCCTTCCATTTATGGAAGTAGATAGACAGCTTCCCTTATGAGTTAATCCTAGACATTGATCGATCCATGGGATTCATATTACACCGATTAGCTACCGGTGAGTTATTTGAATTATTGATCACTGTAGAGGGTTAACGGTAAGTAAGGACAAGATGTTCTGAAAAGGGTTAACGGTAACTTCCCGATTTAGAATGAACGGTCTATGGAGGATTAATCCATATGAAATGATTATATCAGTGGACGCTTATTACTTTCTCGTGAGGAGATAAATATAATCTTATAATCGGAGGAGTGCAGTCACGGGATTATGGTGGCATATTCCTGTGATTGATTCATCGAATATATAATTATTCTGTTCGTCAGATAATTATTTATTTGATTTATCGGAGCCGCTGATTATTAGTCCATGGTCCCCGACGTGCCTCCTAATATAGCATAGATATTCTCGGACGTCGAATCCTAATAATATTAATTTAGTTCATGTTGGACTTTATTAAAACGATATGTGAATTAATTGTTTAGTGGACTATTAAATTAGTTGGGCTAAATAATTAAATATGTGGAAAAGACATTTTCCATAATCTTGGCCCAATTATTGTGTAATGCCAAAATTAATATTGACTAGGTCAATAATGAAAAATGGCGCCACATGTGATCTTTTTTTTAACAAGGAATTAGTTTTCTTGTGTGATAAAAAGACATGTGCATAAAATATTTATTGGATAAATATTTATGGTAATAAATAAAGATAAAAAATATTCTTGATTTGTTCTAGAATATTTTGGGATTATCTTTATTTACTAGGATTATTATAATTGATTTTGTATTAATTGTAAAATCCTTGGAGGCTAAGTTTTACTCTCCTATATAAAGAGAGTTCTCCCAAGCCTCAACACACACAATATTTCGAGTTCTTCACTTAGAAAAGGGAAGAGAAATTTCGGCCAAGTGGGAGGAAAATCTTTGGTGATTTTTCGGGTAGCATATCGGAGGGGTTCGAGTCGAGGATTCCTTCCACCGGGAATTGCTTGGATCACACGTACGGAAGGCTGTGGTGCTCATCACATCTACTCCCAACAAATCATCCTTTGCGGTTCTTCAACTTGAATTTAGAGATTCAAGAGGTATGATCTACGAACTCACTTGTAGATGTAGATTTGATGTTTTATTACGTATACACATAGATCTAGATCCTTAAATCGCTTCCGTTGCGATGATATTTTCCTAACAACCTCCACCATAGGCAATTCCATTCCTGACACTCCCGTCCACGTTCAATTTGACATTGCCAGAACATGGGGGCGTCCATCTCAGGTAAGTCACTTTCTGCTTAGGGGTCGATTTGAACTTGAAGGGTTGGAAGAAAGGAGTGCCTCTATCGGATCCCAAGAGTTTGGCTTCTAGTTCCTTCCGAAAAGCAAGTTGTCTAATAGCCCGCTCAATTTGAATGATGGTGCGCTGGGTAGAAGGATGGATTTCGTCATGCCTGCATCTATTCCTCTCAGCCCAAATACCCTAACAAACGATAACCGGCACAATAAGGTGAATGCTGGATATACTAAGAGCTGAATTCTTCCAGAAGTGCAGCATAGGCACTATCCCTAACGTAGGAATAAACCGTAGCCCGAAGTGATTCATAAAGTAATTCCAAACAGAACTGCCAAAGTGACAATCAATAAACGTGTGTCGCAGATCCTCCCCATGATGACACGCAAAGCACTTAGACACCATAGTTATACCACGTCGCTGGATGTTTGGGTCAGTGGGAAACCAAAAACAAAACATTATCAATTACAAACTCCCACTAAAGTGTTGCATCCTTCAATGCCATGACGCTCATATGAGTTGTATGATCAAATCAATATCTTGGGTGGTTGGCCCTCGGTGAATGGATCCCCAATCAGGGATTTTGTTTTGATATTTTCATTAGACATTTGTCCACTTTGAACTCTTTCTTTAACAACTAGAAACTTTATGTCAATATTTTTGGACATTGACGAACTCCTGATGTTCTTGGATACAACACATCGAAATTTTTATCACAAGAAATCTTAGTTGTCTTTCAATGACCAAAACTCACAGCCATGAAATAAACTTCTACACCCATATTCCATGAAAAATGTCTTCAAAACAAGCTCAAAAGGTTTGTCTCCAAAGTTGAAGAAGTCTTAAGTGTCTACTTAGCACTTTTCTAAATAAGCGTTTTTTGTGACAATGAAGACAAACCTTATGTTGATTTAAATGTATTTTTAAACCCACAAAAACTTCGAGTCGGTATACCAAATGACCTCTATTAGATCTGAATCCTGACATGTGAGCATCTTGTATTTTGCTTTTATATAAATACCTCATAACTTTATTGGCTGCAACCAAATGTTTCTTTCCACGATCCCTTAAGTATCTTCCCAACATTCTTTTATTGTAAGCAACATCCAGAAGTGTACAAACCCGAGTATACATTATACTCCCAATTAATGAATCATCGGGAATCTACTGCATGTCCTCCTACCTTAAATCATTATAAAGTATTGAGCTTGTCTCCCTTATACATTGGGGTATCATAGGGTTTGCCATCCACCATGTCGAGTCTCTTATAAACTTTATAGATATAGTCCTTTTGTGATAATAAAAATAACTCGATAACAATTCCAATATATCTGGTCCCTAAACCTAAATTTGCGTCACCTAAATCTTTTAACTCAAATCCTAACGATAGAAATAATTTAGTTTCACGCCCAAAATTTATATCATTATTGGATATCATCAACATATAAACCCAAGAATATGATCCTACTCCAACTGAATTATAGTTCATGTATTCATCTACCGAATTGGACTCATACCAAACGAGAATATAATTTGAATAAATTCTAACAACCCAATAATGAGAAACACGCTTGAGTCAGATGATAGACATGCAATGTTTTTGGCTAAACCATATAATTAACTCATCAATGTCACCATTAATAAACAACGTCTTTACATTCATCTAATCCATTTGTTTAAGCTCTATGATCCAACTTCTAGATCATTTTCTTGAGCTGGGAACTGCAAGGTTCTTTTGAGAGTATAAATCTTGTATGGAAGATAAGGCATGACATATTGTTTTGAAGAAGAGCCAACCATGACTCAGACTACAGTGGCAGTTGGTAACAATTTGGGTTCCCAATTGGATGTATTCCATGTTGAAATAGTGTCCTAAACCCAATCGGGTTGGATCGGATCCGACCGGGTCGGATCATTTCTACTATTTCTTTATGATTATACATTATAATAAATGGTTTTTCTGTTGTTATATATTTTTTCTTTTAGAGAACCAATTATGAATTGTTATGATAACATCCTTAGTATTAAACTGTGATAGAGAAACCATGATAGGCGATTATGGTTGATGAGATCTCTAATCATTTTAATAAGTTTGATACTTAAATGTCTCTAGGCTTAAGTACTATTAAATAGGGCATTGATAGTACAAACAGGCTAGCACGTATTAGATGTCTTCGGTCTTTAAGGGCAGGGATAGATCTCGTCTATCGAAATGTAGAGACACATGGACTGTACGCGGACGTGTATTAGAGAAAGCGTACGTTAGACTGACCTACTTACACTGTTAAGTGTCACACTATGGTGTGGATTGTCATGCTTTGACACTATTGAGGTTTCCCTTAGCCATGGGGCAATCATGTGATAGTGATTGGGTATGATACTGAAGCATGCGGAGTATACATGTTAGGTCGTCTGGGAATAGTGTATCCTATGAGTAGGGATAAATATCCGAAATGGACTTCTTATAAGGAATGTCTTACTCTCGTGAATCTTTGCAAAGTGGAAGTAAATGAGTTATTTCGAGAGAGTATGATATCCAGATTATAAGATACGGTCGTCAATGCTTGACACTCGACGTACGACCGTATGAGTATTATTACAGCGATAGGATTCTATTTACACGCTAACCGAGCCCATGAAAGGTAGTAGTCATTGCGTATTGACTCTTCTGATGATTGGGGGTCATGGACGTGTTGCTAAACGCTATCCGTGATCGTTATATGTGAAGGGCATTTTCGTAATTGCGCCTTATGTCTACGGCCAACATATTTGGGAGCTTATTGGGTCACACGCATATGAACATCGAGTTGGATTAATATGTGGTTATAGTTGATAACCAAATAAGGAAAGAATTTATCTCATACTATAAAGGTTATAGTGGTAAATTAATATGGTAATATATATTTATTTATTATGAATAAATGTAATACAAGATATTAATTATGTTGATTAATTAAATATACATAGTTGATGTATATATATATATATATATATATATATATATATATATATATATATATATATGATATACATGTATTTTGAAAATTAATTAATCATATTATTATATTAATTAAGAATATTCCGGATACCAATTTGTTGGCTAAAGGTGGCGCAATTTTGGAGTGTATAAGATACACTTAGATTGTACAATTAATTAATAGTATTATGTTACCTAATCATGTTGACTAATTCGATATATATTTACATATATATGATGCTCACCTTTTAGTGTATGTTGATACACAAGGACTTTGCAAGTTAGTCAATTATGGCATGTATTAATATTAAATATTAATATATATAGATTTGCACACATGTGTAAATTGATTTATGGTAATAAAATAAAAGTTATATTCAATATTGGATATAGACAATATATATCTTGGAAATATATTTAATATAAGATATTAAATATTAATGAGATAAATCAATCAAAAGGATTTTCCTATTAGGAAAATGTTTTCTTTCTCCTTAATCTACACAGAAGCTAATCCTATTGGGAATATGATTAATGGGGGTGCCACTTTCTATTATAAATAGGAGGATTGGCTAGATCTTTTGTACACCATAATTCCAAGAGCTAATTATTCTCGTGAAAATAAGAGAGTTTCTTAGAGAGAGAAAATGTTGACCTAGCAATCGAGTTTTTCTAGTAGCAATCCTTGGCGGGATTCCGGCGAGGTGCTCGTGCAGATTACTGGTAGAGGCCGGACACGTGGATGGCTCGCACACATCTACTCCTACCGGACGGTCAAAGTGTCGATCTTTTAGATCAACCAAGGTAGTATCACCGTCCCCTCTCTTACATATTTATTGTTTAAACGAAGTCGATCCTGGATTGGGAAATCAAATTTTGAAATTCCGCTGTGCTACTCGATTGATTTCCTAACATTCCATTGCTAGTTAAAGTTTATGACAATATCCTTGAACCTTATATTGTGCAACCTCAACATTCTTAAGAACCTATATGGGATAAACATGATCACACAAGGTACCGTATAAGGAATCAGCGCCACAATAACTTAGGCTCTCCATTAGAGAGATGAGATCAACAATTCATGATGATTATATTATTTATCTCCTTGACCATAAAGATCCTAGAATTGTGGAGGACAATCTGGTTACCCTTCTCCAAGCCATGGAAATGTTTAACTCTCGTAGGTGGATTGAGGTTATGCAAAATAAGATGGAGTCCAAGAAGGACCATGACATTTGAGATCTTATGCCACTACCAAAAGGATTGAAACCTATTGGTTATAAATGGATATTTAGGACCAAGAGGGATTCAAATAGTACTGTGAAAAGATATAAGGGTTGTCTTGTCGTTGAGGGATTTACTCATGAGGAAGTACTGATTATGAAAGGCTTTCTCTTTGGTTCATTTGAAAAGATCATTCAGGAAATCCATGGCTTTTTTGATCATATGGATCTTGAGTTGCATTAGATGGATATAAAGACATTGTTTTTCAATGGTGAAAATGATGAGACAATCATATGGTGAAACAAAGAATATGTGTTTGCAAACTAAATAAATCCATGTCTGGACTCAAATAAGATTCCCATTATTGGTATGTAGATTTCATCAAATTATTGTTTCGTTTGGTTTTAAGTCAAATTCGATTGAAGAATATATATTCTGTAAGTTCAGTTGGAGTAAGTTCATATTCTTGGTTTTACATGTCGATGATATCTGGTAGAAATAAAAATATATATTGGGCGTGAAACTAATTTAATTTACCGGATCTAGATATATCCAGATCACTCTCGAGTTAGTATTTAATTGACACAAACGTACTATATCGATAAGGAAAAGCCCAAAAAGAGTATTGTGTAACTGTTGAAATTGATGAAATCAAAAAATACAAGAGAAAATAAATTGCGGAATTCTTATTGATCAAAATAATGAACAAGTTAAGTTAAAGTGTGTTGATCAAGAAGTATTTATAGTTTATACTTCACTAAAACGGTTACATGCAGCATTTATATTCAGTTATAATAGAATGGAAGATACAACATTGCATAATCTGCTGAAACTAAGTCATCTAAGCTAAGCTCTACAATCAGCTGAGCTGAGTGTGTCAGTTGAACTTTCAAGACAATTGAGTTGAATATTTGAGCAGAGTGTATGTATATCCTCTGGCATCTATCACTCCTTTATTTATATATTGTAACACCCCCTCAAGCTGAGAATGGTGAATGTGTCAACTTGCACATCCTCTTGCATCTATCACTTATTATTTATGCATGTGAATTTGGCAGAAAAATCTTGAAAATATCTATTTTTTCCAACATATAGTAGAAAAAGGTGAATTCAAAGCTTTGGTTAAGATGTCAGCAAGTTGTTCTTTTGTGTAAATATGTAGAAGTTTTATCAAGCCTAACTTGACCTTGTTTCTGACTATATGGCAGTGAATCACAATGTGTTTTGTCCTCTCATGTAACACATGATTGTGAGCAATGTGTAAAGCACTGGAATTGTCACAGAACAAAACAATAGGAAGTTGAACAAGGATTTGTAAATCTATCAAAATATAGATATGCCAGTGTATCAATAAGCCATTGTATCTCACAGGTTGCATTAGCTATTACCCTGCATTCAGCCTCAGAAGAAATTCTGGCAAAAGTTGTATGCTTCTTAGCCTTCCAAGAAATGGGGCATTTCCTAGAAACATCATATAGCCTGCCCTGTCTCAGTGCATCATGCCCAATCACTGTCAGTGAACCTTTTTGAATGAATGTGTTCTCATCTTGGAAGAAAATACATTGTCCAGGATTAGCCTTCAAATATCTGAGAAGCCTATGAGTTGCATTCATCTGATTTTCAGTTGGAGTATCCAAGAACTGAATCTGGTGTTGAACATCAAATGTAATATCATGTCGTGTAAAAATTAAGTACATCAGCTTCCCAATCAAGTATCTGTAGGCAATATTATCATCCAATATAGGTGAATCACCATGCTACAATGTTTTCTTAGACTCCATTGGAGTCTTTACAGGCTTGGTCCCCAAGAAATCATATTCTTGTAAAAGACTGAGAGTATATTTCCTCTGTGAAATAGAAATCCCACTAGGTGTCCTGACAGGTTCAATGCCTAGAAAGTACCTCAGCTTACCACGATCCTTGATAGTGAACTGTTTATGAAGATGATCTTTTACTTGCTGAATCAGATCCGAATCAGGACTAGCTGCAAAAATGTTATCTACATACCAATAGTGCAATGAAGTTTTTTCATGACCCCTTTGTGAATAGGCTATGATCATTCTTGGGCTGAACAAAGCCATGACTTTCCAAAGATTATGTTAATTTACAATTCCATTGTCTGCTGGCTTGCTTTTAGCCATACAATGATTTGACCAATCAGCAAACCTAATTTGGCTTGTCGGAACTGAAACCTGAAGGAAGCTGCACGTAGACTTAATCATGAAAATCTCCATGTAGAAAATATGTATTCATACCCATTTGATGTAGATGCCAGTTTTTGGTTGTTGTAGCTGCTCACAACGGGAGAGAAAGACTCATGATAAACAATTCCATAAGTTTTGGTATATCCCTTTTCCACAAACCTGGCCTTGTACCTCTATACTGAGCCCAAGGTTATACTTTATCTTGTACACCCATTTGCATCTAATAGGTTTCTTACCAGGTGGTAGAGTGACAATGTCCCGTGTGTTGGTCTTCTGCAAAGCCTCAATTTCCTTTTTCATTGATTCTCCCATTCATCATGCTTGATTTCTTGATAGTGGGTCATGGGCTTAGTGACTGCATTAATGGCACAGACAAATTTCACATACTCAGCTGAAAGCCTATCAAGACTTATAACTTGATCTAACTTATGTGGAGTCAACACAACATTGGCTCCTCCTTGATAGAAATTTGGTGCTTTCCTGGTCCTAGTTGACCTTCTCTGCTGCATAGGTGCTGCGCTCGCCTTGAAACGCTCCTCTGCTGGGCTCCTCGGCTGATCCAGCTCCACAGTTGGGTTCTTCACCGAACCGCTCACTCGATCATCAAAGCTATAGAAAACAGACAATGGTATCGGCATATATATATATATATATATATATATATATATAGTATTCGAGCCTTGCCTAGAACTTGCTTGAACAAAGACAAGTAAGTCTCTTGAAATTAAGTAATTCTAGCAACAAAGATATCTTTTGTTGGTGATAACTAACAAGATGGATCCCTTGGAAGTACTAAAATTTCCAAGGATCACACAAGTTCTGCATCTAGAATAAAATTTGGTTTTGTACTGCTGAAGAGTACATGAAAAACCAAACAACCAAAAATCTTAAACACGGAATAATCTGGTTTAATGCCATTCAACACCTCATAATGACTGTTTTCTTTCAGAAGAGGTGTTGGTATAGCATTAATAAGTTTTACAATATGCAACAAACAAAAACGCCAATAATCAATGGGTAGATTACACTGAAAACTCAAACCTTTAGCTACATTCGGCAGATGCTTATGTTTCTTTCAACAATATCATTTTGCTCAGGTATACTCACACATGTGATTTGATGAATAATGCCATGATGCTTATAAATGGACTTTATGTGAAATTCAGCCCTATTTTCAGATCTAATTACTTTAATGATATTTTTAAACTGAGTAGAAACAAAATTAACAAAGGATTTAACTAGCTAATAAGTTTTAGACTTTTGTCTCATAAGAAAAACCCATGTAATCCTGGAGTAATCATCCGCAACAGTCCAAAAATATTGTTGGCCATTCACTGTGGGATGCCTTAAAGGTCCCCAAATATCCATATGCACAAGGTCAAACACAGAATTAACAATAGTACTGCTTCTTTAAAAAAAACAATAGTACTGCTTAATGGAAATGGTTTCTTCTTTAATTTTTTCCATATGGCATACAAAGCACAAGTCATGTTCACAAAAAAATTTAACATCATAAGTATTAGAACCAATGACTTGCAATTATCTTGAAGATGACCTAAATTATAATGCCATAAAAATTGCCATATATTGTATAAGATAAGGTTTTGTTTTCTACTCTATTACAAATAGGTCTAACAACAGACTTCGGTATAGGCTGCTATAACAAAATATAAAATCATCTGTGCAGCTCAGCTAAACCAATCATGTTCTTCTTGCCATCCTGCAAAACACACTTGTTAGTAGTGAAGATAGCTGCACAATTAGACTATTTAATGAAAGCTGGAAAGACATCAAATTATACTTAAAACCTGGAATGTACAACATATTGTACAAGGTCGGTTGAGAATTTTTCGGCACTTGCCCTATGTGTGTAACTTGCACATTGTTACCATTAGTGTTGGTCCCTTGAAAAGGCTTTGGATAAGTTTAGAAGGGGGGGGGGGGTTGAATAAACTTAACACTCAATAACTTTTTGGAGTTTTACAAACTCAACAGGGTCAATAGTCTGCTGACCTTTAGCAGTCTGCTGACTATTGAAGCTATTGAATTTGTTGCAGCGAAATATATTAGATTAAGCCTTATTACTTGTTGTTTAGAAGATGATACTAAGTATAGGATACTTAGTAGTGCAAGTTGTGTGATTCAACAGCTAGTTCAGTAGATTGATGTGATAAGTATGCTGATAAAGTAAATTGCAGAAATTAAATGCAGTAAATAAAGTAGGCAAATTTTATAGTGGTTCCAGGTGGTGTAATCCTGTCAGTCCACTCTTCTCCAATGATGTTGGAGGAAATTCACAAGAGATTCTTGAGGTTTCTGTTACAAAAATCCTTAAACTGTTTGTCCTTGACCAATGACTATGGCTTCACAAACTGAACACTAGAAATAGGTAGGATTGTTGCTTCAAAGTATTCCACTGGTCCTTGAAGGGTAGGATTGCCTCTTCACCAGCTCCACCATAAAACACAACATTTCTTGACACTCTAAAAGTGCTTCTCTGTCTTCAGCAGACTTCTTGAAAAAGAAGGGGTTGAATCAAGAGAGTGGTTCTGCTTTCAGCAAGATTGTGATCAGGATGATAAGTTCAGCAGCTTGTAGTCTTCAGGAGTGTATACTGGATGTAACTTGATTGCAGAAACACTTGAAGAAAATTCTTGATCAGCAAATTAAAGCTCTGTTAGTATCAGCAGGGTAAGATTGCACTATGATCAATTTCTTTCTCAAAAACTTGATTGCTTCGTGTAAATTCTTGTTCTAGTTGTTGTTGCAATCTGAATCAGGAGTCCTCTATGTATAGGTATGAATCCTGTGACTTGAATTTGAATTTCAAATATAGCCATTTTAGAATTGTCTTTATCTTGACTTCAATTTTCCTCTGTTGTACAGTACTGACACTCTCAGTGTTCCTTTTTGAAAGTCTAGCCTGTCAACCATTGACTTATTTTCATTGGATATAACTCTGAATCTTTACGACGTTCTTTCCATCTGGGCCATTGATTGACTGACTAATCCAAGGCTTGTATTTCATCCTTATCCATTTAATCTTTAAGAAAAACTTGGATTAAATTGACTTTTTCACTCAGCAACCACCTGTTGCATAGGTCTGCTGATGTCCATATATGTCAGCTGACTTATAGTCTGCTGTGTTTTATAAACACCTCAAATGACTGTGATAGCAAAATAACTAACCGCTAACCCTAACCGACAGAGTATCGGGTCAACGGTAGTATAGTGGTCTCAAGGTCGAATCCACAGGGAGTAATGTCTAAGTACCAAAGTCGACTTAGAACTTAATTCAGGTCAAAATAGTGGTGGAGAGATATTATACTAGTGCAAAAGTAAGATTATACTAATGAGTTTACTTCTAAGTATTAAAGGGTATTGTCGAACTATGATCCCACGAGCTACTTTTACCCCTAAGGAAAGACTTAACAGGGAGCGTGTCTTAACCGACCTACCTATCCAATGTAGTTTAACGACATCCACGGGTGCCAACTCCTAATTCTAGCTATTAGACTGGACAACTCACTCTAACCACCCTATGTGATGTGAAGTTAATTAATTCTCCCTTTAGAAAACCGATTAACCTAACATGATTAAGCTCTAGAGTCGCTCGAACAACAATGACAAACCTCTGTATTGGAAACGGACCTAACAACTAGGCCGAATCTATGCAACGATCCTAAAACCCCTTACCCCACATCTCACCGCAAAATGCATTTATAAGTTCGATGTGTGTAACAGTGAACTAGGTGATCAATCTAATTCAAAGACGTTAAAACAAGTTTTAGGACGTGGATTAATCGTTTAAACAATAATTTATGCACTACACAATTCCCTATCTCATCCCCCATAGGGTTTTCGCTCGATTTCACATAATTCGACTACACATGAATTTAGCTACTCATAATTATTCTAATAAACAAAATAAGAATTGAAATCATGCTAGAAATAATAAAAGAGAAAGTATTCATTACCATATAACTGAGGAAAAATCTGATCTGAAACAGTGCGAAGAAATAATCCACCAAAAAGACAATCTTTTGAACTTGAAACGTAAATCTAAGCTATGAAAAGTGTTTAGAATCAAAGAATGTAATTTATAGGATCAAGGGATCAAAGGGTGATCACACTACACTAAAACCGCACACAAATCGCCTAAAAAGAGTCTAAAGTCGGCCAAAGATGAGTAGGGGCTGAATGAGCTGCGTATTTATAGAGTAGGTCGAAATTCTGCTACTGTCGGTCCCGGACGCCAGTCTGGCCCATGTCAGACGCCCGTCTGACTGGAAAATAAGGAGATATTAGGGTTCCGTCTTCAATGGACGGGCGTTCGCATTCGTCTGAACGCCCGTCTAGTATACCATGACTTGAGGCTTTTCGACCCCTGGACGCTCGTCTGGAACCCTGAACGTCCGTCTGTGTTGTAAGAGCTTTTTGAATCGGGCTGAACCTACTTAAACGCCCGCCTGGGGGTCTTTTGGATGCACGTCCAGCTGAAAACATAACTTTCTGAATGATGCATTACTTCTGTGGACGCCCGTCTGGTATGGGCAAACGCCCGTTCAATGTGGCCTTTCCTCAGAAGCCCGTCTGAGGTATAGCAAACGCCCGTCTGGATTGTCCTCATTCCAAACTTGGCTTTTCTTCACTTTTTATGCTACATTCGGGCCACAATTATGTCTCATAGTCCAAAACATCGTCTTCCGGGTCCTCGAGTCACCTAAGTCCTGCAACAACATAGACAAACAAACACCACGCATAATTCCGCAAGACAAAAGTGCTCGGAAAAGAGTGAAATATCGCTAAAAAGGCAGAGTTTACCATCGATATGACAGTTTGACTCCCCGTGTATATAATTCTCAATATTACTCTCGAAACGGTCTATATCTACCCAAAACATGCCATCACGGTGATAAACGGGGGTTAAAATGCACACCAAAGTACAGTAAAGTTGACTCCCATCAACCACCCCACACTTATCCTTTGCTCGTCCTCGAGTAAGTTAGGCGCTCTAAAACAGACCATGGGATCAACTTTACGACACATGCATAGCGCTCACGACATCAAGGCAAAAGTAAAGTAGACAATGAACGTACACCGCTTAACTCTATCGTAGCACGAAAAACGAAGTGTGTGTGTGATATAGACCGAGGACTACACTCAAAATGATCACCGGCTTTGAATACCGGCCAAATGACTACACGCAGCTCATACCGGGCTAGAATCTCCGCTAATCGAGGCAACCGAGGCTAAATACGGTCAAGTAGGACTTGAAGGGTTATAATGTCAAGCTCGGGACGGGGTTAATCGAAAGGAAATTTTGGGACTGGAGAAAGAGAAAAACACGAGTGAACCTAATCATTTCATGTATTCTTGCTTTGAAACCATACCAAACCACACCAAAATTCTTTCGATTCTTTCTGTACTCATTTATAAACAACCACAACCTTAACATCATACTCTTATGTATTCAAAACATCCTTCTTTGACTCTTTTTTTCTCAACATTATTCAAACTTCTTCTTTCTTCTTTTTTTTCAATGCTTTTCATTTTCTTTCTTTTTCATTCTTTCAACTTTATATTTTTTTCTCGAACCAACAAGCCTCACAATAGATTCCTCGAGCTCCTCCCCTTCATCATATTAGCTCGTACCAACTAACTCCTCTCGAAACATGCACCAACTCCCACCCCACACTTGCTTCAGCAAGTGTGTCTAAAGCAACGACTAAGTCCACTCGCAGGGTGATCAAAGGAAACGTGACCAATAATATAGCTCATGGTTAGGGTAATACAGGCTAAGTAACCAAACAGCTCATTTCGGACGGTGGTCAGACGGTCCTATCAAGGCTTAGAGGGGTTACGAGGGTATAATGTTGGGATTTTGGCTTATTTGGCTCTGGTTAGGTCAAAGAAGCGTCATAACTCCCATCCCGTATCCGGCCTAGGTTAACCTTTCTATTCCGCCTCAAAACTAGTGGTATAAGTGTGTATAGCAACCAGACTAAGTGCAACCAAGGTCTACGTGCAATAAAAAGGGTTCGTATCGTGACAAAATAAAATCGCCCGGCATACATTACTCGTTTACTAAGACATCTACCAAATCCATCGTGAGAAACATGCATATAACGCGGTGTCAAACCGTGAAAAGTTTTAAAATTTTAAGCCACGAACTGACTCGAAAACGGACATTAACTAAGCATATCACAATTAATGGCATATTTATCAATCGAAACAATAAAGCTAAGTCGTATCCACCCCCCACTTCGAATGAAGCACTGTCCTCAGTGTGTGAATGAGATAGAAAAGGTGACTTAGCTTTAGACCCGGCAGAAAGGCGCTATCGAATCCCGTAACAGCCGTGAGAAGACACGACCCCAATCCCTATTCCAAACAAAAACAACCACAGCAAAGCATGCACGGGACATGGTTCACGTGCCAAAATATTGGGTAGGGAAGAGGAAGAACAAGAAAACGGCCCTGTCACGTCAGAAAATTCGATATGCAAGTGTAAAACACACAATGTATCTCTATAGATGGATAAATGACCCAACCGGGTAAAGCACATAATTTTCGATGCCTTTCTGATTCTAACCTTTGTTTCAACACAATTTATTATCAAAACCTCAGAAAAACTCAGCTAGTGGTGGGTTGCCTCCCACCGAGCGCCTTTGTTTTACGTCGTTGGCTCGACCGGATGACGCTCAACTGAATCAACTCAAACCAACCTCAATTAACATACCAAATAAGCACATAGCATGTCAACCAAATTCAACATTCATCATTTTAAACATGCTCGTAGATATCCCAAGGGCAATCATAAAAATAGTCGAGCTAGTGAGCGGCTTACCTCGTGTCACTTGTGCTACTTTCTCTTGCCATTTCACACTCCCTTTCCTCTCCGGCTTTGGAGATGGCTTCCTCTTAGACTTCTTGCAATCAGGCGGTTTATCAACCTGCAACTTCCCCAGCTTTGGGAGCACCGGTGCAACGGGTGATTCCGATTTACTCTTCGTTTCGATCTTGCCCCAATCGACGACCTCTCGTACTTTCACCGCGTCTCCTATCAACGAACTCTAACTGTCCTGCATGTCAGTACGCACCACAACACAAGAAAACAAAGATTCTGTGTATGAACATTCATCAGCTATAGCTTGACGACCTCTATCCTTGTAGACATTTAAACGCTCTCTCTCGCCCCCAACTCCAAACGAAATATCTCCACTCTTCACTCCTATCTGAGCATCACTAGTGGTCAAAAAGGGACGACCTAAGAGGACAGAGGTCCTAGAGTCCACCTCCATGTCAAGAATCACAAAATCCACAGGGAACACGAACTTGCCTACCAAAACTAGAACATCTTCAGCTACCCCCAACGGTTTCCTCACCGACCTATCAGCCATTTGTAGGGTCATTCCCGTAGGCTCTAAATCACCTAACCCTAATTTTTCATATAAAGCCTTAGGCATCAAGCTCACAGAAGCTCCTAAATCACATAAAACATTCTCAATTACAGTATTGCCTATGGTGATAGGAATGGTGAAACCTCATCTATCTCTCATCTTGGGGGGATTTTACTGTCATAAACTGCTGAACACTCCTCCCTCGGCTTAACTACCTTACCCATTTTCTCTCGACTTGTCAACATCCCTTTCAAACATTTAAAATACTCAGGCACACTAGCAATTGCCTCTAACAAGGGAACATTGATCTCTACCTTCCTAAGAATGTCAAAGAACCTATGCTGAGTTTCAGTAAGAACTGGCTTCTTAGGGCCTTTATGTGGGTATGGCAAAGTATTCTCATCAAAATCAGGAGGGGGAGGGGGCATAAAATCATGCTTACCTCGAGCTTTTGGCCTTAGAGGCCCAGATGTAGCTTCATGTCTCGTTGCTGGCTTGCTCGGTTCCTCCTCTTTTATATCCAAAACTATGCAATCCCGCTTCTCCATTGCTTCAGCTCTCTTGGATTGAGCTGCTTGCTCTCTCTCAGCTTCTAGTGCCCTCTCTTTCCAAGCAATCGCGAGATCCCTCTTGGCAGCAGCTAACTCTCTTCTCACAGCTTCCAACTCAATTTCCATTATTTCTCTCTCTGCTTCCTTAGTTTCATCCTCTTCATCCAAATATTTCTCTGCTTCGACCCCTCTCTTTGGCTGGTCCACTCCCAATTCTCTACCACTTCTAGTGAATATTGCATTCACTTATCTCGGGTTCTGCTCAGCATCACTCAAATTCTTCTTCAGTGTGTTCGTAATTTGCCCAACTTGGGTTTCCAAATTCCGAATGGCGGAGTGAGTGGCCACTTTTTGCTCAACAGCATTCTTATTCAATTCAGATACAGTCCTATCCAGTTTTTCCAGGATTATCTCAGCGGACGTCTTCTGAGCACCAGAATTGTTCAGTTGTTGATTGTTTTGATTATTCTGATGCAGATGAGCATTCGGATGCTGATATGTGCCAGAATTATTATTTCTCGATGGTTGGCTCGCTTGCTGATTCTGATTGTTCTGCTGGCCCTGATTTTGATTCCATCCCTGATTCTGTCCTTGATTATTCTGGCCCCACTTCTGATTATTCTGCTGTTGGTGGCCTTGTTTCTGATTGTTCTGATATATGCCTTGATCGGTATTTTGATAGGCATTCTGATTCTGGGGGTTCTGATTCCAAGATTGGTTATTTGGGCTTTGGTTCTGCCTGAACCCTTGGTTCTGATTGTTATTGTTTCGATTCCAATTCTGCCCCCGTTGGTTCGATTCCCCTTACCCCCATTACCTTGTCCAATATAGCTCACATTGTACTGATCTGTGCTCTTCCATGCCATACTCGAACTGCTGGCCCTGCTGGTTATCAAAATTCGAATTCCACTGTTGCTGTTGGCCAAAATCTTGTTGATTATTTGTTACATGTCCCATTGCAAAAACATTCTGTTGCTGTTGTGGAGGCACCTGTTGTGGGTAAGTGAACCTCATTAGTGAAGTACATTGCAAAGCGGAATGGCCACCCCCACATATTTGGCATTATAATGCCGCCTTTCTCTCTGCCTCCATCCTCTCCATCATTAGTGACATCGCTTGCATCTTCTCGTGCAATGCTTGCTCTCTATCCAAATCGTCTTTCAATGACTTTACAGTTTCTAGAGGCGCTTTCTTGTTCTTTCTTGTAGAGCCCCACTGCCCTTCTCCATCTGCCGCATTCTCTATCTGTCTCATAGCTTGTTCTGGCGGCAGATTCATAATATCTCCGCCGCTTGCCGCATTCAGCTTATTTTGGTCCATCGGTTCTAAAGCCCTGAATAATATAATAACTTGCACCACCGTAGAAAAACCGTGAGGAGGGCATCTCTTCAGTAGACCCCTAAATCTCTCATAAGTCTCTTTTAATGTCTCTCCCTCAAGACCGTCAAACGAAGAGATTTCTTCTTTCAGATCCAAAATCTTTGCCGGAGGGAAGTACTTTTTCAGAAACACTCTCACTACATCTGCCCAGGTATGCAATGAATCATTGGGTAATGAATCGAACCAATCCTTTGCGGCTCCTCTCAAGGCAAGCGGAAAAACAATTAGCTTCACCGCCTCGTCACTCACCCCGTTATATTTCTTCGTTCCACAAATTTGGAGGAAATGATCAAGAAAGCTGTTTGGGTTCTCAGTTGATTTCCCGTGGAATAGAGCATGTTCCCCCAACATGTTCAGAATATTTTGCTTGATGTCCATGTTGTTTGCATTAATTGGGGGCACTCTAATTGGATTGTGCCCTATAACTTCCTGCGGGGTGGTAACATAGTCTCGACAGACTCTCGGTCTTTGTACCTGATGAGCCATCTGTGGCTGATAATTCTGTTGTTGTTGCTGCTGATAAAACTGCTGCAAAGGGGGTTGCTGAGGATACGGGTTTTGGAACCCCTGTTGATTCTCCTGTTCCCTTAGCATTTGTAGTACTCTTTCGACTGTAGATTGGTCATACTGCCCTAACTGCTGAGTGTTCTGTTGTTGCAATGGCGGCTGCTGAGTACGCTCAGTGTTCCCTGTTTTGTTTACCCCAAGCTGTCTATCACCAGTTCCCAACTGTCCAAACCGTCCACCTCGGTTACTCCCAATTCCGTTTCTCTGAGTGTATTGAGGGTCGATCGTTTGCTGGAGTCTCAACCCATCATTCTCCAATTGTTCTATACGATCACGGATTGGGGTCAATTGTAAAGTTGTATCCCTAAGGTTGGATGTACTGCCCGGTGCATTGTGCTCGATTAGGGGCTCTTTGCCATCTCTATGATTCGGTGAATCCTCCATTCCTTCTGAGGATTCTGAAAATGAACTTTCTACTACCCCTTCTTCCTCAAACAAAGGGTTCGGACTGGCAATCAGAGGTTCTCCTCGGCGTTGACTATTTCTATGACGTGCAAAAGCTTCAAATTCTTCAATTGGCTCGATGAGTGGTTCTTTGGAGCTTCGGGTCATTCACTGACAAACAAGAAACAACAAGAAAACACAATAAAAACGACCTAAGCCTAAGCTTTCGGTCAACTTACAAGATATTAAACGTTACTCCTCGGCAACGGCGCCAAAATTCTTGATAGCAAAATAACTAACCGCTAACCTTAACCGACAGAGTATCGGGTCAACGGTAGTATAGTGGTCTCAAGGTCGAATCCACAGGGAGTAATGTCTAAGTACCAAAGTCGACTTAGAACTTAGTTCAGGTCAAAATAGCGGTGGAGAGATATTATACTAGTGCAAAAGTAAAGATTATACTAATGAGTTTACTTCTAAGTATTAAAGGGTATAGTCGAACTATGATCCCACGAGCTACTTTTACCCCTAAGGAAAGACTTAACAGGGAACGTGTCTTAACCGACCTACCTATCCAATGTAGTTTAACAACATCCACGGGTGCCAACTCCTAATTCTAGCGATTAGACTGAACAACTCGATCTAACCACCCTATGTGAAGTTAATTAATTCTCCCTTTAGAAAACCGATTAACCTAACATGATTAACCTCTAGAGTCGCTCGAACAACGATGACAAACCTCTGTATTGGAAACGGACCTAACAACTAGGCCGAATCTACGCAACGATCCTAAAACCCCTTATCCCACATCTCACCGTAAAATGCATTTATAAGTTCGATGTGTGTGACAGTGAACTAGGTGATCAATCTAATTCAAAGACGTTAAAACAAGTTTTAGGACGTGGATTAATCGTTTAAACAATAATTTACAGACTACACAATTCCCTATCTCATCCCCCTTAGGGTTTTCGCTCGCTTTCACATAATTCGACTACACATGAATTTAGCTACTCATAATTATGCTAATAAACAAAATAAGAATTGAAATCATGCTAGAAACATTAAAAGAGAAAGTATTCATTACCATATAACTGAGGAAAAATCTGATCTGAAACAGTGCGAAGAAATAATCCACCAAAAAGACAATCTTTTGAACTTGAAAAGTAAATCTAAGCTATGAAAAGTGTTTAGAATCAATGAATGTAATTTATAGGATCAAGGGATCAAAGGGTGATCACACTAAACTAAAACCGCACACAAATCGCCTAAAAAGAGTCTAAAGTCGCCCAAAGATGAGTAGGGGCTGAATGAGCTGCGTATTTATAGAGTAGGTCGAAATTATGCTACTGTCGGTCCCGGACCGTCTGGCCCATGTCAGACGCCCGTCTGACTGGAAAATAAGGAGATATTAGGGTTCCGTCTTCAATGGACGGGCATTCGCATTCCTCTGAACGCCCGTCTGGTATACCATGACTTGAGGCTTTTCGACCCCTGGACGCTCGTCTGGAACCCTGGACGTCCGTCTGTGTTGTATGAGCTTTTTGAATCGGGCTGAACCTACTTAAACGCCTGCCTAGGGGTCTTTTGGACGCACGTCCAGCTGAAAACATAACTTTCTGAATGATGCATTACTTCTGTGGACGCCCGTCTGGTATGGGCAAACGCCCGTTCGATGTGGCCTTTCCACAGACGCCCGTCTGAGGTATAGCAAACGCCCGTCTGGATTGTCCTCATTCCAAACTTGGCTTTTCTTCACTTTTTATGCTACATTCAGGCCACAATTACGTCTCATAGTCCAAAACATCGCCTTCCGGGTCCTCGAGTCACCTAAGTCCTGCAACAACATAGACAAACAAACACCACGCATAATTCTGCAAGAAAAAGCGCTCGGAAAAGAGTGAAATATCGCTAAAAAGGCGGAGTTTACCATCGATATGACAGTTTGACTCCCCGTGTATATAATTCTCGATATTACTCTCGAAACAGTCTATATCTACCCAAAACATGCCATCACGGTGATAAACGGGGGTTAAACTGCACACCAAAGTACAGTAAAGTTGACTCCCATCAGACTGCTTCTCATCTAACTTTTCATAATGAAGTTAGAGTACACCATTTTAATTATAACTAAGTTCCAATCACCACTTTACTTTTATGGAACTTAGACCTTCTACACAAGGTATATATGATCAGTTTAGGTCATCACAGACATCCCTAAATTCTGATCCAATATCCTTGCCTTTCAAATACTAAGTTGATCCCTTAGCCTTCATTACTGAGTTTGAACCCTGAGCCTTCAACCATCAGCAGGTTCCTAGACTCTACTGTCTTAGACACTCTATTGACTTAGATAGGTCTGCTGATCAAGTCACCTGACCTCTTTACAGTGCTTGTTTGATCAAACCTATACAAGGATCAAACTCTAGTAAACCTATACATTCAATATAGACATCTTTTTGCCTTTGCTCTATAACAGCTAGTCTGACACTCATCATAAAAACTAAAATATGTCTCTATTAGGTAATTCCGCTCTCATGTTAGAAACATGTTTGGGATTATTTAATTTCTCTAGAGAATATACATTGTGATCTGCGGCATCAAAGTCCAAGATCCATTATATAGGTTTTAGCACACAAATATCATTTGATCCTTGAACTAGTGAGAATGTTGATTCACAGTGTTGATTTGGTTGACTGGATGTGCAGATGAATCAAAATTCAGCAGAGCCATCAACTTCTCTAGTTGTTGTATCTGATCTAGCTAACCCAAGTTCCTGATCCTCTTCATCTGCAGACTGATTCCCACGATCAACCATGTTAGCCCTTTCGGACTTGAAACCAGAAGGACAGCCATGTTTCTTGTAGGAGTTCTCCTTAGTATGGCCTTTGAAATAACAAAAACTGCATTGAACTTTATTCAAATTCCAGGACCTGAGCTGTTTTCAGGAAGATTTTAGACTGTTCGGCACTACTGAACTGACCAGATCTAGTCCCAATTTGATCACTTAAAACCTTCTGATCCATCAAGATAGCAGAATCTTGATTCTTTTATATTGTTAGCTACATAAGTCTTCTGCCTCTCAAATTTAATTTCCATAGCAAAACATTTGAATATGCGGGAAAAGGCACCATTAACATGGCTTGAGACACCCGTGGCTCGAATTCATCCATCAATCCCTTCAAGAACATCATCACATGTTTTGTTTACATGTGATCTAGAAGAATTTGATTGGCATCACAATGACATTGTGGCCCACACTTACACACTGGAATTGGCCGGATAGTCTTGATCTCTTCCCTGAGCATCATCAAACACCGATTCACTGAATCTTCTGCTTTGCTTCAATGAATTCATCTCCTCAAGAATGTCTGATAGTCTGAAGGCATCAACAGTTTCAAACCTCTATGCAAGATTCTTCCATATAGCTTCCAAACTCTTGAAATACATCAAACTCCGAGCAATCGTATTTTCAACTGAATTCAAGATCCAGGTCCTAACCATTGTGTCACATTGCCTCCAAACTTGAAAATCAGGTGAACATACATATGGTTTTCGTATTGAGCCATCAACAAAACCGGACATGTTCTTTGTGATCGAAATCATCTGTATTGACATCTTCCATGGATGAAAATTATTGCCATTCATCAATGGCTGAACCAATACTGATGTATGATTCTCATTGGGCTGAACATAAAATGGGCTATAAGGACTCGGTTCTTGTTTCTTAGCTTCCATGGCTATCAAGAACAACCTCCAATCGCACAAATTTATAGAAAAATACAATAAAACGATCAAGAACTGGATTCTAACTCTATAACAAAGTGGAAAATCACAGAAATATCTCAAGAATCTTTGAATACAACAACAATCTTGAAAAAAACTCTCAAGTTTATTCTGCTAAACATCCAAGTTAGCATAAAAATGGCCTGATACCACGTTGGAAGTGATGAAATTGAAAGAATACAAGAGAAATAAAGTGCGGAATTTTTATTGATCAAAATAATGAACAAGTTAAGTTACAATGTGTTGATAATGAAGTATTTATAGTGTATACTTTACTACAACGGTTACATGCAGCAGTTACATTCAGTTATAACAGAATGGAAGTTACAACATTACATAATCTGTTGAAAATAAGTCAGCCAAGCTGAGCTCTACAGTCAGCTGAACTGTCAATACAGGTGAGTTGAATAGTTGAGCTTAGTTTATTCACATTCTCTTGCATCTATCACTCATTTATTTATATATTGTAACATTAAAACACAATCAACATCAGCATCGATTAACATCAAATGAAAATGGAACAATGTTTGTCTTTAAAAAAGATCCAATTACATAGACAATATATCTAAATTAATCGAAATTAAAATCGATTCTCGATAATATAACAATGTTTGCTGTGATTTCATTTGTTGGATTTAACCTTATATGATATAATTACTTCAATCTAAATGTCAAAATATCAATAATATAGAGTAAATAAAATGGAAGCGTACCTGAATTCGTTGCAGTGCAGATCTCCTTCTGAATTATAAGATCCAATCTTCTAAATTTGCACACTATGCAGTAGCTCTATCTGATGATTTGAGACATAATACAAAAGAATAGCGTGACATAGAGACAATGACTCATTTATATAATGAATTATATTTTAAGTATTTCTATTTCTACCATCAATAACATAAATGATCTCCTAGTCTCTACAAATAAATTACCCCTAATATATACATCATAATCCAATAGCCAAAGATTGTAGTATACCACTTTTAAATCGGGCTAATCATTATTCACAATCGGTGACTAATAATTATAACTGCTGTAACGGATTGCGAATAAAAGAACCAGAATAACAGACCAATTTGGCGTAAATAAACACACAAGAAAAGAAACAAGAGGCACACACTGATTTAGTTCCGGCGTTGTGCTGGCTACTCCACAGACAGAAAATGAGATTTTATTATGCACAAAAAATTACAAAGATACTACTTTTTGATTAGAATAAATGCAGATATTTATAGTTTTGGAAACCAGACCCTAGCCATCATAATGTTTCACAGTGTATTTCATAAAAACACCCCTATATGTGGTCTTGTCAGAGCGAAGCTAAAAACCACTAGATGCACCCAGACTCAGATTCTATGTTAATTCAGATGTGTTCACCAGACTTTAGCTGAGATCACTTGTATGAACACAGAACTCAACTAAACACCACTTCAGCTGACCTTCCCAGATTTGAACAATTCAGTACAGCTGATCACCACTTCAGTTGGGTTCTCCAGATTTCAACTTTGACCGATTCAGATGCAGAGATCATGTCACTGTTGACTAAAAAGATCATATAAAATCAATGTAAGATGAATAATCCAACAGTAGATCCATCATAATTAAATATGTAAATGGAAATTGTAGAGCTGGTTATGTGTGAATGATTATGATAGTAGCATTATGTTGATGATAAATGATACAAACACAACAAAAATAAATAACCAATTGACACAACAATGATCTATACCAATTATTTTTGTGATATTCATATTGACTGATTTAGGTCGCACAATAATCAATGTTATAAATCATTGTTGTGTGAATGAATTGAATATTTTTGTTGTGTCATATCATTGCACTATGTTGATATCAAAACCCCATCTATCAATTATCACAACACCTCCAAACAAAAACCCAAAAAAAAGAGAAAAATTATCACACCCGATAGCTTATACAAAAATGTCCCCCACACAAATATCTCCAGAAACGGTCGAAATAGCTTGAAGTTAATTTGGGTTGAATTTGAGCTTGGGGACGTGGAAATTTCATTTGGGTTGAATTTGAGTTACATTTCACACTATGAAGAGAACTAGTGTACCTAACCACAGTCAGATTCTAACCCAATGTCGTGTGCATCTGACCCTAGTTGGTGTTTAATTTATTTATTTAAACACATTTTCATGGCAAGTTGGGATCTGTACTTGTTCTTTATTAAAGCTTTTATCCCACTTTTCCCCTCCCAAAATTCATCAGTTTTCCTCAAATTTCTCTTTTAGATAAGCTGTCCAGTCCATTTTTCTTCAGTTTTTTAAGTAGTAGTACTAGTAATGATACAAAGATCGAATCTTTATTACTTGTCAGCTGGGATTTTGGATAATCTCTACTAAATTTTCTTTGCTTTTCGTTAATCATAGTCACTTTCTTTTTAATGGGTTCTGAAGAAAGATTTCAATTTGTTGCATGGTGAATCATTTTGCTTTAAGAATTATGCAATATGGGTGCTTTCTTGCAAGTAGACTAAGAAAGTGAAGAAAAGCTCTTTCTTTTTGCTGTAGTTTTGATTCATTTCACTTCAAAGCTAAAAAGAAACTGAAAATAAACTCAAAACAAGTTGGTGGGCTGATCCAAAAGTAGAAGTTTTTGAAGTTTTATCACTCATCAGTCATGAAGAGACTTGGCAGCTCTGATTCCTTGAGTGGTTTGATGTCTATTTGTCAAAATTCTACAGGTTTTTATGCTTCTTTACTTTTCATTTCCAATGATTCACTAATTTCACTGAAGCATGTTTGTTTTATTGTCCCACTAGGCTCTTTAATAATAATAGTGATGATTACTATTCATTTTTTCCTGTTATGGCAACCTATATCCTAGATCTCATTTTTTCTGTTCTTTATTTTCAGATGAACATAACCATGGAAGCAGCCATGTGTATTCAAGAGAGTTTCAGTCTATGTTAGAAGGCTTAGATGAGGAAGGTTGTGTGGAAGAATCAGGTCATATACCTGAGAAAAAAAGGCGTTTAAGTGTAGATCAAGTTAAAGCATTGGAGAAGAACTTTGAAGTAGAAAACAAACTTGAACCAGATAGAAAAGTTAAGCTTGCTCAAGAACTTGGTTTACAGCCAAGACAAGTAGCTGTTTGGTTCCAAAACAGAAGAGCTAGATGGAAAACCAAGCAATTGGAGAGGGATTATGGTGTTCTTAAAGCCAATTTTGATGCACTTAAACACAATTATGAAAAACTTCAGCTTGAAAATGATGTTCTTATCCAAGAGGCAAGATTATACAAAAAATATGAAATGTCAGATCTTTTTGTTGTTGTGTTTTTAATAATTAAAGCTTTTTTTTTTTTTGCAGATTGATGAGCTTAAATCAAAGTTGCAAGATGACAAAGGTGAAAGCAATGTTTCTGTAAAAGAAGAGGCAGAGGCATTAGCATCTGAAAGTGAAGACATAGCTATGGATACTGAAAAAGAAAAAGAGAAAGAAAAAAAAGAAAAAGCACAAATGGATGATCATGTGATTACTGAATATGATGATGAAGAAGAAGAAGCAACTGAGCTTAATTTTGAGAGCTTCAACAGCAACAATGGATTAAATTTAATGGGTGTTAGTCTTTTTACTGATATTAAAGATGGATCATCTGATAGTGACTCAAGTGCCATCTTGAATGAGGACAACAACATTAATAATAACAACAACCATAGTCCAAATGCAGCTTCATCTGTAGGAAAAATGCTTCAAATGGCTCCTCTTGAATTCTTCAACAACACTTCAAATGGCTCCTCTTCACAACTACTATCAATGGGTGGATTTCAATTCTCAGATTCAAAAGCAACAGCATATCAGCCACAGTTTGTGAAGATTGAAGAACACAATTTCTTCAGTGGAGATGAGTCTTGCAGTACATTCTTTTCTGATGATCAACCTCCATCTCTCCACTGGGATTGTCCTGAGGAATGGAATTGAATTCCATGAATTGTCCACATAAAAAAGTCGCAAACTTTAATAAAAGGGACAAAAAAAAAAAAAAAAAACTAAAAACCTTTGTGAATGGTCCATGACTTGGGATGATGCCATTGCCACAACCAAAAGTTCATGTTTTGCAACTGTGTGTGTGTTTCTACCCTCCAACAAGAATGGTTTTTTGTTGTTTTAATGATGGTTAGATTATGTATCATACTCTATTAAAACCTGTTTTGTCTATAATTCAAGAAATTCTTACCCGTAACTCCATTTAAGGAGTGATGCTACAGCATCCCTTCTCAAAACACAGTTATCGGGTAAAAAGTACCTGTATGAGGGTAGAAAATCCATTGCAATATAATTAGTGGGATCATCATCAAGTCATTAACATGTGATTAATGGGGTAGGGGTTGGGGTGAGGGTGGGGGGGTGGGGTGGGCATGTGGCTGACAGAGACTACAGAGAGTTGACGTGGGAAGAAAGAGGAAGTGATTGGAAGATTAGAAGCGTGTGGGAGTAGAAAGCTTTAGGTAATGGTTTTAGAAGTTCATGTTTCACACGTTTGATGTTTAAAAGGGGGGAAAAAAAAGAGAGTAAGGAGAATAATAAGTGTAGAAAGATCATCATCATCCAGTGCAATTCCTCTCTATTTGTGAAACTTTGCACGTAATAAAAAAGGGAGGAGAAATTGTGAATTGTAATTCATGTATGCAATCTTTAGCCAAGTGTTTTTAAGTTTTCAGTTCATTGAAGGAAAATATTCCACTATTTTATATTAGAAATAAATGATTTAGTCCTATTAATGTTTTTACTACTAATAATGCTACACTCTCCTGTCCTTTGTGTTCTTGCACTGATAAAGCTTTTTAATCCGACTCCGCGTAAACAATAAATATGAAAATTTTTCCTTTCAATTAACGGATTTTCCTTAATTGTCTATATATCGGCAAAATTTAGAAACTGAAAAAGTAGTAGAAAGAGCTGATTCATTGTTCTTGATTCCGAAATCAAAAAATTCAGGTCTGCAAAACATTCAGAAATTTGAAATTAGTCAATATCCCAAGTAATGAAAATCCCATCTTCGATAAACTGTTTCAGCAATTGCATTGCGCTATAACATTCACTAATATTTTCCAGTGAACGATTCAGAGAATCTATGATGACTATATCAAAATTGATGTGCATTATTAAAGTGAACATATGTTCCGAATGAGACACTAATTCACCACTATTCTGTATTGTAGGTTGTTTTCCTAATCATGATGTTAAAACACAAATGAGAAACTTGCACTCTAAGAAGGATAAAACAGAAGCAGTCTAACAGTAAATAATGCGGGAAATTGATAAAGCATAGAAATAAAGAGAACACAATGATTTAACATGGTTTCCGACGTTGTGCCGACTACTTCATGGACAGAAAAGAAGATATTTTATTATGCACAAAGTTACAAGGATTTTACACTCTTGGAAGAACACACGCTGCATTGATTACAACATTGGTATTTGTTAAAAACGAGACCGTCACAGATCTAAAACGGATTGCAATAATCAAGAATAAACAAGAAAGCATAAATCACACAAAAAACAATTACACAAGATTTAACGTGGTTTCCGGCAATATGCCGACTACTCCACGGGCAGAAAAGAGGAGAATATATTATCACTGGAGAGTAGACTCTGCAATTGCCTAAGGCAATTGATTCTGCAACTACTGTTTCTACTGCTGCAAATGTTCTAGGTTACAACAAACGTGTATTTATAGCCACAAAAAACTAGACCTAGCCGCCATAAAGACATACTAGCATAAAGACTAAAATACCCATATGTAAACTCAGCTCAACTGACTCCACCAAACGTAATCATGCTGACTTTTGCCAAAAGCTGACATTTGCCCAAAGCTGATTCTTGGCAAAACTGACTTTTGCCCAAAATTGACTCTTGCCAAAGTTGATTCTTGTCAAAGCTGACTCTTGCCAAAACTCACTTTGCTCAAAGTTTTTTTCTCAGCTTAGTACTTAGCTCAGCTTTGCATAAAAGGTCAAGTCAAATTTCCTAACAAATCTCCGCATTGACTTGAACTCTTGTTCAAACAGATGTATAACCAGATGTACTGTACTAGATGCATTTGTCAATACCAGATGTACTGTACCAGATTCCTCCTCTTCCTTCAGACTTGATTGAGTTGAGAACATATATGATCAAGGACTTGATCACCAGACAAGATGTGATTACCCGATTCAGATGTAATCACCTCAGCTGAGCACACTCAGTTGAGTTCTTCCGATTCAACTTCAACCAAACATATTGCAGATCCGGTTTCAGATTCTGAGCTGACCAGATGTGAACACAACGGACTTTAGGTTAGACTTCTCCAGACGAGACTTAACTCCAGATGAGAACTCCACCTCAAACATGTTCACCAGATGCTCAGCTGACTTTTGTCAGCCAAACATATCAAATTTATCTTACTCAAATGACTTCACTCGGTTGAGGCTTCCATACACAAATGCAGAACCAACGCAGACATGTTCAACAGACGCCACTCCACAGACATATGGACTCAGCTGACTCTTCATTTAGCTTACTTCCTAGACTTGAACACTCCACTCTACACAACTGACTTTCACTCAGCTGGTACTAGATCAGCTGACCCTTACTCAGCCGATCCTATATTTTGGTTCCACCCAGTTTAAGCTATTCATTCTTCAGGTTCAGATCCACAACTAAGTGCCAGATTAGTGTTGACTGTTCTCAGTTGAGTTCTGCAAACTCAACTGAGTATGGACATGAAGCTCCACCTACTTGTCAACACTTTAGATTCAGATTCAGACCAGATTTGCATTAGGGTCTTTGGAATCAACCTTCTTGAATGTCTTCTTTCCAGGACTTCCATTTCCTTTTCAACTGCTACTAGCAATTAAACCATTAGCCCGATTTTCTGTATCTGTGCCAGCTGCATTATTCCTTAGCTCTTGATTATGGAGAGATGCTCTAACATCTTCCAATGACACTATGTTTCTTCCAACAACAAAAGACTGCACAATATTCTCATATGTTGCTGGTAGTGATACCAACAAAATTAGAGCTGCATCAAGCAAATATTGTGTTCTTAAAACCAACACTCCTTAAATCAATCAAATATTGTGTTCAACTTTTCTAGATGATCTTTGAGAGGCATTCCTTCATGCATCTTTAAACTAAACAGACGTTACTTCATCAGCAACTTGTGGGTCAATGACTTTGTCATATACAGAATCCCAAGCTTCACCACAGCCCTGCTGCTTGAATCCTCTTCAGCAACTTCAGTTATAACATCATCAGACAAGCACAAAAAAATCATTGAATGTGCTTTCTCCTCCAGATTGGCCATCTAAGCATTTATGGCATCCACCACCTTTGACAACGGAGCCCAGAGCCCTAGTTTCTTCAACAGAGCACACATCTTGATTTGCCACAGATTGAATTGTTCTTTTCTCTGAATTTATCAATCTCTACATTTAACCCAGACATCTTGATCTTGCCAAAGAATATAACTTTTATCATAGAATCCGAGCACCGGTGAAGGTCTTGGTGAAGATAAAATTTTGTTCAAACAGATGATTCCCAAACAGAACCTCAGAATCCCTGATGATAACCTGGACGCTCTGTTACCAGTTTGATAAAAACAGGACCATCAGGGATCTAATACGGATTGCAATAATCAAGAATAAACAAGAGAGCATAAATCACATAAGATTTAACGTGATTTCCGGCAATACGCCGACTACTCCACGGTAAAAAAAGAGGAGAATATATTATCACTGGAGAGTATTACAGACTCTGCAATTGCCTAAGGAAATTGCTCTTGCAACTACTGCTTCTACTACTGCAAATGCTCTAGATTACACAGACGTGTATTTATAGCCACAAAAAACTAGACCTAGCCGCCATAAAGACATACTAGCATAATGTTTAAAATACCCCAGATGTGAACTCAGCTCAACTGACTCCACCAGACGTAACCATGCTGACTTTTGCCAAAAGCTGACATTTGCCCAAACTGACATTTGCCCAAATTGAGATTTGCCTAAAGGGGATTCTTGGCAAAACTGAATTTTGCCCAAAACTGACTCTTGCCAACGTTGATTCTTGTCAAAGCTGACTCTTGCCAAAACTCACTTTGCTCAAAGCTGATTTTTCTCAGCTTAGTACTCAACTTTGCATAAAAGGTCAAGTCTAATTTCCTAACAAATCTCCACCTTGACTTGAACTCTCGTTCAAACAGATGTATAACCAGATGTACTGTACCAGATGCATTCATCAATGCCATATGTACTCTGCCAGATTCCTCCTCTTCATTCAGACTTGATTGAGTTGATAATAGATTTGATCAAGGACCTGATCACCACACAAGATGTGATTACCAGATTCAGATGTAATCACCTCACTTGAGCACACTCAGCTGAGTTCTTCAGATTCAACTTCAACCGAATATATTGCAGATTAGGTTTCAGATTCTGAGCTGACAAGATGTGAACACAATAGACTTTAGGTTAGACTTCTCTAGACGAGACTTAACTCTAGATGAGAACTCCACCTCAGACATGTTCACCAGATGATCAACTGACTTTTTTCCAGCCAAATATATCAGATTTATCTTACTCAACTGACTTCACTCAGTTGAGGCTTTCATACACTGATGCAGAACCAGCGCATACATTTTCAACAGACTCAGCAGAAGCCACTCCACAGGCAGATAGACTCAGCTGACTCTTCATTCAGCTTACTTCCCAGACTTGAACACTCCACTCTACCCAACTGGCTTTCACTCAACTGGTACTAGATCAGCTGACCCTTACTCAGCCAATCCCAGATTTTGGTTCCACCTAGTTTAAGCTCTTGATTCTTCAAGTTCAGATGCACAACTAAGTGCCAGATTAGTGTTGACTGTTCTCAGTTGAGTTCTGCAAACTCAACTGAGTATAGACTGAAGCTCCACCTGCTTGTCAACACTCTAGATTCAGATTCAGACCAGATTTGCATTAGGGTCTTTGGAATAAACCTTCTTGAATGTCTTCTTTCCAGGACTTCCATTTCCTTTGTAACTGCTACTAGCAATTAAACCAATAGCCTGATTGTCTTACCTGTGCCAGCTGCATTGTGCCTTAGCTCTTGATTATGGAGAGATGCTCTAACATCTTCAAATGACACTGTGTTTCTTCCAACAACAAAAGACTGCATAAAATTCTCATATGATGCTAGTAGTGATACCAACAAAATTAGAGCTGCATCATCATCTTCGATCTTAACACAAATTCTTCATAAATCAAGCAAATATTGTGTTCATCTTTTCTAGATGATCTCTGAGAGGCATTCATTCATGAATCTTTAAACTAAACAGACGTTGCTTTATCAACAACTTGTTAGTCAATGACTTTGTCATATACAGACTCTCAAGCTTCAGCCACAGCCTTGCTGCTGAATCCTCTTCAACAACTTCAATGATAACATCATCAGACAAGCACAACAAAATCATTGAATGTGCTTTCTCCTCCAGATTGGCCATCTCAGCGTTTTCGGCATCCACCACCTTTGACAACGGAGCCCAGACGCATCTTGATTTTCCACAGATTGAAATTGTTCCTTCCTGAATTTTCAGTATCTACATTTAACCCAGACATCTTGATCTTGCCAATGAACATATTTTTTTTATCACAGAATCCTAGCACCGGTGAAGGTCTTGGTGAAGATAAAATTTTGTTCAAACAGATGATTCTCAAACAGAACCTCAGAATTCCTGATAATAACCTGGACGCTCTGATACCAGTTTGTTAAAAACAGGACCGTCGGGGATCCATAACGGATTTCAATAATCAAGAATAAACAAGAAAGCATAAATCACACAAAAAACAATAACACAAGACTTAACGTGGTTTCCGGCAATGCGTCTACTACTCAACGATCAGAAAAGAAGAGAATATATTATCACTGGAGAGTATTACAGACTATGCAATAGCCTAAGGCAATTGCTCTTGCAACTACTGCTTCTACAACTGCAAATGCTCTAGGTTACAACAGACGTGCATTTATAGCCACAAAAAACTAGACCTAGACGCCATAAAGACATACTAGCATATTGACTAAAATACCCCGGATGTGAACTCAGCTCAACTAACTCCACCAGACGTAACCATGCTGACTTTTGCCAAAAGCTGACCTTTGCCCAAACTGACATTTGCCCAAACTGAGATTTGCCCAAAGCTGATTCTTGGCAAAACTGACTTTTGTCTAAAACTGACTCTTGCCAAAGTTGATTCTTGCCAAAGCTAACTCTTACCAAAACTCACTTTGCACTATTGTAACTATAACTGATAAATATTTCTCATCGAATTATCATAATAATACAATGGTGTTTATATAGGCTTACATAACTTAGCCTACAATTACAAGATAAATATAAACGACATTTAAATAATATTAAAATTATGCTTTATCAATAATAGCCTCAACACGCCCCAGCAATCCCGTGGGAAGAGCCTGGACACGGAGATTGGTCTTGAGCAAATCGAAGCGTGGTCGTGGTAAGGGCTTCGTAAGGAGATCGGCAAGTTGGTCTTTAGAACTGAGGAAGTTGATGGAGAGACGCTTGGAAGCAACGAGTTCACGGACATGATGAAAGTCGATCTCGATGTATTTGGTGCGATCATGAAAGACCGGATTATGGGAGAGGTAAGTAGCGCCAATATTGTCCCACCAGAGAGTCGGGGGAGGGAAGTCAGACTTGAATTTCCGTAAGGAGGCTACATAGACACTGAACTTCAGCCGCGGTGTTCGAGAGAGTCTTTTATTCGGCCTCAGTGCTACTCTTGGAGACCGTAAGATGTTGCTTGGAGCACCAACTGATGAGATTATTGCCAAGGAAAATACAATAGGCTCCAACCGAGCGACGATTGTCAGGATCGGCGGCCCAGTCAAAGTCAGAGTAGGCTTGGAGACTAACCGGGGAATGATGCGAGAGAAAAAGGCCGTCAGAAATAGTGTGCTTCAGATAGCGGAGAATACGCTTTACAGCGAGCTAGTGATCATCCGTTGGCAAATGCATGAACTTGCTAAACTTGTGGACTGTGAATGCAATGTCGGGGCGCGTAAAGATGATATTACGAGCCACTGACAACTGTGCGGTATAAGGAAGGATCGGCAAAGGAGGAGGCCGACGCAGCAGTAATGCGAGGGGAAGCTGACATGGGAGTGGGACACGGTTTGGATTTATCCATGCTAGCACGCTGTAGCAGCTGAAGTATATACCTCCGTTGAGTCAAGTATAAACCGTCAGGTATGGGCAACGCTTCAACGCCCAAGAAGTATGAGAGAGTGCCAAGATCCTTAGCAGGGAACTGAGAGCCAAGATGAGAGATAACCTGCGTAATAAGAGACTGAGAGGTACTTGTAACAATGATGTCATCAACATAAATAAGTAAATAAACACCGTGGCCACCACGAGAGTAAATAAATAGGGACGTGTCCGCCTTGGAGGCAGTGAAACCAAACTGTGTAAGAACATCCGTCAGACAAGAAAACCAGGCACGGGGAGCCTGACGGAGTCCATAAAGGCTACGCTTGAGGCGGCAGACATAATATGGATAATCCGGATGAACAAAACCCTGTGGTTGCTGCATATAGACGGCTTCATTGAGATGCCCGTGGAGGAAGGCATTTTGAATATCAACCTATCGAAGTGACCAGCCCTGTGAGACAGCAAGCGTAAGTAAAAGATGAATAGTGACTGGTTTGACAACCGGGCTAAATGTATCTGTAAAGTCGTCTCCTTCAGCTTGATGAAAACCCTTAGCGACCAATTGAGCTTTATGACGTTCAAAGTTACCATCTGCATGATACTTCGTGCGATATACCCACTTGTTACCTACAATATTCATATGAGACTGAAAAGGAACAAGATCTCAAGTGTTAGTGCGTAAAAGAGCATTGATTTCCGCTCTGAAACCATATTGTTACTATAATTGATAAATATTTCTCATCGAATTATCATAAGAATATACAATGGTGTTTATATAGGCTTACATAACTTAGCCTACAAGTACACGATAAATATAAACGACATTTAAATTATATTCAAATTATGCTTTATCAATAATATCCTCAACATGCTCAAAGCTGACTTTTCTCCGCTTAGTACTTAGCTCAGCTTAGTACCCAGCTTTGTATAAGAGGTCAAGTCACATTTCCTAACAGTATTTATAGGCATAATTCCCTAAACCCTAACCGCCATAAGATATTAGTCTGAACTGTTATTAATACTTCAAATGTGGACCCAGCTTTGACACTACCAGACAAAACTCAGCTCAGCTGACCTTCCAGAATTGTAATGAAATTACTCATATGTAGAACTCAGTTGTACTCAGCTGACTCAACAGACTGCTGACTTCAGAAGAAACTCACATGACTTTCACATAACTTAATACACTTATATACTCAGCTGACCATCATTCTTTGCTGACTTAACAGATTAGTTCCACCAGATTAGAGATCAAATCACCTTTGCTGACACATGATATTACTTATTTGTATGCATATGAGAAGGCATGTTTTTTTTACAACCAATGAATTAGACACTTTACAGGGTGTCAATATATGTGAGAAACGTCTATATGAAAACAAGACAATTTCACTTTGTATTATTCATTACCAAAATACCTGGTTGGCCCTTGGTGAATGATGAAGATGTCAAAAATATGTTGGGCGTATAAAGTTTGTTGGGCAAGCTCCGTATTGATGTAGATATGATTATTGGTGTCTGTAATAGTGATTAAGAAGGCGTTGATGACTATTTTGTCCTATCGATGTTAAGGTTCAGGTTTTAGGTTTCAAGGCAAAGGATTTAGAGTCCAGGCTTTAAGGTTTATGGTCTTGGGGTTCTATTTCATGTTTAAGGGTTTAAGTTTTAGGGTTCTGGGTTTAGTGAATGTCTCAAAGAATCAAATATCATGCGCACAAGCTCAAACTGTAATTGTAAGGTTTACAACTAAGAAAAACAGAAACCAAAGGCAGCTACAACTGGGAAATTGCAGAGAAATGAAGAACAAACAGGTATGAAGAATTTGTCTTATTAAACTGTTTTTCAGTCGAGTTTTTTTCCTTCTGCTGAATTACAAGATATCCAGCCATATTTATACCGTTGGTGCTGTTCAAAATACAACTAGATAATTACACAAATATTCTTGAATTTGAAAGATAGGATAAACACAAATAGGATAAACACAAGTTTAGGTTTTTGAGTCTATCTTGCTCGAGTCTCTGATTTTGTATTTTGAATCCAAAATTATCCACACACATTACTCTAGACACCCTTTTATTCTTGAATTCACTGCCCTAAGCTTGCCGATTACTTCACACATTATTTGAAATTTGCCGCCTTATCTCTCCAAACACCTTATTACTCCTTCATCTTCAGTTTGAGTTTGAATTGTGGCCGACACTTGACTTGAACTGAGGTGATCAGAGGTCTGCTGCTTATTACCCTCCCGCAAACTAGGCCTGGGATGAAGGCATAGTTTGTTGAGAAATTGCTGAAGGACAAATCGAGTAGAGGGCTTTGTAAAGATGTCTGCCACTTGAAGATGAGTAGGAATGTGTTTAGTAACCAGCTGACCTCGGGCAACTTGTTCTCGAACAAAATGATAGTCCAGAGCAATGTGTTTGGATCTGGAGTGGAACACTGGATTAACTGTGAGGTAGAGAGCACTGAGATTATCACAATAGAGTGTTGGTGGAGATTGAAGCCTGAGGCTTAAGTCTGCACATAAGTAACCTAACCAAACCAACTCAGCAGTAGTATGGGCCATAGACCGATATTCAGCTTCAGTACTAGACCTGGAGACAGTACTTTGCTTCTTTGCACACCAGGAGACAAGGTTAGGTCCAAGAAAGGTACAAAAACCAGTTGTAGATCTTCTGGTGAGAGGACATCCTGCCCAATCAGAATCGGAAAAAGCAGTGAGAGAGTGTGTAGGTGCAGCTTGTAGTTGGAGCCCCAGATGTAATGTGGCCTTGACATACCTGAGGAGCCTGTTAACAAATTAAAAGTGTGCCATAGTAGGTGCTTGCAAAAGCTGAGAGGCATAGTTGACTGCATAGCTAATGTCTGGCCTTGTGAAGGTGAGATACTGTAGAGAACCAATGAGTTGTCTGAAGTAGGTAGGGTTTGTCATGAGTGGAGCATCAGGATCAGCATAGGGTTTGAGTTCTAGAGGTGTTGCAACCGGTTTGCACTCTGTCATTTGAGCTTTCTCCAAAATTGTTAAGGCATAGTGTGTCTGAGACATATGTAGTGTGGAACCTGCACAGACAATCTCAACACCAAGAAAATGATGAAGTCGACCTAGGTCCTTCATTGCAAACTCAGTATTGAGGAGAGCAATGAAGGTTGTTAATAGTGCATTGTGAGACCCTGTGAGTAACATATCATCAACATACAATAATAGATAAAGTGAGCCTTGATCAGACTGATAGACAAATAAAGAAGGGTCAGCCAGACTACAGTAGAATCCATAGTGTAGAAGAAAGGTGCTAAACCGGTCAAACCAAGCCTTAGGGGCTTGTTTGAGACCATATAAAGCTCGTTTAAGTTTGCAAATATGATGAGGAAAGATAGGATCTTTCATACCTGGAGGTTGGTCCATATAGATCTCCTCTTGCACAAAGCCATGGAGAAAAGCGTTTTTGACATCCAGCTGTTTGATTTCCCAATTCCTGCTTAATGCAATAGACAGAACAAGTCTAATAGTTCCAGGTTTGATAACTGGAGAGAAAGTTTCATGATAGTCTACCCCATCTATTTGTTTGTATCCTTTTGCCACAAGTCTGGACTTGAGTCTATCTAGGGAGCCATCTGGTTTTAGTTTGGCTTTGAAAACCCACTTACAGCCTATGGTATGGATATGAGGATTGGGAGGAACTAGATCCCAAGTATCATTGGTTTTAAGAGCGTCCAATTCCTCCTGCATGGCTGCTTTCCATCCTGGATGTTTGAGTGCTTCAGCAACAGTTCTTGGTTCCCTAGGTACTTGAGGAAAGGTGGAGACCATGAGGGCATATTTAGGGTTAGGTTTGAAGATCCCATGTTGAGCTCTAGTAGTGATGCGTGAAGGATGAGGAGGTGGAGGGGGAGGTGGGGAGTCTTGATCAGATGGTTCCTGATCAGATGAATCAGGGGATGCTGGGGGACTTGGAAAGGTGGTCTGGTTATGTTCTGGTTCAGGATGGTTAGGGTTGGGAGATTGGACTGAGTCTTGGGTGTGTGGAGTATGTAAGGTATTTGGAATGAGGCACTCAGTGTTGTTGGGGGATGAGTCAGTGATAGGGGAAGGGAGGTCTACAGGATCATGAGGGGTATGAGAGGAGTCAAGCCATTCTGGGAAGCTACTAAGTTGAGGGGCAGATATGGGATTAATCCTGGCATGAGGAGTAGGTTTATAAGGGAACTCAGTTTCATCAAAGGCTACATGTCTGGAGATGATAACTTTTCTTGTGGAAGGATGATAGCACCTATACCCTTTGTGTTGCATGCTGTATCCAATGAACACACAGGGAACAGTTTTAGGATCAAATTTGTTGGCTTTGGTGTCCCAAGTGTAGGGATAACACTTGGAACCAAAAACCCTAAGATGGGAATAGGTAGGGTCCTTTTGATATAGCTTAAAGTAAGGACATTCATTATCGATGGCTGTTGAGGGAGTTCTGTTCATGAGGTAGACTTCTGTAGCAAAAGCTTCTGTCCAGAGGTACAAAGGTACATTGCTGTGAAAGAGCATGGTCATGCCTAGTTCCCTAATGGTTCCGTGTCTTCTTTCTACAGCTCCTAATTGTTGTGGGGTGTGAGGGCATGACATGTGATGAACAATACCAGAAGTTAAGAAATGATCCCTAAGCTTATTATTGGTAAATTCAGTTCCACAATCTGAATGAAATTTTTTTATTTCTTTATCAAACTGTCTTTTTATCAGATTTTCAAATTGTAGATAAGCAGAGAAAAAAATCAGATTTATGAACTAATGGGATAAGCCATGTAAACTTTGTATAGTCATCCACAATACTTGCATAATAAGAAAACTGACCAATAGACTTAATAGGGGCAGGGCCCCATAAATCACAATGAATTGTTTCAAAAGGACTAGTGCTAACATGTTCAGAATCATAAAAGGGAAATTTGCTTAACTTTCCTAGTTGACAGCTTTCACATAAAGAGTCTGTCTTTATTGGTCCTAGAACTTCAATAAAACCCTTGGTCTTCAATTGTTGGACAGTACTCATCTGGGTATGTCCCAACCTTTGATGCCACAGGTGACAAGAGCGAGACCTAAACCTATTTGAGAAGTAGAGTTTAGGTTGGTTTTCCAGCACATACAGATCACCCCTTTTGATTCCTGTTGTCAGAGTCTTGCCTGTTGCCTGATCCTTAACAAAAACACAGTCATTTGTAAATTCACAAGTAACAGATTGATCATGTGTTAGTTGTCCAACAGATAATAAGTTCTTTGTTAAATTGGGAACTAGCAGAACATTTTTCAAAGGCATGGTGGTGTGTTGTTGCTTTAAGTGTGCTTGGCCTATGCCAGTAATAGGCAGAGAGTCTCCATTTCCAATAAGGACAGAGTGTGTGTGTGCTAGACCTGTGATGTTAGATAGCATAGTGGACTTACCAGTCATGTGGTTTGAGGCTCCAGTGTCAACAGTCCAATCAGTGTCAGAAATGGATGTGTCTAGTGTGAGAGCAGCCAATGCTTGAGGCAGGGTCTGATTTTGTTGATCTTTCTTAGGTACCCACCAGCATATCTTTGCTATATGCCCTATGACTCCACAGTATTGACACCTTTCATTCCTGTAGTTTTCTCTTTCTTCCAAAGTCATTCACCTTTCTCCAGGTGGTGGTGGCCTTCTTTGTGTTTGTTCAGAATTGTAGTTTTGATTTGTGTTGAAATTGCCTCTGGCCTGCTGTGCTTGAAATCCTCTGCCGGTGGATGTGAATCTGGTATCAGACTGATGTTGTGGTCTGGTTGTTTGGTTATTTCTGGTCTGATTTTGTCCATAATATGCAGTTGGGAACTGATTCTGGGGTAGATAGGTTGGTGCAGTCAGGTTTTGAGGCTGATAATGAATTGGAGCCTGATTTGGAGCTGGATAGGGCATAGGAGGAGTTGTGTAGGCCTGAGTTTGGCTGTAAGGTTGTCCTGAGGGGTTTGGAATGGCTTGAGTTGGAGTGTGGTATTGTTCATTTGAAATTTGTGGAGTCTGGTGTTGAGTGTAGTAAGCAATCTGAGGGGTTAGCTGTGTGTGTCCTGTGTTGGTGGAGAACCATGTCCTTCTTTGGTCCAAACTTTGGAGGTGTGACACCAATTCAGTGTATGTTGGTCTAGGGGGTTTTAGCATTGTGGTGGTAAATGTCTCATAGGAAGGCCCTAGGCTTGTGAGGAGAAAGTACACTTTTTCTGAATCTTGAATGGGTTTTCTAATGGCTGCAAGACTGTCACAGAGGCCCTTAAATTGCCTAATGTGTTCTGAGATGGTTTTGGTGTCATCAATCTTGAGGTATGTCAGTTGTTGCTTGAGGGTGAACTCCCTTTCTTGCGAGTCTTGGGCATAGGCATCCTTTAATGCGTTCCACACTGCATATGCTGTGTCTAGGCCAATCACAATCCCTAGAGATTCTTCAGAAAGTGACCCAATGAGCCACCCTCTGAGTAATCGATCTTCCTTCTTCCACTTTGTATAGTCTGGATTGTCTGTGGTTGTTTCAACTCCTGTTGCATTTGTGGTTTTTGTGTGTGGTTCTGGTGCTGATTTTTCAACAGTTATGTGTTCTTGGAGGTCTTGACTCTCTGCAAGGGCAAGAACTTGCTCTCTCCACAGGGGGTAGTTGCCTTGATTAAGTTTCAAAGTAACAAAGCTGGTAACATTTAGTGATAAGCTAGACATACCTGCAAAAGGAAATTAATGCGCAAAAAAAAACTGGTGGTTGTGAGACTGTTTGTAAAAAATAAAAACTGATCTGTGGTCTGATGAGGCTTTTCTGGATTGATCTGTGCTTTGCTTCAGTGATGTGCTTCAATGGAATTGTATATAAGGCTTTTGATCTGTATTGTTTGTAAAAAACAGAAAGAAAAAACTGATCTGTGATGCTGATTTGTGATGTCGTTCTGATGCTGTTCTGTGGTTTGATGATGTTGTTTTGGATCTGTGTAGTTTGTGATTTGATCTTGTTTGTTTGAAGATTTGATCTAACACAGTTTTTGCTCTGCTACCATAAGAAAAACAGAAACCAAAGGCGGCTACAATCGGGAAATTGCGAGAGAAATGAAGAACAAACGGTATGAAGAATTTGTCTTATTAAACTGCTTTTTCGGTCGAGTTTTTTTCCTTCTCGCTGAATTACAAGATATCCAAACCATATTTATACTTTGTTGGTGCTTGTTCAAAATACAACTAGATAATTACACAAATATTCTTGAATTTGAAAGATAGGATAAACACAAATAGGATAAACACAAGTTTAGGTTTTTGAGTCTATCTTGCTCGAGTCTCTGATTTTGTATTTTGAATCCAAAATTATCCACACACATTACTCTAGACACCCTTTTATTCTTGAATTCACTGCCCTAAGCTTGCCGATTACTTCACACATTATTTGAATTTTGCCGCCTTATCTCTCCAAACACCTTATTACTCCTTCATCTTCAGTTTGAGTTTGAATTGTGGCCGACACTTGACTTGAACTGAGGTGATCAGAGGTCTGTTGCTTATTAACAACCAACATTACAGTGCATTTAGCATTACTCAAAAACTAGATTATTTTACACAGAAGTTGACAATATCATGCAGAAGTGTATGACATAAACGATTAAACTACATTTCACTACAAAGTTCCCTTATTGCAAAATATTACCTTTTGACTTCTTCATTTGTTTCAAGAAAACACACTATTAAATTATATCAAGACGGTTTTAATAAATGTCAAAAAGAACCAATCAGTACATAATTAGTGAATCAAACAATCAATCCATTTTAATGTACAATCTTAAATAGAACATATAGAAGTAGCTGATTATGTCCATATACACAAACCACCGACAAACATCACTGCATTATTAATCATTACAATACATCCCAACTTTTATACATCATTAGATTTGACAAAAAGCTATTAATCAGCGAACAATGCAGTATGAAACCTTTGAAAGCTTGTATGAGTTGAAGATTCAGGGTTTAAGGTGCTCCGATTAGTGGTTCATGGTTTAGGATTAAAGGTTCAAGCTCTAGAGTTTAGGGTTTAAGGTCTACGGTTAAGAGTGCAGGGGGCAAATTATAAAAATGTCCTGTAACTTGGTCTACTAAGGATTTTAGTCCTGCTCCGGTGAGGAAAATGGTCCTCTAAGTTGTTTTTTGTTTTAAAAAATGGTTCTAATCGCCGGAAATAGCTGACTGATCGAGCATCGGAATATTTTAAAAACGCTTATGTGGCTGCCACTAGGCTTCCATGTTGGATCCTACGTGGCTGTGGGGTCCCATTTCTCTTCCATTTACTTAAAAAATATGTTGATGCAAGAGAGATTTAAACCCATGACCTTACAAAAGAGGTCTAAGCACTTTGCCACCCAAGCTAAAGTTCCAATATGTATAGTGTGACACAACTTATTACTTATTGTGATCTGTAGAATCTTAAACGTAATATGTGCTTTGAATATATATCTTCAAAACATATATCTTTGATATATGTACATGATCAGTTCTTCTGATTTTCTGTAATCTCATTGTCAATATATTTGCACATATTTTTCTTATTTATAACTATTTATCAAGAACCGATCAAATCGTTGATTTCTATACAAATTTCGGGGGGGGGGGGGGGGGGGGGGGTGTGGATATATATTTTAAAAAGTTGTATGGGGTGCTTTTATTGGGAAAATGACTAGACTATATAAATATACTACAATATATTAATTTCAATTTATCCAACAACAATGTGAATCTTTATAGTATAGTAGTATTAATATTTTCGTGACTTGTGAAAATAATAATATTGGGAGTAGCATATAAATAGTAGTATGTAATATTAACGGAGAAAAAGTGCAGAGAACTCGTGAATCGCATTAAAACGTTTATATTAGGATATATGTCACGGAGTAATATACACGGCACGTTATGTTATTTACAATATATGCATTGCTTTGTGTTGTGTGACCACTTGCCACATTCCCCAATCAAAACATACAAGCTTACCATATTTTGGTTTAAAAGTCTTTGTATGATATGTTTGATTTTGAATATAATACAATGGGATGAAAATATGTTACAAAAGTAATAATTTCTGTTATAGTATACAAATTGAAGCTTTAGCTCAATTGGCAAAGTGCTTGGACCTTTACTATAAGGTCACGGGTTTGAATCTCTCTTGCATCAACAATTTTTTTTAAGTAAATGGAGAAGAAATAGGACCCACAGCCACGTAGGATCCAACATGTCAGCCTAGTGGCAACCACGTAAGATTAGGACAATTTTTTAAATAAAAATACAACTTAAAGGACCATTTTTCTCACCGGCGCAGGAGCATGACTAAAATCCTTAGTAGGCCCAAGTTACAGGACCATTGTAACACCCTGAATTTTCAGAAAGGGTAAAAACGTGAATTGGAATGTATTTAATTATTTTCCTAATTTATGTTTACCTAAAAGAAATAATTAAAAAAGGTTTAATATTGATTAAGGAATTTAGTTATTAATTTGAAGGATTTATTAATGGCTAAAAAAAAGGGAAATAATCATCTAATTCCTCATATTAAACATCACGGCAAGTTTTCTGAAAAAAAAAAAATAGAAGTGGGCGACGCAATTGAACAGGGGCAAGGGAAGAACCAAATCTTCAATCGTGCGGCTAATCCGTCAGGAATTTGTGCAGACGACAGTAGAAGAATTTTATCAATGAAAGAAGACGACCGTCTCCATACTTTTCGTTTTCAATACAGTAAACTTTCATTTTATCCCAAAATCTAGATTCGTTTTCGATTTTTAGAAAATCTGAGCTTTTATAGAATAAAGAGTTGTTTTAATCGTAGAATACCGTTTTAATAATCTTAGGATTGTCGTAGGAGTTGTTGCAATCGAATGATTCAAGTTCTTGCCTTCGATTTGCTTTTGGAATCGATCTTAAATTGGTAAAAGATAAGGGGGTGTTCCTAAACGGATTTTGTGTGTTCAATCGTATTTAATTATTGCTGTTCTTTTTTTTTTTTATTTTTTTTTTTTTTAATTTTTTATTTTTTTTGTTTCGTATTGCCGAAAGCAAATAGGACGGGCAGGGCACCTATTGCTACTTCATTATGCTATATGTTGTTGCTGCCGTAGGAGATTGAAGAAAAAAATAATATAAAGACAGAATATTCAAATTGGTTGCAACAGCCTTTTAGAAAGAAAAAAAAGGAGAAGAATAATGGAAACAAAAACTGCATGGTTGCTTTATATTATTTATTGTCAGTTCTTTATTATTATTATTATTATTATTATTATTATTATTATTATTATTATTATTATTATTATTATTATTATTAATGGATTCGGCATTCGGCTGGGGTTCATTTTACCCATTTAATGAATGTGTTCCAGAAGGATAAAAAAAAATGGGAACTAGAAAAAAACCGTGAAGGTAGTGTTTAGATATATTTATATCTAAAGTTGAGATAATGTGTGAATTTTTCGAATAGATGAATTATATATATAATAGATATAAAGGTGTTTAGCGGGCGTCGATGTGCCTGTTCACCTTATCTATATCACAAAAAAAAAAAACCTTTTTGCTACACTACAACTTGCCACGCCATAAAATAAGAGCCGAAAATGAACCTGTAGCGTTACTTTTTATGAGCGTCGCAAAAAAGTTGTTTTCGCGTCACTGTTTTATCAAAAAAATTACAGTAAAGGTACCTTTTGCGTCGCTCATAAACAGTGCCACAAAAGCTAACTTTTTGAGGCGCTTTTCTGCTGGAGCGTGGCAAACAAAGTGTAGCAAAAAGGTATTTTTTTAGTAGTGTATGATTTCTCGTGTACAAGTTATTATTGATTGTTATGTGTGCTTTGAGGGCATTAAATGTTAATTGATAATGTCTAACTTCGACTTCTGATAGTCTTAGTTCAGCACCACAACTGAGACCCTCGCAGGGAGAATGTGAGAGCACCGGAAGGCGTTGTTTAGGCCTTGTGGGACATTGGCTTAGTAGTCATTGATAATTTTACAACATGCTAGGTAGTGTAAGTAGTTGTCTAGGACTAGAAGTCCTTAAGAAGCCTTTTATGTGAATGAACCAGGTGGCTAGAACTTAACTCGTAAATACATATGTGGTTGTCTAAAAGCTAAAACATCAATATCACAGGCAAGGAACGTTTCAATATCACAGGTAAGGCACGTTTCTAAAAGCTAAATCATCAAGGGCCAACGTGTAATTTCCCACATGGAGACTTTAGTCCATGCTCCCTTGAATGGTACTTAATATGTCTCGGTGCATTCTCACCATGCATACTGACTTTTGGTATGGATGTAACAAACCTTATTTGTGTGAGGATATACTATGGAGCTAGTAGAGGGTGAGAGAGCTCTACTATTACAACCTATATGGTAGTGATTGTAGATGATGCCATGTTATATGTATCTGCCTTGATTGCTGTATTATACCGTTTCTTCTACCCCTTACTAATTACGTATGTACTTACCCCCTATTCTCTATTGTTCCCAATCCGAGAAGGTGGTGTTTTTGTATGTCGTTTTTGAGGCCACTGAGGAGTGACCCGGATATGATGCAGATGACGTCTACTGTCTTTACTTTCAGTTTACTTTTGGGTATAGATTCTCTTGTCCTTCGTAACGATGGAAATCAATGGTTTGAGTTTATGGTTAACTTTTTGTAACGGATACATTTGTATTTGATGATTATATTAAGTCTTTGAAGATGTAATAGATGCAACCTGTGTTACTTTCGGTCGTTTAGTAGTTGTTTTAGTTACACGAGTCAATCGTTTCTTTTTCCGTTCTGATGTTTGCTTACGTAAGGCTTACGTGTATAATTAGATTAAAATTTAACTATAAGCATGCCGGGCGTTTTTTTCCGGATTGGGATTAGGTATCCGGGACAGGGGTGAATGTGATAACCCACATCGGTAAAGTAAGTGAATGCTCACCCCCATATAAGTGTGAGTTATAAATGTCTTGTCAACTCGGGTTAGCCCTATTAGACCAAGCGAGGACGATGATCTAAGCAGTTGACTAGACCATTTATGACTCGTTTAGCGCTACCAGGATCCGGAGTCTGGAGGCATTACAACCATTTTTCTAATTTTTCCGGGTTCAGGGTATAAGGTATAATGAATGTCTTAGAGAATCTACTATCATGTATAAGCTCAAACTATAACTTTAAGATTTTCTTTTTTGAATAGAATTACTAAAAAAGCATATTATTTTTGACAAAAGATGACAATATGCACAAGTGTATGACATAAAGTTCTCACCATATTTCACTATAAAGTTACCGTATTAACAAAATATGATTTTTTGACTTCATCATTAATTCTAGCAAACACATTGTCCAATTATGTGAAGACAGTTTTAATGAATGCATGTCATAGAGGAACCAATCAAGAGATAGTTTGTTAATCGAACATAGTTTTAACGTATAGCCTTATATAGTACTTATATAGCATTACATATGTACGAAAGTAGTTGCTTATATGCATACACACCAACCTCAAACAGAAATCATGAGTACATATCATTAACCATTACACAAAACAAAAGTAGTTGATTAATTATATGCAAATACACAAACCACATACAAAAATTTATATCTCCTTAACCATTACAACACATCAGCACTTATACACTTCATTAGACTTGCAAATTGAAATTACTCAATGAGTAATGAATGGCACAAAGAAACCAATTTTATTGACAACCTGAAACCATAAGTCAAGTTGTACTTAATCACACATCATTTAATGAATGTCCTTAAATCCAAGATTTGTGAATCTCATTGAGTTAATTAATTAGTGATTCTCAATAATAGAATCGGGAATAGTGAATATCACAGAGAATAGGCTTAATTAAATCCATCGACCAATGTTTTGTCAATCTCACACACCATAGTCCTGCAATTAATTATGTACACAATCATTTACTGAATCTTACTGAGAACCAGTTTGTCAATTTGGTTCACAAAAATTAATCATTTCACTGAATTAACTTCATTGTTTGCTCATGCAAGATATTTTTTTAGTGAATCGTACATAGACTTTTCACTTCATGGTAACTTCAAGTACCATCAAGGAATATCAATTCCTACCCTATGCTATGTGGAAAACATAGGTCCAAGCCCATATAAGAGGAGGTGCCTCATCCCCAAAACTTAGATTGTGAGGTGATGGAAGTCCATCTCTTAATATGGTGGGTGAAACAACAACAAGTTTCCAATGTGAGACACTTTAAAACGCCCCCTCAAGTGTGGGCCGGGCACACAAGGCCAACAAATAGGCCCAACACTTGCACAATAAAGGGTGGCTCGATATCATGTGGAAAACATAGGTCCAAGCCCATATAAGAGGAGGGGCCTCATCCCCAAAACCTAGGTTGTGAGGTGAGGGAAGTCCATCTCTTAATATGGTGGGTGAAACAACAACAAGTTCCCAATGTCAGACACTTTAAAACGCCCCCTCAGTGTGGGCCGGGCACACAAGACTAACAAATAGGCCCAACACTTACACAATAAAGGGTGGCTCCGATACCATGTGGAAAACATAGGTCCAAGCCCATATAAGAGGAGGGGCCTCATCCCCAAAACCTAGGTTGTGAGGTGAGGGAAATCCATCTATTAATATGTGGAAAAGTGATCTCAATCACTTTATTCTGTGTAATCGAAGAAAACTAAATGAAGAAGGAACTAGGGTTCTTACGAGTCCAAGGCAAAATAGAATTGGGGATTTTTATAGATGATTCTTTTCTTCTTTTTCCATATTATTTAATTACATTGCAGACTGATCTCTATTTATATCACTACTTAACACTGTGGGCCCCAAATCCCACTATCATACAAAAAACGGGAATATACCCTTATATACTAATATATGCTAATATATACTCAACACCCCCCTCAAGATGGACTTGGGGAGCAATATATGTCTTTCATGTTGAAGCACTGCAGGAAGGAGTGGAAAAGAGGACCATCCAACGGCTTGGTGAAGATATTCGCTAATTGATGAAGTGTAGGCACGGGAATAAGCTTCACAAGTCCAGCTTGGATATTCTCACGAACAATGTGGCAGTCGATCTCGATGTGTTTAGTTCGCTCCTGAAAGACCGGATTATGGGCTAATTGTATAGCACTGGAACTATCACAATGCAGGGAAACTGGTGTATGAAATGGTACTCGAAAATCAGTAGCAAGATAGAGGAGCCATTGCAATTCACAGGTTGCTAAGGCTAGTGCCCGATATTCAGCCTCCGTTGAGCTACGAGACACGGTAGTTTGTTTCTTTGACTTCCATGAAATCAATGCATCACCAAAAAACATACAATAACCAGTTATACTTCGCCTCGTTTCCTTACATGCCCCCCAATCGGAATCCGCAAAAGCTATAAGTTGTGTGGAATTCCCAGCTGGATAAAATAAACCTTTGCCCGGTACTGATTTAAGATAACGTAAAATCTGCTGTGCAGTGTGAAAATGATGAACCGTGGGGGAGTCCAAGAATTGGCTGAGCTGCTGTGTGACAAAAGAAATGTCGGGACGGGTAATAGTAAGATAGAGCAGCTTGCCAACGAGACTGCGATACACCGAATTGTCCGAAAGCAGCTCAGAATCACCATGATATAATGAGACCTTGTACTTCATGGGCGTGGCAGCTGCTTTGCAATCAAGCATATCAAAAGTTTCAAGAAGTGATAGAGCGTATTTGCGTTGCGAAACAACAATACCAGAGCTGGAGCGAGAAACTTCTAACCCAAGGAAAAATTTCAACTCACCAAGATCCTTGATTTTGAATAGTTGATGAAGGTGATCCTTGAGTTCTACAATGTAAGGCCTGTGATTTCCAGCAAGTGATAGCAAAATAACTAACTGCTAATTTTAACCGACAGAGTATCGGGTCAACAATAGTATAATGGTAACAAGGTCGAATCCACAGGGAACATCGTTTAAGTACCAAAGTCGACGTAGAACTTAGTTCAGGTCAAGATTATGGTGGAGAGATATTACACTAATGCAAAAGTAAAGATTAACTAATGGTTATACTTCTAGTTATTAAAAGGTATATCCGAATTATGATCCAACGAGCTACTTTTACCCCTAAGGGAAGACTTGACAGGGAGCATATATTAACCAACCTACCTTTCCACAGTAATTTAACTACATCCACGGGTGCCAACTCCTAATTCTGGTGTTAAGGTCTGAACAACTCTCGCTCAACACCCTATGTGAAGTTAATTAATTTTCCCTTTAGAAAACCGATTAACCTAACATGATTACGCTCTTAGAGTCGCTCGAACAACGATGACAAACCTCTGTATTGGAAACAGACCTAACAACTAGGCCGAATCTACGCAACGATCCCAAAACGTACCCCTTATCCCACATCTCACCGCAAAATACATCTATAGGTTCGATATGTGTGACAGTGAACTAGGTGATCAATCTAATTCAAAGACGTTTAAAATAAGTTTTAGGACTTGGATTAATCGTTAAAACATAAAATTACGCGCTACACAATTCCCTTTTAATCCCCCTTAGGGCGTTTTACCCGTTTTCACATAATTCGACTATACAAAGATTTAGCTACTCATGATTATGATAACAACGGAATAGTTAAAGGAAATTATACTAAAGACGATAAGAGAATTCATTATCATATGAATAATCGTTACACTAATAAAAGTTGTGTGAATGGCCTTTAGCCATAGCCGAAGTATTTCCTTTAATTGATTTATTTAGTGTATCTCATAAGCCCCCGTTTGATAACAACTCGTTATTTTGCACTAATTTATGTGGGAATGAACTCATAAGGTAACAAACATCGGTGGTGTAGATGAGCGTCGAACGTGAATAGCCAAATACAAGTTAATGTAATTGTGTTGGTTTCCTTGTGAAAATATAGGACTATATTCAGTACTTTTTAGAACAATTCAATGGTATCGTAGGCACTTTAGTTTTGTGATGGTTCTCGGATCACCATTTCATATTTGTGATACCAATCAAACAAGCAGTTTAGAATATAGGTAAAATTTATCATACAAGGATATAATGATAAAACAAGTTTTTATTATGTATTAGTACTACATGTGTCCGAGCTCTCGCAACGCGTGACACGTTTCATGTCATTCTCGTTCCTCTCGTTTTGGGTACACATTCGGTTCACCATTAGTGTTACATATATATAGGAGTGTGGTGGTCTCAGTTTATGCAAGTTTATTGTTTCTAATTCATCCTTTTACTTTTTACTGGTGTTCTGCACTTCTGCTCTTGGGTTTTGGCTTTTCTTACCGGGCGTTATATTGAACAGAGATTGTTGATTATAGTGTTGTTATGATATAGAAATCGTATAATCCTATTTTGGCTGATGTAATAGTGCAAGAACTAAAATAAATGCAAGGTTAAGTGTTGCGCATGTTTCCGTCTGTACCGTTTAAAAGACTTTCTTGGCTATGTTTGTTGTAGTTTGATATAGCTTAGACATGTCTACCTTGTCTAAACTAAACCTCGCTAACTTGTGCAATCTTCTCACCGAGTGTATTAAGTCATGTCTTAGTTGCTATCTGCTTTCCTTGTTCGGACAACTTGATATGGCATTTGTATCGATCTGTTAAGCATAGGTAAAGTATGTTCTTGTGCATCCGATATGCATGCTTTGCTAGCTTATTAAATGTCATGTTTTGCGCCCCTCAAGATGATTTAAGTAATCTTATTTGTGCCTTGTTGAATACCTTAATTTGTGCTTTCATATTCTCTAGTTTTTGAGTTTAAGTACATGTTTTGTTGTGATCAAGTAATAGAAGTTGATGGAATGTTTTCTTAAGTGACATCTTTGCTTTGGGAGCACACAAGTCCGGTCTCAATCCGTATTCATGTCTCTGTTGGAGTCTTGTTTGGATCAAGACCTAAATTTGTTTTGAGTCTTGGTCTCGCCTTGTTCTAATCTACCTGTTGTGTTGTGTTTACCTAAGGCAAAATCAAGCTGAGGAGTCCGTTAATATGTATACAGAGTGTGAATACTTAGGGATTCATAGTAAGTGAGCACATCATGTTAGTAAGCTTATGAAATAGTTCTCTATTTGTCTGAAGTTATGCAGTTTATTCTTGTTTGTTGAATCTACTTGATTATTGAGTATTTATATCCTGTTGAATAACTTATTTTTTAAGTCGAATCGAAATTAGTCGCTTGACATTCTCTAACTTTTCGTTTTTGCTCAACTACGGATGACTTTTATAGCAAATTGAACCATCCATACATTGTGGAATACAAAGATGCTTGGGTAGAAAAAGGTAATTAAGCTTTTGTTTATTTTATGTTACGGGATAGGTGTTTTTTTTTTCCTTTTTTTCTTTTCATGTTGGATAATGATTTTACACGAGTATGTGAATCCATACAAACTCTTTAAATGCATTTGTGCATGGGAATATTGTTTGCATTGTCACCAACTATCGTGAAGATGAAGGCATGTAAGTGGCCTTTTTTAAGCGGTGTGTTACGTTTGATGTTGTTACCCGCCTCTCTTTCTTATACCGAACATAACATTATATTGAATATGCTTTGGGTAATGTTGCTTTGACTATATGTTAATATGATTGTTTATGTTCTTAGAGCTTTCCCCGATGGCCCGGAGATTTTTCTTTTTTCAACTTTTCTTCTTTTTTTGTTTCGTTTTTATGGGGATGCATAGTTGGCACCGATATTCTTTTTTTACCTCGAAATATGCCTCCTTTATTGAAAACACTCTAGAATCTTCTACTTTATGATTTCGTATGACTATAAGCCTTGGAAAATTGTATATTAAGATTTTTTGCTATTCGGGTTTTCAAGGTCAAGTTATAAGAAAGGCTAGAGGAACACTATTCTCGAAGGGATAAATTCTTCATTTTTTCTTTATATTTTTTCCGATAAATATAAATCCATCACGATCATAACATATATATATATATATATATATATATATATATATATATATATATATATATATATATATAAGCATATATATAAGTATATGTAAATAGATATATAGTTATATATTTAGATACATGAACATATATATAAGTATTAATATATATATATTTATTGCCTTTTTGTGCACTTGTGATGGTACTAATACGATAAATACTAACGTATGCATATAGATCTATATGTATATATATAGATACATATATACATATATAAGTACTAATATGGTAAATACATATATATATGGATATATATATATATATATATATATATATATATATATATATATATATATATATATATATATATGTAGATATATATAGATATATATATATATGACAAAGAAAGAAACAAAAGAAAAAAAAAACAAGAGAAGATATTATAAAAGGGAAATGATATTACAACGATAATTATTCGAAATATTACAACGATAACTACATATATATATATATATATATATATATATATATATATATATATATATATATATATATATATATATATATATATATATATATATATAGCCCAAAGTAAAAGAAAGAAAAAGGTAGAGGAAAAAAAATATATAGATGTATATATATATATTGGGGCCCTTTGATCAAATGGATCGAGTGGAGTATTTATAGGGGTGTTGGCCCGGCGCGTGCCGGTGCTACAGTGCAGATTCCCTTGTCAGACTCCCATGTGCTTGAAATGATGAAGATTCCGGCCCGTGCCGATTTTTTCCAATTCGTGCCGAACTGTCAAAATATCATTTGTTTGGTAAAATGAGTTGTGGACCTCCGATTGACGTGATTCAAATTGCGTTGGAAAGATCATTTGAAGATCTAAAACTCTCATTAAGAAGTATTCCCCAGAAAATGCCTTTAAGTTGGGTCAAATGTCCGTCGAAGATATGTTACGGTAGAAGCACTTAGGACAATTGATCCGTTTGAACTCGTAAGCTTATGGAACAATCTTCTATCCCTCAAAAGATATGTTTTTGGGCTCAAAACGTGTCGTCACTTGGGATCTTGGTCAATCTATAATTCTGCAATAAAACACCAAAATACCAAGCGTAAATCTGACACGACACTCCGGTTACTAAACCGGTACAAAACCTAGTAAAAACACGATATTTTATATAATAATTACTACTTAACTATTTAGATAAACTTAGTAATTAATGACTTGAATTTATACAAAAATTCTCAAAATGGTATCAGAAGTGGGGTGAAATGTCATCATAATCAGTGTGAATTTGTCTATCATCAGCAAGCACAATATCGTCAACGTATACTAGGACAATGAGAAAGTGATTTTCCACAGTTTTGATAAAAAGGCTATGATCGTGATGAGACTGAATATAGCCCAAGTGTTGAAGTGCAGCTGTGAGCTTCTGATTCCATTGACGACTCACTTGTTTTATCCCGTAAAGGGATTTCTTGAGTTTGCATACATGGTTCGGATGTGATGTCTTGAAACTTGGGGGTGGCCTCATGTATACTTCCTCCACTAAATCACTATAGAGAAAGGCGTTATTCACGTCTAGTTGGTGGAGAAGCCAACATTTGGCAGCTACTAAAGCTAATAAACAGCGGATGGTAGTGACCTTAGCCACAGGAGAAAAAGTTTCCTCGTAGTCTATCCCAGCCGTTTGTGTATATCCTTTCGCTACAAGACGGGCCTTGAACCGTTCAACCAACCCATCCGAGTTATATTTCACATTGTAGACCCACTTACACCTGATAGGACGTTTACCTTTAGGTAAATCAACAAGTTCACAGGTCTTAGTTGATTCCAGCGCTTCAATTTCCCTTTTCATGGCGTCCTGCCAAGCAACACTAAGGACGGCTCTGAGGCTCCTGTATTTTATCAATGGAGGCAACAAAATGACTATGCGAAGGTGAGAGTTGAGCGCAACTAATGATGACGGTTAAAATAGTCTATCCTACGGCATCAATATTCTATCCATTATGAGCTAAAAATAGTTGTTTCGACCAATAAAAGTGAGCCATTTACGTTGAATATCATATGTCGGGTTCGTGAGTCGAGAAATCTGCACTTATCATTTATTTTCCCCATTTCGATATTATTTCGTGATTATTTGATGATTTTCAGGATATGAAATATTGGGCTGAGCATGATGGACGAATCTGGAGTGGACTGGACGAAAGGAATGGGCCTAGGGTATTCTAGAAGCATCCGAGTTAAGTCGGTTGAAGAAAAAGAACAAAAATTCCCTCGGTAACCCGAGGGGCGGTGCTGACTTACCGAGGGTCCAGAATCTTCCGAAACGCGTTTTCTTGGACGAGAGGTCAAATTAGATGATTCTAAGTCGGTTTAGATAGCTATAAATAAGAGGCTTCGCCTCAGAACTCAATATACTCAAATTATTCAAGGAAATTATGCAATAAAAGTTCTTGTTCTTTATTTTATTTATTTTATGAGTTCTAGTCGGAGAGACGACATAGTCGCCGCCTAAAGAGAGATCCGAAGGAGATCTACGCTCGTCTTCGAGGGTATGAATTTCTGTCTTTTCCAAGATGTAGATCTATCGTTGTTCTATCCGACTAGTATGTTTTAATTGCTTATTTAGTTTAATTATGTAGTAGTTAGTTTATTTTACCCTATGTGTTATAGATCTGATTCGTTGGTGAAGAAATCATGAAATAATAGTTGCGTTCTTCAGATCTGCGACGGTCTGTATCGCTAGATCTGAATACCTAGTAAATTATTAATTCATGATAATCGGCGCCAGCTACGTTGATCGATAGATTTAATTTACATGTTAGTAGCCTGATCAACTATTTGCATGTTATCGTAAATTAACATGAAGGACCACAAGTGAAGTGTTAATTAGGACATTATCTAGATGGACCCTTGGAACGTCTGGTCAGTGTCGACAGCTGTCTAGGCAGGTTTGCGGTATGAGGTAACACTCAATATCGGCAGCTCTAGTTCTTTATGCGTATGAGCTATTACGGACCAATTAAAGAGAGTAGCTTGCGTATAGATTGTCTACTACCATTGTCGGAGTAGATAGGGTTAGGAGTTGTACCCGTAGCTGAACAATGAATAAATTCACCAATGGGGAGGACTGTCGCATGTGTGGGGGAAATAACTAATTACTCATAATTGAACTAATACATTAGAAACTCTTGTTGCTTAGTTGAACTTGCATATTCTTGTTAGTTTGAGGCACCAATACTACTGTCTATATATTTAGTTGGTCGTAGACCGTTATCGTGACAACTCAATCTTGATAATTGGACGTTCTTACGAGTCTCTGTGGGATTCGACCTTGACTCTATGATAGACCTAGTCCTATTGCTAGTAAGTGCTTTGCAAGCGATCAAGATTTTTTGCGCCATTGCCGGGGACTCGTGTCAAGAATACTCTTTATTTAAGATTGAGCTTGATGTATATATTTTGAGTCTGTTTAATCGAGTCTATTTTATAGTCTATTTATACTAGAGTCGTACATAGTCAGTTCTGTGAATTCGGGAAGAAAAGTGCCACCGGTTTACTGAGGGTTACCTCCGATGAAACGAGAGTCCCGATTTTCCGGATTTCGTTTCTGTTAATTCAGTGTCAGGTCAGTAGTCAGAGTCTGTATTTTTGAGTCTTCCAGGCGAGTATAACAGCCACCGAGGCAAGTTACTAACCTTTTTATTTTCTTTTTGAGTATTGAGTTCGCACGAAAGAGGAAGAGATTCCACATTTGGAAGATACTATGGCACAGAACGGACAGAATGGACAGAATGGAGCAGGAGTTGTGGTTCAAGCAGATAGGAGAACTCTATAGAGTTATGCAATGCCTACGATTGAGCAATTCGTGCCAGCAATTATTCAGCCTGAGGATGCAGCTGAGGTATTTCACCCTAAACCAAATGTTATACAAATGGTGACTAACTCCACTACCTTTCACGGAGTAATGAACGAAGATCATAGTGTACATGTCACCACCTTTCTGGAAATAGTCAGCACGGTTAAGCCAGCAGGAGTAGCAGGAGACAATATCAAGCTGAAATTGTTTCCATTCACTCTGAAAGACAAAGCAAAAATATGGTTATTGTCTCTAGCACCGGGATCGATCCAAACTTGGACCGATCTGTTGCAGAAATTTATGAATAAGTACTGCCCACTTGGGAAGTCACTACAGATGAGACAAGACATTATGAATTTCAAGTAGAAAACCATTGAAACCTTTGAAGAAGCATGGGAAAGATTTAAGGAAGCACAGAGGAGATGCCCTCATCATGACATCACTTTGCCCGTACGAATGCATAGTTTCTATCACGGATTGCGGCCAAGTGAGCAAATGAGAGTTGATGCATCAAGCAATGGATGTTTTGCGTTGCTATCACCTGAAGAAGCCGAAGAGAAATTGGAGCAAATTGCGCTTACAAGTCAATGGGGAACACACCAAGTTGAAACGGTCAAAGTAGCTGACGGCATATTTGGAGAAGATACTTCTCAAAAGATCTTATACCAGCTAATGGCAATGAATGAAAAGATAGATGGCATGCAAGATCGCATAGCCAAGGTTGAGAAAGTTCAAGAGATTGAAACGACCAACACTGAGGACATGAACTATATAGGTAGGCAAGGAAATCCTTATGGAGGCGGATATCGCCCAGGTTCTCACGACCACCCTGGTTTTAGACTGAGCGACCCTAATGGGGGTTTTCGACAAAGTGATTCAAACGGTGGAGAGAGACCGAGACAAACTGGTGGATTCCTACCTCAATTCAACAAGTCCGGTGGTTGGGAAGCAGTCATGGATAAAATGAGCTCAACTGTGACCGACACGGTTAATCAACTTACGAAATCCTTGATTTAGCTGAACACAAACTTCACCACATATTGTCAGAAGAATGATACCAGACTGACCAATCAAGAAGAATTAGTGTAGAATTTGTCACACCAAGTGAGGCAGATCGCAGAACAAGTGTCAGCCCGTCCTCCGGGAGGATTACCAAGTAATACTGAGAAGAACCCGAAAGACGTGAATGAAATCATGACTATAAGCGGAAAGGAGCTGCCTGGACCAGTTATACCAACTATCCAGGAAGAATTAGAAAGCAGTCAGCAGCAAAACGCAGCAGAATCTGGAGAAAAAGAGAGGCCTGTAACCCGGGACAATGCTCCGGTAAACCGGGAGTCTGAAAATGTAGCAGACAAGAAGGCAGAGCAGCAGCAGTCAGCAGGTAAGTCTTCACGAACTGTAACTATTAATCCTGCTACTTTACCCTACCCCCCTAAGAAATATAAGCCAAATAATGATGATGCGCGTTATAAAAAGTTTATAGAGATGTTTAAAAAGTTGCAAGTGAATATACCCTTGGTAGAAGCTCTGGTCGGAATGCCAGAATATGTAAAATTCTTGAAAAAAGCCATCTCTACCAAGAGAAAATTGTTGGACCTTGAGACTATATGCCTTAACGAGGAATGCTCGGCAGTTTTGCAATGCAAACTGCCTCCTAAGTGTAAAGATCCTGGGAGCTTCCTCATACTGTGCACAATTGGAGGAGTATGCCTGAACAAAGCATTATGTGATCTTGGAGCCAGTGTCAATCTGATTCCACTCTCCATCTTTCATAAGTTAGGCATGAAGGAGTTGAATGAAACATCTATAACCCTTCAATTAGCAGATAGGTCTATGAAGCAACCTTGTGGAGTGGTGGAAGATGTTTTGGTGAAAGTTGATAAGTTTGTATTCCCTGTAGACTTTGTGGAGCTAGACATGGAAGCTAATCACGATGTTCCATTGATCTTAGAAAGACCTTTCCTAGCTACGAGCAAAACATTGATAGTTGTTCATAAGGGTGATCTGATTTTGAGAGTGAATAAGGACAAAGTAGTGTTCAATGTGATGAATTCAATGAGATATGCTCAAGATGAAGGAGAAGCATGGTACATGCTAGATGCCATAGACGAACTTGTTTTAGAATTATATCAGCAAGTGGCACTAGACCCTGAAGTAGCACATACTTTACTCCTGAAGGATGAAGAAAGTTATGAGGAAACCTGGCCTGGGTGTAGTGAAGGTCAAGTGCGAAAAATAGAGCTTATATCTTCTATGGATTTAGGAGGAACAATTCATAAACCTTCATGGCACAAGTTCTTTGATTTGCAATTGACTAGTAAGTTGTTAAGATCGTCGTTAGAAGAGCCACCAAGGAACTTAACGTTAAAACCTTTGCCTTCTCACCTGAAGTATGTGTACTTACAAGATGATACTCTCCCCCTTATAATTTCAGCGTCATTATCACCTTTAGAGGAGGAGAAACTGTTAAGAGTACTGAGAGAGCATAAGGGAGCAGTTGGGTGGACAATTGCAAATATTAGAGGAATAAGCCCATCAGTGTGCATGCATAAGATCTCTGTAGATCCTGAAAAGAAAGAGGTAGCACAACCTCAAAGGAGGTTGACACCACAGATGAAGGATGTTGTTAAGGAAGAAATCATAAAGATGCTGGAGATGAGAATCATTTTCCCAATTGCAGACAGTGAGTGGGTAAGCCCGATTCATGTGGTACCCAAGAAAGGAGGATTCACTGTACAACCTAATGAGTTTGATGAGCTAATGCCCGTGAGATTAATTACTAGACATCGAGTTTGCATAGACTTCAGGAAGCTGAATGATGCAACTCGTAAAGATCACTTTCCCCTACCATTCATTGATCAGATGTTCAAAAAATTAAGCGGTCATGCGTTTTATTGTTTCTTAGATGGATATTCTGGTTATTATCAGATCCATATTGCCCCCGAGGACTGCGAGAAAACAACTTTCACATGTCCCTATGGAACATTTGCGTACAATCTCATGCCCTTTGGGTTATGTAATGCACCAGCAACATTCCAAAGGTGCATGATGTCATTATTTGCGGACATGGTGGAAGATTTTCTGGAGATTTTCATGGGTGATTTCTCTGTATTTGGAGATAGCTTTGATAAATGCTTGGTCAATTTGAGTAAAGTGTTGAAAAGATATGAAGAGACCAGCCTTGTACTTAACTGGGAAAAATTCCATTTCATGGTTACAGAAGGAATAGTGTTGAGACATAGGATTTCAAAGAAAGGAATGGAAGTTGATAGAGCAAAGATAGAGGTGATAGAGAAGTTACCCCCCCCAACAAACTTGAAAACGTTGCGAGCCTTTCTTGGTCACGTAGGATTCTATAGGAGGTTTATCAAGAACTTCTATAAAGTTTCTAGACCTTTGACGGAATTACTTGCAAAAGATGTACCTTTCGTGTTCGGAGAAGAGAGCAAGAAAGCATTCAACACATTGAAGCGAATGCTTATAACCGCCCCAATTCTGGTAGCACCAGATTGGAATAAACCTTTTGAGCTTATGTGTGATGCAAGCGACACGGCAGTTGGAGCAGCCCTGGGACAAAGGGAGGATAAAATCTTTAAGCCTATCTATTACGCCAGCCGTACCCTTAACATTGCCCAGAGGAATTATGCGACTACAGATAAGGAACTCTTAGCTATCATATTTGCATTTGACAAGTTTTGACCTTATTTGATAGGATCGAAAGTCACCGTATTCACTGACCATGCAGCTTTGAGATACCTTCTAACCAAACCAGACTCCAAGCCGAGATTATTGAGATGGATTCTACTCTTACAAGAGTTTGATGTGGAAATTAAAGATAAAAAGGGATCTGAGAACCCGGTGGCTGATCATCTGTCGAGATTAACTTTACTAGAGGAAGAGCAACCGACTGAGATCAAGGAAAGCTTTCTGGATGAAAAACTGTTTGCCGTCTTAGTGGTCGCTAGAGTTGAATCTTAGACCCGATATCCTACATTAAGAGTGGGCAAGGTATACCCTTGGTTTGCTAACATTGTCAATTATTTAGCAGGAAGGTACCTACCACCGGAGTTCATGAACGCAGATAAGAAGAAGTTCTTCACATATCTGAAGTATTATCATTGGGACGATCCCTACCTATACAAATTGTGCCCTGATTACATTCTTAGGAGATGCGTCCATGATGATTAGATTCCAAGTATTTTACACATGTGTCATGCTAGAGAAGCTGGAGGTCACTATGGGCCAGACAAGACAGCAACAAAGTGTTGGTCCCAGAGAAGGGTAAAACTATAGCCAGAGGGAAGGGGGGTGAATGACTATAGTGGAGTTTCAAAAAAATTTCTTGTAATTAAAAGCTTTTGGGCAGCGGATAAGTCCCTTCTTACTAGATTATTTCAAAGTAGTTTAAGCAATCAATAATATATGTTATAATATAAGCAATTAAATGAATGCGGTAACGAAAATTGCAGAAAGTAAATTGACACAAGGCTTATAGTGGTTCAGGGTGGTGTAATCCCTTAATCCACTCTTCTCCTGTGATGATTGGAGGAATTCACTATTGTTTTCACAGATACAATAGTACAATTGTCCTTGACTTCCCAAGCTTCACAATCTATCACTCCTTGACTGCAATAGCTTCAGTGACTCCGTCTTTTTCACTGCTCCTTAGGATCATATCCTTCAGCAGCTATCACAAACACAACTCCCTCTCAGATGGCTCTGATTCAGTTGCTTGATTTATGTGAATTGAATTCACCAACTTGTTGATCAATCTCAATGCTTGATGTTTGATTTGTAGCTCTTAGATTTGAGTTGATCACTGGATATTTCTTTTTAGCACAGATAGAAGATTTTTCACTTTGACAGAGTTTCTGCTCAGATTTATGATCGTTCTCTTGTATTCTTCTTTTTCTGCCAGTGCCTTCTATTTATGGCCTTGATTATTCTTGATTTGAATTTCCGTCCGTTGGCTATATTAATGAGGGGAATAATCCTTGATTTTATTCTGATTCCCCCTTAATTGTATTCTCCTTGATTTTAGTGATCGGATTTTTCTTCAAACGTTTACCATAAAATCTGTCCTTGATTGATCATCTCTTGATTGTGCATTTAATGCTTGATCTTCTGTATCTTCTTCATATTTCAATAATCTGACTAAGTAAGGTTTTCTCAGCCGTTCTTTGATCGGTCAGGTGATCCATCTGACTTTGTCGCTTAGATCTTCCTTCATTGCTTTGTCTTCACTCAGTTGAAAGTCAGTTTACTTTGCCGATTCACTGTTTCCTTCATTCTTTCAGTTTAAGGAGAATCCTTGTACTTCACTGATCCTTGATTAGTGGGAGATCAGTGTACACCATATTTAAACATTAAGTTTCATCACTTGAAACATAACTTAGACTTATCCAAGGTCATCACAGACTTCCTTGGTTATAAGTCAGACCATATGTCTTCATTGCTTCTCTGTTGATACTTGGCTGGCTTCACTCTGCCGAAAATATGTTTTTACTTTGCCGTTCAGCCAACTAGTACAATACTTGTCTGACTCAACTTATACAATATGTCAGACTGTAAGTAAAGACTATACAGAGTGTTCTAACTTATTTCAGGCTTGCTATAACAGCTAGTATGGCCATCATCAAAACATAATAAAATGTTCCTAATAATTTCCCCCTTTTTGATGATGCCAAAACCCTCATAAGCCTGAACATAAGTATGCCAAATTTTTCATAAAAGAACAACATAATAAAACTGAATAATTTTATTCATCCATTTAAGGGCATCCTGTTCAAAATTATTCAAGTGTTACAACTACATTTTGCTTAATTCAGCCTTGTACCTTTTGAACTTTGTGGTTTGGACCTCTTCCACATCTTTCCAATCAATCTCAGGAAACTTCCACTTCCAGTATGCTATAGCAGTGTATTCAGATACTCCTTGGAATACTTTCTTGGCAAAAAGTCTGTTAAAGTCAGGCATAGTTTCATTTGCCCTGGGCTCCCCAAAGTACTTCTCAAGTCTGTCCCTGGCCTCTGCAATGTGTGAGTTAGCAAATTTTAGATTTTTGTACAGACCCCATTGTTCTTGTTTATTCATTTTTCCCATAGGGTTGAAGAATTTTTCCATATAGTTGAAGTCTTCTTGTTGCTCAGTTGACAAGTCTTCTGGTCCCTTTGCAGAAAGTGGTATGGCTGAACTTGGTCTGCTGGTTCCACTACTTTGCTGGAGAGAGGCATGTTGTCCTTTGATGTCATTGTATATTTTGGCCATGTCAACTCTCCTCTGTTCATCCTGGTAGCTTAGCCAGTCAGCCCATGCTTGATCTTGTGTCAGATTTGGATACAACCCTTCTTGAGCTCTGAAGAATTCTCTCACATGATCTAGGATCTCAGCCTCATATTCTTGCCCGTTTCTGTGAGTTGGAAAACTTCTTTTCTCTCTGCTTGTGCTAGTTCTGTGTTCTTTTGCTGACCTCCTTTGAAGGCTTGATCCAGATCTTTGCTGTCCAGGTCTTTGCTGTCCACTTGATCTATCTCTATCATCATCCCTTCTTTGAAAATGATGAGGAAATCCAATGCAGGGTTCATTTAGGGCCTTTTCTCTTTCTTCTCTAGCCCTCTTTTGCTGCTCTTCTGCCTCATTTCTGATCCTGATTTCTCTATCCCTTGCCTCAGCTGTTCTTCAGTGAAGTTTGGGGGTCTAATCGTTGAACTTTTAGGCTTATCTTTACTTTCCCCAGCATCATCCCTTTGCTGGAGTAAGATGCTATTTGTAGCCTCTATTGTGCCAATCAGAGAGTCTAATTTTGACTCAATGGATGTGAATCTATTGTCATGATCAGTCAGTTTCTCAGTGACACTGCGGAATCTTGTGCCAAATGCCACTTCCATAGAGTCATTTTCCTGAGAGATGTGTTGTCTGAGACCTGTAAGGTTGTTTGTGATATTGATGTTGAGATGTCTCATCAGATCTCCTTGGCGTTGCACAACAATGTTCTGCGCATCAATATATTCAGCAATGGCCTGAAATTTTCGCTCAATGGAGTAGCTTTTGTCATTGAATGTTGAAGTCATGGATCTGAGGTGCATGGCTTGCTGCTCGAATTCTTCAACCAGCAGATCTACTACTTTTTCAAAAGTCTCATTTGAGATGCCAGTGGCTAGCTGAGAGAGTTTGTGCCGGATGTCGGCTGGTTCCGGATCTGTTTGTTGTCCTTTGTCTTGATGTTGAGTAACATCTGCATTGACTTCCAAATCTTCAAGTATTTGGGTGGATGAGAATGCTGGTGTGGTTTGGATACCTATTCCCCCTTGCTCTGTGCTGGGGATTCCCTTGACTGGAGTGGCAGCAGCTGAGCCATTGTCTAATACTACTGTCGGCTGACTAGTAGTATCCACATGAGTTTATGGAATTTGCTCAGGATTGTTAGCTGGCTTAGCTTGTGATGTTGGTGAGGTTGTCTCAGCTGGTGTTGACTTTGCTGGACCTTGTGGTTGTAGAAACGAACTTAGGAGAATGTTGTCATCAATTGCATCTGGTGTAGGGGTATCCTCTTCTCCTTGTTTATCACCATCATTAGCGTGGGGATTATCATCATAATTGTCATCATGATCATCACCATCATCCTGATCAGTATTGTCCTGATCATCTTCACCGTCTTCCGAGTCATCACTGTTTTGGTCAGGGATCTGTGGCAGTTTTGCCTTTGCTGCATCAACCATATCCCAGAGTGGAGATTCATCAAGTACACCAACCAGGGTTGTGATTCCCATAAAATTGAAAAACCAGGCCTCCTCAAAAAGCATGCGTTCGGAGTCTTGAAGTTGATTCTGGAATCCCCTTCCTTCCACTTAAGATATTCTGCAATTCTATCATCTATGTCATTTGCAGACATTTGTGCAGGTTCTTTTGGAGTTTCTTCATCGTTATCTCCAGCATCACTTGCAGTCTCCTTATGTGGAGGTTGTTCATTTTCACTGCCACTCTCTTCCTGTGGTTGTTCTGCTTCACTTTCATAATCTTCTGCTTCTTCTTCATCAATTAACCGTCCAAAGTTTTCTTTGTCCAGGTTTCTTTGAACTTTTTGTTTCTTTCTTTGGCCAGAGGGATGTGTTGTGGTTTTCTTTCTCTTCCCTCCTTCTGATTTCTTTTGCTGTTTGACATAGGTAAACATGACTTTGGATTCATGCAGTTTGTGGAGTTTTACAACAGGAACTTGGAGACATTGTAGCAAATAGTGCAACTGAATCCCATATGACTTTTTCACCCAAAATTGGCCATTCTTCTTCTTCCTTTCTGCTATCCCCTTTTTGGCCGCATTAGCTTCACCTTGAATTTGCTCTTTGATTCTCAAGAAGAAGTAGGTTGCCCAATTGAATTCCAAGTTGTTGTAGATGATTCCCATCAGTCGCATTCTGGCTTCTGTCATGACATTATTTGCCCCTAGCTTTCCTTCAATGCTTTTTCCAATTAGGGCACTGAACTCACCGAAAGGTTTATTTAGTGCAGATCTGAGGCAATTGACCTTCTTAGATCCTGGATTTGCAGTTTTGGCGATTGTTGTCCAGAAATCATCCAAGTTTTGTGGTACCAATTATTTGACCCTTATTTGAAAGTTTAAGGTGAGTACGAATTACCTTTGCCGTGATGACCACTTCTGTGCCGTTGACAGATGCAACAATCTTGTCTTCCTCCCATTCATCACATTCTTCTGCAAGGAGCCCAGAAACATATTTTGCAGTTTTCCAGAAGGAGATTAGATTTTCATAACAGATTTCGGTTATTGGAGGATTTAGAAACGTTGATAATCTTAGGTTTTTGCATCCAGCTGCCAAGCGTTTTGCTTCCTCATCATTTCCGCATAGTTTCAAGTAGTGTTCTTCCTGAAACAACGACCCGGTAGCAATCGAATTTTCATATCTAGCTTGGGTGTTTGAGGAGGATGAAGCCATTGTTGGAAGTTAAGAGAATTTTTTAAGGAGAGCTTCGAATTTGCAATAGAATTTTTGATTTGCAAGAGAGTGTAAAGATTTCTGAAATACCTCTAAGTGTTGTTTATATAGAATGGTTTGGGTAGTGTGAATGTGGAAGGATTTTATGACATAATGGTGTGATTTTGTGTATATGAATCCCGATATTCGAGTGAAGTGGGGGAGTGGATTGAGGTAACTAATGATAAATCTCGAGAATCGAGGCGTTTATAATCAGAGAAATTATATGGTTACCTCCATAATTGTAAATTGATCTCCACGTGTATAATCTTCCACAATATAATTCTCCATAACTTCCTTATTCTCCACGTGTATAAAAGTTGATTTTGTTCACACTATAATTTGCCCATATCTTCATTCTATATTTCGGTGGAGTGCCTTGGCTGGTCACTTAGCCGATGTAGTGAATTTTTCACGGAGCTGTTTTATTCTACTGTTCCTAACAATCAGTGAAGTTAACTTCACCGAGTATCAGTGCCTTACCTGCTACATCTCCTGTAATGGCAAAGGTTTAAGCAACTGATGAAGTCACTTGGCTGATTACTCCAGTTGGCCGCTTTTTGGTACTTAGTCAATTTCAATCATTCCTAATCAATTCTTAACTTGCTAAATCTTTCATGACTGAGTGGTTTAGTGAAAATGTCAGCCAATTGATCTTCAGTGGGTATGTATTTTAGGATGACATCTCCTTTTTCAACATGATCTCTGATAAAATGATGTCTTACATCAATGTGCTTTGTTCTTGAATGCAACACTGGATTTTCAGTGATAGATATGACACTTGTGTTGTCATACATGATTGGGATAGTCTTTTCCTCCACTCCATAATCCCTTAGCTGTTGTCTAATCGAAAGTACTTGTGCACAACAACTGCCTGCTGCTATATATTCTGCTTCAGCTGTTGATGTAGATATGGAGTTTTGCTTTTTACTGAACCAAGAGACTAGCCTGGTGCCTAGCATCTGGCATGTTCCAGAGGTGCTTTTTCTATCTATCTTGCATCTAGCATAGCCAGAGTCTGAATATGACATTAACTTGAATCCTCCATTTTTTGGATACCAAATTCCAACATTAATAGTGTTTTTCAGGTATTTGATTATTCTTTTTGCTGCTAGAAGATGTGATTCTTTTGGTTGAACTTGAAACCTTGCACATACTCCTACTGCAAATTCTATATCAGGTCTACTAGAAGTTAGATAAAGTAGGGATCCAATGATTCCTCTATACATTTTCTGATCAACATCTTTTCCAGCTTCATTTTTTCCAAGAATGACTCTTGCACACATTGGTGTATCTACTGTGCCACTTGTGTCCATACCATATTTGTGTATTATGTCTTTTGTATACTTGGCTTGACTGATAAAAATATCATCCTTCATTTGTTTCACTTGAAGACCAAGAAAGTAATTTAACTCTCCCATCAGGCTCATCTGAAATTTGCTCTTCATCAGATTTTCAATTTTTTCACACAGCTTTTCATACTCTGATCCAAAGATGAAGTCATCAACATAGATTTGTACTAGCAAGGTACTTGATCCTTCCTCTAATTTGAACAAGGTTTTATCTATAGTTCCCTTGTTGAATCCATTCTTGATCAGAAATTGTGATAGTGTTTCATACTAAGCTCTAGGTGCCTATTTGAGTCCATAAAGAGCTTTCTTGAACTTGAATACTTTGTCTTCTTTTCCTTTGAGTTGAAAACCAGGAGGTTGTTCCACATATACTTCTTCTTCCAAAAGTCCATTCAGAAATGCACTCTTGACATCCATTTGATAGACTTTGAAGTCTTTGTTTGCAGCAAAAGCTAGAAAGAGTCTGATTGCCTCCAGTCTTACCACTGGTGCAAATGTTTCATCATAATCTATTCCTTCTTCTTGAGAATAACCTTTTGCAACTAGCCTTGCTTTGTTTCTGACAACTGTTCCTTGCTCATCCATCTTGTTTCTGAATACCCATTTTGTTCCAATGATGTTGGCTGTGTCTGGTCTGTCAACAAGTTACCAGACTTCATTTCTTTCGAATTCATTTAGTTCTTCTTGCATGGCTGTAATCCAATCTGCATCTTGAATTGCATCATCTATTGTCTTAGGTTCCACTTGTGATAGAAAACATGTTAGCATATGCTCCAGTTGTCTTCTGGTTCTAACTCCCGTGTGAATATTTCCAATGACTTGTTCTTCAGGATGATCTCTCAGCCAAACTAGGTCAAGTTAAAGTTGTTCTTTATTTGGTGCTTCTGCAACTTCAGGTTCTGCATGAGCTTCAAGTTCTGGTGCTTCTTCTGTTGTGTTGACATCTGGCTCATTTTGATTTTCAAAATGATGATTCAGAATGGTAGCTAGTATGGTTGTATTTGTATATAATTCCCTTTGTGTTGCTTTTTCTTCTTGATCTTGTAGACTTTCACCATTTGTGTTTGGTTCATCAAATACTACATGTATTGATTCTTCAATCACTTATGTTCTTTTGTTGAGAACTCTGAATGCCTTGCTGGTGTCTAAGTATCCCATAAAGATTGCTTCATCAGCCTTTTCATCAAAAGTGTGTAACTGATTCCTGTTCAAGACAAAACATTTAAATCCAAACATGTGTAAGTGTGAGATGTTAGGTTTTCTTCCATTCCATATCTCATATGGAGTCATTCCATGATGTTTGTTAATGATTGATCTGTTCTGTGTATAGCATGTTGTGTTTGCTGCTTCAGCCCAAAACCTCTTTGGTAGGCATGCTTCTGCAATCATTGTTCTGACTGCTTCTTTGAGTGTTCTGTTTCTTCTTTCTGCTACACCATTTAGTTGTGGAGTTTCTGCTGCAGATAATTGATGTAATACTCCATTTTCTTCACAATAAGTTCTGATTACTTCATTTAGAAACTCTATGCCTCTATCTGATCTAATCTTGATAATGTTTAGTTCTTTCTCATTTGGAATTCTTCTTAGTAGATCTGGTATCTTCTTGAGTGTCTCTCTCTTCTTGTTCATGAAGATGGTCCAGGTGAATTTGGAGAAGTCATCAACCACTACTAGAATGTATTTCTTACCACTTACACTTACTGGTGTGACTGGTCCAAACAGGTCCATATGTAACAGATGTAGAATTCTTGTTGTTGATTGATAGGGCTTTGACTTAAAAGAACTTTTGATTTGTTTCCCTTTCTGACAAGCATCACAAAGACTTTCTTTCTTGAATGTGATCTCAGGTAGGCCTTCAACTAACTTGTTCTTTGATAATGTGTTGATGGTTTTGAAATTCAGATGGTTTAATCTTCTATGCCAAATCCAACTGGTTGATTGTTTATTTTTGACAAAAAGACATGTTTCTGCTTTAGCTGTTGTCCAATCCACCACATACATGTTGTCTTCCCTTTTTCCTGTAAGAACTACTGTGTTGGTTTGGCAGTGAATCACTTTGCATCATTCCTTGTTGAAGTGTACATTGTAGCCTTTGTCACAGAATTGACTTCCCCCTTAATCTTGCTAGGTTTTCTTTGCCTCCAAATGTGACTTTGGGTCCATCAAAAGCTTTGAAATCAGTGAGCCATCCTTTGTTCCCTGTCACTGTTTGGGTCCATACCTGTTAGCAGTCATGCCTCCTACTCTAAGTGTATATCCAAATGATCTTCTTTTTGGATAGTTAAAATCATCAACTTCATATGTATAAGGCATGGCGGAATCGCTTCTGATATTTCTATTGAAGGTATTCTGATACCTTTCTCTACTTTTGGGTGCATTTGCATCCTTCTTCACCTTCCAATATGCAGTGGGAAACCTATGTTGCTTCATGTGTTTAGGAACATGCCTAGATTGACTTTTCTTAAACACATGATGCATATCATGGTATGGTTTCTTCTTGTATTTTGGAGGTGCAACATTCCAATCATCCTCTGAAGGATAAAGTCTTCATTTACCTTTCAGTAGGTCTTTGTTTTTGGTTGACTGGAATGATGGTTTAGTCTGCTGTTTTACTATATTTGGTTTTGACTTCACTGGTACAGGATGAGTGGTTGAAATTATGGTCTGTCCTTTTCTGAACTTTGGTCCATTGTTGGTCCTAGATTCAGAATTGTTTTGTCCATTGTTTCTATTCTCATCCTGACTGTTGTAGCCAAGACCAGATCTGGATCCAAACCCTTTTTAGGGTTTGTAAGCTGGTGCATTTAGTGGTGCAGTGGTGTTTTTAGCTGCTAGGTGGATTTTGTTGGGGAGATTTTCCATCATTAAAACAAAAGAAAATTTATAAACCTATACTTAACATGCAAACTAACTCCTAACCGACCAAATATCGGGTAGTTGATAGCATAGTAGGGTAAGTACAGGGTCGATCCACAGGGAATTGGGATATTGAATCTAATCTAATTAATCCTACCAATTGCTACTCAAGAAACGGAAGACAAAACGTAAAAACAGAAAAGAACAATCAAATAAATCTAACCTATAAAACAAAATAAAACAATCTAAACTAAAAACATGGGATCAAACAACCAATATACAAACCTATGTGATCTCAATCCTAGTTCAATTCATGATTCTAATTCGATTTGTGGTTTCACCTTTTCACGAGACACAAATCCCTAATCTCTTAGTGAATTTATCTCTCAAGAACTCCTACTTTCATAGCAACTTCAATTATCTATCTCTCATCTTTCGAATGTTGAGACTGATTTTCAATACAAAACTCGGTGTAGATTCAAGTTACTCTCGTATAGCCGATTCTAACAACCTAGGAATCTAACCGATTAATCTGTCACATAATCAACGGATAAAAACCCTATCTTTCTATGGTGATCTAAGGTTTATGCAACTTCCGTATTATAAACATCAATAGAAAACAAATCTTTCAATCTATTCTCATAGCATCATAAACACATAGAAAAGATACAAAACGAAATCAAAATTATGAAGAAAAACTGGAATTGAATTAATCAAAAGAGAACTCACATAGTCTCATACATTGAAGGATCCAAGAACGGAAAAGAAAACATCTAATCTACTCCTAATCTAACCTTGGTTCACCCGAGCACAAGGCTCGGGTGACCGGACTTCAAAGCTCCAAGATGCGGCTGCTCCTCTAGGGTTTTGTGTATGAGAAATTATGTGTATAATTAGGGTTGGGCGCAGCTGTTTAAATAGAAGATTAAGTCGGCTGGCTCAAAGTCGGTTCCGGACGCCCGTTTAAATAACCGGACGCCCGTCCGGAATGCTTGGACGGGTACTGGACGCTAGTCTGGACAGCGTCTGAACTCTCTGTTATGATTTTATGCCTTTGAACGCTCGTTCAGATTTTTAAACGCCAGTTCTGATCTGGACGCTCGTTCGCCTTATTTGGACGCCAGTCCACTGTCGAAATCTTGATATTTCCATCTTTATCTTCATTGATTTCTTTCCTTATCTCTTTTATTCTTCCATATCTTTGATTGATCCTCTCTCATCTCGAAATTAGCTCTTTAGGATCATCTTTTCCATCATCAATGAGTATCTACACAAGGATCAAAACATACCAAAGCGTAACATATTTCCAAAATAACATAAAATCACCAAATAAGCATATAAATCGATACGTTTTCATATTTAACCATTAAAAACACCATTTACTCAATTAATCAATTATAAGCTCGATTTCTATATAAATCATAAGAATATGGGGGAAAATTGATATATAAAATATATGTAAAAATCACTATAAATTGACCCTTATCAGATTTCCTCAGCTGATCTGTTAGCAGTGGATGAGTCATCATCTGCTGCTTTTTGATTAGACGAGTATATCTCCTTAGTAGCTAATTCAGCTTTCAATTTGTCTAGTTGTTCCTTCAATCTTTTATTTTCTTTTCTTAGATCCTTACATTCCTTTTCCAGAATTTCATGATTCATCTCAATTTCATCAAATTTAGTCATGAGATTTGGGACTAGGGCTGCAGGATCCAATGGGAGAATAGAAGATTGTGCAGTGTTAGATGTGGATGCATTTGATGAAGAGTAAGAACTAGATGTTACCTCAGTTTCATCAAATTCTTTGACCATAAGACATGGATTTGCTTTTTCATTATTTGAGCTGTCACATTCGTCTTCATCTAATTCTTTGGTCATGAGACATAGACATGCTTTCTCATTGTTTGAACTGTCTTCTTCATCACTATTATCTAAATCATTTTCAGATGATTCTTCATTCTTTTCACTGTTGGATTCAGCCTTGAGTGCTTTTTTGCCTTTCTTCTTTTCAAATGCTTTGTACTTCTTCTTTTCCTCATCTTTATTGTTTTCTTCTGGGCAATCAGCCTTGAAGTGTCCTTTCTTGTTGTAGTTGAAGCATCTGTATTCATCATCTCTTTTCTTTATTTCTTTGTTTGAGCTTGACCTCTTGTTTGATGATGAGTTTCCTTTGAATGGATTCTTTTTGCTAAACCTATCAAAACGTTTAACTAATAAAGCTACATGTTCTTTGAGTTCTAGCGTCTCTTTGCTGATGCAATCAGCAAAGTTACTTTGCTGTGGTGCTATCGGTGCACTGGTTCTTTGTGTCTCGCCAGAGCACCATCTTCACCGTTCAATTCGAATTCATGAGCTTTTAGTTGGGACATCAGAGTCGGGTGTCAGTGTTTGCAAGATTTGTTGTACCTCTGATTACTGATGTTATGATCTTCCATCTTTCAGGCAAGCCTCACAATATCTTTAAACACACTTCTTTCTGGGGGTATGTGTGTCCAAGTCATTGCGCTTCATCGATGATGCTTGAGAATCTCGTTGTCCATTTGATCAATGGATTCACCAGCCTTCATCTTAAAGTTCTCAAATTTCTGTTTTGCAATAGATAATTTGTTTTCTTTAACTGCCTCAGATCCTTCATTTATCAGTGCCAGCTTGTCCCACATCTCCTTTGCTGTTTTGCAATCTTTGATTCTCATGAACATGTTTCTATCTAGGGTCTTCAAGATCATATATTTTGCAACAAAGTCTAGATTTGCTCTTCTTCTGTCATCCTTGGTCCAATCTTTCTTGGGTTTATCCACTTCTTTTCCTTGATCTGCTCCCGTGGTTATCACAGTTATGATCATGATTGGGCCATAATTGATTACATCCAGCATCTCCTCATGAGTTGCTGCAAGATGAGATAACATTCTTATTTTATATTCATCAAAATTATTAACCTTAAAAACTGGTATTTTAGACATACAGTTTGAATCCATAAGTACAGATTTGATATATTAATGTATCTAAGAAATCGCAGAATTGAAAACTACTTTGAAAATATGTGATCTCCTTGTTACCAGAAATTAGATCTGAACAGGTTCTGATACTAGGAACACTGCTCTGCTACCAATTGTTGGTCCCAGAGAAGGGTAAAACTATAGTCGAGGGGGGGGGGGGGGGGAATGACTATAGTGGAGTTTCAAAAACTTTTCTTGTAATTAAAAGCTTTTGGGCAAATGGATAAGTCCCTTCTTACTAGATTATTTCAAAGTAGTTTAATCAATCAATAATATATGATATAATATAAGCAATTAAATGAATGCAGTAAGGTAAATTGCAGAAAGTAAATTGACACAAGGCTTATAGTGGTTCAGGGTGGTGTAATCCTTTCATCCACTCTTCTCCTCTGATGATTGGAGGAATTCACTATTTTTTCACAGATACAATAGTACGATTGTCCTCGACTTCCAAAGCTTCACAATCTACAAGACTATTACTCCTTGACTGCAACAGCTTCAGTGACTCAGTCTTTTTCACTGCTCATTGGGATCAAATCCTTCAGCAGCTATCACAAACACAACTCCCTCTCAAATGGCTCTGATTCAGTTGCTTGATTTATGTGAATTGAATTCACCAACTTGTTGATCAATCTCAATGCTTGATGTTTTATTTGTAGCTCTTAGATTTGAGTTGATCACTGGATATTTCTTTTTAGCACAGATAGAAGATTTTTCACTTTGACAGAGTTTCTGCTCAGATTTATGATCGTTGTCTTGTATCCTTCTTTTTCTGTCAGTGCCTTCTATTTATAGCCTTGATTTGAATTTCCGTCCGTTGGCTATATTAATGAGGGGAATAATCCTTGATTTTATTCTGATTCCCCCTTAATTGTATTCTCCTTGATTTTAGCGATCGGATTTTTCTTCAAACGTTTACCATAAAATCTGTCTTTGATTGATCATCTCTTGATTGTGCATTTAATGGTTGATCTTCTGTATCTTCTTCATATTTCAATAATCTGACTAAGAAAGGTTTACTCAGCCGTTCTTTGATCGTTCAAGTGATCTATCTGACTTTGCCGCTTAGATCATCCTTCACTGATTTGTCTCCACTCAGTCGAAAGTCAATTTACTTTGCCGATTCACTGTTTCCTTCATTCTTTCAGTTTAAGGAGAATCCTTGTACTTCACTGATCCTTGATTAGTGGGAGATCAGTGTACACCATAGTTAAACATTAAGTTTCATCACTTGAAACATAACTTAGACTTATCCAAGGTCATCACAGACTTCCTTGGTTATAAGTCAGACCATATGTCTTCATTGCTTCTCTGTTGATACATGGCTGGCTTCACTCTGCCAAAAATCTGTTTTTACTTTGCCGTTTTGCCAACTAGTATAATACTTGTCTGACTCAACTTATACAATATGTCAGACTCTAAGTAAAGACTATACAGAGTGTTCTAACTTATTTCAGGCTTGCTATAACAGCTAGTATGGCCACCATCAAAACATAATAAAATGTTCCTAACACAAAGGTACTGCAGTGTGGATTCTATTGGCCAACAATTCATAAATCTACTTATGAGTTTACAAGAGCCTGTCATTCCTGCCAAATGACTGGTAACATTTCTAAGAGGAACGAGATGCCACTGTAGAGTATCTTAGAAGTGGAAGTATTCGATGTATAGGGAATTTATTTTGTGGGACCATTCACATCGTCAGAATCAAATCGTTACATCCTGGTAGCAGTCGATTATGTTTCCAAATGGGTGGAAGCAGTGGCTTCACTTACTAATGATGACAGGGTTGTCCTGAGATTTCTTAAGAAAAACATTTTGATGAGGTTTGGTGTGCCCAGAGCCATAATTAGTGACGGAGGGAGTCATTTCTTTAATAGGTTGTTTGAGAAGTTGATGATGAGATATGGGGTTAGACATAAGATTCCAGCAGCATATCACCCCAGACAAGTGGAAAAGTAAAAGTCACGAATAGAGAAATTAAGAGGATCTTAGAGATCTGTGAATCCCATGAGGAAAGATTGGTCTTTGAAATTAGATGACGCTCTGTGGGCGTACAGAACAGCGTATAGGACCACGATTGGGATGTCACCATATATGATAGTGTTTGGAAAAGCATGTCATTTACCGGTAGAACTCGAGCACCGAGCGCTGTGGGCTACGAGGTTTCTAAACATGGATGAGGATTTAGCCGGTGAAAAGAGATTGCTAGAGCTGAATAGATTGGAAGAGTTTCGACTTCAAGCGTATGAGAATGCAAGGATTTACAAGGAAAGAATGAAACGCCTGCATGATAAGAAGATTCTAAAACACACATTTCAAGTGGGAGAGAAAGTGCTCGTGTACAATTCGCGTCTTCGTCTTTTTCTTGGGAAATTGAAGTCTAGATAGTATGGATCACATGTAGTCATGAACGTCTTCAATTCAGGTGCATGTGAAGTAAGAAATGAACGCTCTGGGAAAACTTTCACAGTTAACGGCCACAGGCTGAAACATTACCTAGAGCACAATTATAACCCTGAATTGGAAGTTTTTGCGTTAGAGGAGCCAGAATAAGAATGAATGAGCCCTATCAGTACAGTCGAGCTGATGATTATAAACTCAGAACTATTTCTAAACCCTTATTTATTGCTTTTGTTTATTTTATTTTGAGTCAATAAAGTAGCATGACAATCATAAGGTTTTTTTTATATCATATATATCTTCAGTCATCTGGCTAGAGATATATGTGGTTTTTTCCTTCACGATTCTCATGTGATGCCCTCGTAAAAGTTTTCATGTCTTGCTTAGGCCAATGACAGAATAAAGTGGCTTAAACAGTTTTTGCGCATTCCTCTGGTATGCACAATTACTACCACCTTATTTTACTGTTGCCCTTCGCATGTTACTCACAGTTTTTGGAAGAATTTTGGAAAGCAGGTATAAACTTGGAAGAGGAATAACCTAGGAGCTAATGATTCTACTCCCGGATTCGTTTTGACTCAACCAACATTTCCAGAGCTAAGTACTTTTTCTTCTCTTTATTATTAGTGATTGGGGACAATGTCTATAATAAGTGGGGGGTAAGATGTCTTAGCTGGGTAGTCAAAAAAAGGGAATATTTGCACGTTTTCGAGTAAGGAATCGGTAGAAAAGGAGCCCAAGTTCAATTTGATGTGAGTTATAGCATATTAAATTTAGTATGTAAGAACGAGCATATGTTATGTTGCGTGAAGTAGTAACTTATTAATTATTATTCTATCATTGCAATCAATATTCGAGCACATAATATGAGTGAGAAGTGTTTAAGATTAGATGATGAGTTGTTTTAACCGGGAATCATTATTTGTTTGTCTATATACTTTAAAAACTTGTTGTAAGCCAAGGGAAGCAACTTGGATGACGAAAGGCAACCGGGACAAACGGACTTGTGAGAGAGAGAGAAAAAAGTGAGGAAATCTGCCAGAAAAAATATATAGAAAAAAAGAAAGGAAAGAAAAATTGGAAAAAAATGCAATAAAGGCAGTGAGGGAAGCGAACTCGTGTAAAAAGGGCACGACCCTCACATAAAAAGAAAAAAACGAGGACTTAAGAGCGATGCTCAGTCCCCGAGTCCGCCCGAACCAATATCGGTACCATGTTGTGTAACCGAGTCTGAAGGTAAGATGAGCGTGTGTATGTACAAGCAAGTTAAGATTGTGTGGTTACTACAACTTGATTCTTCTCACGAACGCACTATCACGACTGATTCATCACACGACACATTGATGCATGATAAGTAGTGATTAACGGGGAGCTTATGGAATGTGGCTCAATGTATGTTTCTACCGGAAATCTTTATTGAATATGTGGTAGTTGATGGGGATTGTTCTTGGAGCTACATTCCGCATTGATACTCTGCTTGCGGACAAGCAGAAGGCTAGTGGGGGGTAGTTGTTGACGGTTAAAATAGTCTATCCTACGGCATCAATATTCTATCCAATATGAGCTAAAAATAGTTGTTTCGACCAATAAAAGTGAACCATTTACGTTGAATATCATATGTCGGGTTCGTGAGTCGAGAAATCTGTACCTAGCGTTTATTTTCCCTATTTTGATATTATTTCGTGCATTATTTGATGATTTTCAGGATACGAAATATTGGGCTGAGCACGATGGATGAATCTGGAGTGGACTGGACGAAAGGAATGGGCCTAGGGTATTCTAGAAGCATCCGAGTTAAGTCTGTTGAAGAAAAAGGACAAAAATGCCCTCGGTAACCCGAGGAGCGGTGCCGACTTACCGAGGTTCCAGAATCTTCCGAAACGAGTTTTCTTGGACGAGAGGTCAAACTAGATGATTCTAAGTCGGTTTAGATAGCTATAAATAAGAGGCTTCGCCTCAGAACTCAATGTACTCAAATTATTCAAGGAAATTATGCAATAAAAGTTCTTGTTCTTTATTTTATTTATTTTATGAGTTCTGGTCGGAGAGACGACGGAGTCGCCGCATAGGGAGAGATCCGAAGGAGATCTACGCTCGTCTTCGAGGGTATGAATTTCTGTCTTTTCCAAGATGTATGTTTTAATTGTAATTTAGTTTAATTATGTAGTAGTTAGTTTATTTTACCACATTTGTTATAGATCTGATTCGTTGGTGAAGAAATCATGAAATAATAGTTGCGTTCTTCAGATCTGTGACGGTCTATATCGTTAGATCTGAATACCTAGTAAATTATTAATTCATGATAATCGGCGCCAGTTACGTTGATCGATAGATTTAATTTACATGTTAGTAGCCCGATCAACTATTTGCATGTTATCGTAAATTAACATGAAGGACCACAAGTGAAGTGTTAATTAGGATATTATCTAGATGGTCCCTAGGAACGTGTTGGTCAGTGTCGACAGCTGTCTAGGCGGGTTTGCTGTATGAGGTAACTCTCAATATCGGCAGCTCTAGTTCTTTATGCGTATGGGCTATTACGGACCAATTAAGTAGGGTAGCTTGCGTATAGATTGTCTACAGCCATTGTCGGAGTAGATATGGTTAGGAGTTGTACCCGTAGCTGAACAATGAATAAATTCACCAATGGGGAGGACTGTCGCATGTGTGGGGGAAATAACTAATTACTCATAATTGAACTAATACATTAGAAACTCTTGTTGCTTAGTTGAACTTGCATATTCTTGTTAGTTTGAGGCACCAATACTACTGTCTATATATTTAGTTGGTCGTAGACCGTTATCGTGACAACTCGATCTTGATAATTGGACGTTCTTACGAGTCTCTGTGGGATTCGACCTTGCCTCGCCGGTACTCTGCTACGATAGACCTAGTCCTATTTCTAGTAAGTGCTTTGCACACGATCAACTAACAAGAGAGTCTAAGGTATCCGGGGAAGTGCGTTTGCTGACTGTGGCATATATGTAATCCCGCAAATATCCAGGTGGACGACGAGGTCGAATTGATCGTTGAGGAACCTGATGAAGATGAGGGTCATATGATAATGTATCAGGTTGCTCTTGTTCTGGTTGGTGTAAAAGATTTTCAGAGTCTTCCCTAGCTGTAGGAGCAAAATCAGTCATATCAAAATGATCCAGATCTGTTACTAAACATGGTGCAGGTAGAGGAATATTGTTTGAATTAGCACGGTATATGCAGTGTGAAAAGGGAATACCAGCTCATGGAAGAAAACATCCCTAGAAATGAATAGCTCTCTTGTAAGTAAATCAAGAAGTATGTCCCCTTTACACATTTCTGACATACCCAAATTTACACATGTACGGGCTCTTGTATCAAATTTACTCCGGTCTCTAGTGAGAGTAGATGCAAACACCAAACAACCAAAAGCCCTCAAGTGTTTGATGTCAGGAGGTTTATGAAAGAGTTGTTCAAAAGGAGTGGATTTGTGCAATAAAGGAGTTGGTGTCAAATTAATGAGTTGGACGGCATGCTGTATACAGTGTCCCTAATAAAGGACTGGAATATTTGCTTGAAGTTTTAGCAATCTAGAACCGTTTAAGATGTGTTGGTGCTTTTGCTCCACCACCCCATTTTGTTGTGGGGTGGAAACACAATTTTGTTGGTGAATGATGCCCCTCTCATCATAAAATTCAGGCCAATCAAACTCAGCACCTTGAACTGTTCTCAAGACTTTAACATGCTTATGAAATTGTATAGATACGTAAGCACAGAAACTCCTCATCAAATGTCTGACCTCTCCTTTGTTTCTTAGCAAGAAAACCCATGTAAAACTGCTAAAATCGTCTACTACTGTCATAAAAAAATGATGTCCATAGACTGTTGCATCCTTATACGGGCCCTAAATGTCCATATGGACCAAATCAAAACAAGATTCCACAGAACTTGTGCTCAATGGAAAAGATAAACGCTTTATTTTGGCTTGAGGACATACATAACAAACACTATCCGGTAGACTCACATCCTCATAAACCTGTCTAACTACATTCATTCTCTGTTTGGACATATGCCCTAGCCTCATATGCCACAATAGATCTTTATTGGGAGGGACATCTAACAAGTTGCTAGAATTATTACAAACAGTCTTGATAAGTCTTCTCCTTTGCTCCAAGCTTTCATCCACTTTCAGAAGGTACAAACCTCTTTCCTTATTAGCTATACCAATCTTCTGCCCAGTGTTCTTGGCCTGTATACAACACAGACCAGCCACAAACACAACACAGACAGATGTATCAGCAGTTAGCTTTCCCAAAGAGATCAAATTACAATGAAAGGCAGGAACACACAGCACTCCATACAAAATCAATTTATCACTTAACTTTACTGTGCCTACATGTGATACACACAGTTTCACCGTTTGGTAAACTTATTGTAACTCCCAATACCTCATTAACATCTTCAAACACATCAATAGAATAGGCAACGTGATCCGTTGCTCCAGAGCCAAGAATCCAAGTACCTAAAGATTTACCTTGTAGCTCCTTATTATCTTGCTTAAAACTTGCTGTCATGACAATGGCCTGGTTGACAGTGTGATCGATCTTCTCATCCAGAGTAATCTGGTCCAAAAATTTTGTCAACTTCTGCAATTGGTAAACTGTAAGTCCTAGGTTAACTTCATGTGACCTCTCTACCTCATTTTTCTGAAATACATCACCAGCAACCGAAAATTCTTCCCTTTCTGTAAGATTTACTTTCTTCTTAAACTTACAATCTAGTGGATACCCGTTCTTCTTATAGCAATTCTCAATGGTATGTCTATTGAAGCCACAATAAGAGCACTGAACCTTCCTGTAAGTGCCACCTCTCTGACTAGTCTCCCACTTAGGCTGTCCTCTATCACTATTTGTAGCAGGGGACCTCTTCCAGCATGAAAATCATTTCCAGACTTAGTAGCAAAAATTGCAGGCTGGATTGTTAACTGCATATTTTTAGTTGTCTCTCATGCTGAATAATCATAGCAAAAGCCTCTGTAATATCTGGAAGTGGCTTCATCAGCAAAATCTGAGACCTGACTGGAGCAAATGATTCGTTCAATCTTTTCACGAATCGAATGACATATTCACACTCCATGTAGCCAACAAAGATGGGAATGACATTACAGTTGCACTTGACAGCACACGTACAACTAGGGATTGGCTTCAGAATCTGAATCTCATCCCAAACCGTCTTCAATCTTGCAAAATATTCGGTAATTGACTGATTTCCTTGCTTTATCTCATTTATTTCTTCCAGTAGATCTGACAGCCTGAATGAATCCATATTGGAATATCGGCGATGCAAATCTTCCTAAATTTCACGCGGGCTATTCATCCACATCACACTCCTCGCTATTGGCATAATGACGGACATCGTAATCCAGGCTACTACTGTGTATCACACTGATTCCACTTAGTAAGTAATCTCTCATCATCAATCGGCTTCGGAATAGATCCGTCAACAAAAACTAATTTGTTCTTCATGATTAGCGACATTCGCATAGCTCTGCTCCAAGAGTGGAAATTCCTTCCATGCAGAGGTGGATCTACCAGAGCGAGGGTATGATTCTCGCTCGGATGTATGTAGTAAGGGCTAGAAGTCTCAAATTTCTACCGGAATTCTTCCTTGACGGTCATTCACCATTTTCAGAGGAAAAAAACGAAAGCAACAAAAAATGCAGCAATCGAAGAACAAAGATGAGCTGAGATGAAATCTAGAACAAGGATTCTCAAACTTGCTCTGATACCATGTGGAAAAGTGATCTCAATCACTTTATTCTGTGTAATCGAAGAAAACTAAATGAAGAAGGAACTAGGGTTCTTACGAGACCAAGGCAAAATAGAACTGGGGATTTTTATTGATGATTCTTTTCTTCTTTTCCTTATTATTTAAGTGTTATTTGTTTATAAGGACGTGTTTTGGTACTTAATTAGGCACTTAGGACACACTTAAAAGATCCTTAGTTAGAAGGACGGATTTCTTTTATGTTTCCTAAATTACCCTTGTGTTAGAAACCCAGCCTTCTTTCTTCGAATCTTCCCCGCGCTCCTCCTTTCCCCATGGAAAAAAATGATACATTGCAAGTAAAAGAAAATGACAATCCCATTTGAAATATGAAATCAGAATCCTTGTAAACTCTCTCTTCCAGATTAGTATTGAGATTCCCGTTTCTAAATTCTCGGTTTAGGAGCAAATCAAATACTGAAGAAGATGATGAAAATGAACGAAGATGCAACAAGAAGATCTGCTGTTAAAAGTGATGTTTCACGAGCTATCATTTTTAATGCTAGATATATTACGATCTCCCTAAACGCCGCTGATCGATTCACCGGTGGCAGGGAATTTTGAATTTCAGAGAATTACTCCCGCGGGGATGACGTGGCTGCTATTAGGGATGTCTTTAAGTATGATGATTAGTGGATCTGTGATGTTTTTGATTGGGTTTTTTCTGATGCCATGGGTGTTTGGATTGGCGATGGTTTTCTGTGTGGTTCCGAGGCAGTTTTATCTGATTCTCGAGATCTGACTAAATTGATAAAGATGGGATTCTGCTTCTTGCACATAACATGATATTGATGCCTTTAGGGCCGTCCCTTACCCTTTTGGTTACTTGTTTTTGAAACTCGGTTCTGATAATTATCAGCTTTGAGTTTCCTTGTGGTTGGCTGCACTCTTAATTGTTTTTAAATTTTTTCAGACAGCCTTGTGATCTAATATGTCTGCCTGTGTTCTTACCTTGTTCTTTGCTTCTTATAGCAGGCTCAATTTGTTAGAATTTCTTTTGTCTATATCCAAACTACATAGTCAGTCTTGATCCCTGTTTGTGTAGTCGTTTGAATCTATATAAAGGTCATAAGTGCTTGCTGCTTTACTGCTTTACAAGCTTTGGGTATCTACCTTCTTGTTCAGAACTTTGCTGAAGATAGATTAAACTATTTTCTATATTGTTAGTTGTATAATAGTTGCAAAACCTTTTGTAATCTAACTTTAATTTGTATCAATTGATCTGTTGTAAACTTGTAATCAAATATCTTTGGGAGCATTCCATTGTAATAAAATTATCCGTAATTTGACTCTGTGTATTTGATCTTCTTTGTAGTAATTAACTTTGGTCAAACGTAATCTAAACTTCTATCATTGGACATCATTTTGAAAAAGCTTCAGCTTTTGGACTTTTGTATTTGAAACATTTTGTGGTAATCTTTCTGTAAGCTACTAATATATAACTTCTCACCTATACCTTTCTTGTTGGCTCTGTGAAACAGTCTCGACTTTAAAGCTTAAAACAAATATGCTTGATCATTGTTAATAGCCAACGAGTGTGCCTAGTTTGCTACATTATACTTGAGTTCAACGTGTTAATAGCCAACGTGTGTGCCTAGTTTGAAATTCAACGGCATCATGCAATCTGTAGAATTTATTGTCATACGATGCATAATGGCTTAAAAACCACATTCATAGTGACCGAACTCTTGGCCGATGTCACTGCATAAATTGTTGATGTCACGCATATTTATTGTCGATGTCACTACATAAAATGCCGATGTCACTGCATAAATTGCCGATGTCACTGCATAAATTGTTGATGTCACTGCATAAAATACCGATGTCACTGCATAAATTGCCGATGTCACTGCATAAAATGTTGATGTCACTGCATTTCGATTGCCGAAGTCACTGCATAAATTGTTGATGTCACGCATATATGATTGCCGATGTCACTGCATAAAATGTTGATATCACTGCATATATGATTGTCGATGTCACTACATAAAAATATGAATTAAGGTGAAAGATTTATGTTGATCGTAGAATTATATCAAAAGATATAGCCATTTGAAGTCAATTTTATGAAAAAAAAGAAATCGATTTTTTGAAATTAAGTCGGATAAATATCAAATGTCATCACGGTGTTGCTTCATCAAATGTCACTGCATCCCGGTGATCAATGCATCCCGATGGTCTCTGCATTGCGGTGTCTCTGCATCGGGAGTGGCCACTTCATCGCGGTGTCTCTGCATCAAGGGTGGCCAATTTATCATGATGTCACTGCATAAATTGTCGATGTCACGTATATATGATTGTCGATGTCACTGCATATATAATTTTCGATGTCAATGCATCACGGTGGTCAATGCAGCGCGGTTGTTAGTGCATCGCGGTGTCTCTGCATCGAGCAGGTCAATGCATCATGGTGGTCAATACAGCGCGTTTTGTTAGTGCATCGCGGTTTCTCTGCATCGAGGAGGTCAATGCATCACGGTGGTCAATGCATAAATTGTTGATGTCGCGTATATATGATTGCCGATGTCACTGCATAAAATGTTGATATCACCGCATATATGATTGCCGATGTCACTGCATAAAAATATGAATTAAGATGAAAGATTTATGTTGATCGTAGTTTTACATCAAAAGATATAGCCATTTGAAGTCGATTTTATGAAGAAAAGAAATCGATTTTATGAAATTAAGTCGGAAAAATATCAAATGTCATCACGGTATTGCTTTATCAAATGTCACTGCATCCCGATGATCACTGCATCTCGATGGTCTCTACATCGCGGTGTCTCTGCATCGGGGGTGGCCACTTCATCGCGGTGTCTCTGCATCGGGGGTGGCCACTCCATCGCTGTGTCACTTCATCGCGATGTCTCTGTATATATGAATGACGATGTCACTACATAAATTGTTGATGTCATTCATATATGATTGCTGATGTCACTGCATAAAATGTTGATGTCACTGCATATATGATTGCCGGTGTCACTGCATAAATTGTTGATGTCACGCATATATGATTGCCGATGTCACTGCATAAAATGTTGATGTCACTGCATATATGATTGCTGATGTCAATGCATCGCGGTGTCATTTCATTGCGGTGTCTCTGCATCGTGGTGGTCACTGCATCGCGGTTGTCAGTGCATTACGGTGTTGATGACGTGGTCAATCAGGTTATAATATACTTGACCACCATAAACCAATACTAGCAAGAGGACTAGGCCCATCGTAGTATAGCTATAGTGAATCAAGGTCGATCCCACAGGGAACCAATTGTGGATCATCTCATATATAAACAATTAATTATACATGTCAAGGACATAGAGGCGGTCTACGACCAACATAAGACAAGAAAAGTAAAGACACGACTCAACACAACGTAATTAACCTCCCCAATTATAGTCTTTATCGTTTGGACCTAGATAATTTATATAATAAACTGAACTTATTAACTGTCAATCCGTTTGTATCTATCTTAGATTGGCTACGGGAGTCATCCCCTTAAACTTGACTTAGCACCGGTTAGGTTGCTAGATCACTGTGCTACATTACGTGACTTCACCTTTTGGGTATCCATCTCATATAACTCACACGCTTACGACTCTAAGGATGCCGATATTAACCGTACACCTCGTCTAGGCAACATTCCTATGGTTAGGCGTACTTCCTAAACGATCGCATCAGTCTTCGTCCCATTAACAATTACCGAGTTATAGTCTCATGCTAATCTACGACGTACGTACAACTAGATGACGTCAATTCCCTAATACAAAACAGATCTAGGCCTCGCTGAAAGTCCCGGAAGATCATTCGTGAGCCGACCTAGGAGTCCTATATTGGTATTTTCTAATCATACGCTAATTAAAACAGACGAGCAACGTAGCCGTAGCCATACCTACTGAGATAATAAATTCTATTAAGTTAACCTAACCATAAAGACGTGGCATAATTAACAGATGACAGGGGCTCGGTCGACCGAGTGAATAGGCTCGGTCGACCGAATGAACTTATTCGGTCACCCGAACGATTTCGTCCCCAGATTACATCTCTGAACATATCTCTCAGCGTTTCATCATACACAACGGATTAAACAGTAATTCGTAAAGCAATCATATAAACTAACATAGATGCACGGTAATTAAACAACATAGATTCATACATAGACTCTAGGTAGAGGACGTAGGGTATGTGATCCTCATAGACAAGGCATCGCCACCTCCCTAACGTCATAGCCTAGATCTACATCATCTAACTATGAACAATTAACTCAAACGATAAAACATAATTGGGGGGGATTAATTACTTAAAAGAAAGAAACAGAAAATAAAGGCTTACATAATCGCAGCCTTTAAATTGCTGGAAACACCCTCAATAAACTACATTGTATTCAAAGCTATAAGATTGAAGAAAGAATGAAGGGATGTGTTGGTGTGTAAGGTGTGTATTACAATTCTCGTAGCTGCTTGCTTATATAGAGGTTTTTGCCGACTTAGGGTGGTTCTAGAAGATAAGCACGATATAAGCCGGAAACCGCCCCGAAGCTGACACTCGGTCGACCGAAGCTATAGGCTCGGTCGACCGAACCTAACATTTGCACACGTTAATCGTTTTTCTCGTCTATCTTGCTCCCCACTCCACGCTTGCGTGTTGATCTGATTTCTCTAATTTATCTCTTGATTAATGCTCCGATTTTCTTCCTTATTATCTTGAGATCCATTGATTGAATGACATTAATCCTCTCGATTTGTCGTGATCTACAAAATCAGCATTTATCGCACAATAAATCGGCTTTTAATAATGAAAACAGCTAAATAACAAATATCATATTAATAATCACTTAACATTAAATAATAAATATAAACGAGTGATTTAATATGAAATATACATTATTAATCTCGATTTAAGGTCAACGTTGATGACTTTTACGGGTATAATTTGACCGTCATCAACTACCCCCCACTTAGACTTTGATCGTCCCGAACAAAGCATCAATAAGTCATTCCCCAAGACAACATTTTCTATGGTCAAATCATACTTACACAAGAAACTCAAGTCAACTCATACTAGTCATGCTCATAAGATATCCATTATTCACTACTGACTATGAATCGAAGTGATGTGTGCATGTGCATTTAGTTTTATATATTCGTGGCAAGATCAGAGTTTATGCTAACTTCGCAATCTCAACCTACCAACCTCAGCATTCATACTCCTCAAGCCTTTAAATTTTTGAAGCACTAGAGCAATAAGCAAGAGCGTATCTATAGGGTTTTTGGACTTGGAGACCGAGTACTACTCAAAGCCTCTTAAAGAGTTGAATATTCTTTTCATATCTTCATATTTTTCAAATACTATAAATCTCAAGGAAGAAAACTTTTTAGAGTATCCCCCTATCTTAGATCATGTATAGCATCGAATATTACCACAAGCGCGGGGCTACTTTGGTAATGTTACTACAAGCCCAAACCCGATGTCTAACATTTTGCTAAAACACAGGTACGTCTCAAGCTTATTACTCTGCTTTAATGGCTAAAAGATAAGAATACATCAGCCAATAAGTATCGACACTAAGTCTACATAACCAATCATCTATGCAATGTACACATAATCTCTTCAGTTATTATGATTTGCGCGGTATACTCGATTCACAGGTTGAGTAATTGAATAATAAATAACTACTTGCAAAAACGAGCATGAATATCCTTAAATTTACTTAACATAAGTATAAAATGATCACGTACTTATGAAACTTGGTTCCTTTCCTATCAATTCTTAGCTAGGAACTCACAATTCTAAGGGTACGAGATACATAATATGGTATTTATTCAATTTTTTTCAATCATGTGCCGTTTCATTCAAATTTCAATTATAACATAACATGGCTAAGTCTCCTACCCCCCACCTAAACATGGCATTGTCCTCAATGACAAAAATAAATGAGAATTTAAGAAAAAGACTTAGCTCTGGAAACGGCTCTCAAGTAAAGGAAAGAGATCGGAGTAAATTTCAACACGTTGTGGAGAAGCAAGCGAAAACCTGTATAAGCAGAAAAACTCCAAGAAACCGTTAATAACACCATGTCTATGGAAGTTATAAAATAATGTGGCGGTAATGAGGTATAAATACCTAAAAACAGTTTAAGCCACTTTATGTTATACAACCAAAGACAAGAAAAATACTAAATAGAAAGAAAAATAAACAAGCAACTAAAGATGGTGGTCTTCATCTACAAACCGGGTGGATAAGACAAAGATCAAAAAGCATAACCCCAAGTGGGAAAACACGAGGGTGACTGGCTCACTATGTATTCATTCCAGTATAAAAGAGAAACTTGGTAAGGTATAACGGATGCAATGCGACCTATTGGCTAAAGATAAAATCAAATACTTAGCGCGAAACTTCTCGCTTGCATTGGATATCAACAACTTAGGGAGATGTAGCTACTCCTCGAAATTACTAATAACCCAATGTATCACGTAAAAGTCATAACCGTCATCAACAAGGTTGGATCGGTGTGATAGTTCAGAACAAAACTTATCATCTAGAAATGCCGGAATAGACGGAAAAAAATGTGAAATTTAAAACTTCCGGTAGAAAGATAAGTTGTACTTTGATCGAACCAAAAACCTTTAAAATCTAGCTAGGGTCAGAGCTACACTTACCCAACTAGGATCATGAAAATCGAAATATTAAAGCTTAGCAATATTTCAAATTCCGCAACACAAAGGCATTTTGTAAACAAAATGGAGGTTGACTATGAGATTTGGGTGGGAGAGTGAAACGGATGGAAAGAAAGAGAGGTGATGAAAGAATGGTTAGAAATGTGAACTGTTGGGGTAGATTGGTGAGAGGATCGAAAAGGTTGAAGGGTGAAAAGGTATAAATGAAAGGATACGGGTAGTTGCAGAATGAATTGCGCACCACTTTGAATTTTCACATGCATCACCATTCTAAAAAGTTTTAGAATTTGACCAAGATTGTTCTTGTTCACACCAATCATTCTCTGTTACATTTTCAATAATTCTCAAGCTCTCTTAATGCTTCCATCTTAAGGTGGATTGCTAAATTTCTTTTTCTTTAGCAATTTCTTGACTCTCCTACGGAACTCTATTTCACGTGGCCTATATTGAGTAAAAAAGTTTTGCACATCCTTAGCCCAATGGCCATCAGAACACGGCAAAATAAAAAACCTCAACATACGTCACGTTACTCTTATTGGACTCAAAAAAAGAAAAACCTAAAATCCTAAAAATAAATCCTAAGGGTTTTTAAAGAAGTAGTTCTGAGTTTAAAGTCCTCAGCTCGACTTTCCAAAGATTATCCTTGTCAGTTATCATTCTTGGATTGCCAGACTTTGACCCTCGAGCACTATATGAGGTGGGCTCGTTGCTTTTGCGGATTAATACCCTTCCCTTGGTTGTGAGACCTAGGAAACGACATTTATCCATACCATTTATCCAAAGCTCTTACCTCGGCTCTCGTTTTAGGAATTTGTGAATTCTAAGAAACTCGGTTAAAATTACGGTTTTGGCCTTGACAATAAGAAACAATGAATCAAAGTACTCCGAATAAGGTCGGTTATGTAGGCAAGCCTACGCCGTCTTATTTGTTGGAACATATGTGACGGTTCAGGGCCAATCCGTGAAGATTAAGCCCCGTTTAGCCCGAAGGCTTATCGGCTATGCTAAGTCTTGTCGAACTGCTGTAACGTACATCACACGTGGAGGGGAGTTGATTGAGCCGAAGCTCGTTTGAACTCGCCCAGCCATGGTTAAACCATTTCCGAACCTATGTACAAAGATTCTTCGATTTCTAAATTGTCACCCAAAGCGTAATCTTGTTTTTGTTTAAGGTGGGTTCACCGAGAAGCCATCACCATAAAACTCAACGAAAGCAGAAGATTGTGTTCTCTCAAAACTCAATATCTTCTTTAGATTGTGAATGCTTAAACTACACAATTTGTTGCTCCCATGGCCAGTAGAAGCAATCTCATGCATAGGACAAAGAGATTTTAACAGAACTACGAGGAACTCTTTATTCACTTCTTCCTTTCAACGACTACATGTTTCCCTACACCCCGTAGATGAGATAGATTTGGGGGCGAACCTTCCACACTAATAAAATTATTCTTACAAACCAACTCCGGGCTAAGATTCATACTAAGGTTCATGTATAGGCTAACTTATGCTCAAAAAACCAAAAAGGTAGTAAACCATAAGCAAAAAAGGAAGGTATACTTTGCCTTCAACATTGTACCACGAAGAATTTAAGCCTTTAAGATTGGCGGTTTACTCAAAGAACCGACTTACGGATTAAACATACGGTTTTGGTTGTTTTTTATTTTCTAATAGATTAGATACGGGGGTGCTAACGATCCATCTCGGTGTTTAAATTTTCCGCATTTATTTTTTATGTGTTTGATCATAAAATAGATATAAAATCGGAATTGCCATGACATGCATCATATCATAAATCCACTCCATGCATACATGTAGCATTTTAATTTTGGTAATTAAAATAGGCATGTATACAAACTCGTGTAATTAGTTGAAATTTTATTAATATGTGGTAATTAATTTAATTTAGTAACTAATTAAAGATCCGAGGACGGGTTATGAAATCGTTAAGCCTTTCGGTGTGTGTTCTCGGTGAACCGCCTTAAAGCCCAAACGAGATCACGTTTTCAATTCGTAGTGTCTACGAGATTGAATGATGGTAAAAGAACAAGAATCTTGGATAAAAACGGTTCGCCTATAGGTTGGGTGGTCAACCGAGCTTCGCTCAAACGACTTAACCCTCCTAGTGTGATGTATGCACGGGGGTCCGGCAAGACTAAGCCAAACCAAGAGCGGAGAGGTGATTCCTTCTAATCTCAATAAAGGTCAAGTTCGACCCGATTTCGTCCGACCGTCACATATGTTCCAACGAATAGGACGGGTAGGCTTGCCTACGTTACCGACACCATTCGGAATCCTTGATTTGATGTGCTTTTATGTTAACATCAAAAAGACGTGGTTAGTTAACCCACAACCACTTCCAAAATATTGAGTGGGAGCGGGGGAGGCGACAGCAACCCCACGGCCTCTACTATAGATACAAGTAAGTGAGAGAAGGGTGACGCCTCGAGGCGCTTTGATTTCGTCCCCCTAAGGATGGTGTTCACCTCTATCAACATTCATGGCTTGGTCTCCGAAAGGATAGGATTTCTGGGTACTCGTCGGGTCACTGACCTATCCTAAGACGGCACACTCGGGGCGTACCTAAGAGATCCGATATAGTAGGTCACACTCATTCACGTAACCGTTCTAATTGAAAAACCGGAAAGTCATGGAATGTTGCTAGTTGGACGATATTTGGAATCGATTAACTAGTGGGAGTTCTATGATTTGTTGTTTTTCTCGGAAACATTGGAACTATGTACGAGATTTTTTTTCGAATCGAAAAAAATCGGAAAATCATAAAAATAAAGCATTGCTCGTTAGACGGTATTTGGATCCGATAAACTAGTGGGAGCTTTATTGTTATGATTTGTTGTTTTTTCTCGTATATTAGAAAATTCAAGAAGTCCCGACGAGTAACACTCGAAATAGACATCCCACGGTTCAAGAGTAGTGTCTACTCAAACGAACCGCCGGTTCAAGACTAAGTGTTAGTCATCTAAACCGAGTAAACTTTAAGGCTAAACCGAAAAATTAATTAACCATTAAGGACAAGATTTTGGATCACCAACCTATGAATCCTTGTAGATTTTCTCGAGCTAAGTTCTTTGGAAGAACAAGGTAGCAAGGCATTTAACGATTAAAAGAGTAAATAACGGCGTTAATTTTACTACATAATTTGTTTGTCGTATGTAAAGTGAATATACCATTTGTAGTACGAATCCAAGACTCGGACTTTTGTTTGATAAAGTCAAAAACCACTTACAATTGCCGTTTTCATATTCCCCTAAAAGACAAGACCCGAAGACCGGCTCGTGGTGATTCCTTTCTCCCAAATACCGTTAGATTGTCTCAAAGGTTCAATGACTAAGTTTCCTTTCAATCAGAAAGGATAATGGTTATAAAGAAGTAACCTTGTTCATGACAACCTTCGGGGTCCGATGAAAGATATGAGCTAGTAGGAGCTTCCGAGTAGTGACTTCTTGTCCGATAACTATTCAAACACTCCGGAAAGTTTATCCAAAATATTTTTGAGGTTTCTCTCGTTTTCAACAGAGATGGAGAATTCTATACTCGGAATGGGCCATCATATAGTCCTGTGGACCGATGCTCGGCTCCGCCCTCATAGACTAAGTGAGAAACCGATAAATTGCCTTATATAGTTTTTAGATGTGCTACAATACATCGCTTAACTCAATAAAGATATTGGAAGCGAAATAACGGTTTACATTGAAATGTACGACCAAGAAGTCTACCTAGAATATGCTTTGGAATTTACGGATAAGGTGTGGATTCGGTTCACCCCACTTCCATAAATATAAGCATTTAGCACACGGTGCTTGAAGGTAGGTCTGGGAATTTCGCGAACACGTTCGGTCAGTGACCAATCGTTATATATCTTGTAGCATTGAGAAAAAGGTTTGTTATAAGATTCTTGAAATCGGGAAGGGACAGCTATACTGTTGCATCCTTTCTGATAGAGTCCATAAACAAGGTAAAACCTTGAACCTTGAAGTACGTTTACTCAAGGTAGTTACTAACCGATTAAAATCGTACCGCATCCAACATCGGTTCCACACTTTATAGTCCGAGGATCTAATAGCCATAACCCCGTGAATACTCCCTAAGATTCATACTAAGGTTCATGTATAGGCTAACTTATGCTCAAAAAACCAAAAAGGTAGTAAACCATAAGCAAAAAAGGAAGGTATACTTTGCCTTCAACATTGTACCACGAAGAATTTAAGCCTTTAAGATTTTTTTTCGGAGCCATCTTTGTGCTTTAATGGTATTGCTTCCATCGCTTTTCCCATCTTAGATTCGTAGCTCCACATGTTTGCTGGGTTATTTTCTCAGCGCCCGCGAAAAATTACTGACTCGCTTTAACATGGTTTCCCATTCTCGCTATCGGACTTACGGATTAAACATACGGGGATAAACAGACACGCGAAATTCCAGACTCGAAAAACACAAATCAGAAACCGTGTAAACAGAACAGAACAAGAACAAAACAAAACAAAAAATTGTAAACTCTCGGTCGAACGAATAAATTTCCTTTTTTTTTTTTTTTTTTTTTTAAATCTGGAATTTTCAGACAGAGCAGACAACCAGAGGGACTCAAAACGTAAAAACAGACTCTAAAACAGAAAACTTGACATGAATAAGAAAATTATTTATATATAAAATTGACCGTTGGTTCCCCGGCAACGGCGCCAAAAACTTGATGACGTGGTCAATCAGGTTATAATATACTTGACCACCATAAACCAATACTAGCAAGAGGACTAGGCCCATCGTAGTATAGCTATAGTGAATCAAGGTCGATCCCACAGGGAACCAATTGTGGATCATCTCATATATAAACAATTAATTATACATGTCAAGGACATAGAGGCGGTCTACGACCAATATAAGACAAGAAAAGTAAAGACACGACTCAACACAACGTAATTAACCTCCCCAATTATAGTCTTTATCGTTTGGACCTAGATAATTTATATAATAAACTGAACTTATTAACTGTCAATCCGTTTGTATCTATCTTAGATTGGCTACGGGAGTCATCCCCTTAAACTTGACTTAGCACCGGTTAGGTTGCTAGATCACTGTGCTACATTACGTGACTTCACCTTTTGGGTATCCATCTCATATAACTCACACGCTTACGACTCTAAGGATGCCGATATTAACCGTACACCTCGTCTAGGCAACATTCCTATGGTTAGGCGTACTTCCTAAACGATCGCATCGCCTTCGTCCCATTAACAATTACCGAGTTATAGTCTCATGCTAATCTACGACGTACGTACAACTAGATGACGTCAATTCCCTAATACAAAACGGATCTAGGCCTCGCCGAAAGTCCCGGAAGATCATTCGTGAGCCGACCTAGAGTCCTATATTGGTATTTTCTAATCATACGCTAATTAAAACGTACGAGCAACGTAGCCGTAGCCATACCTACTGAGATAATAAATTCTATTAAGTTAACCTAACCATAAAGACGTGGCATAATTAACAGATGACAGGGGCTCGGTCGACCGAGTGAATAGGCTCGGTCGACCGAATGAACTTATTCGGTCACCCGAACGATTTCGTCCCCGTGATTACATCTCCGAACATATCTCTCGCCGTTTCATCATACACAACGGATTAAACAGTAATTCGTAAAGCAATCATATAAACTAACATAGATGCACGGTAATTAAACAACATAGATTCATACATAGACTCTAGGTAGAGGACGTAGGGTATGTGATCCTCATAGACAAGGCATCGCCACCTCCCTAACGTCATAGCCTAGATCTACATCATCTAACTATGAACAATTAACTCAAACGATAAAACATAATTGGGGGGGATTAATTACTTAAAAGAAAGAAACAGAAAATAAAGGCTTACATAATCGCAGCCTTTAAATTGCTGGAAACACCCTCAATAAACTACATTGTATTCAAAGCTATAAGATTGAAGAAAGAATGAAGGGATGTGTTGGTGTGTAAGGTGTGTATTACAATTTTCGTAGCTGCTTGCTTATATAGAGGTTTTTGCCGACTTAGGGTGGTTCTAGAAGATAAGCACGATATAAGCCGGAAACCGCCCCGAAGCTGACACTCGGTCAACCGAGAGCTGACACTCGGTCGACCGAAGCTATAGGCTCGGTCGACCAAACCTAACATTTGCACACGTTAATCGTTTTTCTCGTCTATCTTGCTCCCCACTCCACGCTTGCGTGTTGATCTGATTTCTCTAATTTATCTCTTGATTAATGCTCCGATTTTCTTCCTTATTATCTTGAGATCCATTGATTGAATGACATTAATCCTCTCGATTTGTCGTGATCTACAAAATCAGCATTTATCGCACAATAAATCGGCTTTTAATAATGAAAACAGCTAAATACCAAATATCATATTAATAATCACTTAACATTAAATAATAAATATAAACGAGTGATTTAATATGAAATATACATTATTAATCTCGATTTAAGGTCAACGTTGATGACTTTTTCGGGTATAATTTGACCGTCATCAGGTGTCACTTCATCGCGGTGATCAATGCATCGCGCTGGTCAATGTTTAAAAAAAGAATAAATCAACTTATTCCGTCTAGAAAAAAAAAAAAAAAAAACCCACAATCAACGTCCAGTGAGCGTAATTAAAATAAAAAATAAAAAAATAAAAAAACCACTTCATCGTCCAGAAAACATATAAATAAATAAATAATAAATAAAATAAAAAAAAGTAAAACATAACAACAACTAACGCTTCATACAAAAAAAAAAAAAAAAAAAAAAAAAACATTCAGCAGCACTAGCTCCCATTCCCGCGTCCCCTCTTTTTATTTTTTTATTTAGTTTTTTCTTCATTAAGGGTATTTGAGTCTATCTACCTATTTTTTATCCTTATAATTAAGTGTTTGTTTTGACTGTCCTTTTCGTCTAATTAAATCCAATATGTGTCCTTTTAGATAATTGTCCCATTATTTAATTACATTGCAGACTGATCTCTATTTATATCACTACTTAACACCGTGGGCCCCAAATCCCACTATCATACAAAAATCGGGAATATACCCCTATATACTAATATATACTCAACATGCTACACTGATAAACATTATTTCTCCTCAGCTAATTCACTAGACAATTTACAATTAAACATAGGAAACACACATGCATTATAAGCATTAAAGAAGAATATGTGTTGAAAATTAAACATAGGAAACACACATGCATTATAAGAATTAATGAAGAATATGTGTTGAATTAATTAAGTTAGAGACCCAAGTTTGATGTGGTATAATTCAATACATCTATTTTATTTACATTTCCTGTCGACCATGCATCATATGCTTACCTACCTTGTTCAGACTCCAACATCATCCACCCTCTCTTTTTGGCAAAATTTATAACGAGTGAAAGTGCACAATACAGGCAATAGCCTCCTAGGCAAAGCATAAGGATTTAAAATATCAAACACCCACCCCTCCCCACCCCCTGTCCCACAAAAAAAAAAAAATTATCCAGATAATCGAATAAATGTCGAGAGTTGGTAGCATGGAATCTCTTCTTAACCTAATAAAGTCTTGATGGTGTTAGAGCACTTATTGTAGATACTGTAAATCTTTTAAAAACAATATTTTGAAGATTTTCAACAGGAAAAATAACACTGTAGGCAGCATAAATCTAATTTTTTTTACCGTAAAACACAGATTTTGTAAAATTTTCTTTACATCCACCACATTCATCTAGATTTTATAAATTTTCTTTTATAGTTACCGTATTATGTAGAATAGAGAATATGATGCATTTCATTTTGGATAGAGATTCTGTAAACTAGAAAAACATGTATTTAAAATGGTCAAATAAATTGTTCGTTAAAAAGATCTGATGCGATTTCTCTTAAATCATGGCTTGTACGCTATAAGTGTGTAACGGGCAATGAATTTTTTTCTCTAACAAAATTATTGTTGCAGATGCTGTCAAGGATACAAGGCAGATTCATAACTGAAAGTTGGTTCAGGCATTACAAGTTGCCAAATCAGTTAGAAGCGGTTGTAACTAATTATAGTTGGTTCTAGCTGTTGTAAACTCCTTTTTAAGTCTGAATCAAGTGTAGAAACAACAGTTTAATTTTCATCTTGGTATCAAAGCTAACTATCCCCTGCTCATTCGATTAAACTTCTTTCTGATCTTGCGGTGTGGAGCTGCATATTTTCTTGAACTTGTAGTGTGGAACTACAAGCGATTTGTCATTAATTTTCTCCTTTTCTTGATTGTTTTCTGTGATTCTATTTTAATAATGGCAGAAGCACCGAATAATGGGGCTGTTAATCCCTATTTGATACATCCTGGTGAGAATCCGTCAGCTGTAATAGTTCAGCCGGTGCTTAAAAGGCGGAAAACTACCATTGCTGGAAGAGGGCGATCTCCATGGTGTTATCCATGAAAGGGAAGTTGAAGTTCGTTGATGGTTCCCTGCCTAAGCCTCTATAGGATCGTACGAATTACGAGATATGGTGTCAATGCAATGATATGGTTTCCACTTGGTTGATAAATTCTGTAGATTCGTCTATTCATCAAAGTATTTTCTGGCTAGCCACAACGAGAGATATCTGGGTGGATCTTGATCACAGATTTGGGACTGTAAATGCTTATCATTTGTCCAATCTACATGAAGAAATTTATACAACAAAGCAAGGTACTATGACAGTCACCCAGTATTTTAAAAAATTGAAAAGTTTATGGGATCAATTACTGATTTTAAGGCCTATTCCACCTTGCACTTGTGCTGCAGTGACAATGTATAGAGAGCAAAATGAAACTGATCAGGTTATTAGATTTCTTAAGGGTTTAAATGACGTTTTTAGCAATGTTAGATCCCAAGCTCTAATGGCTAAACCAATCCTAGACATTGGGACCGTGTTCAACATGGCATTGCAACATGAAACTCAGTTTGTCTATTCTGAAATAAACAATGATAAAACGGTTTTGAGTGCTCAAACTTCTGGTCATGGAAAGGTTAATCAAGATTCTAGTTCTTTCACAAATCAAGTGAATGTTGCATATGTAAGAGGTGGAGGAAGAGGTTTTGGCAGAGGATACACTGGAAATACAAAGAAACCACCACAGTGTACTTATTGTGGTAGGGAAGGACACACTGTAGACAAGTGCTACAAAAAGTATGGCCTCCCAAACAACAACAGAGGCAGGGGTAGGGGTCAAAGCATAGCAAATCATGTTAGTTTGGATCAAGGTTTTGTCCCTAGCACAGAAAACACAGAAGAAGCAAATCAAACTGGTTTTGATTCACAGACTTTTGAAGTAACACATTCAAATTCCTACACCATGTCTAGATCCCAAAATGAACACATCATGGACATGCTTAGGAATGTGCAGATTACTGATCCATCTGGTGCAAATCAACCAGTAGCTCTTACTGGTAATGGTCACACCAGCACATCCTCAGGTAATATCTGTGATTGGATAGTGGATTCAGGTGCCACAGATCATGTTATCTATTCATTATTTTGATGATCAATGCAAAACATGTCTCTGGTTAAACTGTAAAATTACCAAATGGAGAACACACTGTTGTCACACACATTGGACAAGTACAGATCAATAAGAATCTGACATTAGACAATGTTCTTTGTGTTCCTAATCTTATATATAATCTTTTGTGAGTTAGGAGATTGACTGTCAATAATAAGTATTCATTTTTCTTTGAAGCTAATAATTGTATTATGTAGGAAAATGCATTGAAGAAAAGGATTAGTTTAGCTAGTCTTGTTCAAGGCTAGTACATTCTGAGAGCTGATGCACCTGTCACTCTAATGCACCAATTGTTTGCAATTACACACATGTACCTGACTCCTTATTGTGGCACTACAGACTTGGACATCCTTCTCAACAGAGATTGAATACTTTGCACAAGTCTATACCTGTTATTAAGTCTTGTATAGATAATAATTGTCATGTCTGTCCATTAGCTAAACAAAAGAGGCAAAGTTTCCCTGTTAGTCACTCCATTGCCGGTAATGTTTTATATTGTTGCATATAGATATATAGGGACCAAATAGACATGGTACTTATAATGGAGAATTCTACATTTTGACAATTGTGGATGGTAAATCTAGATTTCTTTGGGTGCACTTAATGAAAAATAAATCTGAAACCAGATCCTTGGTGCAAAATTTTTGCAGACTTGTCTTTACACAATTCAGTACAAATGTTAAGAAAATTAGGACTGACAATGGACTAGAGTTCCAAATGGATGCCTTTTATGCACAAAAAGGCATCATCCATGAAACATCTTGTGTTCACACACCACAACAAAATGGTGTTGTGGAAAGAAATCATCAACATGTGTTGAATGTAGCTAGGGCTCTCAGATTTCAATCTGGTTTGCCTATGTCTCATTGGGGACTCTGTGTTAAAGATGCCACTATGTTAATTAACATCACTCCTACACCTCTTTTGAATGAACATACACCTTATTTTCTTAAGTATGGCAAACATCCTGTTTATACTGATCTAAGAGTCTTTGGTTGTTTAACTTATGCAAGCACTATATCCCAAGGCAGAGGGAAATTTGACAGTAGGAGCAAGAGATGTGTTTACATAGGTCATTCTCCTACAACCAAAGGTTATAATCTGCTGGATTTACAAACCAGGGAGTTTTTTTTATCTCTAGAGATGTGATTTTCCATGAAAACTGTTTTCCTTTTTTGACTAATCAACCATGGACTAATAGTGAGTCTATTCTACCAGTTCTATCTTTTCTCAATGAAGAATGTGATCTAATGCAGTCAGATAATGAAGCTACATCTTCCCATATAGCACCTGAAGATTCAGGAGATGTAGATTATGACACAACAGAAGAACTAGTGGTATCTAACACTGATCAACAACTCAGAAGATCAACAAGGGATAGAAGACCACCTGTACATTTACAGGATTATCAGACAAATTTAACAGCTATTGTCACTACACCTCACACTCTGGACAAATTTCTGTCATATGATAATCAGTCAACATCCTATAAAGCCTTTGCCTGCTATATATCCAATGATAAAGAGCTTAGATCCTATACAGAAGCTGCAGCAGATCCAAACTGGCAAAATGCTATGCAAGAAGAATTAGAAGCCTTGCATAAAACAAACACTTGGATTCTAGTTCAGTTACCCGAAGGAAAGAAACCTATAGGGTGCAAGTGGGTTTACAGGATAAAAAGAAAAGTTGATGGCACCATAGACAGATACAAGGCAAGGCTTGTAGCAAAAAGTTTTACTCAAATAGAGGGAATACATTTTCTGGGAACATTCTCACCTGTAGCCAAATTATCCACCATAAGACTATTTTTAAGCTTGGCATCTATAAATCAATGGCACTTACATCAAATGGATGTAAACACAGCTTTCTTACATGGAGATTTAGAGAAGAAGGTTTACATGAGGCCACCTCCAGGTCTTCCAACTTCCATCAACAATCAAGTTGTAAACTAGTGAAATCCCTCTATGGATTAAGGCAGGCAAGCAGGCAGTGGAATGCAAAACTCACTGAGGCCTTACTAGCAGCTGGTTACACACAATCCAAGCATGATCACTGTCTGTTCACAAGAGGATATGGCTCTACCTTCATTGCCTTTCTATTATATGTGGATGACATTGTTGTAGGGAGTTCCAATCTACAAGAAATCCAGGACCTCAAGGACCTTTTACACAGGGCCTTCACCATAAAAGATCTAGGAAAACTGAAATATTTCCTAGGATATGAGATTGCAAGATTAGAAGATGGTATCCTAATGAATCAAAGGAAATACTGCTTTGATTTACTCCAAGAATTTGGTTACGGAAGGGCTAAACCTTCTGTTATTCCTATGGATCCAAAGATCAAACTAGAACCTAAAGATTCCCCATTCCTAACAGATAACAAATACTACAGGAGCCTGGTGGGAAAACTTCTATACCTTAGCAACACAAGACCAGACATAGCCTATCCTGTCCAACAACTTAGCCAATTTTTGGATTCTCCAACAGAGAACCATCTAGCTGCTGCACATAAGTTGTTGAAATTCCTTAAAGCAGCACCAGGACAGGGTTTGTTCTTTCCATCCAGTGGCAAACCTATACTTAAAGCCTTCAGTGATTCAGATTGGATAGGTTGTACAACTACTAGAAGATCAGTCACTGTCTAGACAAGTGTTCCTAGGAGATTCTTTAATTTCATTGAAGAGCAAGAAACAAATCACTGTCAGCAGAAGCAGCTCTGAGGCTGAATACAAGGCAATGACGCTTACAACATGTGAAATACAATGGCTCATATACTTACTCTCAGACTTTCAGATTCAGCATACACAAGTTGTACCCTTGTTTTGTGACAGCAAAAGTGCAACTTATATTGTAGAGAACCCTGTGTTCCATGAAAGGACAAAACATATAGAGATAGATTGTCATTTCATTCGAGAAAAATATCAACAAAAGGTTTTGGTTCCTCTACCAGTTAAGATAGAAGATAATCTAGCAGATATCCTAACTAAACCAGTTGATAAAGCTACCTTCACAAGACTTGTTCCCAGATATCCATTGTACAATATTTTCACAGATGCTGTCAAGGATACAAGGCAGATTCCAAGTTGTAGGTTGTCCCAACCTTCAGCTTGTGGAGGCATGTTGCAGATGCTGTGAAGGATACAAGGCAGATTCATAACTGAAAGTTGGTTCAGGCATTTTATCAAACACCTAGCTTGAGAGTTGGTTACAAGTTGCCAAATTAGTTAGAAGCGGTTGTAACTAATTGTAGTTGGTTCTAGCTATTGTAAACTCCTATTTAAGTCCGAATCAAGTGTAGAAACAACTCAATTGAAAATTACAAGTTGAAAATCAATGAAAGTCTTCTTTTCTATTTTCCCGCTTTTTCTATATTCAAATTCCTTGTATGAACATTGATTAATGTTCTTAGTTTCATCATTTTCCAGGTTCAATCCTTAGTTTAATTTTCATCAATTATGTTGGTTCAATGTAGTTAATCTACTTATAAATTATAATTAAAATTGTGGACATGATATAGATAATAAAAAGTGTAAGTCAACATAAAGCAAATATAAATTGCATAATTAGATCAACAATTCGTTGAGTCACGACTCTTAGAAATATAAATATGAAGACAATATTGACAAAGAGATGCAAACACTCAACTTTTTGCTATGATACACCTTTGTATTACTATCTTTTTTCTATATTTTCTTTGAGAAATACTCACTTGAAAACCCTAACCGTGAGGGCCCCCCACCCCCGATCCCACAGGAATGTGGGGAGAGGTTAATCAGGTAACCTAGAGTTTAGAGTCAGGGGCTTTGCTGGTTCTCCATCACTGAAGGGTGTTATCAATCGGAAATCAACCCCTTTTACGGGAATCGATCCGCTGACCTCCAGCTTAGGGTCCGGCTGTCATTATAACACCCCGCTCCTCACCACTAGGCCATATCCAGGGGATAGAAATACTCACTTGAAAACATTATGCCGTCAAGTCACACAAGTAAATCTCTAATTATGGTGCGTAAAACAATAAGACGTATTCATTATAATATACAGCATGAGAAAATATAAAATCAGGTCTTTGTAGGGATTCAATTTTTTTTAGGTCGTGTCAGGTCTGATATTTTTTTGTAGGTAGCCCGTGCAAATTTGGAAGAGTGCCCGTGCAAGTTTGCACGGGCCTATTTAATTTTACACGGATTGCTTAAAAAAAATCAAATCGGACACTACCTGAAAATAAATACGGAATCATATAACAAACTGATTCTATATTTTGCTCACAAAACGTGGACTTGACTTCCATACAATGAAAAAAATGTAGAACTAACAACATAAAAAAATTGAAACTAAAAAAAACACACATATTCCTTTCTGTCCTGTAATATAAGTCCTTTAGTCTTTTTAGTGGTGTCCTAAAATATAACTCATTCTTATAAAACAATACAATATTTTTATTTTTACATTAAACAATGTTATATTATAAGTTACTTTCAAAAAAAAATACAAAAAACTCTTTTGAAATATTAAAAAGTTGTTTATTTTTGAAATTTCTTAAACTGTGCGCGTAAAAATTAAAAGAACATACATTATAGGACGAAGGAAATATAACATAATAAACATCAGCTTTAAAACGTAAATTATGAGGTGAGGAAGTTTCATAATTTATCATTGTTAGTGAAAGTAGAATACAATTAATGGAAGAAAAATAACAAATATATCATAATGCTTTAACTTTAAGCCCCCATAATTATCAAGTAAATATATAAAATAAAGAATAAAAAGCAAAAGTAAACCACTTTGTATACCACTAAAGACAACACTTGGTTTGTTTGAATATTGTATCACCGATGATCCATCTCTTTTTCACTTGATTATATATATATATATATATATATATATATATATATATATATATATATATATATGCAAAATAGGTGGCATGTTCCACTTTCTTCACTCAGTCTAATCATCCTCTTTAGTCTTTTGTGAACGAAAGCACTGCTTATTAATTAATGTTTATATGTATTGAATCACTTTATCTTGCAGTCATCTTTACATGATGTGGATTATTTTAGCTGCATGGTTTCCTACTCGTTAGGTGTGAATTCGTCTCTATTCATAGGAACATTGCTCCAAGTACTTTCTAGTATCGTGTAGAGTGGTAAAGGACTTGGTATTTAAGGTAGCCGGACCTTAAACGATGTTTGATACCCTAACATTCTTTCATATAAAGGCAGACCTTTGACTTCGAGTCATGGATTTCTGATTAGCATCATCCTGTGAGACAAGGAAATGGAGACCCTTAATGTTGAGGTTCAACGATTTTTTTTAGTATCATACAGAGTCATATAAAGGCAAACCTATGACTTCGAGCCATGGATTTCTGATTAACATCATCCTGAAGACAGGGGAGTGGAGACCCTTAATGTTGAGGTTCAACGATTTTTTTTTAGTATCATGCAGAGTGATGCATCTACTTATGTATGTGTGCATGTGTGAGAAAGGGGTCTATCAGGGACCTATCTCTATGTGAAAAATGAAGGCTTTCTCTGAAACCAACTTTATATTAAATATATTATTTTAAGGAAACTTGAAAATATATGTCTAAAAGTAAAAAAATTGATGTATATGCCCTGTAGGAAATAATTTGAAAAATATTCGTTCGTTCACTAATGCGTGACTTATCTGTGGCTCATGTGCCACGCATGAGCCACACATGAGTCACGCATGAGTGAACGAAAGCCTATTTTTCAAAACATATCATTCGGAACATATACATCAAACTTTTTACTTTTCAGGGTGGTAGAGAAGGTGTGTATTGTTGTAGCATGTGTTAGGTGTAGTGTCCGAAAGATAATTATCTAATTGTTTTAGGACAGAATTAAAAAATTCATCTTATTATATGCATGTATGCTTATAATTAAGACACTACTGAAAACCCTAAGTACCTCGTTTATGTAATCACAGAACTCAGTGTATGGCTATACACAAGAGGATTGAGTTAGTGAGATGTACTTAAAATTAACTTAGTCCGTAGTGTTTATTAATCTGAGTACGGGTCTCATGATTAATTTGCTATTAATGCGCCCAGAACACTTTAGGTGTGACAGTCTTATCCAGACTATCGGTAATAGGTTACCTAGTGGGGCATTTATATATGATGATAATCATATAGGGCTGGACCGATTTGATTTGAGTTCTCGATATAATTCCGTGATCGAGAAGTCTTATCGAATCACAAGATAATCATATATGGATTAATCTCAATCCTGAGGTGATCACATACGACTGCTTAGACTAGGGTAGAGTTTGATGTGTTAGTAAGGATCACTTCGAAGTATGTGGTCCAACACTTCTCGTTGGCTCTATTTTAGGATGAGTGAGTAGTCTGTGCTATCACAGATATGGAATCCATTCATTCCCTCAGGAAGTAGACAGACAGTTCCCTTATTTGTTAATCCTAGAAACCGACCGATGTGCGCAGTTCATATTATATTAGTTATGAACTATTTGGTCACTAGGGGGTTAATGGTAAATAAGGATAAGAGGTTTCGAGAAGGGTTTACGGAGATATCCCGAATCGTAACGAACAGTCTATGGAGGATTTATCCGTATCTAATGATTATATCAGTGGACACTTTCGACTCATAGTTGAGTGTAAGTTATCTATATTCGGCAGAGTTCAGTTTCGGGTTTATGGTGGTGTAATCCCGGAATTAATAGATTGAATATTATTGTTCGGTCTGATGGATAATTTTATTCAATTTATTGTAGCTACTGAATATGGGTCAATGGTCCCCGACGTGGCTCCTAATATAGCATATACGTTTTCTCGTCGCTTCACCTCAATTATAATTAAATAGTTGGATTGGACTGTTTAATAGATATGTGGATTAATTGTTTAGTTGGACTAGATAATTAAATACATGAAAAAGACGTTTTTCATGGACTCGGCCCAATGTGTATTAGGCGTGTCAAACCCCAATTATTTAGGGTTATGGCCGAAATTATTAAGGTAAAGTAATTAGAGAGAAATTAGTTTTCTTGAATTATCTGATATATGATTTAATTATTTATTTGTTAAATGATAAATCATGAAATATTAGATAATATATTTATTTATCCTAATTTGTTTGGGAAATATTATATATTTTTCTTTTATTTGAAATAAGGATTATTATAATAATTATCTCTTAATTATTAAATCCTTGGAGGACAAGGATTACTCTCCTATATAAAGAGAGTTCTCCCAAGCCTTTTGACAACACATATTTTCGGCATATTGAGAAGTATTAGGCTTGGATTTTTCGGCCTAAGTACTTGGGTTTGAGTTTTAGAAAAACTTCGGGTTTTTTTAAGATAGCATATCGAGGAGGTCAAGCGGCTTGGATCACCATCCACCTGGTGTTGCTTGGAGACACACGTTGGAAGACTTTGGCTTCTCAACTAGGATCTCAACTAGCTTGGATTGACCTTTTTTTGTTCTTGGCAGTTTTGCACCATAAAAAGGTTAGTAATCTAACCCCCTCGTAGGTTAGATTTATTATTCATGTATTTTGTTTGTTTAGATCTAGATCTGGTATTTATTTCGCTGCGTAATCGGGTGGATCTTGATCCATCCGGCGATATTACATCTTACAAGTGGTATCAAAGCCTTTGATATATCAATCAAAGTATGTGAATTTTAGATCTAGGAGTGGAAAGCATGTTTTAGATTGTTTTTTGTTTTTCGTTTGCTTTTTTAAGTAAATCGAAAATTCATGAATGTTGCCTTTGTGATTGTTGTGGTTGAAGAGATGGATTGAGGTTGGTACTGTTTACCCGTAGATCTATTTTGTAGCTCTTTTGATTAGTATCAATTGAGAATAGGACTTGTAATTTAATTTATGCACTTGAAATTTTTGTAAAGAGGTAGTTTTTTTTTATGTTGTTCCGGGCTCGAAAAGATGAAGATCAAGGCGAAACCCAAGGTATGAACGAGGAGAAACGGATTAAAACCCTAATTTTAAAGGTATTATGCGGCTGTCAGGCTCTTTTGCGACGCTGAAAAGCGTCGCTAAAACTCTATTTTTTTTGGGTATTACCTTGCATGCGGCTATGTTTTAGTTCTTGCGGCTGGATATTTTTTTTTCATAACCTGTTTTTTTTATTATTTCTGACCGACTTTAACAGTTGACGAAATTAAAAAAAACTTTTTATTATAAAAGGGTTTTTATAATTATAATAAATTGGATTTATTTAATTTAAAAAGCCTTTCTCCTCTCGGGTGTTCGTGGTTCGTGATCCGGCGGTTCGAGATCAAGACTTAGATTAGTTTTACTTTTCCTTAGAAAATGGGTTAGTCGGGGGTACCAACGGTCCATCTCGGTGTTTAATTTTTCCGTTTATTTTTTCGTGTATGATCGAAATTATGTGATAGAAACCGGAAATTTCCATGACATGCATCATATCATGATTCCACTCCAATGCATACATGTAGCTAGTTTCTTTAGAATAAATTAGGCATGTATAACTCGTATAACTAGTTAAAAAGCTTTTTTAATTAATATGTGGTAGTTAATTAATTAAGTAACTAATTATTAAAACCGAGGAACCGGGTTTTGTCAATCGTTACGATTTTCTCACTGTATCACTTAATCAAAGTGACCGCAAACTAGCTCCCACTCTCTTCATAATACTCTAGGTATACATCTGTATATCTACGTTTATTCGATTACAAGTTTCAATAAACTAGGAACTCATCCTTAACACTTTAAGGCTATTCTCGACACTTACTAGAATATCTTTCATACTCATTCATGACTTTTCATGCAGTATGAACATCGGGTTTAACTCACAACACTTATGACGGACCGTATGCAGAAGCAAGGGGACCTTTCACAAGTATCATCTTTCACCTTATCTTGTATGACTGACGTTCTATCATAGATAGACCTTGAGATCCCTAGCTAGCAGTGTCTCTCATCATGGTCTATGCTAAACTCCTTTAGCATCTCATCTATGTAGGTGAACTGTGATAACTGAGCAGTATCCAAATTTATCATTATAGATTCTTATTTCTAAAATAAGAACTACAATCTCGGAGAGCTTTCGAAGAGTCCTTGAATTACCAAACATTAATTGACTGTGACTTGGGATGACAGTTCTCGAGAAGGATATTCAATATCTTGCTCAAAAATTGTAACACTCCCACTAACCTTTTTGCACATTAGGCTTATCTTTCTTCTTGATGAAATCAAACTCTTTTGATTTATCAATGCAAAGAACATATATAGAGGAACTTGTTTGAGTCCATAAATGGATCTCATAAGCTTACATAACACGTTACCATCTATGAACGTTAAGCCATTGGCCCAACGTTTTCAACACTATCATATAGCCGTGATACGTAGCTATAACAAGCAAAATCTGAATAGATTTAAACACAACCAGTATTCAGAAGGTAATTACAAGGTTTTGACCTCATAGACTTCAGTCATCAACTTAGCTTAACTAGTAATCGTATTACCTCTCATGTTAGTCTTTCATAAAGACATGATATACCTTTCAGAGACATTCCCTTCAGGTTAGATGATGGCCGTTTTACGGTAAGCCAACTCTAACCAGCAGGGTACCGAGTCGGTTGTACTATAAATGGCGAGCAAGGCCATATCCCATAGGGAATCTGCCTAATTATCAAAGCCAGTATCGTTCCTAGTTCAGGCCAACACAACTACTTAAGACGTGGTGATTTGTCAGATCACCGGTTTTATAAACTACTATACACAAAATAAAAGAGTTTAATTTATGAAAAAAGAGATAGCCGAGCTATGATCCAATCTAATACTCACAAACCCTAGCTTGAATCGGAAGTGTTTTTGACTTATCTAAACGTTCTCAATGTCACCGAAGGGTGTCGTTTCCTAATTCCGAGAATAAACATTATTTCAAAAATCTACCCTCCTATGTCAGGTTCAACAGTCTGCTGACCAGATTTAAATGACCTAACATGGTCTACGATCAATGAAACGCTCAACAAGTTGATACAAACATCACACACGAAACCGAATCTAAACAACTCCGTTAGTTTTACAGGGTGATCCTAGGAACCCCGGTTCCCGCACCCTCTCGCAAAATACATATATAAAGAAGATACGTGTAATACGATTATAAGTGATCAATTCAATAAATGTGATCAAGCATAAGTTCTAGAACTACAAACACATCAAGATTCAACAAATAAAACATCAAGAACACCACACAAACAATCTAGGGTTTGATTTCGAAGATTATCGCATATCTCAGCTATATAACGATTAGCTACTCATTAAAACAACCAAATCACAAGAACTCAACATTAAAACTAACAAAAATCAAGATTAAAAGCACGAAATCAAATTTACCGTAAACCGAGATGAAGAACACCGGAAACGAAAACGAAATCCAAATTGAAATTGCAACGAGCTAGTAGCACGAGCCTTCATTTGATCATAAAATTAACTAAAACTATTTACAAGCTAACCTAATCTAAGAGAATAGAGAAATGCAGAAGAAAAAAACGGGCTGGAGAAGAAGGTATGTGATAAAAATATATATGTAGAAAGATTTTCTTTCCTTTGTTTCTAAGATAACTATATATGTATATTATGGAAAGTTAGTCTTTTCTTCGTTGCTAAGATAACTATAACATATGTATTTATATATATGCTTTTTCCGACTTAGTAAGTTGGTACTTGATCTTATCTAGCCCATCTCCCCGTATCTCGCCTTCCGGACATGCCGAACACCTAATTCCTGGATAAAATCACAACAACGTAATCCCTACAAGACATTGGGGTGACTGAGAGTATAATAAATACACCGAAAAAAACTCGAGAATTCCGGATTATGAGTCCGGATCTCGTAGACATCAAAACGGTGTGATACGTGTCAAAACCAAGCCAAATGCTCTTGGAATTACGTAAAACTAGTCTAAACGGGGTATAAAACGTGTAGGAAAACTGAGTCGAGTTGACTTTCATCATTAGATAGACTGGGTTCATAACCCGTTTGTCACACATGTAATATGTTTCAGCATTACGGCTCCAAACCATATCTCTTATTCTTGCCTTTCAAGCATTCCTGCACGAGTCTTGAGATCTTCATTCTTCAAGATGAACATACCATCAGCCGTTTCAGGCATGTGCTCATCTGTAGACTCATAGAATACTTGTGTGCTCCGAACAGTGTTCTACACCTCATCTTTATGTGGCGCCTGCTCATGCTCTGACGGTTGAATTTCTCCTTGTGGTTCTCAAACTACTTTTGAGAACTAAATTTACCCCTTTTGTTTCTTTTGGAAGAAACACTTCCTTTAGAGGACAGCATGTTTGGATACAAACACTTTTTGTTCCGCGGGCAAGTAAATGATATCTAGCGTACTTGCTAAGACATCCCAAAAGTTGCGCATGTTATACTAGGCTCCAAGCCTTTCAGACATTGCCTGCTTGCTAGAAGCATGACAACCCTACATCATCGGTTAAGATGGATTTGATGTCCTCGTCTTCCACATCTGATATGGAATTTATCTAACCTTTATTCTTCGAACTCGTTTAAATATATGTTTTGTATAAGGGCACTATCCCGAAACGGGTAAGGGATACATTGCATGGCTTACTTCACATCTTTATCGTGTAAAGTACTTTTCCATTTTAGAGACACAATCTAATTGTGTATCTCCAAAATGGTATCCTTCAAGGGCGAATCTTATTCTTTTTCAGACAACTTCAGAAACACCCTTCAGGTATTAATTACTTCAATCCAATTGAAGACTAATTCCTAAGTAGTTCATCAATCTCAAACTCGTACTAGCTCAAACTTTTCGGGTTTTCCAAATTGTTGTACTTCACTAAGAACATTCAACTATTTATGAAAATAGTCATAGAGATTAATAAACAATTATTTGTGGCAGTAATTGTTATAAGCCAACAAACATCAGTATGTTCAGGCTTTAGGCAATTTTCTAGAATTTATAACCTTTTCATAAAAGGGTATTTTAGTCATCTTTAGATAAGATACGTATTACCCACATGATTCATAATCACACGGTTCAGACATCATCAGAATGACATTTGATTATACGATTCTCTTCCACAGAGACTATGTCTGGAACAACCACAAAATATCAAGGATAACAATCATACAAATATTTAGTTGAGATTTCATCACATATATCAACTATATAGTGACACCTATCTAGTATGTTAGATTTAGTGACCGTTCAAATTTACCGGAATAACATTTATTCCTTACAATTGAATATGTATATTAAATCCTAACAAATAACTAAACTCGTGTTCTTCATAAGAACCGGAACACAATAACGTTTATTTAGTTCCTTAATCAGTTTACTAGATTCAGAATACAATATGGCAAATGTTGCAACGTTTGCTTCACTTTCCGTATCTTAGGATATCCTGCACTTAGTCTGTCTAATTCAATCGTACTCGTAAGATATCATATATCTAAGAGTTGACTTGAACTTTAGATAGATTTATCTCAACTTACTCGCTTAGAATAGAGACTTAGATAAGTTTTCTACATGTCCTAACTTTCCTTTTAATCCCTTAAGCACTTGCAAATACTTCTTAGTTTAGTCTTCATAAGACTTAAGAAAAATCACAAGAGCTATGACCCTAATTTTCTTTCATAAAGAATATCCAAAGTTTATTAAATGGTTTATTAACCTTTTGAATCATATTCAAAACATGAACCAATTTAATTAACCTTCAAGAAATGGTTAAAGAATTAAGTCATACTTGAATCTTACAATTTTGAAAACAACTTTTCCAAAATTTGATGTGGTCATTCTCATTCAACGTTTGAATTAATTGTCATCGTATGACAGAATGATCATATTGGATTGTATACAATATATGATTAATTCATTGAAACTTATTTCAAGTGATTTAATCATATCATGAGCTTCCTTTTTTCATTAATAATTAAAGTCTTGGAGCACTCCATCATATATGTAGTCTCCTTGTCTCTAACTACTATAACGGGGTTGCTCGTGTCATTGCTTATTTTAAAAGGATTAAAATTACTTAACCATACTTGAGAACGTTTCTCAAAAGGTAACAGTCATAATTTGGTTTTACTAATCGAGAATTAAACATAGAAATAAAAGTTTGCTAAATGCTACAACAAAAAAATAAAGATAAAAGAGTGTTGTTGTTTATACATGCAAAATCAAAAATGGTCTTTTGGTTTATGATTTTGCTCCCACTAGTCAACTACTCCCAACTGACTTTCAAGAACCTTTCAAAAATTCTTTAGTGGCCAAGATCCTATCTAGTTATCCCGATTCCCGACGAGGGTCCATCAACCGGAATAATTCAAAATGTAGGTAACACTTTACCAATCACATCTCTATGTGACTTTTGGTGGTTGACTATTCAACTCTTTGACACTTCACATCTCTATGTGGTAGCCAACCCCTTGTCTCTAAAATAAGACGGTCCTGACAAGGGCCAATCACCGCAATATTCTAGTCAATTCATAACCCAATATTCGTGAGATCTCATACGATCATATCTCAATAATAACGATATACCCAAGGTAGGTCAACTCAGGATGAGGGCCGATTAGTTTGATCCGAACAAGTGCTCATCACCGTCATTATAATAATGAGAGACAAAATTCCGACTTAATTTTTGTTGTGGGAGTAATTTTAAATTAATTCACTTAATTAATTTCAATTAATTTCGGTCTCATCAAATATATCTATCTCTATAGACATATATCCTACACATTCATCTAGATTGTGCGTAGTCATGCATCTATCGTATCGTATAAAATAAATACAAGCACAAAATAAATAAATGCATAAAGTAACCGGTATGGTCATGGACTTTTCCTAGGTGCGGTTTCGAATACAAACTGATGAAACTGTGGGTCACAATCTAAGGGTAGCTGCAACCGCCAATAGGATCTTTAATGCGCCAGCTCCAATGGGATCTTTATCTTACTTTGGTCTCCATCTTCTGCTCCATTATTGTTACATAATATTCTATCTAATAAAATATATACACTCACCGCACACGGGGGGAGCTAACGGGAATGGGATAAATGCGGAAAGTAAACTAGGTCACGTTCTTCATAACGGTCTAGGACAATTATTAAACCAACAGAAAAATAAATCATTCACATTTATCCTATTGGTCGAGTCCATTAGCAATCGGGGTCCATATAATCACATTATATCTAACACATCAAATCCATACAATAAAATCTTATGAAAAAGGTAAAATCTAAATTCACCAACTTGCGTCTTAATTAATCGATTAACGTTTAATCAATTAAATAATTTTATCTAATCAATTAACTAATTAACATTAATTAATTAAATGATTTTAATCGAAATAAAATTAACTATTAATTTTGAAGTCGATTTCTATTTTAATTTTATTAATTAGAACTATTCTAAAATAAAAATCAAAAATTAAAATAAGTCTCTTTTGTTTTCTTTCCTTTTGGTTCTTAACCAAAAGCGGTGCCTTTGATTTCCAAAACCAAAAGACATATTCCTAGACTCTTTCCAAAATTAAAATATTGAAAGGGGCCTAGGCCTATTCCAAACCAATTTTGGAATGGCCTAGGTTGGCCTTGTTGGATGTAATATCGCCGGACGGATCTAGATCCGCCCGATTACGCAGCGGAATAACAAGGATCGCGATCAATATAATATTAAAGCACATAATTTGAGATCTACCTACAAGAAGGTTAGATCTACTTACCAATCAAAAGAGGATGAACTACAAGATTGAGAAGCCGAGATCCGAATAGTTGAGATGCCATGATCTTCCGATGTGTATCTCCAAGCAACAACCGGTGGATGTTGATCCTTGATGCTTGACCTCCTTGATATGCTACCCGGAAAATCTCGAAGATTTTCCCAACTCTAAACCCTAAGCTTGGCCGGAAATTCCAAGCTTATTTTGTGTGTATGTAATCGTGTATAGTATGTTATAAAAGGCTTAGGAGAACTCTCTTTATATAGGAGTATAGTATGTTATAAAAGGCTTAGGAGAACTCTCTTTATATAAGAGAGAAATCCTTGTCCTCCAATGATTTAATAATTAATTAAATAATCAATCATAATAATCCTTTATTAAATATAAGATAAATCTAATATATTCTAAAACTGATTTAGATATATATAATAGATAATATCTAATATCTCCCGATTAATTATTTAACAAATAAACAATTAATCACATGACATGTAATTATCCAAGAAAACTAATTTCTCTCTAATTACAACAAGTCACAACACGCCATGCCCTAGTCAAATAAGGCTAGCACACGAAATTTCACATAATGGGCCGAGTCCACGAAAAATATCTTTTCCATGTATTTAATTATTTAGCCCACTAAATAATTATTCGCACATCAATTAAGTAGTCCAACTACTTAATTATCTTTGAGGCCCAACGTCAAGAAACATATGCATGTTAGGAGCCACATCGGGGACCATGGACTTATAACCAATAGCTACAATAAATTAAATAAAATTATTCATCGAACAGAACAATTCTTATTCAATCTATTAATTCCTGGATTACGCCACCATAAACCCGAAACTGAACTCTATCGATTATAGATATATACTTACACTCTAATCATTGAGTAAAAGTGTCCATTGATATAATCATTACATACGGATAAATCCTCCATAGACTGTTCATTTTGATTCGGGATTTTTCCGTAAACCCTTCTTAAAACATCTTATCCTTATTTACCATTAACCCCATAGTGATCAATTAGTTTATAACTAATATAATATGAACTAGGCCCATCGATCAGTTTCTAGGATTAACAAATAAGGGAACTGTTTGTCTACTTCCCGCAGGACGGAATGGATTCCATATCTGTGAAGTCACAGACTACTCACTCATTCCAGAATAGAGCCAACGAGAAGTGTTCAAATCACATGTATCCAAGTGATCCTTAACTAACACATCAAACCCTACATTGAACCAAGCAGTAGACTGTGATCACATAAGGATTGTGATTAATCCATATATGATCACCTTGTGATTTGATAAGATTTCTCGAATCACGGAATTATATCGAGAATTCAAATCAAATCGGTCCACTCCTATATGATAGACATCATATATAAATGCCCCACTAGGTACCCTATACCGACGGTCCGGATAAGACGGTCACACCGTTAAGTGTTCTGGGCGCATTATTGGTATATTAATAATGAGACCCATACTCTGATTAAATTCACCACGGACTAACTAGTTTTAAGCATATCATCACTAACTCAATCCTCGTGTGTATGCCATACACTGAGTTATGTGATTACATACCTATATACTTAGGGTTTTCAGCAGTGTATAATATAAGCATAAATGCAAATATTAATATGAATTATAAATCCTGTAAAAAACAATTACAGAAATTGTCTTTCGGGCATTACACCTAACGAGCCTGAGATCGACTTAACGATCATCCTTAATCTGACTTAAAGTCAGAATCAGTGTAATCATTTAAATTCACGTTCGCATCCGAATATATTAGCATATTATTCCTCGTTCTCCAAAGATACTTGAGGACGTACTAAACTTGCTATTTAATATTCGATCCAAGATTCTATTAACTTGTAATTTCCTGACTTTCTCTTATCAAAAGAGAGTCTATCCTATTTTCTATTCAACCTCAGGTTTAGAGAAGCATTCCGTGAGAGGTAGGGTAGGACTACTTCGTTGAATGTTGCATACCGATATGCAAAATCATCTTAACCATTGGGATAGATGGGATTTCCTGTCACATATTCTCGGGAATTTGACCGAATCAAATCCTTTAGAATAAAGTCCCATTCTTTCATAATGAGAATCTTGGCATGTCAGTTTCGACTTCAGATAACACACCCATGTTGTTTCCAACTGTTTCAATGTTACCATTCATGAACACTAATGTATATACTACTTTACCAATACTGACATCCAGTCTATGAAAGACTTATCAATATTTTGGTCAAGTCCACATACTTGAAATATGTGACTTTTAAATGACCTAGAGGTTTGCTTTGATCCTTAGAGGATATAAGCCTTGGTTCCTGAATCAATTCAGATTTCGTTTGATTGGCAAGAAAGTCTCAAGGAGTTACCCCTATTTCCTGCTTTCTAACGGAATCATGCATTTATTCTTAGCTAAAACCCTTATGTTCCGAATGAATTCAGATTCCGTTTGTTTGGAAAGAAACTGTTGGACCCTTGAAAAATCTTTAGTTAAGTTTAGAGGGGGGGTGAATAAACTTAACACTTAAAACTTTTGGAGTTAACAAACTCAGCAACTTCAGCAGCTTGCTGATAGCTCAGTAGTCTGCTGACTATTGAATTTACTGAATTTGTGCAGTGGAATATATCAAAAATTAAGCCTTGTAACTTGTTGTTAAAATGTGATACCAAGTATTAGATACTCAGTAGTGTATGTGTGTGAATTCAGTTGCTAAATTCAGTAGGTTGATGTGCTAGATATACTAAATGCAGAAAGTAAGTAGGCAGATTTTATAGTGGTTCCAGGTGGTGTAATCCTGTCAGTCCACTCTTCTCCTGTGATGTTGGAGGTAATTCACTAGAGATTGTAGAGGTAACTGTTACAAAAATCCCTAAGTTGCTTGTCCTTCACCAATAACTATGGCTTCACAAACTAAACACTTGGAATAGGTAGGATTGCTACTCCAAAGTCTTCCACTGGTCCTTGAAGTGTAGGATTGCCTCTTCACCAGCCCCACCACAAACAACAGTCCTTGACACACAAATGTGCTTCACTGTCTCAGTAGATTTCTTGTAAAAGAAATATTGAATCAAGTAAGTGATTCAACTTTCAGCAGCTTGATCAGGATGAAATGATCAGCAGCTTGAGGTCTTCAAGTGTGTAAACTTGATGTAGCTTGAAAGAAGATTACACTTGAAGAGTTTTACTGGATCAGTAGCCTTATGCTCAGTAGGGCCAGCAAGGTGTTTTGATCGATTGATATCTGATAGCTCAAGATAGATCCTTAATTTTCATCAATGTTCATAACGTGTATCTGAATTAGGAGTCCTCTATTTATAGGTAGGAGTCCTTGTGACTTATGTTTGAAATTCAAACATAGCCGTTTCAGATTTGTTCCATTTGACTTGCTTTCTGTCACTGTTCATAGTACTGACACTTTCAGACTGCTTTTTGACAGTTTACAGTCTGTCCACCCTTTGACTTGTATCCATTGGATAAAGGTCTGAATCTTTCCAACATCCATTTAATCTTAACCATTGATTTGTTTGATAAAATCAGAGGTTGTTAGCTGTCCCTTTCTTTGTAATCTTCCAATGTAACCTTTGAATAATTCGATAAGCTCTTGAATAATAAAATTAGAGGTTGTTATGCTGATCTAGTGTCTTCTTTCTCTTTCTTCTCTTGCCTTCTCTACTTGCTCTTGATAAGCTCTTATTTCTCTCACCATTTCTCTCATCCATTCATTTTCAATAAGAGAGAAATCAATGTGAGGATTCATTTCTTTCCACCATTTCCGTGCCTCAGGTAGAGTAAGATTGATCTGATGTACTCTAAAGCCTAAGTGCATGTATACTTCTTTAAATTCATTCAGTGAATACTTTGCTGATGTGGTAGGTAAACTCATTCCACCTCTACCACCTCTTCCACCTCTTCCACCTCTATGTGCAGGTCTCAAGGCTTTAACCCTTGTTTCCCAAAACTTAAGTCCCAAAAAGGAATTTAGTCCCTCATGGAAACCTTTATCATGGTAAGGTCTTCTCTTGCTGTTGTAGACCTTCTTATATTTTCTGAGAAGATCATCAGTGAGTGGAAGTCTGGCAGGTGCAGGTTCTCTGAAAGCATTGGTGTCATCTGCCCATCTTTTCTTAGCAAAGATCCTAGCAGCCTCTTTTGCTACTGCTGTTTTGCTCTCTTCCCCCTTATTGACATCATCAACAAAATAGGACAACAGGCCATGAACACTTTCCTGTGTGATTACTAGATTACTCAGTTGTCCTTCCATAATTTCAGTTCTTGTGTCAACTCGCAAGAATCCTTTCTTGCATTGTTCCGCTCCAAGTAGATTGATCCTTTCAGTAAACTTAGGATCCAATCCAGCAGGTTGAAGTGTTCCAGCAGGCTCAGGCACAGCAGGCTTGGGTGCCTCAGTTGATCTTTCAGAAACTTCTCCTTCATTGTATTTCCTTGTCTGATCCACTTTACATCCAGAGCAAGGCCAGCAAGAGCATACTGTGTGGAAGTATTATTGGAAGCAATGTTCTAAAAATCGCCCTGGGCGGCCGCCTAGGCCCTAGGCGCACCCAGGGCGTCTCGCCTTGGCTCTGGGCGACTTCGCCGGGCGACGGGGTGCCGGGCGATTTTCGGGCGCTTCGGGCCCATCTAGGCGCTCCTAGGCCCTTCGGGCGCTCCTAGGCCCTTTTAGGCGCTCCTAGGCCCTTCTAGGCCCTCTTAGGTCCTTCTAGGCAATTAGGGTTTCATGACTTTCATCTGGGCGAACATCTAAGTTTTCCCAAGTGTTAGACAAGAAAGAGGCATAAAACCCTAAAACCCCCCTTAAAACCCTAAAAACCCCCCGTAAAACCCTAAAACCCCCCGTAAAAACCCTAAAACCCAATTAAAACCCTAAAAACCACTAAAAACCCTAAAAGCGCCTGGGCGCCGCCTAGGCGCCGCCTAGGCGCCCTAGGCCCTAGGCGCCCCTGTAGCGCGTCGTCTTCGCCTAGCGATTTTTAGAACATTGATTGGAAGCAACAGTTTCAGTAGTTCTTCCTCTATTCTCCACTAAATTCATCAAGTCTTCAAACCTATGCTCTTGCCTGTCAAGTTGATTTCTTAACCTTGTTATGTCATTTCTGACAGTCCTCAACTCATCCAAAATCTCTGCTGGTACCCCACCAACCATATGTCCAGCAGCTTCATCAGCAGGCTCTTCAACATTGTATTGTGCCCTTAGTCTGCTGACAACCATGACTCTACTCATGTCCCTTCCAGCAGGGGCAGGACTTTCTTCAACCATAGCACCAAGAACGTCTTCCATTACAGAATCTTGTGCAGGTTCCTCAAAGATAGATACAAATGCTTGTTGTGGTTCATCAGCCATATGTTCTTCTTCGGGCACTTGAAACTCCTCATCACTGTAGTCATAGTCCAGCAGCAGTTCATCCTCATCAATAACAGCAGCCTGCTGACTATCTTTCCCTTCAGTGATCTTTTCTCCACCAGGCTCTACTACAACAGTCTATTCTTCAACAGCAGGGGTTTCCTCCAAACCCATAGATAGTTCTAACCTATGTCCAGGTGCTGTTTGTGCCTCAGCAGCCTGTACCTCCTGTTCCAACCTTTGTTCAGGTGCTGTCTGTACCTCAGCAACAATTACCACCAGTTTCAACCTTTGTTCAGCTGTTGTCTGTACCTTAGCAACCTGTACCACTAGTTCCAACCTTTGTTCAGGTGCTGTCTGATCCTCAGCAGCCTGAACCTCTTCAAAAATCAATGGTGGTCCTTCAAATCCCATCACCATATCGAATCTCTGTGCTACCACTGTTTGTTCCTCAGTGATCAGCACTCTCTGTACAAGAATTGCTGGAAATTCAGCCATATTATCTCTTTGAAATTCCTTAACATCTGCAATCCTTCTTGGAAAATTGGCAGTTTTGGAGAGAGTGTCCTGAGTATCAATCCAGTCTTGATATTGACTTGAATTTTCAGAACTGACATCAGGCTCACTATGATCAGTAACCCTCTCATCATCCAAATATTCAGTCTGCTGATCATCAGTAAGTGCAGCAGAGTCTTCAACAAAGGCAGTATCTATCTCACCAACCAGCCTGTTTGCACCAATATGTATACCCTCATTGATTTGTGCCTCCAGATCATCCATGGTGAGATCTTCCAAATCCTCATCCATTTGACCAGTCTGCTGGCCCTCAGCAGACCTACCAGCTTCAATAGACTGTTCTACACTAGGTTCATTTATCAAAGCAGTCCCATTGTTTTATCCTGGTCCAGAGGGATGATCATCACCAGATTCAGATGATGATGAGTCATCACTATCTGATCCATCTCTAGGATCTCTGAACTTGATAGCCTCTTCCTTCTTTTGTTGATCAAAGAGATCCATCAATCTTGCTTCCAGCAAAGAGGTATCAACTAGATCCAACAAATTCTCCACTCCTAACTTCTCAAAGGCCCACTCCTCAAAGTCTGTCATAGGCTCAGCCGCTGATTTTTGTTTCTTGTAATATCCAAACTTCCATTGAAAGTAGTTAGCAACCAGCAGGAGGTTAGTATCAACATACCCCTCATTCTTTTTCTCCTATTTCAATTCAAAGGGCATGGTTGGCCTTCTGGGAGCAGTTTGAGTACCTTGATGACCTCCAAAGGTCTCAACAAGTAAGTTAAGAGTTTCTTCCACAGATGCTTCTAGGTCAGTAGGTTCTTCAGGTTGTACATTAGTACCTACCACCTCCATCTGTTCCACACTGGGTTCCCCCTAACTAACATGCTCATCAGCAGGGTTAGCAGCTGTTGGTCCCTTGGAAAGGCTAACACAAGTTTAGGGGGGGTGAATAAACTTGTCACCAAAAACTAATCCTGAGCTGGAAAAGTCCCAGGAACTGAGTTTCTCAGAAACTTAAACTGATCTTTAGTTTTGTTCATGTCCCTTTAACTTGTGCGGAGTTCAGTTAGCTCAACTGAATATAAGTTATTACTGACTTATATTTAGTCTCGTTAACTGGCAGCGGATATAAAATTAGCCTTTAACAACTAGTAACTAAAATTTCGATATGAAAACCACTATAAGGAAATAAATGAATGCATAAAGTAAATAGACAAGAATTATAGAGGTTCCAGGTGGTGTAATCTTGTACGTCCTCTCTTCCCCGTGATGCGGAGGAAAATTCCACTAGAACTTCTTTGAGATGGCCCAAGCTTACAAAAAGTCCTAAACCGATAGTCCTTGGCTAATCCCTAGCTTCACTATCTAAACACTTGTAGAACAGGTAGGATTGCTGCTCTTCAATTGTTTGAACCACTGGTCCTTGGAGGGTAGAATTGCCTCTTCACCATCTCATCACAAACACAGTCTTCCTGACTGCACTCAACTGTCCTTCACACCTTCTTGGTGTTTCACAGTCTAAACCTTTGATAAGATCAAAGTTGAGACTTTGAATCAATGACTATGATTCAACTGTGATTTGAGCTTTTCTTCTGGATAATTAATTTAAGCACGGCTCTGTATTTCTTCAAATGTTAGATCTTGAATCTGCCTGAATATGCTTGAACACTTTGAAGAAATTTTCTTGATCTTGCAATTAAGTATTTAGCAGGTATTCTTTTGAATTTGGCTTTCCCCCTTAATTTGATCTTTCTTGACTAGATGGATTTCTTGCTTGTTATCATATGCCCTGCATCCCCTTTGATGTTGTGGAGGTAATCTATTTATAGGGGTTCATTCAACATTCATCCTGTTTCGTAACGGCTATATTTTCTCGATCGTTCGCCGTGTCGTGACTCATCCAATGAGATTTCTTTCTTTACAACGTTCGATTGTACTTCCGGTTTGTTGGATGACTAACTTGTAAAACCGAGTTTCCTTATCGCTTTATACCGAGTTTATTACTTGTCGCTTTCTTACCGACTTGGAGCATTAACCGAGATTTTATTCTTCTTCAAATATCGGTACCCCGCTTTTCATCCGATTATAATTGACTTAATCAGAGTACACCATGATACATTTATCATCTAAGAATTCATTGTCCTTATGATTCTTAGGTCTTCATACAAGATCCATAAAGTCAGTTCAGGTCATCACAATCTTGCCTGAAGTCCAACTTTACAGTCTCGACTTGTAATCTTCATAACTGAGTTTGAGCCCTCAGTTCTTCAATCTTCTAGATAAGCCAACCGAGTTTGTAACTCTCAGCGAACTTATCTTCTTCAATCTTCTCGTGGTGTGCTCTATTGTCGCTTTCTCGTAGAGTCTCGGCCTAGTCAAAATGTCGGCTTTCTTCATTTCTCGCTTCCGGTCAAGAACTATTACGGTGCTTGTCCGATTTAACTTATACAAATATCGACTTTAATAAATCCTATACATTGGTATCTAGACATCTTTTTGCTTTGCACTATAACAAATAGTTATGACACTTCATCAATGGGGTTAAGAACAAGTAATAAACTAAGTGATGAATCATCATCAAAACATAAATTTTATTTCCAACAATTTCCCCCTTTTTGATGATGTCAATACCCTCCTTAAAAGCAATGCAAAAAGATAAAAGATAAAATATAATAAGCAACACCATGAACTGAGAAACTGAAACTTTATTTGATAGCTGAGTTACAAGGTTAGAATACAACATAAGTAAAACAACTAATTTTAATGTCCTGGTTGATTATCATAGTTCTCTGCAACAATTCTCATTTCCTCATTCGTGGCTAAATGTTCAATTCCATGAATGCTTGCCCAAATGTTCCAAGACTGAGATAAATTGTTTTTCTTGAAAAATTTACTTTTGAATAGAGCTGCAAATGTGAAGACTGATGTCCTGAGTCTTTCATTGGTGGCTGTTCTCAGTAGAGTTTGAATGAATTTAGGTTCAGCCTTTTCAACTTTCTCTGAAGCTTTATCTAAAGTACCATCTGCTTCCCATTTCTTCGCTTTATTCCAATAGTACACAAGTATCTTCTCGCATGTGTAGAAATGTTTCAAGAGATTCTTCTTTTGATACTCCTTCTTTCTCTCGGTAAGTCCTTGAATAAATTGTAGAGACGAGAATCCGGACCAACTCTTTTGTCGGTTGGTTCCGAGTATTTAACAATCGCTTTCATCTCATCATCGCAAAATCTCCTCTTGCTTTCTTCGCTTCACTCAACTTATCATCAACATTTGTGAGAGCTTGTGGCATTTCAAATTTGCATGGACTTTTAAGATGTCCAAACTTTCCCCCTTATTGACATCATCTTTATTAATCGTGCTTTTGATGTAAGCATTCGGTGTTTGTTGAGTTGATGCCAATATGGTTTGAGCCACAACTGAGTCCTTTAAGCCCTGTTCCATTAAAAACATTATGTCCACTAGATTACTGAGAATGCCTTCCCATCTGTCTTGAGTTTCATTTTTCTTTGTGACATGTTTAGTGGTTGTTTTCCGAATCTCAAGCAGAGTAGTTTGACAATTGTCATTCACAATATCCATCTTCTTTTCAAGTTTGGATCGTTCATCTTGACTGGCTTCTAAATATTTTAAAACTTTTCCGAATAAGCTCATATCATCCTTTTGAATTCTGAGTATCTCATTGTGATAATATCTAATGAGATCAACTTGAGTAGGAACATCTTGTGAACTTCTTTCTTGTTGTTCCTTTGACTTGCTTGTTTCAGTATCTGTTAAATTAGTTTGATTTAGAGGTGAGAGAACGATTTCCTTCAATTTCTCTCTACATTCAGCTGATTGTCTTTTCTCTTCCGACTGTTTCTCAGTTTCCTCCAATTTTGATGAACCAATAACTTTTGTAGGTGACAAATGTACTTCCAGTTCATCATCTGATTCTTCTCCAGGTATGTCTGCCAATGTTCTTGCTATTTCAAGTGTGGATTTATCGGTGGGAGATTGGTAACCTCCTTCTGCTTCTTTGTCCGACCGAGTTTCGTATAAGTTTTCGAACTTGAGCTTCCACTCGCTTCCACCGAACTACTTGAGTCTTCATTAGTATTTCGTTCGTTGCGCTTTCCTTTTCTTGTATAGAGGCAAGAATCCCCTTTTGTAGGTCGGGATCTTCCTCAAAATCATCATCAACATTTTTCTTAGAGCTTCCACTAGGCTATGGCTTCCTTCCAATAGTCAAGTTTCGATTAACGCATACCCTTGATTTAGGAATTCTTCTCGTATTGATTATCTCCATTAAGCTTGTAATGTTGTATAGATCGAATACCCATTTCTCAATGATCTCCATTTCGCACGCCGACTTCTTTGATCATTTATAGAGCTAAACTTCCAAGTTCGTATCTTTGCAATCGTTCATAATCGCTTTCAATAGTTCTCGTATGAGCGAGATGGAGATTTGAATGGCGTGAGGGTGTCTTCTCGAATCTCTTGTGATCTCATGATCTTCTCCTTGAGTAGGAACTTCAATTTGCATGGGATCATCAGTTTGCACAAGATTTGTTCTGTTGGTTTCTCCCTCAGCAGTAATTGGAGCAACTGATGTCCCTTTTACAATATCAGAAGCTGAGATTATTGGCTCAGTTTGCAAAACTTTTTCACTTGCATCTTCTTCAACGGCTTGTTTTTCACTTTGCTCAGGTTCCAATTCAACAATTGGAACTTCTTTCATTGTGTGTCCAAGTGGGTTCACTTCATGAACTTGTTCATCCAATAGAATAAACTTGGTTGATTCGTTGTTGTTCACTTCCTTTTCTTCGCCTTGAGGAGCCGGAAATTCTTTGCGCTTTCTCTTGTTCCAAGTCCGGGTACGATTCTTGAGGAGTAGCCCTAGACTTTGAAAGCAACATAAGCATGTTCAATGTTGTTTCATCAATCGCCTTTCATCACTATCCGACTCTTCATTATCGGGATCGCCTCGTGTCCGTTCCCCCGAGTTACACTTCATTCGCAAGTCGGTTTCAACGATCCGCCTCCGTTGATAACTTCAGATTCTTTCATTATTTCCATTCCTTGTAAATGCATAGCTTCTTCTTGAGTTGGTAAAACCTCAGTTACCGAAATTGGAATGGATTCGGTGAGATGAATTCAGTTTGCACTTCTGGTGCTGATCTGTCAGGAAACTTTAGTTCTAGCTTCTTGAGTTGATGACATTTCTATTGATTTCTCAGTTACGCCTTTTCCAGTTTCTTCCAACTGCTTTCTTCTTTTCTTCAAGTCTTCAATTTGTGCTAACACTACATCTCCAGTTGCAGGTTCTTTTGATTTCCTGCTTTTCTTTTTCTTGAGTTCAGTCTCAGTTTTCTCAGCTTTCCTTTTCCTTGACTTTTCTTCCTTAATATCAATCTTTCCATCAACAACAGGTGTTTCTTTCCTTTTAGCAACTCCAAAGTGATCGAGTATCCTTTGGACTACTAATGCTAGAGTTTTCTTGTGATAAAATCTTCCTTTCTTCACGTCGGTCTTCTTTTTGGGTACATCAATTGATTGTGCTATCAATTGATCAAATAGATACCTTGCCCAATTGAAATCCTTTTCAAACCAGATTATGTAAAGCAAATCTAGTTTTGCTCCAGATAAATTGCTGAAGTTTCCAGCATTCCCAATTATGCAATTTGCCAGCAACTTCGAAAGAAAATTAAACTCTGGCTTGAGTAGGCTTGTGCTCCCTGTCTGTAAGACAGTAGATTCACCATTAATTGCTATATCTTTCCATAACTTCTCTTTCAGCTTCTTCTGAAAGATCACTTAAGGATGGAAATCCTCTGGATTCATCATCAATATTCACATTAAACTCAATGTCTTCATCATAACTGAAATGAGGTTCCGGATTTGTGTGAGAGCTTGTAGTACTGAATCTTTCAAATACTTGATCTTGAAAATCATAGACAACATTCTGCAAGTAGTCAGTCAGGGGGTTATTTAGCCAATTTCTAATTCTAGATGTATCCATTGTAATGAAGTACAGTAAGGGTTTTCAACAGTTGGTTGTTTGGAAATAACTGATGCACAGTTATCCCTTTGATCAGTAATAATTTGGATCTCCTCCAAAAGGAAGAACTCGCTCCGATACCAATTGTTGGTCCCTTGGAAAGGCTAACACAAGTTTAGAGGGGGGGTGAATAAACTTGTCACCAAAAACTAATCCTGAGCTGGAAAAGTCCCAGGAACTGAGTTTCTCAGAAACTTAAACTGATCTTCAGTTTTGTTCCTGTCCCTTTAACTTGTACGGAGTTCAGTTAGCTCAACTGAATATAAGTTATTACTGACTTATATTTAGTCTCGTTAACTGGCAGCGGATATAAAATTAGCCTTTAACAACTAGTAACTAAAATTTCGATATGAAAACCACTATAAGGAAATAAATGAATGCATAAAGTAAATAGACAAGAATTATAGAGGTTCCAGGTGGTGTAATCCTGTACGTCCTCTCTTCCCCTATGATGCGGAGGAAAATTCCACTAGAACTTCTTTGAGATGGCCCAGTTACAAAAAGTCCTAAACTGATAGTCCTTGGCTAATCCCTAGCTTCACTATCTAAACACTTGTAGAACAGGTAGGATTGCTGCTCTTCAATTGTTTGGACCACTGGTCCTTGGAGGGTAGAATTGCCTCTTCACCACTTCATCACAAACACAGTCTTCCCCGATCGCACTCAACTCGTCCTTCACACCTTCTTGGTGTTTCACGATCTAAACCTTTGATAAGATCAAAGTTGAGACTTTGAATCAATGACTATGATTCAACTGTGATTTGAGCTTTTCTTCTGGATAATTAATTTAAGAACGGCTCTGTATTTCTTCAAATGTTAGATCTTGAATCTGCCTGAATATGCTTGAACACTTTGAAGAAATTTTCTTGATCTTGCAAATAATTATTTAGCAGGTATTCTTTTGAATTTGGCTTTCCCCCTTAATTTGATCTTTCTTGACTAGATGGATTTCTTGCTTGTTATCATATGCCCTGCATCCCCTTTGATGTTGTGGAGGTAATCTATTTATATGGGTTCATTCAACATTCAACCTGCTTCGTAACGGCTATATTTTCTGACTGTTCCTGCTGTGTCAGTGACTCATCCAATGAGATTTCTTTCTTTACAACGTTCGATTGTACTTCCAGTTTGTTGGATGACTAACTTGTAAAACCGAGTTTCCTTATCGCTTTATATGCGAGTTTATTACTTGTCGGTTTCCTTACGACTTGGAGCATTAACTGAGATTTTATTCTTCTTCAAATATCAGTACTCCAGTTTTCATCTGATTATAATTGACTTAATCAGAGTACACCATGATACATTTATCATCAAAGAATTCATTGTCCTTATGATTCTTAGGTCTTCATACAAGATCCATAAAGTCAGTTCAGGTCATCACAATCTTGCCTAAAGTCCAACTTTACAGTCTCGACTTGTAATCTTCATAACTGAGTTTGAGCCCTCAGTTCTTCAATCTTCTAGTTAAGCCAACCGAGTCTGTAACTCTCAGCGAACTTATTTTCTTCAATCTTCTGTTGGTGTGCTCTATTGTCAGTTTCTCGTAGAGTCTCAGCTAGTCAAAATGTCAGTTTCTTCATTTCTCAGTTCCGGTCAAGAACTATTACAGTGCTTGTCTGATTTAACTTATACAAATATCAGACTTTAATAAATCCTATACATTGGTATCTAGACATCTTTTTGCTTTGCACTATAACAGCTAGTTATGACACTTCATCAATGGGGTTAAGAACAATTAATAAACTAAGTGATGAATCATCATCAAAACATAAATTTTATTTCCAACAGCAGCAGATTGCTCTTCCCCCTGAACTATTGCGGAACTTGTAGGGTCTTGTACCAACTTTTCAACTTCCACAGCAGGTGCAAACTCAGTAGTTTGCTGTGGTTCCTCAACAAGTTGCTCTACAACAACTTGTGCAGCTTCGGTAGGCTCAACAGCATCTACAGGGGTAGATTCAACAACTTCTACAGCAGGCTCAGGTTCAGCAGTCTGCTGTGATTCTCCAATAGGTTGCTCAACAACAACCTCTACTATCTAAGTAGGTTTAATAGATGTTAGGGGCTCAGCCTCAATAGCCTCTTCTTCTTCTTCTTCCCTTTCTTCCCTCTGAGCCTCTAGAATCCTCAGTTGTTTCCCTTTTCCATGTCTCTTTTTCTTAGCAATTTCCTTTATTCTTTTGGAAAGTTGCTCTGTTTCAATCTTAGTAGCCTTCCTCTTTCTACTGGCTTCCTTCTGTTGCTCCTTCAAAACTTCAGCAACAGACTTCTTCTTTGCAACTACAGCAGTGTCAGTAACTTCAATTTCAGCTGGACCCTCAGCAGACTCAGCAGTCTCTGCTGTTTGCTTTCTAGTCTTCCTAGGCTTTAACATTTCTGTAATCTTTCTTATATCAGTAGCCTTTATCTTCTTAGCAACCTTCTTAGGTGCAGCAGGCTTTACAACTTGCTTAACCTGCTCACCACCAGCATCATCATCTCCACCATCACCATCACTTTCTGTGGCCTCATCATCCACATCTTCATCATCATCTAATCCAGGAATAGGAGTAGCAACTTCTGGCTTATATCTGGATTTGTTAATCTTTTTAGATGAAATATCAGGTATCTGAAAATGATTCAACAAGGTCTGAATCAGTAGACCTAAGGGCTTGACCTTGGACTTCCTTATGCCATCTCTATCTTCAATAAACACCTTCTTCATATAGTGTATAAAGAATCCAGCCCAATCAAACTTCATACTTCTGCAGATGATGATTAGAAGGTCTATTTTAGGTCCAGATAGAGTATCCAGACTCCCAATGAATCCCAAAATGGTCTTGGTAATCAGTTTGCTCAGCAGATTGTACTCATATCCAATATGCTTCACATAATGCCTAGAGATGAAGATATCTTTTCATTTGTCTTTATTGTATCCACAAACTTCATCCTTGGCAGATTCATTGCTTCTGGATTGGTAGGGGCACCATTTTCAGGTCCAAAATGAAATACTTCTCTCAGTAGATCTGAAGATATTTCAATCTCTCTTCCAATAACTGCCGTAGTGAAGGCCTCTCTTCCTTCATGTATAACAATGTTTTTCCAGATTTCCAACACATTAACATATGAAATTCTCTCCAGTCGATCTTCTATTGATAATGTTCTCCAAACCAGCAATCCGTCTGATTCTTCGTCCCATATTAATGGCCAGTTCAGTAGAGTGACAGTCATTCACATAACCTCATACACTTTGACTGGTGCCAATATGAACATCATATTTGTTTGCCATTATAGAAGAGAAAGATGAAGAAGAAAGCTTTCAAAATCTGCGTTCACACAAGATATTTGCAGAGAAATAACAATTTGAGTGTTGTATGTATCCTCTGGGTATATGTCTGTATATAAAGCAGAGAGAGGTGGGTAGAAAACTGTCAGACACGTACTGTAGCATTAACCATGATTAAATTTTGAGTGAATGTCATCTTGCCACGTGTCCCATGACAGACCCATAACTGATTGTAACCGTTTGATCATGTAACTGCGGTTATTAAGATGAAATAAATATCCCGCTATTTTTACTTTTTGACTTTAGTAAAGTTTGACTGAGTAACGTTTGTTTCAGCAGCCTTGTCATCAGTAGACTTGGCTCAACAGCCTACTGATAAAGATGCCTCAGCAGCCTGCTGATAGAGTTACTCTGCTGATCTTCCATTCATCTTGTTTTTGTCCAACTGATAATACAAGATGAAGTTTAATACCAAAGATTGATCTGTCAAGTGAGCTCACCCAACAGGACAAAGACCAATCCCCTTGGCAACTTCATTTGCTCAATTGTCCAAACATAAGTACATGGAATTGTTGATACCAATGACTAATCTGCTAAGAGAGCTCACCCAACATAGCAAAGACTAATCCCCTTGGTGAATTCCAGTACACTGCTGATCAAAGATGTATCAGTCAACTTTTATAATTCCAAGTTCAGTCCTTAGTTTAGCAAATCTTTCACTATCCAGTGGTTTGGTGAAAATATCAGCAAGTTGATCTTCAGTAGGGGTATACATAACCACCACATCTTTCTTTTCAACATGATCTCTTATAAAATGATGTCTCAAATCAATATGCTTGGTTCTTGAGTGCAAAACAGGATTTTCTGTGATTGCAATTGCACTTGTGTTGTCACATATTATGGGAATTTCTCTTTCTTCAATTCCATAATCCCTTAACTGTTGTCTTAACCAAAGTATTTGTGCACAAAAACTTCCAGCAGCAATGTACTCAGCTTCAGCAGTGGAAGTTGATATAGAGTTCTGTTTCTTGCTAAACCAGGAAACCAGTCTATTTCCCATTAACTGACAGGTTCCTGTAGTGTTTTTTTTCTATCAATCTTGCATCCAGCATAATATGAATTTGATAGGATATAACCTTGAAACTACCATCATTTGAATACCATATCCCTACTCCCAAAGTCTCTTTTAGGTACTTGAGAACTCTTTTGACTGCACCTAAATGACTTTCTTTAGGTTTTGATTGAAATCTGGCACAAACACCTACAACAAAGGATATATCAGGTCTATTGGCAGTGAGGTACAACAGACTGCCTATCATCCTTCTGTATAAGGTCTGATCAACATCTTTGCCTTTTTTGTCTTCATCCAATCTTATATTTGTGCTCATAGGAGTTGATACCTTGGTGCTATTTTCCATACCAAATTTCTTCAGTAGCTCCTTGGTATACTTGGTTTGATGAATTAAGATTCCATCTTTCATTTGTTTGACTTGTAAACCCAAAAAGTAGTTCATTTCTCCCATCATACTCATTTGGAATTTACTTTTCATCAGATTTGCAAACCTTTCACAAAGTAAATCATTTTCAGAACCAAAAATTATGTCATCAACATAAATCTGTACCGGCAGGGTGCTGTCTCCTTCACTGATTCTGAAAAGTGTCTTGTCAATGGTACCTTTGGTAAAACCATTGTCCACAAAGAATTGAGATAGAGTCTCATACCATGCTCTTGGTGCTTGTTTCAAACCATAAAGTGCTTTATTGAGTCTATACACTTTATCTTCTTGATCTTTAACTTCAAATCCAGGATGTTGCTGAACATAGACCTCCTCTTCCAGAATGCCATTCAAAAATGCACTTTTGACATCCATCTGATATACCTTAAAGTTTTTATAAGCAGCATATGCCAAAAATAATCTGATAGCTTCCAATCTTGCAACAGGGGCATATATCTCATCAAAATCTATTCCTTTTGCTTGAGAATTGCCTTTTCCTACTAGTATGGCCTTATTCCTCACAATGGTACCAGATTCATCAAATTTGTTTCGGTATACCCATTTTGTACCAATAATGTTTGCATGATTAGGCCTTTCCACTAGTGTCCAAACTTGATTTCTTTCAAATTCATTCAGCTCCTCTTGCATAGAAATTATCCAATCTGGATCTGAAATTGCTTCTTCAACAACTTTAGGTTCCATTTGAGATAGAAAACAGGTAAACATTGCTTCTAATTGTCTTCTAGTCCTCACACCTTGCTGTATATTGCCAATAACTTGTTCAGCAGGGTGATCCCTTAACCATTGTGGATTCTAGTTAGATTGATTCTCAGGAACATCATCTTCAGTAGGGTATGCTGTTTCTTTAATAGAGGGTTCAACAGATCTTGAACTGCTTCAGTTGTTGCATCAGTAGTGTTACCAGCAGGGTGTTCAGCAGGGGCAGAATAAGGAATCTTTAAGTCATTAAACCTTTCCAAAACTTCAACACATTCTGGATCAGTGACTTGTTGATTCTCAGCAGGCTCTGAATCTTCATCTTGCATTCCAGTGAACTTAGGTTCATCAAACACAACATGTATTGTTTCTTCATGTTTCAGTGTCCTTTTATTCAGTACCCTGAATGCCTTGCTGACAGAAGAGTATCCCAAGAAGATTCCTTCATCAGATTTTGGTTGGAAGGTCTTCAATTGCTCCTTATAATTCAAGATAAAACATTTGCTTTCAAATGGATGGAAATAAGATATATTAGGTTTCCTTCCATTCCAAATCTCATAAGGTGTCTTCAGCAGCTTCTTGTTCACTGAGGTCCTGTTTTGTGTATAGCATGCTGTATTAACTACTTCAGCCCAATATCTTTCAGGCAGTAATGCTTCACAAATCATTGTCCTTTCTGCTTCTTTCAAAGTCTTGTTTCTTCTTTCAGCAACCCCATTTTGCTGAGGTGTACCAGCAGCAGCAAGTTGATGTAGTACACCATTTTGCTCACAAAATTCTCTTATAACTTTGTTGAGAAATTCAGTACACTTATCTGATCTGATTTTCACTACAGTCAAAGTTTTCTCATTTTGCAATCTCTTCAAAAGTTCAGGCTGAAACCAATTGTTGGTCCCTTGAAAAGGCTTTAGTTAAGTTTAGAGGGGGGGTGAATAAACTTAACACTTAAAACTTTTGGAGTTAACAAACTCAAAGAACTTCGAAGAAATTTCTGGCGATAGCTCGCAGTCCGTCGATACTCGCAGTCTACTGACTATTGAATTTACTGAATTCGTGCAGCGGAATATATAAAAAATTAAGCCTTGTAACTTGTTGTTAAAATGTGATACCAAGTATTAGATACTCAGTAGTGTATGTGTGTGAATTCAGTTGCTAAATTCAGTAGGTTGATGTGCTAGATATACTAAATGCAGAATATAAATGTAGAAAGTAAGTAGGCAGATTTTATAGTGGTTCCAGGTGGTGTAATCCTGTTAGTCCACTCTTCTCCTGTGATGTTGGAGGTAATTCACTAGAGATTATTGAGGTAGCTGTTACAAAAATCCCTAAGTTTATTGTCCTTCACCAATAACTATGGCTTCACAAACTGAACACTTGGAACAGGTATAATTGCTGCTCCAAAGTCTTCCACTGGTCCTTGAAGGGTAGGATTGCCTCTTCACCGGCCCCACCAGAAACAACAGTCCTTGACACACAAACGTGCTTCACTGTCTTCAGTAGATTCCTTATAAAAGAAAGATTGAATCATGTAAGTGATTCAGCTTTCAGCAGCTTGATCAAGATGAAATGATCAGTAGCTTGAGGTCTTCAAGTGTGTAAACTTGATGTAGCTTGAAAGCAAATTACACTTGAAGAGTTTTACTGGATCAGTAGCCTTATGCTCAGTAGGGTCAGCAGGGTGTTTTGATCGATTGAAATCTGATAGCTCAAGATAGATCCTTAATTTTCATCAATGTTCATCACCTGTATCTGAATTAGGAGTCCTCTATTTATAAGTAAGAGTCCTTGTGACTTATGTTTGAAATTCAAACATAGCCGTTTCAGATTTGTTCCATTTGACTTGCTTTCTGTCACTGTTCATAGTACTGACACTGTCAGATTACTTTTTGACAGTTTACAGTCTGTCCACCATTTGACTTGTATCCATTAGATAAAGGTCTGAATCTTTCCAATGTCCATTTAATCTTAAACATTGATTTGTTTGATAAAATCAGAGGTTGTTAGTTGTCCCTTTCTTTGTAATCTTCCAATGTAACCTTTGAATAATTCGAGATATACATCAGCAGGTTCCTGTGAATGTAAGTCTGCTGAAATGTATATTAGTCAGCTGTTCCAATGTTGCTGTGTTTATAAAAACACTCTAGCCGGCTTCTCTTATATCTAACTTTTTATTGTGAAGTTAGATTACACCATTTTGCATATAACTAAGTTCCAATCACCACTTAACTTGTGGAACTTAGAACTTGTACTTAAGGTATATGTAATCAGTTTAGGTCATCACAGACTTCCTTAAATTCTGATTTCACATCCTTGACTTTAAATACTAAGTTTGATCCCTTAGCCTTCAATAACTGAGTTTGAGTCCTCAGCGTTCAGTCTTCAACAGGTTCCTAAACTAGTCTACTGACCCAGGTACCCTACTGATATAGACAAGTCTGCTGACCTTTTACAGTGCTTGTTTGATCAAACCTATACAAAGATCAAACTCTAATAAGCTTATACATTTGATCTAGACATCTTTTTGCCTTTGCTCTATAACAGCTAGTCTGGCACTCATCACTAAAACATAAAATAAGTCCAACAGAAACTCTTAGGGAATCACCCCTATTTTCTGCTTTCTAACGGAATCAAACAAGACCGAGTGGTGAGAGAGTTCACGGTCTGGTTAACTCTCTACTTGTTAAGGAATCGCCCCTAGACCACTCAGCTTTGTACCGAATGTTAAAATTTCTATTCATTCGACTCTTATCATGTAGATCCAATTACTCCTACTGGGCCTGAGACACTCAGGTGGTTCTACTAGAGTGTGAACAAAACTGGAGTACCAAAACTCCATTCACAGGGTTATGACTTTTAAACCAACCTCTATTGATCAGAATCCTATACAGCCCGCAAGGAACCATAGGTTATCAATCACCTCTGTAAACTGCAAAATCTTCAGAAAACCACAATAGGTAATGGTTAAACCATACTCCCATTGCGTTCTTGGTGGATTGATATTCTGATCTAGTAGTAATTATCAGTGTTATCACCAACAACTAATGTTGGACGTGGTCTGATCTAATCGGTTAGTAACTACCTTGAGTAACCGTACTCCAAAGTCCAAGGTTGTTATTCATAGACCCTTTCAGAAGGGGTTTTGACAGTATAACCGTCACTTTCTGATCATAAGATCTTATAACCAACCTTTACTCTACGTATAAGATATTGCACGAATAGTCATCATCTGATCGTGTATGCAAAATTTCTATTCCTACCTTCAAGCACTAAGTGCTAAATGCCTATATTGACGGAAGTGGGGTGAACCGAATTCACTTTTTATCCACAAATTTGTAAGCGTCTTCTAGGTAGACTTCTCGGTTTTACATGATAGTGTAAACCGTTATTTCGCAACCAATATCTTAAATGAGTTAAGCAGTGTATTGTAGCACATTAATAACTATGTGAGGCAAATTTATGGTGTTATCCCTCAGTGGATAAATTCCACTGGGAGGCAGGCCGAGCATCAGTCCCAAGACTATGCTATGGCCTATTACAGAGCATGGAATACTCTATCTCTGGTGAAATTAGAGATACCTCCAAATATTTTAGATAATCTTACTGGCGTTTCGAGTAGTTGTCTGACGAGATGTCACTACTCAGAAGATCCTTCTAACTTGTATCTTTCACAAGACCCCGAAGGTCATTATGAACAAGCTATGTTACTTCTTTAAATCTATTACCCTTTCCCGATTGAAAGGAAGCTTAGTCATTGTTCCTTTTGAGAAAGTGTTCCTTGACTGGGAGATAGAAATCACCCTAAACCAGTATTCATATCTTGTCTTTAGGAAATATGCACTAATTAATAGAGTATGAAGAAGTGTTTATCTAAATACGGAAACATTTTGCCTTTAATAGTTTAAGATGTGTTACATATACCTTTTCAGCATTTCTTAGAGGTTCTGACTTTAACAAACAAAAGTCCGAGTCTTGGATTTGTGCTACAAATGTCATATTCACTTTCTATAAGACAAACAAATTATTGAATTGAAAGTGAATCCATTTGTTCCAACGAATCTGAAAACAGAAAATAAACTTTCTGTGATATTCAAGGATTGAATCAGAAATTCATTTCCTTATATCACTCCCACTATTCTAGCTGAAATAATTGCCCGTTGTCCACTCTATTTATTGTTTAATGCATAGCTACCTTGTTCTTCTAAAGAACTTAGCTTTCGAGGAAATCGTTAAGGATGCATTGGTCCGTGATCCGAAATCACCTTCCTTATCCTCTGATTTTCTATTTATTAATATTCCGGTTTAGCCTTAAAACTACTTAGTTTAGATGACTAACACGTATAGACATTCTTTCCCATTCTTGACTTTCCTTATAGGAAACAAGCCTTGAACTAGCAAAATCATTTGAGTAGACAATCGCTCGTGAACTATGGGATGTCTAATGATAGTGTTACTCATTTGGACTATTTGATTTTTCTAGTAAATCAACAAATCATAAGGTTAAAGCTCCCACTAGTTTATCGGTTCCAAATACCGTCTAACTAGCAATGCTTTATTTTTGATTTTTTAGAGATTAGAAAATCACCAGAACTAAGCTCCCACTAGTTTATCAGTTCCAAATACCGTCTAACAAGTAATGTTTTGTTCATGTTTTTTCAGGAATGGAAAAACTCTTGTGCAGTCTCTTACACATTTCTAATGATTTAGAAAAACAACAAATCATAAGAAAAAAAGCTCCCACTAGTTTATCGGTTCCAAATACCGTCTAACTAGCAACACTTTATTTATGATTTTCCAATTTTTCAATTAGAAATTTCTTGTGTGATTACTCACACAATTAAAATTCACTAATAGAATTTCATATTCTCCTACATCATCTTTGAACTAAGTGCGTCTCTCGTTCAACACGAGTGACAGCAGTGACATACCTATATTATGTCACTTAAGATTTAAAGGCTCAAGAGGAATATCTCTTCCGAAATTTAATTGCATTTTTTGATGAGTTCAACGTTCTTGTTACTTTCTACTTTTAACGAAGTCATTACACTAGTAGTTTAGTAGCCTAGAGATGATAGTTGTAAACAAAATTGACAGAAAAAATTCATACATACACGACTAGATAAATTTTAGGAATTATAAACTGTAAAAGTCTATCCTACCATTCCAAGGATTTAACCTCACATCGTACCGCCGCCTAGGGGGTCGGTATCAGCACGATGACGGTTAAACTGAGACAATCTCTCTCGATGATTAAACTTTGAGAATCAAACATCTCATGGGAATCGTACATCCCATACTTTAATCGTTGATAACCTTCCTTTTTCAGCCAAGATATTTCCTAAAATATCATGATGAGTGTGACCTACTATATAAGACCTTTAAGTACGCCCCGAGTATGCCTACGTAGGGCAGGTCAGTGACCCGGCGAGTCCTCAAGATCCTATCCTTTCAGAGACCAAGCCTTGAATTTTGATAGCGGTGAACAGCATCCGAAGGGGCCCGAAATCAAAGCGGCACGAGGCGTCACCATTCTCTCACTTGCTTGCATCTATAATAGAGGCCGTGGGGTCGGCAATCACCTTCCCCGCCCCCACTCAATATTTCGAAAAAGTGGTGGGTTTACTGATAGTGGTTTTGGAATTGACAATATTTTAAGAAACAACAAATCATGTACCCGAATGGTGTCGGTGATGTAGGCAAGCCTACCCGTCTTATTCATTGGAACATATGTGACTGTCGGTCGGATCCGGCTAGGAGAAGCCCCGTTTAGCCGTAAAGGCTTGTCGGATATGCGATGTCTTGCCGAACCCCCGTGCAAACGTCACACGTGGAGGGTGAGTCGATCGAGCCGTAGCTCAGTTGAACTTACCCAACCATGGTTAGACCATTTCCGAACCCATGTATCATGATTTTCCGATTTCTGAAATTGTCAAACTTTCCTGTAGACACTACGGAACAAACCCGCAATCTCGTTCCGGTTTAAGGTGGGATTCACCGAGAATCCATCACCGAAAACTTAACGATTGACAAAACCCAGTTCCTCGGTTCTTTAATTAGTTTCTAATTAATTAATTCCCACAAAAATTAATTAAAAAATTAAACTAATTAATCGAGTGGAATACATGCCTAATTAATTATCCAGAATTAAATAGCTACATGTATGCATTTGGAGTGGAATTCATGATATGATGCATGTCATGGCAATTTTCCGGTTCTACGCATACATCCTAAGCATACATACTAGTGCGAAAAATAAACATCGAGATGGATCGTTGTTACCCCCGTATCTAACCTATTAAACAGAAAAATAAACAAACCCTAACTAGGGTTTACTATTTTCTAATCTGCTGCTGCTGCGTTTTATCGATGATCGGACAACCAAACGAACTTTGATCGTCACGAAACTTTATGGACCTGTTCTTCACTCCTCCTACTTCAATCTGAACGGTCGGATCTTCGTTTCAACGCTCCAATCTCTTCCAGAAATTCGACGAACTAACAGATGGGGCTGCAGTGCTTTTATGGCACATCATAAACTTTATTGCAACGATTGGACATCGAGATGGACTCCGATCGATACGAATCTTGAGGGCCTGTTCTTCAACTTTTATGCTTCATTCTGACTGGAGGGATTGTCGTTTCAACGGCTCAATCTCCGGGAATAAATAAAAAACCGAACAGCAACAAAACAGATCTACTTCTAGGAAACAAAAATTATAAATTCAAATAAATTACATAATTTCCTATACTCATATAAACGAATTTATCTGAGTTTACAAAAGATCTAACGAGTAAACAGTACCAATCCCAATCCATCTCTTCAACCATAACATATCAAAGCATTCATCATCATGATTTTCGAATTTAAAAAAAACGAAAAAACCAATGCAATCTAAACATGCAATTTCCACTCCTAGATCTATCAATTATATACTTTAATTTATAGATCAGAGGCTCTGATACCACTTGTTAGATGTAATATCGCCGGACGGATCTAGATCCGCCCGATTACGCAGCGGAATAACAAGGATCACGATCAATATAATATTAAAGCACATAATTTAAGATCTACCTACAAGAAGGTTAGATCTGCTTACCAATCAAAAGAGGATGAACTACATGTTTGAGAAGCCGATATCCGAATAGTTGAGATGCCACGATCTTCCGATGTGTATATCCAAGCAACAACCGGTGGATGTTGATCCTTGATGCTTGACCTCCTTGATATGCTACCCGGAAAATCCCGAAGATTTTCCCAACTCTAAACCCTAAGCTTGGCCGAAAATTCCAAGCTTATTTTGTGTGTATGTGTGCGTGTATAGTATGTTATAAAAGGCTTAGGAGAACTCTCTTTATATAAGAGAGAAATTCTTGTCCTCCAAGGATTTAATAATTAATTAAATAATCAATCATAATAATCCTTTATTAAATATAAGATAAATCTAATATATTCTAAAAATAATTTAGATATATATAATAGATAATATCTAATATCTCCCGATTAATTATTTAACAAAAAAATAATTAATCACATGACATGTAATTATCCAAGAAAACTAATGTCTCTCTAATTACAACATGTCACAACACGCCATGCCCTAGTCAAATAAGGCTAGCACACGAAATTTAACATAATGGGCTGAGTCCACGAAAAATGTCTTTTCCATGTATTTAATTATTTAGCCAACTAAATAATTATTCGCACATGAATTAAGTAGTCCAACTACTTAATTATCATTGAGGCCCAACGTCAAGAAACATATGCATGTTAGGAGCCACATCGGGGACCATGGACCTATAACCAGTAGCTACAATAAATTAAATAAAATTATTCATCGAACAGAACAATTCTTATTTAATCTATTAATTACGGGATTACGCCACCATAAACCCGAAACTGAACTCTATCGATTATAGATATATACTTACACTCTAATCATTGAGTAAAAGTGTCCATTGATATAATCATTACACACGGATAAATCCTCCATAGACTGTTCGTTTTTATTCGGGAAATTTCCGTAAACCCTTCTCTAAACATATTATCCTTATTTACCATTAACCCCCTAGTGATCAATTAGTTCATAACTAATATAATATGAACTGGGCCCATCGATCAGTTTCTAGGATTAACAAATAAATTAACTGTCTATCTACTTCCCGCAGGAATGAATGGATTCCATATCTGTGAAGTCATAGACTACTCACTCATTCCAGAATAGAGCCAACGAGAAGTGTTCAGATCACATGTATCCAAGTGATCCTTAACTAACACATCAAACCCTACTTTGAACCAAGCGAGAGATCGTGATCACATCAGGATTGAGATTAATCCATATATGATCATCTTGTGATTCGATAAGATTTCTCGATCACGGAATTATATCGAGAATTCAAATCAAATCGGTCCAGTCCGATATGATAGACATCATATATAAATGCCCCACTAGATACCCTATACCGACGGTCCGGATAAGACGGTCACACCGTTAAGTGTTCTGGGTGCATTATTGGTTTATTAATCATGAGACCCATACTCTGATTAAATTCACCATGGACTAACTAGTTTTAAGCATATCATCACTAACTCAATCCTCGTGTGTATGCCATACACTGAGTTATGTGATTACATACCGATATACTTAGGGTTTTCAGCAGTGTATAATATAAGCATAAATGCAAATATTAAGATGAATTATAAATCCGTCAAAAACAATTACAGAAATTGTCTTTCGGGTACTACACCTAACAGAACTTAGGTCCACTATTGCGGACCTTATGTCAAACCCTTTTACTCAACGAATTGAGTAGTAGTACTTTGCATGCCATGTGGCATCCCAATGGTACAAACTATTTGTACAATCAGTTGGCCCACATGACATCAACTAAATAACAAGAGATTTCAATGTACCATAAAAATTCACAGAACAACAAAATTCGATGTCCACTGCAAAACCACCACCAGCCGCCGGCAACCCTAGGGCCGCCGACGCTGGCAGCGATAATGCGGTGGGGCGCCGCCGCTTCGGCCGAGCAGCCCTACCCGAAATTTTTTTGTTTCCCGTTTCGTGAATTTAAATCATGCATCTAGATTTAATTACTACGCAAATTAATTAATGCTTATTGCTTAAAGGAAATCTACGCGGGAACACAACGGAATTCAAAAATTAGTTTGCTTTTACCAGTATCGACTTCGTTTAAGCAACAAACATATTAAGTTAGTAGACGGTGGTTACCTTGCTTGATCTAAAAGATCGACGCTTTGACCGTCTACGGAGAGTAGTAGTGCACGAGTCATCCACGTGTCCGGCCTCTATCAATATCCACACAAGCATCTCGCTGGAATCCTCCTTGGATAGCTACTTGAAAAATCCGGTTGCTAGACCGACCTTTTCTCTCTCTCTCTAGGAAGCTCTCATATTTTCTAGTAAATTAGAACTCTTCTAATTGTGTTGTACAAAAGAGCTAGCCAAGCCTCCCTTTTTATAGGGTGACCTGCACCCCTGTCAATCTCAATCTGATTGGGAGAAGCTTCCTAGTAGATAAATGAGAAAGAAAACATTTTACTAGTAAAAGAAGGAAAAAATATATTTGATTAATTTCTCTCATTAATATCTAATATCTTATATTCAATATTTTCTAAGATATATATTTACAATACCTCATATTGAATATATCTTTATTATATTACCATAAATCAATTTACACGTGTGTATATGTCACATATATATATTACACACACACACACACACACACACACACACACACACACACACACACACATATATATATATATATATATATATATATATATATATAACAAATGTACACATGCATATCATATATGCATGCACGTGTGTGTATATATATATATAAATATTAATATCTTATATATTAATACTTTTCGAAGTGAAATATTTTATTTGCCTCTTCCTAGTCGTCATGGGAAAGAAAGGCAGAAAGAAGAAAGATATTATTCCCCTAGAGCTTGTCCAATACCCCCGGTACCAGAAATACATCTCTTTCACCCGCGAGAGACTTCTATGCCAACGGGGAATAACAGCTCTGTTATGAAAGAAACCGGAAGACATACTAATTTGAATCCATGTGTATCATGTACACATCATTTATGCACCCCATATATATTAAATATATACATTTAACTAATCAACATAATTAATATCTTCTATTATATTTATTCCTAATAAATACCACCGTATTAATTTATCACTATAACACTTTATAGTCTAGAAAATTTTTCCTTATTTGGTTATCACTATAACCTCGTTTCAATCCGGCTTGATGTTCTTATGTGTATGACCCGATAGGCTTCCGAATATGTTGGCCGTAGGCACAAAGTGCAAATTACGAAAATGCCCTTCATACCTAACGATCACGGAATATCGTCTAGCAACACACCGTGACCCCCAATCATCGAAAGAATCAAAAGCGATGACTACTACCTTTCATGTTAAACGGTTACCGTGTAAATATAATCCTATCGTTGTAGTAATATCCATACGGTCGTATGTCGAGTGTCAACCATCAACGACCGTATCTTATAAACTGGATATCCTACTCTCTCGAAGTAACATATTACTTCCGCTTTGCAAAGAATTTCAAGAATAAGACATTCCTTGTAAGAAGGCCCTTTCGGATATTTACTCATAATCATAGGATACGCGATTTCCGGACGAACAACATGAATCATGTGCATGCTTCAGTATCACACCCAATCATGACTGCATGATCGCCCCATGGCTGGGGAAACCTCAATAGCATCGAAGTATGACAATCCACAATGTGATGTAATGAAGACTCCGGTCTCAGGATAACTACACAACCGCCACATAGTGCGACACTTAATAAAGTAAGTGGGTCAGTCTAACGTACGCATTCTCCAATACACGTCCACGTTCAGTCCAAGTGTCCCAACACTTCGATAGATGAGATATATCCCTATATTCAATAAAATAGAAGACATCCAATACGTGCTAGTGTAATCGTGCTATTAATGTCTCATTTAATAGCACATGCGACTAGAGACATTTAAGTATCAAACCATTAAAGTGAGTCGAGATCTCATCAACCATAATCACTATCATGGTTTCTCTTTCACAGTTTGACACTAAGGACGTTATCATATAACAGTATCGTAATTGGTTCGTTAAACGAATAATATATAATAACATATTAGCCATTTATCATATGCATAAACATAAAGTAATAGTAGAAATGATCCGACCCGGTCGGATCCGGTCCAACCGGATTGGGTTTGTAATATCCCGAAATTTTGACTTCCTAATTAATTAGTAAAAGATCTAATTATTTGGGAAATTATGGGATTTATTAGTTTTCGGAGGAATTTACTAATAATTAAAAAGGAGTTTAATCATTAATAAATTAAAAGGATTTTCACTCCTTTTTCCTCCCATATTTTTCCCAAACACAAAATTTTCAGTCCCAAAACCCTCCCCCTTGCTGTCGGCCCCTTGTAAGGAATAAGGAGAGAAAAATATGTCCTTGGTGTTTAGGAATTCGTCGTCGTCATCATCGGTAAGCATCGTTATTTCTTTTCCTACATCTCGAGCATGACGATCGGCCGGCCAAAGGCCATGGCCGATCCTTTTATGCGATGGGAAGGGGACTGTGCTCGATCTAGGGTTCTATCTTTGGGGGTCACTAGAATTGTTTGGTGACCACTTTTTTCTATATATAGATTCGGGCTTTGTAGAGGAGCGATTTTAGCTCGATAGCAGAGGGCTTTCAAGAAACACAAACTTGACCGGTAAGAATATAATGCCGATAATTTTCTTTCTAAAGTGTTATGCTTTGTCAAATTTTATTCAAGGGTGTTTGCACTTGGTTGTCCCGTTTCGGGGATGTTATGCGTTCGTAGTAGTGTGCTTTTGCGTTGGTTAAAATCTACAGTTGATATGGTACTTTTGTATGGAGTTTTCTGGGCTTGAAGTGTTGCTTTTGCTGCTGTTTTGTTGAGAAACGGCTCAGAAATCGCGTGGAGAATTGTTAGGGTTCGAGATGAAACCCAGGTGGACGGGCGTCCAGGCCTTCTGGACGGGCGTCTGCCTTGATTTCATTTCAGACGGGCGTCTGGTAGTTTGGACGGGCGTCTGAGGGGTTGTTTTACATTCAGGATCTAACTCTGTTAGAGTGGACGGGCGTCTATGCATTCTGGACGGGCGTCTGATATTTTGGACGGGCGTCTGATAGTTTGGACGGGCGTCTGAGGGGTTGTTTTATATTCAGGATCTAACTCTGTTAGAGTGGACGGGCGTCCAGTAGAGTCCTTGGACGGGCGTCCGGCCTCTCAAACGGGCGTCCAGTCTATGTTGTTTTCCTTCTTTGTGGGTTGTTGGCCAGTCTTATGAATATGTTCTGTAGATTACGCTCTGGTGAGTCAAGAATTGTGGTGTCTTGGTGAGATTCGGATATTGGGCATCGAAGTTCGTAGACCCGTAGTGGTTGGGCCGGATAGGGTAGCTCCCGAAGCCGGGCACCCGGGAAGGTTTCCTTACGACTTCAGTGACCTTAACGTATTTGGGGAGTTGCAGACAGTAGTGTGGTCGGGCCGGATAGGGTAGCACCCGAAGCCGGGAACCCGGGAGGTTTCCTTGCACCCCAGTGCGTGATGGTCCATCTAGTATGGTACCATTGGATGACCTTTAGGATCCTCCTCTCTAGGGCTTTACCCTTTCGAGGGATGTGCACATTTGGGACCTTTTAGGTGAATAGTTGTGATGTATTGTATCCGTTATGGATTGGTCGTAACTTTTATAGATTGGTTGGGTCCTTCATAAATTGGTGGTACTTGTCATGGGTGGGTTTTACCTTACGTATATTAGATATATTCTTACTCAACTTTATAGTTGACGGTTTTGCTTTCGTTTGACCCTCGCTATGATCCATTTATGGGGATGTTTCTTCGTGTTGGGATGTCGCGGGGTTTGAGAGCCACATAGTCGCAGTCACATGTTTTCTACATTATTTGGAATTTTAAATTTTAAAGATTTTGACGTTCCGCATAATTTCATTTTCTTCAGATATTTGTACTCACTTTAATACGATCTTTTAAAATAATGAATGGTGAATGTTTATTTTCTTTCTGTTGTGGAATGTTGCATGTTACCGCCACGACTGCGTGTCGTGATGAGTGGCACTACAGTGACCAATACCGGCGGCCGACGGGATTGGAAACCGGGGTGTTACAAAGTGGTATCAGAGAGCGTTCGACTCCAGGACCACCACCTAAAATGAACCTTAAGAATAAATTCACTAAAATACGCACAGTGAGGATGTGTGGGGTAGGTATTGAGTTCTATGTAGGGAAGGTACGGTAAGTCCTGATGTATGTGGAAATGTGGCTGCGTGTTGCAATTAATTTTGGACAGTAAGTGTTAGTATATGTGAAATATTCTGTGGCATGATATAGGTGATAATTGAATACATGATTGTTTACTTTTGTAGTTTAGCTATGCCTCCTGGGAATGGAAATGAGAGGGACCAGCTGATTGATCAGTTGGTTAAGATGAATCAAGACCTGATTCAGGCGGGCAACAAGCTGACAGAGGATCGTTCTCAGGGGTCAACCACCGGCATGACTAGGGCCGTGAGTCAGCAGAGGCCTAGTCAGTACGATGGTAAGGGAGATCCTAAGGGGCTCGAGTGGTGGATTAGAGAGTTTGAGAAGATCTTCGCCACTCGGGGCTGTCCAGAGGAACTGAAGGTCGACCAAGCTGCCTTCTACTTGGTTGACAGGGCTGATTTGTGGTGGGGTGCTAACAAAGATTGGTTGGCTCAGACTGAAAATGAGCAAGGGGAATCAATAGTGATACCAATGAACTGGACCGAGTTTAAGCAGGAGTTGAGGCGTGAATTCTTTCCCGAATCTAAGAGGAAAGAGATACGGGTTGAGTTCGATAATCTCCGACAAGGGGATATGACTATGCAAGAATATTACGAGAAGTTTGTCGACTTGGCGGTTTATGCATCTGAGCTAGTGCCGACTGAAGAGGCCAAGATGGTGAAGTTTGAGCAACACTTAGATTTAGCGATCCGGGATCGTATGGGGGCAAGCAGGGGCTTCACGAGCTTAAAAGAGATGTGTGAAGTAGCATGCAACATTGAAAGAATTCGGAGAGAGGTTAAAGCGGCATATGCTACTAACAAGAGGAAGAGTGTCTTTGAGGACAATCAGGGGCAGCAAAAACACAGTAATTCTGGGAACCCTCCAGTACGACCCTCTTTTTCGGCAAATTCCCACGTTACCAGAGGCAGCGGTGGTCAGCCAGCGAGAGGTAACTCTCAGGGGTTTAGTCGGCCACGAAGTTATCACTGCAAGCGGTGTCAGGGAAACCATCCGGGTACAGATTGTTCAGGTGCACAAGTTCAGTGTCACAACTGCGGGAAGTTTGGACATAGACGATTTGAGTGTTTTGCGGCTCCAACACCTGCCGGGTCGGCATCGGTTATGGGAAGCAACATGGGTGGGGCTCCAAGGGGTAACACGGGAAACATGAGTAGGGGTAGCCAACAGCATAGTAGTACCCCTGCACAGAGCCGACATGGGGGTACACCTACGGCCACTGGTGGAAACAGGAACCGACCATCAGGGTCGGCCAGCACAGTCCAGGGAGCTGGAGTAAATCAGACTGGGAAATTATTCGCGATGGGCAGAGAGGAGGCCGATCAGAGCAACCACGTGGTGACGGGTAATTTTCTGGTTAACTCATTTTTATCCTACGTACTTTTTGATTCGGGTGCATCATGTTCCTTTATAGCGGGTTCGTATGTTTTGAGGTTGGGTCTAGCTACTTTCGAGGTGATTAACAGTGAGTTTATGCAACCGTCGGGAGAGTTAATGCCATGCTCTAAGTTGTATAGAAACGTACCGTTAGTGATTATGGGAGTTAACTTGTCGGTTGACTTGATCGAGTTCTCCCTCGAGAACTTCGACGTTATTTTGGGTATGGATTGGTTGAACCGGCATAAAGCCAAAATTGACTGTGAGCAGAAGAAAGTGACGTTGAGAGGCCCTAAAGGGGTGCGAGTATCTTACAAGGGGTTTGTGAATAAACCCAACGTGAAGATCATTTCAGTGGTGACGTTGACATCTCTCGTCAAGAAAGGGTACCCGTTGTTTATGTGTAACGTACATGATGTAAGCACAGAGGACCCTAAACTAACCGACATCGATGTAGTCCGTGACTTTGAGGATGTATTCCCGGATGAGATACCAGGTGTGCCACCCCAGAGGGAGGTGGAGTTCGCAGTGGAGTTGATGCCCGGGACCAGACCGATATCGAAAGCACCTTATCGTATGGCCCCTAAAGAATTAGCAGAACTGAAGGTGCAGTTGGAAGAACTGCTCGATAAGGGGTACATCCGACCGAGTGTGTCACCGTGGGGAGCACCGGTGTTGTTTGTGAAGAAAAAGGATGGTAGTATGCGGCTGTGTATTGACTACCGGGAGCTGAACAACGTCACAGTGAAGAACAAGTATCCGTTACCAAGGATCGATGACTTGTTCGATCAACTACGGGGGCCAGGTATCTTCTCGAAGATTGATTTGCGATCAGGGTATCACCACTCGGGGTAGCGATGCGGATATCCCAAAGATCGCATTTCGTACCGTGTACGGACATTACGAATTCACGGTCATGCCTTTCGGATTGACCAACGCACCAACAGTTTTCATGGATTTGATGAACCGGGTATTCAGACCCTACTTGGACCAGTTTGTAGTAGTCTTTATTGACGACATCCTAGTCTACTCTAAGACTAAGGAAGAACATGCCGAGCACCTGAGGCTCGTACTGCAGATTTTACGAGAAAAACAACTGTATGCGAAACTGTCAAAATGTGAATTCGGTTGGAACGAGTGGCATTCTTGGGGCATGTTGTCTCGAAAGACGGTGTATCCGTTGACCCGAGCAAGATAGAGGCAGTGGCGAAATGGCCAACACCTAAGAATGTTGCGGAAATTCGAAGCTTCTTGGGTTTGGCTGGATATTACCGAAGGTTTGTAAAAGACTTTTCCAAGATTGCGAGGCCAATGACTGCACTAATGAAGAAAGAGAACCGGTTTAAGTGAGATGAAAGGTGTGAGGAGGCGTTCCAACTGCTTAAGGAACGGCTGACTACAGCTCCTATTTTAGCACTACCAGAGGGTAATGAGGACATTGAGGTTTATACCGACGCGTCGAAGAATGGTCTGGGTTGTTTACTGATGCAACGGAGGCGAGTGATCGCGTATGCATCGAGGCAGCTGAAACCATATGAGAGTAACTACCCGACTCACGACCTAGAGTTGGCAGCTGTGGTCTTCGCATTGAAGATATGGCGACACTACTTGTATGGAATAACCTTCAAGGTGTTTTCAGATCACAAGAGTCTGAAGTACATATTTACACAGAAGGAGCTCAATATGCGTCAGAGGCGTTGGTTGGAGTTAATCAAAGATTATGACATGGAAATCCAATACCACGAAGGGAAGGCCAATGTAGTGGCGGACGCTTTGAGTCAGAAATCGATTCATTCTTTGTGCGAGGAGGTGGCTCGGATCAGATTGCGAGAAGAGTTGGACCGCATGGATATTTGTGTCATCCAGAAAGGCGGAGATAAAAGCGACTTCGTCTTGCAACCCGAATTATACGCTGAGATCCGGGTGAGACAAGTGGGTGACAAGGTGATCGAGGCAAAGAAGGCCAAGATTGGTACAGATGGGGCAACTAATTTTACGTTACATGAGGATGGTAGTATTTGGTTTAAGGGTCGGTGGTGTATACCAGCCGACGAGGAACTCAAGAGGCGGATCTTGAGTAAAGCTCATAGTACGCCTTATTCGGTTCATCCGGGAGGAGACAAACTGTATAAAGACCTCAAGAAAACCTTTTGGTGGCCCAATATGAAACGCGAAGTAGCGGAATTCGTGTCAAAGTGCTTGACTTGTCAGAAGGTCAAGATTGAACATCGACGGCCACGGGGTATGCTTTGCGGCCGTTGGATGTGCCGGTTTGGAAGTGGGATTCCATCTCCATGGATTTTTTATGCGGATTACCGAGGAGCCCCAAAGGGAATAATATGATTTGGGTCGTTGTGGATAGACTGACCAAAGCGGCGCATTTCATTCCGATGAAAGACACTTGGAGTAAGACGGAGTTGGCTATGGCATACCGGAAAAATATTGTGAGACTACATGGTATACTCAGCAGCATTGTGTCAGATAGAGATGCGAGATTCATATCTCGGTTTTGGCAGGAGCTACAGGCAGCCTTGGGGACGGAGCTACGAATGAGTACAGCTTTTCACCCTGCTACCGATGGTCAGACGGAGAGGACCATACAAACTTTGGAAGACATGCTGAGGGCATGTGTATTAGAATTCAAAGGCTCTTGGGAGGAAAAGCTCGATCTTATTGAGTTTTCATACAACAACAGCTACCATGCCAGTATTAAGATGGCACCTTTTGAGGCACTTTATGGTAGGAAGTGCAAGAGTCCGGTTTGTTGGGACGATTCGTCCGAGGCAGTGGTTTTGGGACCGCAGATGATCGAAGATACGATTAAACAGATGCAAATAATCCGAGAAAAGATGAAGGCTGCCCAGGATAGGCAGAAGAGTTATGCAGACTTACACCGCCGGGATATTGAGTTCGCCGTGGGCGATAAAGTATTGCTACGAGTGTCACCAACCAGAGGAGTGATGCGTTTTGGCAAAAAGGGGAAGTTGAGTCCTAAGTACGTGGGGCCATATGAGGTCTTGGACCGCATAGGTGAAGTGGCATATCGACTAGCCTTGCCACCGGCGTTGGATAAAGTGCATAACGTGTTCCATGTATCTCAATTGTGCAAGTACGTGAGTGATCCTTCTCACGTGATCGAACCGGAGGTGGTTGAGCTAGATTAGTCCTTGACTTACGAAGAGGTACCGGTGCAGATATTAGATACCAAGGTACGGAAAACAAGGGGACGTGAGGTTAGCATCGTCAAGGTCTTATGGTCTAACCATGCCACCGAGGAGGCGACATGGGAAGCTGAGGATGCTATGCGACAGAAGTACCCGCATTTGTTCTCTTAAGGTATGCATTTTTCAAGCCTTGTACGTAAATCCTTTTGCTTATCTTCGGGGACGAAAGGTGTTTTTTAGGGGGGGTGGAACAACGCCCGGTACGAACCTGAACTTCGAGGACGAAGTTTTGTTTTAAGGGGGGGAGGATGTAATATCCCGAAATTTTGACTTCCTAATTAATTAGTAAAAGATCTAATTATTTGGGAAATTATGGGATTTATTAGTTTTCGGAGGAATTTACTAATAATTAAAAAGGAGTTTAATCATTAATAAATTAAAAGGATTTTCACTCCTTTTTCCTCCCTTATTTTTCCCAAACACAAAATTTTCAGTCCCAAAACCCTCCCCCTTGCCGTCGGCCCCTTGTAAGGAAGAAGGAGAGAAAAATATCTCCTTTGTGTTTAGGAATTCGTCATCGTCATCATCGGTAAGCATCGTTATTTCTTTTCCTACATCTCGAGCATGACGATCGGCCGGCCAAAGGCCATGGCCGATCCTTTTATGCGATGGGAAGGGGCCGTGTTCGATCTAGGGTTCTATCTTTGGGGGTCACTAGAATTGTTTGGTGACCACTTTTTTCTATATATAGATTCGGGCTTTGTAGAGGAGCGATTTTAGCTCGATAGCAGAGGGCTTTCAAGAAACGCAGCTTGACCGGTAAGAATATAATGCCGATAATTTTCTTTCTAAAGTGTTATGCTGTCAAATTTTATTCAAGGGTGTTTGCACTTGGTTGTCCTGTTTCGGGGATGTTATGCGTTCGTAGTAGTGTGCTTTTGCGTTGGTTAAAATCTACAGTTGATATGGTACTTTTGTATGGAGTTTTCTGGGCTTGAAGTGTTGCTTTTGCTTCTGTTTTGTTGAGAAACGGCTCAGAAATCACGTGGAGAATTGTTAGGGTTCGAGATGAAACCCAGGTGGACGGGCGTCCAGGCCTTCTGGACGGGCGTCTGCCTTGATTTCATTTCAGACGGGCGTCTGGTAGTTTGGACGGGCGTCTGAGGGGTTGTTTTACATTCAGGATCTAACTCTGTTAGAGTGGACGGGCGTCTATGCATTCTGGACGGGCGTCTGATAGTTTGGACGGGCGTCTGATAGTTTGGACGGGCGTCTGAGGGGTTGTTTTACATTCAGGATCTAACTCTGTTAGAGTGGACGGGCGTCTATACATTTTGGACGGGCGTCCAGTAGAGTCCTTGGACAGGCGTCCGGCCTCTCAAACGGGCGTCCAGTCTATGTTGTTTTCCTTCTTTGTGGGTTGTTGGCCAGTCTTATGAATATGTTCTGTAGATTACGCTCTGGTGAATCAAGAATTGTGGTGTCTTGGTGAGATTCGGATATTGGGCATCGAAGTTCGTAGACCCGTCGTGGTTGGGCCGGATAGGGTAGCTCCCGAAGCCGGGCACCCGGGAAGGTTTCCTTACGACTTCAGTGACCTTAACGTACTTGGGGAGTTGCAGACAGTGGTGTGGTCGGGCCGGATAGGGTAGCACCCGAAGCCGGGAACCCGGGAAGGTTTCCTTGCACCCCAGTGCGTGATGGTCCATCTAGTATGGTACCATTGGATGACCTTTAGGATCCTCCTCTCTAGGGCTTTACCCTTTCGAGGGATGTGCACATTTGGGACCTTTAGGTGGATAGTTGTGATGTATGGTATCCGTTATGGATTGGTCGTACCTTTTATAGATTGGTTGGGTCCTTCATAAATTGGTGGTACTTGTCATGGGTGGGTTTTACCTTACGTATATTAGATATATTCTTACTCAACTTTATAGTTGACGGTTTTGCTTTCGCTTGACCCTGCTATGATCCATTTATGGGGAGCAGATTCTTAGCAGGTACTTCTATGGATGTTTTCTTGGTGCTGGGATGTCACGGGGTTTGAGAGCCACATAGTCGCAGTCACATGTTTTCTACATTATTTGGAATTTTAAATTTTAAAGATTTTGACGTTCCGCATAATTTCATTTTCTTCAGGATATTTGTACTCACTTTAATACGATCTTTTAAAATAATGAATGGTGAATGTTTATTTTCTTTCTGTTGTGGAATGTTGCATGTTACCGCCACGACTGTGTGTCGTGATGAGTGGCACTACAGTGACCAATACCGGCGGCCGACGGGATTGGAAACCGGGGTGTTACAGGGTTTAGGACACTATTTCAACAGAAGGTATGTGTTTGAGGATATGGTTGGATATGCACTTCAGGTAGCTGAGGAAGTGGATGGTTCTAATCCAAACACTTACAAGAAAGTTGTGACATGTTCAGATGCATCCATATGGCTTGATTTCATGGGAGATGAGATGGAGTCACTTCAGAAGACTGAGACTTGCGATCTGATCAAACAAACGGAAAATAGGGTTGTAAGCTACAAATTAATGAATCTCCAAGAAAAAGGAAGGAATATCACCTGCTGAGGGCATGAAGTATAAGGCATGTTTAGTTGCAAGAGAGTCCAAACAGAAAGTGGGGGTGGACTATGAAGAGATATTCTCACCAATGGTCAGACACATTTTCATCTGGGTGTTACTAACAGTAGTGGCACATCATAATCTTCAACTTGAACAACTAGATGTGAAGACAACCTTTTTACATTGGGATATAGATAAAGAGATATATGTAACGCCCCATTCCTGGACACCGAGTCCTTATCCGGAAAAAGAACGTTCGGCACGTATAATATAAAATAAATCCTGTATTATACGTAAGCCTCTACTACGTCGTATCGAGCTAAGCAAAACGGAAGCAAAAGACTTGGGTATTTTTTTTTTTCAAACATCCAAGAATAGAAACTCAAAATTCTAAAGATGGAAATGTAACTTATTACAACGAAATTCCAAAAACACTTATAACGTACGAAAACCACCAAAAGTGCAATAGAGGAAAAACAAGGTTCTTCAAAAGAACAACAAGTCTAATGTATCATAAAACTTGGAATAAAAATAAATGTTTCAACATCGGCGTCCTCAAACGTCGTCATCAAAGTCCTTCTCGTACTCTGGTTCAACCTGTTCATCTTCTCTCCCCCAAACACATAACAAAACATGCTTTGAGGTAAGTACAATGTACTCAACAAAAGGTAGAATCTATGAATTAATTAAGAGTTTAGTACAAGACTCATAAGTATTAACACTTATCATTATGTACCCGACTCAATCTAGGGCTCATTGCATGTCCATCAACACGTCAGGACAATATGTTTCTAACCTAGCTTATCTGTGTTATGTCACTATTCAAGGGCACTACACGTGGTGTGTAACAGCCTGAAGATATACTTGCTAACTAATGATGATTTACACCGATAGCTCCGGGGTCTCCCCGGTATATGTATACGTTCCATAAATTTCCTCCACTACCCTTCAGTGGTAGTGTTGTCACCTTTTCGAACATACCACATCGCAGATATGAATCAGTGCCTTACCAGGAATAGCATGACATTTAATCTTTTTACTAGCACGTATGTAATTTATTATGTGTTAAGTAGCCACCTAAGTGTTTTCAAGGCAAAGCTCACCATAACGACTCTACTTCTCTCACTTAGACAACTAGACACCACATCCTATCAAGTACACAAACATTGATGAATTCTAATTCACCAAAGCACAAGCCTATCATGCCCTTCCAAGGGTCCCGAACTTCTACTCTTTGGAAGTGTACATTCGGTGCCGGAACTAAACGCATTAGAAACTGAATCAAGGCTTGTTCATGTTTAATTAATGTTATTGTATCATGAAACAACATTTAAAACTCATCCATAACTTAAAACAACTTTTTCAAAAAAACTAGGGCCAATGTGTGTGCATTCTCTGGAATGCGTGTGCATTTATCGACCATAAACTTGCTGAAAGTTTTTGTTCAGCCAATGCATGCGCATTGCCTGCAATGCGTGCGCATTGCCCATGCAGGGAGCAAAACTGACCATCCTGAAACAGAAATGCGTACACATTCCAGTGAATGCATGCACATTGCATCTGCTGTGAAAAAGGATTGAACGTCCTGAATCACAAATGCGTGCGCATTCTAGTGAATGCGTGCGTATTCGACATTATAAAACCCTAAACTCATTTTCTGTACTTCTTACGATCTCTACACGATTCCAAACATGTTCAACATGAATATACTCAGAAAAATAGCAGAATAACACCACTTTTATGAACCATAACAACCCTTGATCCTTAAACAACATATAGGTGTAATTTCTAACATAAAATCACAACAAACCCTCAACTTAAATCCTACAACCGTAATTAATCCCTAGGAAGAGCTTCTTACCATTTAGCAAGCTAATCCAAGTCCAAAGCTACGAAAATCTACAGCAATACTCGAGCCTTTTCCACAGAAAACCTATGTGATCAATCCAAACTTAGATTAGATTCGATCACATGCTTCTAAAACAACAACACTACGAAACCATGAGTTTCAAACCATCAAACTCATTCAAAAACACATCTAGGGCTCCAAAATCATACCTTAAGAAAACTCCAACTTTCTTGTGTTGAAACGACGCACCCCTCACGATGATGCCACTACTCTCTACTTGAATCTGAAAACGGTTGAGAATTGCCTTAGAATTTTGAAAAAATCTCTAAGTCCTTTCTCTAATGCTTCTCATGCCTTTTTCAAAGAACGTAGGAACAATTCTGAAAACTGATGGGTTATAGGAAATATTGGGATTTATTTTCCTTAAATAACAAATCCCAAAATATTAACCTATTCCCTTTTTCCTTAATTACCCCTTACAATTAAATATCCAGATTTTCCAAAATATATGTATATATTTCAACATATATATACAATATACACTTTAATGCCCAAAAATAAAATGAACATAATATTTCGTTTTCGCAAAATGCCACATCTGCATTTCCCGAAAATCGGAATATTACAATATACGTGACAAAGTCGGAGGGTTTCCAAGTTCCTGGAAAGGAACGGTATGTTTGCAAGTTCAAGAAGTCTTTGTATGGACTTAAGCAGACCCCAAGGCAGTGGTACAAGAAGTTTGACAGCTATATGATCCAGCTGGGCTACAACAGAAGTCCATATGATTGTTGTGTTTATCATAACAAGTTGTAGGATGGTTCAGTCATCTATATGGTTCTGTATGTCGATGATATGTCGATAGCTACAGTGAACAAGTGTGACATTCAAGATCTGAAGAATCTTCTCAAAGCTGAATTTGAGATGGAGGATTTAGGGAATGCAAATAAAATTCTGGGGATGGAGTTCTATAGAGATAGGAAGCAAGGGAAGTTGTTCTTGTCTCAACAAGGATATATTGAGAATATATTCTCCAAGTTTGGCATGTTAGTAGCCAAACCTATAACACTCCAATGACACCAAATCCACATATGTCTGGTGTATTTGCTCCACAGACAGCTGAAGGGGAAGAATACATGTCATGGGTTCCATATGCTGATGCGGTGGGTAGTCTAATATATGTCATGGTTAGGCTTGACTTGGATCAGACAGTCAGTGTTGTCATCATGTTTATGACTCAACCTGGGAAGGATCACTGGAAAGGTGTGAAAATGATGTTTAGATACCTTAAGGGTACATATGATATTGGACTCATTTAGGGAAGTGGCACTCAATATTTAGTTACATGGTACTGTAATTTTGATTATTTTGCTAATGTGGACAATAGGAGATCTGTGACTGAGTATGTGTTTACTTTGGGTGGTTCTGTGGTAAATTGGAAGGCAACTTTACAGGCAACAATGACATTATCTACTATTGAGGCAAAGTATATGGCACTGACATAAACATCAAAATAGGAAATCTGGTTAAAAGGGCTAGTCAATGATCCAAGTCTGCATCAAAATCAAGCTAAGGTGTATTATGACAGTCTCAGTGCAATATGCTTGGTTAAGGATCAAGTTCATCATGAGAGAACCAAGCACATTGATGTTAGGTACCAATTTCTGAGGAATGAGAAGAGGGTTAAGGTGGAAAAGATCAACAGTGATGTCGATCCTGGTGATATGTTCACTAAACCTGTTCCAAGAGGAAAGTTTTGGTTGTGCCTGGACTTGCTGCACGTTCAAAGTTGTGAATCTGCATCTTGGATACTCAGATGAAGTGAGGGTTCTGCTTAGTTATTTAATTCGGAAGACAAAGAGGATGTCTGGCACTTGGGTGTGAATCTGTTTCTGGTCAGTCTGCAAGGAGTTTAAGTAAAGATGGAGATTTGAAATGGTGACTTAAACTATGCTGCTGAGTCTGGTTTGGTCAGCTGAGCATGTTGCTAAGTTCAGTCTGCATGGAAGCCTATTCTGAGCATGAAGCAACTGTTGAGTCTGGTGTTCAGCTGAATGAGTCAACATGATGATCAACTGCTGAATCTGCTATGCTGAGTTGGTTCTCGGCAAACTTGCTGAACATGTCTGCGTTGGTTTTTCCGTCTTTGTATCAGTTACTTATAGGGTATTTATGTCATTACATGGTTTGGTTGTTAAGGTGGTTTGGTTTGGATTCCCAAGGCCTATAAATACCAGCTATATTGTCTATAATAGTAACTTTCTGTGATAATAATATAATCCTCGTTTGTCCGTGGAGTAGTAGGCACATTGCTGGAAACCACACTAAATCTGTGTTTTTCTTTTTTTTGTACTTCTTGTTTGTTTGTTTGTTTTATGTTCTTTACTCACAATCACCATCACTTTCTGATCGGTCCGTTATAACATTATCAATAGGGTTCCCACACCTTTTTTACAAACTATCTCCATATCATATATTGTATGATAAAGAAATTATGATGATTTTAATGTTTTTGGACGTTTAGTTTTTTTCCTATTATTTGACTAATGGCATGACGAAGTTTGATGCCATGGAGAAACCATGCATCAACCTAGGACATGCAAGTACTTAGAAAGGTTACACACTTTATGACCTACCACTAAAGATATCATTTTCTCAGAGAATGTTGTCTTTCATGAGATATATTGAATCCTCTGCCGAAGTTTTATCTTTACTTTTCCTCTATATTTTAGCTGGGAATGACAAAATAGACAAACTACACTATCATGAAAATCCCAACACGAATGCGAAAAAAATCTGAATTCAGGAAGAGGTGGTACAAGTACAGATAGATCTATTAATACACATATTGCATCCAAAAACACAAACAATGTGGTTAGAAGATCCGAGAGACAATGAAAGCCACCTTCCTATCTTAATGAATATGTTTGCAATTACGTGAAAGGCACTTCACCCTATAATATAGAGATTGTTCTTGATTACATCCGTCTTTATGGAAATAACGAGAGTTATGTGATGGCTATTTATAAAGTTACAGAACTATTACATACAATCATGATATTTTACATACAGAATGACAAGATGCCATGAAAAAAGTGGTATATGCTCTTACAACCACTTAGACTTGGGAAATTGTGGACTTACGACCTAGAAAGGAGCCCATCGGGTGTAAAATGGTGCACAAGATAAAGTACAAACCATATGACTCATCGAAAGATACAAAGCAAGAATTGTTGCCGAATGTTACACACTAACCTTTGGAATTGATTATGAAGAAACCTCCTTGGCAAAAATGAACATCATTAGGCTGTTATTAGCTATATCCTCTACTGAAAAACTTAATTTTTCGTCAAGTAGATGTAAACAAGCTTCATTTACAAGGGGATCTGACATAGGAAGTGTACATAACACCTCTTCAAGGATTCTATATAGGATGAAAATAAAGTCTGTAAACTTGTCAAGTCCTTACATGGACTTAAACAAGCCAGAAGACAATGGAACTCTAAGCTTACCTCAGCCTTGACTGATCTTGGTTATAAGCAATCAAAAACGATTATATCTTATTTACCAAATGCTCAAGGAAGTTTTTCATAATTGTGCTTGCTTAAGTTGATGACATTGTCTTATATAAGAATGATACGTTACTTATTTATGAGATTAAAGAACATTTGCATAAGCTATGTTGATAAAGTATCTTGGAGTACTCAAGTACTTCCTAGGACTAGAAGTACCAAGGTCCTAAAAAGGAATCTTAGTGTGTCAGAGAAAATACGCACTTAATCTGTTGCACACTTATGGCTTTCAAATCGTAAACCAGACAAAATTCCTATGCAAACCAAGCACCATTTACAGCATGGTGACTCAGATCTATTTTCTGACAACACAATGTAAGAAGCTTGATCGGAAAACTTCTCTACTTTACCATCACAAGACCATGCATATCATATCCACTCAGTCAACTCCGTCAAATTTTAGACACTCCTGCTATTAATTATATGCAAGTAGCTAAATGGATTTGAGATATGTCAAATCCTCATCAGCACAAGGCTTATTTTACTCATCAAACAAAACACTCAAGCTAACAACCTTTACAGACTTAGACTAGAGAGGATGTCATGAGACAAGAATATCTATTGCAGGATATTGTATGTTCCTTGGACAATCCGTAGTCTTTTGGAAATAAAAAAACATACAACAACTAATTCTTATGGAGTTCATCAAAAGCTAAATATAGAGAAATGGCCCTAGGAGTTTGTGAGCTACAATGGCTCGTTTACATTCTTAATGATCTACAAATATACATAAACCTTCCTATTATTACGTACTATGACAACACGAGAGCAATGCACGTAGCTCACAATCTAGTCATTCATGAGAGAACAAACCACATAGAGATAGATTGTCATGTTGTAAGAGAAAATTTGAAATCCGGACTAGTGAAACTCCTTCCTGTTAAAACCCAGGATTAGTTGGTTGATATTCTTACGAAGGCACTAGATGTGCTCATCCTTCACAATATACTTCACTGATTACCTATATCAACATTTTTAGTTCTCCTAGCCCGTCTGGAGGGGATATTACATTGATTAATTCATTCTATTTCTATTTCAACATACTTAAGCAACTCAAACAACACACTCAAGCAGCCTAAACACATAAGAATTGAAGAGTTCAAATTGCTAATGCAAAGCAGAAGGATAGTTGTGTTTGATGAAGATACAGTTTGGAAGAATAGTGTGACAAATTTCGATCAATCAATCTCATCTCTCAATCGTAATCCAAAGATACAATATTTATAAGCTAGCCTCCGGGCTCCCAAGTCTACTTACAATTACATCAATACCCTTACTAGTCACAATAAATAATAATGCATAATAATAATATATCGGTATATCGTAATACCCCCCTCCCCCCTCAAGTGGGAGCGTGAATGTCTCGAACGCCCAACTTGCGCAGTAGAAACTCGAACTGTTGTCGCCCTAATGCCTTGGTAAAAATATCAGCCAATTGATGTTTCGTCGGTACGTAAAAAGGAAGAATCAGACCATCTGTGATGGCCTCACGTACGAAATGACAGTCGGCCTCGATATGCTTCGTACGTTCATGAAAGACCGGGTTCTGTCCAATATACAAAGCGGATTGACTATCACAGAAAAGGCGAATACCAGGGGGTGACGGACACCAGGAGGTGACGGACACAATAACATAATGCATAAGAGGATACGGAGTACCTGAGGAGACTGAGGGAGCGGAAGAGCGTGGAGGAATTTTCTGTTCAATTAGTGTATGCGTCACAAAATCTTGAAAGCACGAATTTGGAATCTTTGGTCGCCGACCCCTGCTTAACTCTTCGGGACCTCCACCTGGATGTCGAGGTTGTGGTGAAGGTACTATATTTTCCCCAGTATCATGTGTTTCAATAGAGCCTCCGTCCCCCCCTCAATCAGAGGATCCGGCAAGGGTGATTCCCCGGTAGGAGAGAGATCAAACACATAGTCCACTTTACCAACATCGTCAATCAAAGGATAGGGAACTACATATTTAGGGGTCGGTTGGGAAAATGGGAACACATGTTTGAAAAATTTAACATCCCTAGAAACAAAAATCTCCTCCGTATCTAGGTCGTACAAAGTCCATCCTTTCTTCGCGAAAGGGTAACCAAGGAAAACGCACTTACGACTCCGGCTAGCAAATTTATTCATGTGGCGATGGTCGTGGGCATAACATAAACATCCCAAAATACGAAGCATCGAAAGGTCCGGTTCTTTCCCAAAAAGAGACTCATAAGGTGTTTTACAATTCAAAATACTAGAGGGTGTTCGGTTAATGATATAAGCAGCCGCCATAACACACTCCCCCCAGAACTTAAGTGGCAAATGTCCATCAAAACGTAGTGCACGCGCAACATTAAGTATGTGTTGGTGTTTCCGTTCTACCCTCCCGTTTTGTTGAGGAGTACTAACACAAGACGTTTCAAAGACGATACCTTCTTTACGAAAATAAGGAAGCAAAGGTCTAAATTATGTCCCGTTGTCACTGCGAACCCGTTTAATTTGAACCTCGAACTGGTGAGAAATTAAAGCAACAAAGTCCATGAAAGCCGACTCGACCTCCATTATATTCAACAATAAATAAATCCAAACCGAACGGGAATAGTCATCAACAATAGTCAAAAAATACGAAGAACCACACGTTGAGGGCACACTATAGGATCCCCACTAATCACAATGTATTAATTCAAAAATACGGCTCGCTTTATTTTCACTAAGGGGAAAAGGTTCTCGGGGCTGCTTAGCCCGAAAGCAAATATCACATCCATCTTTATTTAAACGTTTGGGAATAGAAATATTAGGCACCTGTCGAAGGACCTTTTCCGATGGGTGTTCTAATCGCCGATGCCACAAATCTCCAGTCATGTCCACCATCAACTGCCATAACTCGAACATCTGGAACTCCCAAAAACAGAAAAAGTCCATCCACACGCTTACCCAATCCAATCAGTGTCCTCGTCACTCGGTCCTGCAAAATACATAAACGACCGGTGAGTTGCATCACGCAATTATGATCATCCAAAATTTGGGACGCTGAAATCAAGTTACAATTTAATCCTGGTACGTATAAAACATTCAAAAGTCGTAAATTCCCGGATAAAATAACCGTTCCCGAATGAGTTGCAAACGAGGAACGTCCATCCGGTAAGCCAATTGGACAATCCTCAATTGGTCGTAGTTGTACAAATAAATTTCGGTCAGCGGACACGTGGTGAGTTGCCCCGGTGTCAATCATCCACGAGTATTTACTAGTCAAGCCATCACGCGACTTAGAGACATTCAATAGAACTAAAATCCCCTGCCATTGGGCGGGGTTAATATTCGCCAAGCCCGTCTCGTCTAAATTTTGTGAAGGAGCTGGAATAGCGGCCTGAGTTGAGCCCGTCAAAGCTGAAATTGCTGCCTTGTTCACTATCGGCAGGGCACCACCGGATGCTGCTCCTCGTCCCTGCACTCCTGCACCAGTCCGGCCACCCAAGATCCTTGAGTCTACCGAACTCATCCCAGCAGCCACACCAGGAGTTACTGATGGCTTTTTCAATCCCGGTTGTTCCATGCCTGTGGTTTTTTTTTCCCTGCAATTCCAGTACTTCAGCTTTATTCTGGAACAATGCTCGAATTATGACTATTTAATTGTTTCAATCAAGAAAAAACGGGTTCTTTAGAATATGATGGTAAAGAAAATAATTAAGGGGAATTCAATGGCAGCAAAATTTCTGCTACTGTTGTTAAAGTCAAGATCCTTTGCTTCGGCCTCACTAACCAATTCGTACCAATTCCGGCGATTGGAAGATGCTTCCCATAGCGTACCTGTTCTCCTCAGCGTATGGTTTTTTTTTTTTTTAAATTTTTTTTAAAGTAATACGGTGTAGCCAACATTGCTCTGATACCATGACAAATTTCGATCAATCAATCTCGTCTCTCAATCGTAATCCAAAGATACAATATTTATAGGCCAGCCTCAGGGCTCCCAAGTCTACTTACAAATACATCAATACCCTTACTAGTCACAATAAATAATAATGCATAATAATAATAATAAATCGATATATCGTAATATAGTGGAACATGATTGAATGATTCATCGTAGTTGTTTTAGCGTCTTATAAGATGACAAAATATGTAACGGATCTCTCGGAGACACAAATCAAACACATGTCGGAGAAAGTGTCAGCCTAAATCTATTTTTACCTATTTTCTTAGGAGTTCTTATGCCTATAAAAGGCAGGTAGAATTTAGTCGAAGTAAAATATTCGACTGATTACTATTATAATTCATGTTGTTGTTTAAAAAAACGAACTCTCTTTTGCTTATGTTTTGCTTATTCTTTTGTTGATCAATTGATATCAATCTTGTTCCTTGGTGAACTTGATAGTTCTAGAATTATGTTTATAATCAAATTCTTGATCAATTTTGAATTTCTTCAAATCCAATAAAGCACTTAATGTTGAACAGTATTTGTGATGTAAGTGTGTTTTTTTTTTTTTGACCAAAATTGATAGATTTGGGTGTTTAAAGGTAATGAAGGAGAGAAAAACGATATTATTCTCAATTTGAAGGGAAATTGCAGTGGTCTTTTGAAATTATGGAGTCTTTTTTTTATTCTTATTTTTTGGAGGAAACCATCAAATAGATGTGAGTGGTAGTTTAAATCAAATCAACCCCAGTAGATTCATTATAAATTAGAAAAGAAAAATCAAAATAATGAAACAAAATCTAAACGAAAAAATTAAATTAAAAAAAGATAAAACTGACGTGAACATAAAAAATACCCATAAAAAATGACTTGTTTAAATTGGATGGGAGTCTAGATTGATATCTATATATAGATGTCCATCTAGGCGGAGTCAAAAAAAATTAAATCTATTTTGAAGCTATTAGTGCACAAGAACAATATAAACTATATCCAAATATATTGACGGAGTATTAAATGCCTTCCGTTTTAAAGTCATTACAATTGCTCTAAATCGGAATATTCAATGAGAGGAACCAGGGAAGGAAGAGAATTTTTTTTTTTTTTTTTTTTTTTTTTGAGATATGAATTTTTTATTATAGCCAAAAGTGGAATGTCCACATCTAACAAATGAAATAGCAAAAAAATTACTGTAAACAAAATTTAAACAAAGTTCCTTGACAGTTCCATGCTAAAATCTTCATAGAAAATTAAAGTTGATGAGCTAGCTAGGAGTGGTTGGTCTCCCAACCCACTTCGAACAACGGATTCAGCCCAGATTTCACCCCGGAAATACCCTTGTTTGTAGCCAATTGTCCAAAATCCGGCGGATGAGTCTTGATATGGTCTCCGGATTGCTGGGATGGCATCATGGAATCAACATTAACAGGTCTGGCAAGAATAACTTTATCACCTAGGTCCAAATGTCTCTTGTAGGCGTTGGACATGTCGAAAAATGCAGTTCGTGCTGATGAAGTCTTTCTTGAGGTGGAAGTTTGTTACATTTGCTATCCCGGAGCTCCCAGCTCATTGGTCTGCTCCTTTATTTTGCTTAAATCATGTGCATTGTGCACCAATATATCACCTCCCTTAAGATTCTTACTTCCTTGCTTCCCTCTACTGCTTCCCCTACCTCCGATTGCTTGTTCTTACTATTAGTCCATTAGGACGTGGATTTATGAACTTCTTTCGTTATTACCTGCCCACCTTGTGGCTCCCCATGTTTCACACTTTCTCTCAGCTCCCATAGCACAGCAGGTACATCATCCATTTCCTCTGCCTAAGGTTTTTTGTTATTTTCCTCAATGAGAATATCAAACCTGGACCTCCTAGTTGAGGTGCATGGATTTGCTCAGATTCTACAGGTCTACTCTCTGTCACCAGAGTTGCAATCGTTTTGTTTCTGGATGGCGTCAAATTCCTCCTTCTTGAGGCTATCATCCATGGCTCGTAAGGATTCTCAGCCATTGGTCCTTGCGGTTTGGGCTTTAGGTTCTCTACTGCCGGTGCTGCATTATTCACCTCTGTTTCAGCAAGGAGATTAGGGCAATCCTTCTTTCTAAGACCAAGTTTCCCATAGCCATAACAAATTTGTTGAATCCCCTCATACTCTACCTTGTACCTTAGACCATTAATTACCACAGAGGATTTTAATCTTTGTTCTAGATCCAATTCCACACAAACTCTGGAAAAACGACCTCTACTATTTGTAGAAGTTGTTGGGTCAATTTTTATAGCTTTACCCATCATATTCCCAAGCATCGTTAATAGTTTTTTCTCAAAATATCTCTAGGGAAAGGGTCGTAAATATTACCCAGGCCAAAGTGGTTGTGATTTTTTCCTGCTCCGGTTGGAAGAACGGTTTCAACTTTCTGACGGCCAGGCAATGCCTCATAATCACACAAGGGCCGTTTTCTAACGCAATATCATAATCTTCCTTCCTTGTGAATCGCATAACATAGAACCCGTGCTCAAGGTCTCTAACTTCAATTCTGCCTTGGTGCTTCCACAATTTGGACAGACTCTGACAAAGGAATCGGTAGGTGATTGAATTGCCCAGGAGCTTGATGATATGTTCTTTTCTCCATGGTCTCCACATGTCAATGGACTCATCGAGAGGGATTCTTAGAGTGTCCTCATCGGTTTTTGGTCCAATAAGGTTGTCAAACACATCCTTGTACTCCGGCATCTCTGCGTCATCTTCATATTCTCCGATATGTATGCTAGTGTCGGAGAATCGGCCCTTTACCACATGACTCCACTAGAGTTGTGCCAGATCGACGACTGTGAGTGTAATTTCCCACCTTTCTGTCTCTCGACAGAGCGGTGAAACAAGTCTGCCTCCTCCTGACTCCGATCAACGGACATGGTTTCCATCTTCGGCAGATTTTGGATTCGACGAGGTGATGGCGGTGGCGCTCAAGGTGGGAACCCTAGAACGCCAGAGCTTTTTTATGTTGCCTTAAAACTTATCGCCAGAGTTTTAATGACACAGGAAGGAAGATAATTTATGAAAAAATAAAAAAGGTAAATGAGTTTGTTTTATTTCGTCGTCCATCTTAACCGAAAACGACGCCGTTTATTACGGCGGTGGTGGATTTGAGGTGTATTCATGTGATGAATCTACCTTCTACATTTTTTATTATTTCTTCTGGACAAGTTATCAGATTTTTTTATTCCAACCTTCATTAAAATGAGGGTTATTAATTGATAGATTTTTTTTTCCTTCCTGGTTGTGCAGAATCGGTTGCTGGCAGATGGTGGCGATGGCGTAGAATTAAAATTCTTTTTCCGAACATTTTGTGACCCTGAAATCGGGTAGATTAGAGAATAAAAAGAAGGTGAATCTCTTAATTTAAGAAGCCTTCTATTTAACATCAGTTATTTAAGAAAAAAAAAATTTACTGGGGAAGAAGAAAGAATGTTTTGCCTCTTTTTTGTTTCAGCTATGTATGTCTTTTTTTGTGATGACCGAAATCGGAACTTGTGATGCAACCCATAGAATTTTTAAAGGATGGATATGAGATAATAAAGAGAATTAACAGATTCAACAAGGTCTATACTTTGACTATGTGTGAAAGCTTGCTGCTGCAATACTGATGCTTGAGCTGGTCTGAATATGAAGCATGAGACATCAACACTCTATTTTGTTAAATTTATTCTCACTCAACGAAGTGCCTAGATAATTTTTTAATTGATAGATATCGTAATTTCTGCGGTAAGGCATCTTTCTTACAGTTCAAAAGAAGACCAATTTTGTTGGATAGTGGTTTGTAAAAATCCTTGCATGCTCCTAAAGCTAAGCGAGTTCAACTTGTCATGTGGAATTTACCAATGGAGTGACAGATTAAAGTTAATTGTTGTCTTGGGGAATCCTGGGCCAGCTGGAGGAGGATTCATTTTCCGGAATAGTGATGGCACGATCCTTCATGCTGAAATGGAGCCTACGGGATTTATACTAACATGGAAGCAGAGATAAGTGCTATGAAGCCTGGTATTCTTTGTTGTTTGCAGCAAGGGAATTATAATATCTTGGTGTTCCATGGAAATATTCAGAAGATATCTTCCAGCTTAAAGAGTTAATTGCCAACCATGGTATTCATCTTCACCATATCTTTAGAGAAGGAAATGCAGTGGCTGATCACTTGAATAAACAGGGAAGTGTTCATCAGCAGTCAGCTGTTCTTGATTGCTCTAAGCTGCGAGGTGTGCTTGGCCTATTACTTTTGTAGGACTCTTTGCTGTTACCAGCCTTGAGATTGCATTAAACATCTATGCGCCCCCTGGAAGCACTCTTCATTTTACATGAAGAGTGCAAACATGTTGTAATCCTAGCTTTTCTTGGCTCATTTAGTTAAGTTACCTTGCTGTTTACTGGGGCTTCATCTTCTCTAATTCATTTTGTAGGTTGGCTTGATATCGGAGTTGTTGTGAATTTTCAAGAATGTGTTTTACTGTCTTTTGTGTCTTAACCAATTCGTGAGAGGTTTTACTACTAATTATTATGATCGATGATCTTTTTATTTGGATTGTAGGTGTCAATGGAACCGTTTGTGCAATATGTGTTCCATATGGAGAGACGACGGTTATTCTTATTACCAAGTTATATATGCATATTCTGTTTACCAACTATGATATATATTCTGTTATTATGATCCTTCTATATCTAGGGTAAATGATATTTTAGTCCCTTTTGTTTCATTTTTATCCTCATTGTTTCATATTTTCACTTTTATCCTTCGTATATTCATTTTCTTAAAACCTTTTAAGCATATTTTTAAAACATGTCATGTATCTATTGGTTGAAACATGACGTATTTGCTATGCTTATTGTTTGACATATGACACCTTGAGCGGAAAATATATTTAAAAAAATCATAAATTAGGTATTAAAGTGTAAAGATAATAGTACTTTGGAGACAAAAATGCAAACTTTGTAATAAAAAAAAAAACGTAATGCCCCTGTCCCTGATACCGAGTCTTATCCGGACTTGGGACGTTCGGCACGTGACACTTAGAGTAAACCCTAAATCCCGCTAAGTCTCCTGTCATATCAGAGTAATAGAAAACAAGCTGAAGACTCGGGAACTAGACCCTCATGGTCTTTTAAAACAACCATCAACGAGAAAACAACCGCTGTCAAACTAGGTCATATATAATTGAAGACAAAACTATTACCCATTACAACTCAATTGTTTGAAAAGAAGGAACAACTATAAATGGAAACTAAAACACAAACGACTTCATTGCTCCATCATAACTCGCACTCCAAGGAGAAAGAATGGAGGAGAACCAGGCGGACGCTCAGTAAGGAGAAAGAAGATCAAAAGACAGATTCATGTATGTCGAATGCCGGGAGACACAACATGAATTTACTTAATCCTGTTTTCAACCAACTTAAATCCTTTGCTTGAAACATTAATAAAAACTACTTTTAAAACATAACTTGAGACTTAATGAATAGTCAACTTGAAACCATGTTAAGATATTACATAGAAAACATGTCTATTAACTGCATTCATATCATCTTACAGGTACTTGTTCGTTACATTAATTACTTGCTTAACCCACTCATGTTCTTGACATACTCTCGTCTTGTCTTGACTTGTTTTGTCACTTAATTAACATTAGGGCATGGTGCGACACGGGGAACATGACTAGTCATACGTCCAACGTGAGGCTGGGTCACGGTCAGGGGCATCCCTGTGTTATTAGGGGCCCTAAGCCAATATTTTGTTTTAAAGTCCTAGCCGGACTGTGTAAAAAATTACGATTTACCGGTTATTTGTTAAACAATGTTCGGAGGTGTATGAAATGGTATATAAGTTGGTTAAACAATTTTTTTATTCAATATGTGTATTTATTTGAGTATTAATATGTTTTTTTTTAAATTTAAATGGAGTAAAAATAGATCTAAAATACACTACAAAAGATATAAAAATGGACCCTAAAAATATCAATTTTAGGAAGGGCCCTGGCTCGTGGCCTTGTTGGCCCGTGCCCAGGGACGCCCTGGCAATATGGGGAATACAACTAGTCACTCATCCGACATGGGACTTGCAACTCATGGTACTACGTTCACTACATCGCGATGTTACTTACTAAAAACATATAAAAACACATAAAGCACATAAGACCATGTCTAACCTAAGGGAAAATTCCAAGGCCGTACAAACGCCGTTTATAGATAAGTAACTAAAAACATAATAAAGTTTTGAAAACACCGTTTACTGTAAGGTAACTAGAAAACAAGGTAGCGTCTTGAAAACACCATTCATATAGTTTAACATAAAATAGAATTCAAAACAACTTAAAACCATGATCTTTTAACTAAAAAAGGAACAATTTCATAAGAAAAACTTCTTACCTTAAAGACTAGCCGAACTACGAACCGAACAACATCTTACTTCCAAAACATACACGAATATACAAACCACCGAAACCCTAATCTCAAAGCCACGAACCACAACATAACAAGATCAATCTACGAATAGAACTAGGGATTACGATGATTACCTTCTTGAGAAGAAACAAGCCCCAAAACTGCTCATAAATCATGATCTTCCTTAAACTGAGACTCTGACATGCACACACGTCCTGGACAAGGTTAGATGCGTCCCAGGCACTAAAACTTGGCCACTTAATCAAGAGCAGTGCTCGGTTCAGCAAGCCGGAAGAACAGGGCATGTTCTGGGATGTCTAAGACTTATCTTGGGCACTGTGGGACATGTCCGATGATGCTTATCCGAGGCTATGATCGGTTCAGCGAGCCAGATTCTACCAAAAACAGTGAAAACGCGATTTTGATGAAGTCTAGGGCTCATTGGAGTTTTTTTTATAGACTTTTCATGGTTTAAGATCGGTTTTCCAATGTCTTGAAGGAAAAGAACTTTAAAAAGTAACGGAAAAGAAAAACGACTTACAAAAAGCTAAAATATCCTTATAAGGAGGTAAGGGGTTTTGCAAAATGTGAAATTTTAGAGTGATCCAGATGCAAGTTTTGGACCACCAAGTTAGCACTTTTAAAGGGATACATTGGCGGAAAGATTTACAGGTAGGGGCCCATTTTAGAATGTTGGATTCCTATTGGTTTTGGTGCACCAAGTAGGATTTGCACCAGGACCAACATAAAATTTGTGTTACAAAATAGACCAAAAGTTTTTGTCCCATTCTACATAGCACTATTCAGTAGCTACAATAAATTAAATAATATCATCCGTCAGACCGAACAATAATATTCAATCTATTAATTCCGGGATTACACCACTATAAACCCAAAACTGAACTCTGCCGAATATAGATAACTTATACTCAACTATGAGTTAATAAGCGTCCACTAATATAATCATTACATAATGATAAATCCTCCATAGACTGTTCATTTCGATTCGGGATATCTCCGTAAACCCTTCTCGAAACATCTTATCCTTATTTACCATTACCCCCTAGTGATCAATTAGTTCATAACTAATATAATATGAACTGGCGCCATCGATCAGTTTCTATGATTAACAAATAAGGGAACTGTCTGTCTACTTCCGGGAGGGAAGGAATGGATTCCATATATGTGGTAGCACAGACTACTCACTCATCCAAAAATAGAGCCAACGAGAAGTGTTGGACCACATACTACGAAGTGATCCTTACTAACAGATCAAACCCTACCCTAGTCTAAGCGGTCGTCGTGATCACCTCAGGATTGAGATTAATCCATATATGATCATCTTGTGATTCGATAAGACTTCTCGATCACGGAATTATATCGAGAACTCAAATCAAATCGGTCCAAATACTATATGATTATCCTCATATATAAATGCCCCACTAGGTACCCTATTACCGACAGTCCGGATAAGACTGTCACACATAAAGTGTTCTGGGCGCATTATTAGCAAATTAATCTTGAGACCCGTAATCAGATTAATAAACGCTACGGACTAAGTTAATTTTAAGTACATCTCACTAACTCAATCCTCTTGTGTATAGCCATACACTGAGTTATGTGATTACATAAACGAGGTACTTAGGGTTTTCAGTAGTGTCTTAATTATAAGAAAACATGCATATAATAAGATGAATTATTAATTCTGTCCTAAAACAATTAGATAATTGTCTTTCGGGCACTACACCTGATGTCGGGTCAAGTAAAATAAAATACTTGATACCTAAATAACACACTAGCAAGAGAACTAGCTTCAATCGTAGTATAGTTAGATAGAGTCGAGGTCGATCCCACAGAGACTCGGCTTAAACGAAATACGACTTATTAAACTAAAAAGCAAATTAAAGGCGGTCTACGACCAATAAATAACGCAGAAATAAAATTGACACAATAGAAACACAAAACCAACAAAAGACACAACGACACTAAGACACTTGTTTTTATAGGTTTTATAAATGATTGACAAACGGTATTGATAATGCTAGTAGTAATTACTCCCTCATGCTATGTAGATTGACGACGAGACAAAACAAGACATTTAAGATTAATTATTCTGACTACGGGAGTCATCCCCTGAGATAGATCTAGCTCCAGTTAGGCCATCTAGATCATCGTGTCTCCATTACGTGACTTCACATTTTTAGTCTCCATCTCATATAACTTCTGACACAATTACGAAACTAGGGATGCCGGTATAAACCGTAACCTCATCTAAGTAACATTCCTATGATTAGGCGTACTCCTTAGACACCGATTCAATCTCTGTCCTAAATAACAATCACTTTTTGGGTCTCATGTTAAATTACGATGACAAATAATTAAGTTGATCAAGTTTAATTACTCGTTTGAATTACAAAGCAGAGAACCTGACGTAGTCGAAGCCGCTCACAGACAAATCAAGAACATCACAGATCTCGTTACCAACGAGTCATAGGCTCGCTGCCAACAAGCTCAGATCTGAACCAGATTTGCTCGTGAAACGTCTTTTACGTCTCAGATCTACATAAACATGGGTTCGATAATTAACTACATCACGAAATCAATACACAAAAAGACTACTCCATAACGAAATAAATTAGATCTACGAATAAAGATTGCATAATTGAGTAGACATTACCCTCGAAGACGAGCGTGACTCCCACTCTTCGATACGATCTCTAACCGGAGATTCTAACGACTCCGTAATGAAAGAACATAAAATAAAATAAAGAAAACAACGAACTATATTGATAAAAGTATTCAAAATATTGTATTTCTAAAGTGTACATATGGCGTGTGAAGCACCCCTTTATTTATAGGTGTTCAAGCTAATTAAGAGATATACTTCAAAATATCAAACAAATAAGAGATAACTCCCAGCCGATCGCAAAAATGTGTCATGCGCCTCCCCTAAATGGCGTGTGGAAGTTGGCGCCATCATTTGATTGGTTTGCCGGCTTTTGTCATACTTTACTCCTCTTCTTGTGCTTATCCGATATTTATCTTTAATGCATCTTGAATTTATCTTGAGATTAAATTCTTCTATTTGTATTTATCCTCCATAATTATCCAAATTCTGCAAAATAAATATTTATCCCAAAATAAATCATATTCAAATAAAAATGGATAAATACCAAAATATACAATATAAACGGATAAATACTAAATTATGCCTTATAAATGGATAAATACCAAATTATATAATATAAATCACATAACATTAAATAATCCACATAAATAGGTGATTTATCATAAAATATATATTATTAATCCCGATTTAAGGATAATGTTGATGACTTTTACGGGTATAATTTGACCGTCATCAACTACCCCCCACTTAGACTTTGATCGTCCCGAACAAAGCATCAATAAGTCAGTCCCCAAGACACATTTTATGTGGTCAAATCATACTTATACAAGAAACTCGAGTCAATTCATACCACTTATGCTCATAAGGTACCCATTATTTACTACTCATCATGAATCGAAGTGACGTGTGCATGTGCATTTAGTTTTATCTATTCGTGGCAAGATTAAAGTTTATGCTAACTTCGTAGTCTCAACCTACCAACATCAGCATTCCTACTTCTTAAGCCTCGCAATGGGTAAAGACATGGTGCAATAAGCAAGAGCGTCATCCATAAGGTTTTTGGACTTGGAGACCGAGAAAAATACTCAAGCCTCTTAAAAATTTGAATTTTTTTTTTTCGCATTTCCGTAGTTTCAAGCTTTACACCTCTCTCACGGATTAGTGGAAGCATTGAATATTACCACAAGCGCGAAGCTACTTTGGTAATGTTACTACAAGCCCATTGTCTAACATTTCGTTAAAACACAGATAATTCTCAAGCTTATTACTCCGCTTTGATGGCTAGAAGATAAGAATACATCAGCAGATAAATATCGACTCTAGGTCTGCATAACCAATCATCTACGCAATGTACACATAATTCTTTCAGTTATTATGATTCGTGCGGAATTCGTCGATTCACATTGAGTAAGCAAATAATAAATAACTACTTGCAATAGTTGGCATGAATATCCTTAAGTTTACATTCACATAAGTATGAAATGATCATGTACTCATGCAACTTGGTTCATTTCCTATTAATTCTATGTAGAAGAACTCGCAATTCTAAGGGTACGAGATAATAAATTTGGCATTTGTTCAAAAATTTTGATTTTTCACATTTTTCACCATTTCCTTTAATTTTTCAATTATAACACAACACATCATGGCTAAGTCTCCTACCCCCCACTAAAACTTGGCATTGTCCCCAATGACAAAGAAAAAGGAGAATTTAAGAAAAAGACTTAGCTCTGGAAACGGCTCTCAAGCAGATGCAGAATGTAGTTGTAGACCAAGCACGTCGTGGAGAAGCAATTGAAAACCTGTTTAAGCAAACCAAACAGAAACTCCACAAAACCATTAATAACGTGTCAACGGAAGGTATAAAATAATGTGGCAGTAATTAGATATAGAATATCCAAAAACAATTTTAGCCACATTATTTCATACAACCAATGACACGGAAAACCAAAGAGTTAAAACTACAAAACTCACATGTCGGCTATCAAGGAAAAAACCTCGTTTATTCCGAACTTAGAATCGGAACATGGCGAGATGAAAAAAACCTTAACAATCTCATGCTACTTTATTCAAACAAAACAAAAACAAAAGAAAGTTTTTAAGAAATAGTTCTGAGTTTATAGTCGCCAGCTCGACTCAACTCAACGATGGTTTAAGTATAGGTGGGATCTTCAAGAGTGAAGACTTCCTCCTCCTTACCTTGACCAAGACCCATGTAATGTTTCACACGGTGTCCATTGACCACAAAAGTGGATTGGTCTTTAAGGTTCAATAATTCAACAGCTCCATAAGGGAAAACCTTACTCACTCTATAAGGGCCATACATTCGTGATTTTAACTTGCCAGGAAAGAGTCTCAAGCGCGAATTGTAAAGAAGAACCAGATCGCCTTCCTTAAAAGTGCGGTCCAATATCTTCTTATCATGAAATCTCTTTGTGCGCTCCTTAAATATTTTAGCATTCTCATAAGCTTCCATACGAAACTCCTCTAGGCGAGTCAACTCTAACAACCTTCTTTCTCCAGCTAAACTCTCATCAAAATTCAACATACGCGTAGCCCACATGGCACGGTGTTCAAGTTCAACCGGTAGATGACATGCTTTACCAAAAACAATCTTATAAGGGGACATACCAATAGTCGTCTTATAAGCGATCCTATAAGCCCATAAAGCGTCATCTAATCGTAACGACCAATCCTTTCTAGTCGTATTAACGCTTTTTCTCCAAAATGCGCTTTATTTCTCGATTTGTAACCTCAACTTGTCCACTTGTTTGAGGGTGATAAGCAGTAGCTAACTTGTGTCTAACCCCGTACTTAATCATCAACTTTTCAAACGGCCTATTGCAAAAATGGCTTCCATTATCACTAATAATGGCACGAGGGGTTCCGAACCGCGTAAAAATATTTTTCTTTAAGAACTTCAGTACAACTTTCGCATCGTTAGTAGGCGAAGAAATGGCCTCAACCCATTTGGACACGTAGTCGACCGCAACTAAAATATAGCGGTTGGACAAAGACGAAGTAAAGGGTCCCACAAAATCAGTACCCCAAACATCAAAGAGTTCCACCTCTAGGATAGTCTTCATTGGCATTTCATTTCTTCTCGAGATATTTCCCGTCATTTGGCAAGAATGACAAGATCTAGCATATTGATGCGCATCTTTGAACAAGGTAGGCCAGTAAAAACCACATTGGATAACTTTCGCAGCAGTCTTGTCTCCTCCATAATGTCCTCCAGCCTCATAAGCATGGCAATGTCTAAGGATATCATACATTTCTTCTTCCGGCACACATCTCCTAAAGACATTGTCGGATCCTAGCTTAAAGAGATAGGGCTCTTCCCAATAATAGTGCCTAAGATCCTTAAAGAATTTCTTTCTTTCTTGCGGGTTGAGATTTGGTGGCAAGTATTTCGCGGATAGATAATTCACAAAGTCTTTAAACCATGGTTGTTTATTCTCCTTTACAACCTCAACACGCGAAGATACTGCAGCGCAATCATCCTTTCCATGTGTGGCCGTGATGGAGAATAGTTGTTCATCAGGAAATGTTTCTCCAATCTCGGTTATTGGTTCATTATCCTCTATTTGTAGACGGGAAAGATGATCTGCAACCAAATTCTCAGATCCTTTCTTATCACGGATTTCTACATCAAACTCTTGCAACAGTAGAATCCATCTCAATAACCTTGGCTTGGAATCTTGTTTGGCTAAAAGATACTTCAAGGCCAAATGGTCAGTCCAAACAGTGACTTTAGATCCTATTAGATAAGATCGAAATTTATCGAAAGCAAAGATAACAGCTAGAAGCTCTTTCTCAGTAGTCGTATAATTCCTTTGAGCAAAATTTAAAGTTCGACTAGCATAGTAGATGGGCCTAAAGATCTTGTCTATCCTTTGTCCTAAGGCAGCACCTACAGCAGTATCGCTTGCATCGCACATCAACTCAAAAGGTAGATTCCAATCAGGCGAAATCAGAACGGGTGCAGTAATAAGCATGTTCTTTAACTTATTGAAAGCTTTCATGCACTCACTAGTAAACACAAATGGCACATCCTTGGCTAATAATTCGGTAAGAGGTCGAGAGATTAAGGAAAAGTCCTTCACAAACCGGCGATAGAATCCTGCGTGGCCAAGAAAACCTCGCAATGTCTTAAGATTGGTTGGTGGAGGCAGTTTTTCAATCACCTCAACTTTTGCTCTATCCACCTCTATACCGTTCTTTGAAATACGGTGGCCAAGTACTATACCCTCAGTAACCATAAGATGACATTTCTCCCAGTTAAGCACCAGATTCGTCTCCTCGCATCTCTTCAACACTCTTGCCAGATGCGTGAGACATGAATCGAAATCATCTCCAAATACGGAGAAATCATCCATAAAGATCTCTAGGAAATCTTCAACCATATCAGCAAACAGAGAAATCATGCATCTTTGAAACGTTGCTGGTGCGTTGCACAAACCAAAGGGCATTCTATTATAAGCAAAGGTTCCATATGGACATGTAAAAGTGGTCTTCTCACGATCCTCGGGTGAGATATGAATTTGATAATATCCTGAGTAACCGTCAAGGAAACAATAAAACGCATGTCCGCTCAGTCTCTCGAGCATTTGATCAATGAAGGGAAGAGGGAAGTGATCCTTACGAGTTGCATCATTCAGTTTCCTAAAGTCAATGCACACTCTATGACCAGTAATGAGCCTAACAGGAATCAACTCATTTAACTCATTGGCTTGTACAGTCAAACCTCCCTTCTTCAGAACTACGTGGATCGGGCTAACCCATTCACTATCAGAAATAGGGAAGATGATTCCCATTTCTAACATCTTAATGATTTCATCCCTTACCACGTCCTTTAATTGTGGAGTTAACCTTCTTTGGGGTTGTACAACCGCTTTCTTTGCAGGATCGACGGAGATTTTATGCATGCAAACACTAGGGCTAATGCATTTGATGTCAGCTATAGTCCATCCAAATGCTCCGTGATACTCTCTCAACACTCTCATAAGCTTTTCCTCTTGTATTTCGGTCAAGGCAGAAAAGATGATAAGCGGCAAGGTCTCATCTTGAAGAAATACATACTTCAAATGTGCAGGCAAAGGCTTCAGTGTTAGATTGGTAGGTGGTTCTTCTAACGAGGTCTTTAACTTTTGTCCGGTTATCTTAAGTTCAAAGAACTTATGCCATGTTGGTCTATGGTAGTACTTTTCAACCTCGGTAGACTTCATCTCCTCGACATGTCTAGGGGTTCCTCTACTACATCCAGGCCATATCATTTTTTCTTCCTCACTCTTTTCATATGGCACTTCATCCTCTAATTCCAAGGTAGCCTTCGAGGAAATCCTTAATATCCTCATATTGTTGGAAGTCATTGACAAGCTTGTCAATAGAATCCAACATGAAACATGCATCCTCTTCATCATCTGGTGTTTTCATAGTGTCAAGCACATTGAATGCTATTTCATCTCCATTAACTCTTAACACTAACTCTCCTTTGTAAACATCGATAAGCGTCCGACTAGTGGCCATAAAAGGTCTTCCTAAGATTAGGGGCACTTCGTAGTTAGCTTCCATATCCAGCACAACAAAGTCGACATGAAACACAAATTTCTCAACTCTTACTAGCACATCCTCAACCACTCCACAAGGTTCCTTAACCGAACGATCAGCTAATTGCAAAGTAATTGAAGTCTTTTTAAGGTCTTTCATACCTAGCTTTTGAAAAATGGATAGGGGCATCAGATTTACACTCGCTCCTAGATCACGCAAAGCTTTGTTCAAACATACGTTACCTATGGTGCAGGGAATGAGAAAACTTCCCGGATCCTTGCATTTAGCAGGTAACTTATGTTGAAGGATGGCTGAGCACTCCTCATTTAGACAAATGGTTTCTAAATCTAAGAGTTTCCTCTTAGTAGAGACGAAACTTCTTTTAAGAACTTGGTGTACTCAGGCATCTCCGCAAGTGCTTCAACTAGAGGTATATTGATGTGTAACTTTCTAAAGATATCAATGAACTTCTTATACCTCTTGTCATCAACCTTAGGCTTAGGTTTGCGTGGAGGATAAGGTAAGGTTGAAGGATCGACATCAGTGAAAATAGGGTACTTATTGTTATAAAGCTCAACTCTAGGGCCAACAGGTTCCTTATAGGTTTCTTGCTCGGGCAAGGTCCCAGAAGTACTTGCTTCCTTGCTTGGCTCACCATCCTTGCTCTCTACGGATTTCTCTTTCTCTTTCAAAGATGGTGGAGTTACTTCTTTCCCACTTCTAGTCATGATCGCATTCAAATCCTTAGGATTATTATCAGTGGTGCTTGGCAATCCTCCAGGAGGTCTAGTCGAGACTTGCTCAGCTAACTGTCCTATTTGGTGAGTGAGATTCTGGACTATGGCTTCTTGATTGGTCACTTTAACATCGGTCTTCTGACAATATTGGCTAAAGTTAGTGGCTAAATCAGCCATCGATTTTGAAAGTTGTCCCATATTGTCAGTGACGACATTACTCAGTTTTTTTATCGCAGCTTCCCAACCAAAAGTTTTAGTTTGGTGTGGTACATAAGTGGTAGGCGGTTTAGGCCTTTCTCCTGCATTAGGGTCACTATATCGGAATCCAGGGTGGTTATGATTAGGTTTATATCCTCCCCCAATATAGTTGGCTTCTTCAGTACCAGCATTCTCATTTTGAGGTGTCACCTCAATTCCACCCTTTCTCTACTCTTGCCATCCTCTCTTGCATTCAATCTACCTTACTGTTGATAACAGACAGTTGTTCTAAGATTTTCGTAGATGCACTATCCTCAAATATGTCAGCAGCCATCTTCACAGTAGCTATGTCACTTCCTCCCCATTGACTATTCATCGCTATTTGCTCCATTTTTCCTTGTGCCTCCTCAGGAGATAGAAGAACAAACGCTCCATTGCTAGAGGCGTCTACTCTAATTTTCTCAGTCTCTCTCAATCCATGGTAAAAAGTTTGCATCAGAAGCCAAAGAGAGATATCATGATGAGGGCACTTCCTCATAGCTTCCTTAAAACGCTCCCAAGCTTGATCAAAACTCTCCCCAGGTTGTTGCTTAAATCCTAAGATGTCTTGGCGTAACTTAAAGGTCTTTCCTAACGGAAAATACTTATTCATGAACTTTTGCAACAATTTTTCCCAAGTAGTGATAGATCCAGCCTCTAGAGAGAGAAGCCATTGCTTAGCTTTATCTTTCAAAGTGAAAGGGAAAAGCTTAAGACGAATGTTCCCCTCCGGGATTAATTCTGGTTTCATAGTGCTAACGATTTCCAAGAAATTTGTCACATGAACACCAGGATCCTCGTTTTGGACTCCATGAAAAGTGGAATAGTTGGTCACTATTTGAATTACATTAGGCCTAGGGTGATAAACTTCCGCAGCATCTTGCGGTGCTACGATAGCGCGAATGAATTGCTCAATAGTAGGTGTGGCATAACTTTGTAAAGTGCGCCTCGCAGCTTGGTTTCCATTATTAGCATTAAGATTGTTCGCATTATTAACATTATTGGCATTATTAATAACTTCAGCATTAATTACCTGGTTCGGATTGACCGGAATGCCTTCCATTTCTGCTTCAGATTCAGAATGTTCAGAATGATCGGTTGTATGTCCTTTTTCGGATTCGTGCTTGCTTTTCTCAAGAATTGGATCCTCTTCTCCCTGCTCAGCCAGCTCTCTAGCTAACTTTCTATTTTGCCTTGCAAATTTCTCTATTTCAGGATTATATGGCTCAAGCGGTTCCTTCGATTTCCGAGTAGCGTACTATAAAATAACAAAAAACAATAAAACAATTAAAAACTTTAAAGGCTAGGCCTTTAACTAGACAAAATAATAAAAACGAAACTAAAACAGACTCTATTCACAATATTTACGAATTTACTTTTAATAAAATAAGTTATACTTAATTTAATGACACGAGTCCCCGGCAACGGCGCCAAAAACTTGATGTCGGGTCAAGTAGAATAAAATACTCGATACCTAAATAACACACTAGCAAGAGAACTAGGTTCAATCGTAGTATAATTAGATAGAGTCGAGGTCGATCCTACAGAGACTCGGCTTAAACGAAATACGACTTATTAAACTAAAAAGCAAATTAAAGGCGGTCTACGACCAATAAATAATGCAGAAATAAAATTGACACAATAGAAACACAAAACCAACAAAAGACACAACGGCACTAAGACACTTGTTTTTATAGGTTTTATAAATGATTGACAAACGGTATTGATAATGCTAGTAGTAATTACTCCCCCATGCTATGTAGATTGACGACGAGACAAAACAAGACATTTAAGATTAATTATTCTGACTACGGGAGTCATCCCCTGAGATAGATCTAGCTCCGGTTAGGCCATCTAGATCATCGTGTCTCCATTACGTGACTTCACATTTTTAGTCTCCATCTCATATAACTTCTGACACAATTACGAAACTAGGGATGCCGGTATAAACCGTAACCTCATCTAAGTAACATTCCTATGATTAGGCGTACTCCTTAGACACCGATTCAATCTCTGTCCTAAATAACAATCACTTTTTGGGTCTCATGTTAAATTACGATGACAAATAATTAAGTTGATCAAGTTTAATTACTCGTTTGAATTACAAAGCAGAGAACCTGACGTAGTCGAAGCCGTTCACAGACAAATCAAGAACATCACAGATCTCGTTACCAACGAGTCATAGGCTCGCCGCCAACAAGCTCGGATCCGAACCGCAGTTTGCTCGTGAAACGTCTTTTACGTCTCAGATCTACATAAACATGGGTTCGATAATTAACTACATCACGAAATCAATACACAAAAAGACTACTCCATAACGAAATAAATTAGATTTACGAATAAAGATTGCATAATTGAGTAGACATTACCCTCAAAGACGAGCGTGACTCCCACTCTTCGATACGATCTCAACCGGAGATTCTAACGACTCCGTAATGAAAGAACATAAAATAAAATAAAGAAAACAACGAACTATATTGATAAAAGTATTGAAAATATTGTATTTCTAAAGTGTACATATGGCGTGTGAAGCACCCCTTTATTTATAGGTGTTCAATCTAATTAAGAGATATACTTCAAAATATCAAACAAATAAGAGATAACTCCCGGCCGATCGCAAAAATGTGTCATGCGCCCCCCCTAAATGGCGTGTGGAAGTTGGCGCCATCATTTGATTGGTTTGCCGGCTTTTGTCATACTTTACTCCTCTTCTTGTGCTTATCCGATATTTATCTTTAATGCATCTTGAATTTATCTTGAGATTAAATTCTTCTATTTGTATTTATCCTCCATAATTATCTAAATTCTGCAAAATAAATATTTATCCCAAAATAAATCATATTCAAATAAAAATGGATAAATACCAAAATATACAATATAAACGGATAAATACTAAATTATGCCTTATAAATGGATAAATACCAAATTATATAATATAAATCACATAACATTAAATAATCCACATAAATAGGTGATTTATCATAAAATATATATTATTAATCCCGATTTAAGGATAATGTTGATGACTTTTACGGGTATAATTTGACCGTCATCAACACCTAACAATCTCCCACTTGCGCGAAGGTCAAGTGGATTAATTGTTTAGAGCACACCCTCTATATCTATATCTACAACATTCTCCCACTTGCTCAAAACGAGTGAGACATATCCCCAAGATTCATACCCTACAAGTCCATCTTAGTAATTCATCCTTTCAAGCACGACCGGAGTGTGCCGCCGCAGGTTAGGTCAGTGACCCGGCGCGTTCTTAGAATCCGAATACCGTGTGACTTGGTACACTGATCAGGTAGGTTGGCGGCTTGAGTCAATCTTTGGGATCAAAACGTCGCCTTTCCATCTAATCCGGTTGTACGAATGCAATAAGCTTATGACCTATAGTGATTCCAAAATCCTTATGAGCTACCTCTCCAATGTTTTCACAATGAGGTGGTATCGGCTTACTGGATAATACTTTATCATATGAGTAAACACTGAGACCAAGATCGATTTAACGATCATCCTCAATCCGACCTAAAGCCAGAATCAGTGTTATCACTTATATTCTAGTTTGCACCTGAATATACTAGCATATAATTCCTCATTCTCTAGAAGAGACTTGAGGATTCACTAAACATCCCCTTTAGTATTCAGTCGCAGGTTTAGACAAGCATTCCTGAGAGGTAGGGTAGACTACATCGTTCAATGTTGCATTCCTCTATGCAAGAACATCTTACCCATTGAGATTGATGAATGGGATTGCCAATTGCTTATTTTCATGAATTCGAGTCAGTCAAATTCTTTTAGAAAATAGCCCGATGGCATGTTAGACTCTGACTTCAGATAACACACCCATGTTGTTTCCAACAGTTTTAGTGTTACCAATCACAAACACTAATCTACATACTACAATACTAATATTGATGCCAGTCTACGAAAGACTTATCAACATGCTGGTCAAGTCCACACATTAAAAACAATATATGACTTTGAAATGACCTAGAGGTATGCTTTAATCCCCAAAGGATATAAGCTATGGCAGGCATCCTGCCAAAGGTTCTTTCTGAATAAATTATGATACCGTTAGCCTCGTAAAAAGGTCTTAGGGAATCACCCATATTTTCTGCTTTGTAACGAATCTGTCATTTGTTCTTAGCTAAAACCCTTCTATTCTGAATGAGTTCAGATTCCGTTGTTCGGCAAGGAAGTCTTAGGGAATCGCCCCTATTTCCCGCTTTCTGACGAAATCAAGCAAGACTGAGTGGTAAGAGAGATCACGGTCTGGTTAACTCTCTACCTTTTAAGGAATCACCCTTAAATTACTCAGCTTTGCGGTGAAAGTTAAACTTTCTTATTCATTCGACTCTTCTCCGTGTAGTTCCAATTACTCCCACTGGGCCTGAGATACTCAAGTAGTTCTACAAGAGTTTCAACAGAACTGGAGTATCAAACTCCATTCACAGGGTTATGGCTTTTAAATCAACCTCTATGATTAAGATCCTATACAGCCCATAAAGGACTATAGGTCATCAATCTACCCTATAGACCGTAAGGTCCTGCAATGGGTAATGGACAAACCATACTCCCACTACGTTCGGGGTGGATCGATATATTGATCTAGTTTAGTAGTTTTTATTAGTGTTATCACCAACTACCGGTGCTGGACGTTGACTGAACAAATCAGTTAAATACTTCAAGATCTAAAGTTGTTATTTATAGAATCTATCAGACCGAGTTTGACAGTATAACCGTCATTCTCTGATTTTACGAGTTTTATAACCAACCTTTACTCAATGCATTAAGATATTTCACGACCTGAACATGTATGCAAAATTTCCAGTCCTACCTTCAAGCACTAAATGCTAAATGTCTATATTTACGGAAGTGGGGTGAACCGAATTCACTCCTTATCCACAAATGTCTGGCATCTTCTAGATAGACTTCTCGGTTTCACATGATAATGTAAGCCGTTATTTTTTTGCAACTCATATCTTAAATGAGTTAAGCAGTGTATCGCAGCACTCAATAACAATATAAGGCAAATTTATGGTGTATCCCTTAGTGAAAACATTCCACCGGGAGGTAGGCCGAGCATAAGTCCCGAAGACTACGCAATAACCTATTTCTGAGTATGGAATACTCTATCTCTGGTGAAATCAGATATTTCCTCCAAATATTTTGGATAAACTTACCGGAGTCTCGAATAGTGGTCAGACAAGATGTCACTACTTGAAAAGCTCCCACTAGCTTGTACCTTTCATATGACCCCGAATGTTGTTATGAACAAGCTATGTAACTTCTTTAAATCTATTACCCTTTCCCGATTGAAAGGAAACTTAGGCATTGTTCCTTTGAGACAGGGTTCCTTTGACTGGGAGATAGGAATCACCCTAAGCCAGTCTGCAGATCTTGTCGTTAGTGAATATGCACTAATTAATAGTATATAAAGAAGTGTTTATCTAAATACGGAAACCATTTGCGTTTATATTGTTTAAGATGTGTTACATATACCTATTCAACATTTCTTAGTGGTTCTGACTTTATCAAACAAAAGTCCGAGTCTTGGGTTCGTGCTACGAATGTTATATTTATCGTCAATAAGACAAACAAATTATCCTATTGAAAATGAATACGTTTGTTCCAACGAATCCGAAAACAGAAAATGAATTTTTTGTGATACTCAAGAAATGAATCCGCGATTCATTTCCTTATATCACTCCCACTAATCTATCTGAAATAACTGCCCATTGTCTATTTTATTTATCGTTTAATGCAAAGCTACCTAGTTCTTCCAAAGAACTCAGCTTTTGAGAAAATTGCTAGGGATGCATTGGTCAGTGATCCGAAATCACTTTCCTTATCCTTTAATTTAAAATTAATTTTCCAGTTTAGCCTTAAAACTACTTAGTTTAGATGACTAACACGTATAAACATTCTTTCCCATTCTCGACTTTCCTTAAATGGAACAGTCTTGAACTAGCAGTTCGTTTGAGTAGACACTACTCTTGAACCGTGGGATGTCTAATGGTAGTGTTACTATCTTGGACTATTCGATTTTTCTAATCGACAAATCATAAGAGCAAAGCTCCCACTAGTTTATCGGTTCCAAATACCGTCTAACTAGCGACACTTTGTATTTATGATTTTTTCAAAGATTAGAACATCACCTAGAACTAAGCTCACACTAGTTTATTAGTTCCAAATACTGTCTAACTAGCAATGTTGTGTTCATAATGTTTCAAAGATTATAAAATCTCCAGAACTAAGCTCCCACTAGTTTATCAGTTCCAAATACTGTCTAACTAGTAACGCTTTATTCTTGTTATTTCCAATGAATGGAAAAAAACTCTTGTGCAGTCTATTACACATTTCTAATGATTCAGAAAAACAACAAATCATAAGACTAAGGCTCCCACTAGTTTATCGGTTCCAAATAACGTCTAACCAGCAATGCCTTATGTATGATTTTCCAATTTTTCAATTAGAAATTTGATGTGCAATTACACTTTTAAAATTCACTAAATGAATTTATCTGATAGTCCTATATCATCTTTTATAAACTAAGTATGGTCGTCTCTCGTTCAAAACGAGTGACATCCGTGACATACCTATACTATGTCACTTAAGTTTTTAAATGCTCAAAAGAAAAATCTCTTACGAAAAATTAACTGCATTCTTTTGATAATTACAACGTACTTGTTACTTCCCCATTTTTAATGAAGTCCTATTACTAACAGTTTAGTAGCCTAGAGATTAAAGTTGTAAATAAACATGACAGAAAGTTAAATTCAAAATTAAAATATCACTACTAGATTTTTATTTTTAGGAATAATAAAGTTGTTAAAATTCTATCCTACCATTCCAAGGATTTAACCTCGCACCTCAGTCCGCCGTAGGGTAGGTCAAAGAGGTGACGGTTAAACTGAGACAATCTCTCTCAATGATTAAGCTTCGAGAATCGAACATCTCACGGGAATCAGACATCCCAGACCTTAATCATTGATTACCTTACTTTTTCTTGCCTAGATATTTCGAAAATATCCATAAAGAGTGTGACCTACTATATCAGATCTCAAAGTACGCCCCGAGTATGCCGCCGTAGGGTCGGTCAATGACTCAACGAGTACCCAAAATCCTCTCCTTTCAGAGACCAAGGCTTGAATTTTGTTAGGGGTGAACAACATCCGTAGGGGGCCGAAATCAAAGCGGCTCGAGGCATCACCCTTCTCTCATGTGCTTGCACCAATAGTAGAGGCCGTGGGGTCGGCTATCGCCTTCCCCGCTCCCACTCAATAATTTGAAAAAGTGGTGGGTTTACTAATTACGGTTTCGGTATTGACAATAAGAAACAATAAATCGAAGTACTCCGAACAGGGTCGGTTAAGTAGGCAAGCCTACGCCATCTTATTCGTTGGAACATATGTGACAGTTTAGGCTAATCCGGCAAGAGAAGCCCCGTTTAGCCCGAAGGCTTATCGGCTATGCTAAGTCTTGTCAAATTACTGTATCGTACATCACACGTGGAGGGGAGTCGATTGAGCCGAAGCTCGGTTGAACTCGCCCAACCATGGTTAGACCAATTCCAAACCCATTTACTAAGATTTTCCGATTTCTATGTTGTCAACCAAAGCGTAATCTCGTTTCTGTTTAAGGTAGGTTCACCGAGAATCCATCACTAAAATCGTAACGATTGACAAAACCCGGTTCCTCGTTTTTTATAATTAGTTACTTATTTTAATTAACTACCACATATTAATTAAAAAAGTTTTTAACTAATTATACGAGTTATACATGCCTAATTTATTCGAAATAAATTAGCTACATGTATGCATTGGAGTGGATTCATGATATGATGCATGTCATGGAAATTTTCCGGTTTCTATCACATAATTTCGATCATACACGAAAAAAATACGGAAAAATAAACACCGAGATGGACCGTTGGTACCCCCGTATCTAACCTAGTAAAGAAGAAACAAACACTAACTAGGGTTAATTATTTTCTAATCTGCTGCTGCTGCGTTTTATCGATGATCGGATATCCAAACGAACTTTGATCGTCACGAAAATTTATGTACCTGTTTTTCACTCATCCTTCTTCAATCTGAACGGTTGGATCCTAATTTCAACGGTCCAATCTCTTCCAGAAATTTTACGAACAGACAGCTGGGGCTGCAGTGCTTTTACGACACAGCAGCAACTTTATCGCAACGGTTGAACATCGAAATGGAGTCCGATTGACACGAAATTTTTAGGGCCTGTTCTTCAACTTTTATTCTTCACTCTGACCGGAGGGATTGTCGTTTCAACGGCTCAATCTCCAGGAATAAATAAAAAACCGAACAGAAACAAAACAGATCTACTTCTAGGAAACTAAAATTACAAAATTTCCTATACTCATATAAACGAATTTATATGAGATTACAATAGATCTAACGAGTAAACAATACCAATCCCAATCCATCTCTTCAACCAAGACAATCACATAAGGCATTCATCATGATATAATTTCGATGCAATCATAAATACACACGAAATATATTTAAAAAAAAACATCTAAAACATGCTTTTTCACTCCTAGATATAAAATTCACATACTTTGATTGATAGATGAAAGGCTCTGATACCACTTGTAGGATGTAATATCGCCGGATGGATCAAAGATCCACCCGATTACGCAGCAGAAAGTACAAGATCTAGATCTAGATAATCAAAATACATAAATAATAAATCTAACCTACGAGGGGGTTAGATTGCTTACCATTTTATGTTGAATAAACTCCAAGAACAAGGTCAATCCAAGATCCAAGCTAGATGAGAAGCCACAGTCTTCCAACGTGTGTCTCCAAGCACCATCAGGTGGATGGTGTTTCAAGCCGCCGGACCTCCTCGATATGCCACCGGAATAATCCCGAGGATTATCCCAACTCGAAACCCTAGTGTTGAATCCGAAAATTCTAAGCTCCCAACACTCATGTATGTCGAATTATATGTGATGTGTTGAGGCTTGAGAGAACTCTCTTTATATAGGAGCGTAATCCTTGTCCCCCAAGGATTTAATAATTAAAAGATAATTATTAAATTAATCCTTAATTTAAATAAAAGATAAATATAATATATATCCCAAACAAATTAGGATAAATAAATATATTATCCAATATTTCATGATTTATCATTTAACAAATAAATATTTAAATCATATATCAAATAATTATCCAAGAAAATTAATTTCTTTCTAATTACTTAATAGTCACAAAATGCGCCCCAAACCCTAGATAAATAGGGTCACACACATTTTACACATATTGGGCCGAGTCCACGAAAAATTTCTTTTCCATGTATTTAATCATCTAGTTCAACTAAACAATTAATCCACATATCAATTAAATAGTCCAATCCAACTATTTAATTATAATTGAGGTGAAACGACGAGAAAACATATGCTTATGTTAGGAGCGACGTTGGGGACCATGGACCCATATTCATTAGCTACAATAAATTAAATAATATCATCCGTCAGACCGATCAATAATATTCAATCTATTAATTCCGGGATTACACCACCATAAACCTGAAACTGAACTCTGTCGAATATAGATAACTTATACTCAACTATGAGTTAATAAGCGTCCACTGATATAATCATTAATTACATACGGATAAATCCTCCATAGACTGTTCGTTTAGATTCGGGATATCTCCGTAAACCCTTCTCGAAACATCTTATCCTTATTTACCATTAACCCTTAGTGATCAGTTAGTTCATAACTAATATAATATGAACTGGCGCCATCGATCAGTTTCTAGGATTAACAAATAAGGGAACTGTCTGTCTACTTCCCGAGGGAAGGAATAGATTCTATATCTGTGATAGCACAAACTACTCACTCATCCTAAAATAGAGCAACGAGAAGTGTTGGACCACATACTACGAAGTGATCCTTACTAACACATCAAATCCTACCCTTGTCTAAGCAGTCGTCTGTGATCACCTCAGGATTGAGATTAATCCATATATGATCATCTTGTGATTCGATAAGACTTCTCGATCACGGAATTATATCGAGAACTCAAATCAAATCGGTCTAGCCCTATATGATTATCATCATATATAAATGCCCCACTAGGTACTCTATTACCGATCGTCCGGATAAGGCTATCGTCACACCTAAAGTGTTACGGCGCATTATTAGCAAATTAATCTTGAGACCCGTACTCAGATTAATAAACACTACGGACTAAGTTAATTTTAAGTATATTTCACTAACTCAATCCTCTTGTGTATAGACATACACTGAGTTATGTGATTATATAAACGAGGTACTTAGGGTTTTCAGTAGTGTCTTAATTATAAGCATACATGCATATAATAAGATGAATTATTAATTCTGTCCTAAAACAATTAAATAATTGTCTGTCGGGCACTACACCTAAACAATCACATCTTAATATAAGTGGAATCAAAATCATTACCTTCACATATAGGATATTTTGTCACAAATTAATTTTCTAATAGGAAAAAGTGTTGCAATTTCATAGAGACGCAAAAAAAAAGGATGGATGAATATTTTAATTTACATTCTCGTGAAATAAATCAAATATATATACTGATATTTGCAGTAACGCTGATCCCAATAACCACTGCACATGTAGGATACTTTTTTTTTAAAACCACATGCAGGATACTGATCTTTGCTGCTGCTGCTGTTGTTAATTGTTATTATTATTATTATATTATACTACTATTATTATTATTATTATTATTATTATTATTATTATTATTATTATTATTATTTGGCTCCACTAAAAAAGCATAAAACAAAATCAATTGCCCAGAGCTTCTAGATGTATAGTGGTTGAGTACAGTTGTCATGTTCCTTACAAGAGAACAAAAGCCGCGGTGCATTTGGAAAAGGAATTTTTTTATTTATTTCTTATTCATCAAATGTACTTTATTCGAAAGTCATTTTAATATTATTTAGAACATTATTTAACTAAAGTAATTTTAATAAAAAAAAACTCATGCCCAAACCAAAAGTAAAATTAAAAAAATCACTCACTGAATAAGAATGAACTCAAATAAAATTATGTTTAAACGGACCATATAACAAAGGTATGAAAGAACGAATGATTTGTGTGTATTGATTCAATGTGTATTACATCGAATATATATATATACACCGATAGAACATTTTAAAGATGCCTACAATAAATACAAGAATATTCTACATAAATGATATGTCTAAATATTATTTACTACCATATCTCTAACACCACCCCTCACATTGGATGCGGGCATAGTGCTAACTAGTCACGTTGATGAAAAAATAGAGGACGAGGTAAAAAACTTTGTAGGAGAGTCCGCAAGTTGATTCTTGGCACTAACGTGTGATACACGAAGATGCCCTTGTTGAATGTTATTGCAAATATAACGGTAATCATTGACAACATATTTCATATGGGAGTGAAAGACCGGGTTAGCACAAAATTGAGTCGGGCCAAGATTATCACAATAAATAACCGGATGATGATGAGACCCCAAGATTTTGGAGAAGAAAAGAAACCCAATAAAGCTCAGTTGTGGCAGCTGCTACAGAGCGATATTCGTCCTTAGTAGAAGATTGAGCAACGGTGTTTTGTTTCTTGGAGCTCTAGGAGATGGGGTTGCGGCCGAGATAGATTACATAAGCACTGGTGGAGGCAAAAGTGTCTTTATCACCACCCCCGGAGAAGGCATGTAGTGTGAAAGGCATACGGTGATAGATTTGGAGACCATGATCCTGTGTGCCAATAAGATACCGCAAAATACGCTTTGCAAGAGACTAGTGGACATTGGTAGGTTGATGCATATATTAAGACAATTTATTGACCGCAAAGGCTATGTTAGGCCTTGTGATTACAAAATACTATAGGATGTCTTGAAGCATTAGATATGGAGACAGATCATCTAGTGGAGTGCCGGATGGTGTCGGTCAAGTTATAAAAAATAACTCGATACCCAAATAACACACTAGCAAGAGAACTAGGTTCAATCGCAGTATAGTTAGATAGAGTCGAGGTCGATCCCACAGAGACTCGGCTTAAACGAAATATAACTTAACAGACTAAAAGCAAATAAAGGGTGGTCTACGACCAACAAATAACGCAAAAATAAGATTGACACAATAGAAACACAAAACCAACAAAAGACACAACGACACTAAGACACTTGTTTTTATAGGTTTTATAAATAATTGACAAACGGTATTGATAACGCTAGTAGTAATTACTCCCCCATGCTATGTAGATTGACGACGAGACAAAACAAGACATTTAAGATTAATTATTCTGACTACGGGAGTCATCCCCTAAAATAGATCTAGCTCCGGTTAGGCCATCTAGATCATCGTGTCTCCATTACGTGACTTCACATTTTTAGTCTCCATCTCATATAACTTCTGACACAATTACGAAACTAGGGATGCCGGTATAAACCGTAACCTCATCTAAGCAACATTCCTATGATTAGGCGTACTTCTTAGACACCGATTCAATCTCTGTCCTAAATAACAATCACTTTTTAGGTCTCATGTTAAATTACGATGACAAATAATTAAGTTGATCAAGTTTAATTACTCGTTTGAATTACAAAGCAGAGAACCTGACGTAGTCGTAGCCGTTCACAGACAAATCAAGAACATCACGAGATCTTGCTACCAACGAGACATAAGCCCGCTGCCAACAAGCTCAGATCTGAACCAGATTTGCTCGTGAAACGTCTTTTACGTCTCAGATCTACATAAACATGGGTTCGATAATTAACTACATCACGAAATCAATACACAAAAAGGACTACTCCATAACGAAATAAATTAGATCTACGAATAAAGATTGCATAATTGAGTAGACATTACCCTCGAAGACGAGCGTGATTCCCACTCCTCGATACGATCTCTAACCGGAGATTCTAACGACTCCGTAATGAAAGAACATAAAATAAAGAGAACAACGAACTATATTGAAAATATTGTATTTCTAAAGTGTACATATGGCGTGTAGTATGCCTCTTTATTTATAGGTGTTCAAGCTAAATAAGAGATATACTTCAAAATGTCAAACAAATAAGAGATAACTCCCGGCCGATCGCAAAATAATAAGGTGCGCCCCCCCTAAATGGCGTGTTCAAGTTGGCGCCACTTTTTGATTGGTTGCCGGCTTTTGTCATGCTTATCCGATCTTTATCTTCAATGCATCTTGATTTTCTTGGATTTATCTTGTGATTGAATTCTCCTTTTTGTATCTATCCTCCATAATTATCCAAATTCTGCAAAATAATATTTATCCCAAAATAAATCATATTTAAATAAAAAATAGATAAATATAATAAAAACGGATAAATACCAAATTACATCTTATAAATGCATAAATACCAAGTTATATGGATAAATACCAAATTATATTTTATTAATCTCATAACATTAAATAATAAATATAAACGTGTGATTTATCATAAAATATATATTATTAGTCCCGATTTAAGGTCTATGTTGATGACTTTTACGGGTATAATTTGACCGTCATCAACTACCCCCCACTTAGACTTTGATCGTCCCGAACAAAGCATCAATAAGTCATTCCCCAAGACAACATTTTCCATGGTCAAATCATACCTATACAAGAAACTCGAGTCAACTCATACCACTTATGCTCATAAGGTACCCATTATTCACTACTCGTCATGAATCGAAGTGATGTGTGCATATGCATTTAGTTTTATCTATTCGTGGCAAGATAAAAGTTTATGCTAACTTCGAAGTCTTAACCTACCAACATCAGCATTCTCACTTCTTAAGCCTCGCACTGGTTAAAGTCATGGTGCAATAAGCAAGAGCGTCATCCATAAGGTTTTTGGACTTGGAGACCGAGAAGATTACTCAAGCCTCTTAAAAATTTGACTATTCTTTTCATATCTTCATATTTTTCAAATACTATCAATCTCAAGGAAGAAAACTTTTTTAGAGCATCCCCCTATCTTAGATCATGCATAGCGTCGAATATTACCACAAGCGCGGGGCTACTTTGGTAATGTTACTACAAGCCCAGTGTTTGACTCTTTGTCAAAACACAGATAATTCTCAAGCTTATTACTCCGCTTTGATGGCTAGAAGATAAGAATACATCAGCAGATAAATATCGACTATAGGTCTGCATAACCAATCATCTACGCAATGTACACATAATTCTTCAGATTTATTATGATTTGTGCGGAATTCGTCGATTCAAATTGAGTAAGCAAATAATAAATAACTACTTGCACTAGTTGGCATGAATATCCTTAAATTTACATTCATATAAGTATAAAATGATCATGTAATCATGCAACTTGGTTCCTTCCCTATTAATTCTATGTATAAGAACTCACAATTCTAAGGGTACGAGATAATTAATTTGGCATTTGTTCAAAAATTTACAATTTTCACCGTTTCATGTAATTTTTCAATTATAGTATCATGGCTAAGTCTCCTACCCCCCACTTAAACTTGGCATTGTCCCCAATGACAAAGAAAAATGAGAATTTAAGAAAAAGACTTAGCTCTGGAAACGGCTCTCAAGCAGATGCAGAATGTAGTTGTAGAACAAGCATGTCGTGGAGAAGCAATCGAAAACCTGTTTAAGCAAACCAAACAGAAACTCCACGAAACCGTTAATGACATGTCAATGGAAGTTATAACATAATGTGGCAGTAATTAGATATAAAATATCCAAAAACAATTTAAGCCACTTTATTTCACACAACCAATGACATGGAAAACCAAAGAGTTAAAACTACAAAACTCACATGTCGGCTATCAAGGAAAAAATCTCGTTTATTCCGAACTTAGAATCGGAACATGGCGAGATGAAAAAAACCTTAACAGTCTCATGCTAATTTATTTAAACAAAACAAAACTAAAAGATAGTTTTTAAGAAATAGTTCTGAGTTTATAGTCGCCAGCTCGACTCAACTCAACGATGGTTTAAGTATAGGTGGGGTCTTCAAGAGTGAAGACTTCCTCCTCCTTACCTTGACCAAGACCAACATAATGTTTCACACGGTGTCCATTAACCACAAAAGTGGATTGGTCTTTAAGGTTTAATAATTCAACGACTCTGAAGGAAAACCTTACTCACTCTATAAGGGCCATACCATCGTGATTTTAACTTGCCAGGAAAGAGTCTCAAGCGCGAATTATAGAGAAGAACCAGATCGCCTTCCTTAAAAGTGCGATCCAATATCTTCTTATCATGAAATTTCTTCGTGCGCTCCTTAAAGATTTTAGCATTCTCATAAGCTTCCAGACGAAACTCCTCTAGGCGAGTCAACTCTAACAACCTTCTTTCTCCAGCTAAACTCTCATCAAAATTCAGCATACGCGTAGCCCACATGGCACGGTGTTCAAGTTCAACCGGTAGATGACATGCTTTACCAAAAACAATCTTATAAGGGGACATACCAATAGCCGTCTTATAAGCAGTCCTATAAGCCCATAAAGCATCATCTAATCGCAATGACCAATCCTTTCTGGTCGTATTCACAGTTTTCTCCAAAATGCGCTTTATTTCTCGATTTGTAACCTCAACTTGTCCACTTGTTTGAGGGTGATAAGCAGTAGCTAACTTGTGTCTAACCCCGTACTTAATCATCAACTTTTCAAACGGTCTATTACAGAAATGGCTTCCATTATCACTTATAATGGCACGAGGGGTTCCAAACCGTGTAAAAATATTTTTCTTTAAGAACTTCAGTACGACCTTCGCATCGTTAGTGGGTGAAGCAATGGCCTCAACCCATTTGGACACGTAGTCGACTGCAACTAAGATATAGCGGTTGGACAAAGACGAAGTAAAGGGTCCCACAAAATCAATACCCCAAACATCAAAGAGTTCCACCTCTAGGATATTCTTTAGTGGCATTTCATTCCTTCTCGAGATATTTCCCGTCATCGGCAAGAATGACAAGATCTAGCATATTGATGCGCATCTTTGAACAAGGTCGGCCAGTAAAAACCACATTGGAGAACTTTCGCAGCAGTCTTGTCTCCTCCATAATGTCCTCCGGCCTCATAAGCGTGGCAATGTCTAAGGATATCATATATTTCTTCTTCCGGTACACATCTCCTAAAGACATTGTCGGATCCTAGCTTAAACAAATAGGGCTCTTCCCAATAATAGTGCCTAAGATCCTTGAAGAATTTCTTTCTCTCTTGGGGGTTGAGATTTGGTGGCAAGTATTTTGCGGACAGATAATTCACAAAGTCTTTAAACCATGGTTGTTTCTTCTCCCTAACAACCTCAATACGCGAAGATACTGCAGCGCAATCATCCTTTCCATGTATGGCCGTGATGGAGAATAGTTGTTCATCAGGAAATGTTTCTCCAATCTCGGTCATTGGTTCTTTATCCTCTATTTGGAGACGGGAAAGATGATCTGCAACCAAATTTTCAGATCCTTTCTTATCACGGATTTCTACATCAAATTCTTGCAATAGTAGAATCCATCTTAATAACCTTGGCTTGGAATCTTGTTTGGCTAAAAGATACTTCAAAGCCGCATGGTCAGTCCAAACAGTGACTTTAGATCCTACTAGATAGGATCTAAATTTGTCAAAAGCAAAGATAACAGCCAGAAGCTCTTTCTCGGTAGTTGCATAGTTCCTTTGAGCAGCGTTTAATGTTCGACTGGCATAGTAGATGGGCCTAAAGATCTTGTCTTTCCTTTGTCCTAAGGCGGCACCTACAGCTGTATCGCTTGCATCGCACATTAACTCAAAAGGTAGATTCCAATCAGGCGCAATCAAAACGGGTGCAGTAATAAGCATGTTCTTTAACTTATTGAAAGCTCTCATGCACTCGTTAGTAAACACAAATGGCACATCCTTGGCCAATAACTCAGTAAGAGGTCGAGAGATTAAGGAAAAATCCTTCACAAACCGACGATAGAATCCTGCGTGGCCAAGAAAACCTCGCAATGTCTTAAGATTGGTTGGTGGAGGTAGTTTTTCAATCACCTCTACTTTTGCTCTATCCACCTCTATGCCGTTCTTAGAAATACGGTGGCCAAGTACTATACCTTCAGTAACCATAAGATGACATTTCTCCCGAGTTAAGCACCGGATTCGTCTCCTCACATCTCTTCAACACTCTTGCAAGATGCGTGAGACATGAATCGAAATCATCTCCAAATACGGAGAAATCATCCATAAAGATCTCCGGAAATCTTCAACCATATCGGCAAATAGAGAAATCATGCATCTTTGAAACGTTGCTGGTGCGTTGCACAAACCAAAGGGCATTCTATTGTAAGCGAAGGTTCCATATGGACATGTAAAGGTGGTCTTCTCACGATCCTCGGGTGAGATATGAATTTGATAGTATCCTGAGTAACCGTCAAGAAAGCAATAAAACGCATGTCCACTCAGTCTCTCTAGCATTTGGTCAATGAAGGGAAGAGGGAAGTGATCCTTACGAGTAGCATCATTCGGTTTCTAAAGTCAATGCATACTCTATGACCGAAGTAATGAGTCTAACGAGAATTAACTCGTTTAACTCATTGGCTTGTACTGTAAAACCTCCCTTCTTTGGAACTACGTGGATCGGGCTAACCCATTCACTATCAGAGATAGGGAAGATGATCCCCATTTCCAACATCTTAATAATTTCATCCCTAACCACGTCCTTCAATTGTGGAGTTAGCCTTCTTTGGGGTTGTACAACCGCTTTCTTTGCAGGATCGACGGAGATTTTATGCATGCAAACACTCGGACTAATGCCTTTGATGTCAGCTATAGTCCATCCAAAGGCTCCGCGATACTCTCTCAACACTCTCATCAGCTTTACTTCTTGTATTTCACTCAAGGCCGAAGAAATTATAAGCGGCAAGGTCTCATCTTGAAGGAATACATACTTCAAATGTGCAGGCAGAGGCTTCAATGTCAGATTGGTAGGTGGTTCTTCTAACGAGGTCTTTAACTTTTGACCGATCGGCTTAAGTTCAAAGTACTTATGCCATGTTGGTCCGTGATAGTACTTCTCAACCTCGGTAGATTTCATCTCTTCAACATGTATAGGTGTACCTCTACTACATCCCGGCCATACCACTTTCTCTTCCTCACTCCTTTCATATGGCACTTCATCCTCTAACTCTAAGGTAGCCTCGAGGAAATCCTTAATATCCTCATCTTGTTGGAAGTCATTGACAAGTTTGTCAACGAATCCAACATGAAACATGCATCCTCTTCATCATCGCGTCTTCATAGTGTCAAGCACGTTGAATGCTATTTGATCTCCATTTACTCTTAACACCGGCTCTCCTTTGTAAACATCGATAAGCGTCCTACTAGTGGCCATAAAAGGTCTTCCTAAGATTAAGGGCACTTCGTAGTTAGCTTCCATATCCAAGCACAACAAAGTCGACGGGGAACACAAATTTCTCAACTCTTACTAGCACATCTTCAACCACTCCACAAGGTTCCTTAACGAACGATCGGCTAATTGCAAAGTAATTGAAGTCTTTTTAAGGTCCTTCATGCCCAGCTTTTGGAAAATGGATAGAGGCATCGGATTCACGCTCGCTCTAGATCACACAAGGCTTTATTCAAACATACGTTACCTATGGTGCAGGGGATGAGAAAACTTCCCGGATCCTTGCACTTAGCGGGTAACTTATGTTGAAGAATGGCTGAGCACTCCTCATTTAGGCAAATGGTCTCTAAATCTAAGAGTTTCCTCTTAGTAGAGACAGCTTCTTTCAAGAACTTTGTGTACTCAGGCATCTCGGCCAGTGCTTCAACTAGAGGTATATTGATGTGTAGCTTTCTAAAAATATCAATGAACTTCTTATACCTCTTGTTATCAACCTTAGGCTTAGGTTTGGGTGGAGGATAAGGTAGGGTTGAAGGATCGACATCAGTGAAAATAGGGTACTTATTATTATAAAGCTCAACTCTAGGGCCAGCAGGTTCCTTATAGGTTTCTTGCTCAGGCAAGGTTCCAGAAGTGTTTGCTTCCTTGCTTGGCTCACCACCCTTACTTTCTACGGATTTCTCTTTCTCTTTCAAAGATGATGGAGTTACTTCTTTCCCACTTCTAGTCATGATCGCATTCAAATCCTTAGGGTTCTTGTCGGTATTGCTTGGCAATCCTCCGGGAGGTCTAGTTGAGACTTGCTCGGCTAATTGTCCTATTTGGTGAGTGAGATTTTGGACTATGGCTTCTTGGTTGGTCACCTTAGCATCGGTCTTCGACAATATTGGCTAAAGTTAGTGGCTAAATCAGCCATTGATTTTGAAAGTTGTCCCATATTGTCGGTAACGACATTACTCGGTTTTTTCTATCGCGGCTTCCCAACCAAAAGTTTTAGTTTGCTTTGTGGTACATAAGTGGCGGGCGGTTTAGGCCTTTCTCCGCATTAATGTCGCTATATCGGAATCCGGGATGGTTATGATTAGGCTTGTACCCTCCCCCGATATAATTGGCTTCTTCCGTACCAGCATTCTCACTTTGAGGTGTCACCTCAATTCCAGTCCCTTTCTCTACTCTTGCCATCCTCTCTTGCATGCCATCTACCTTACTGTTGATAACAGACAGTTGTTCTAAGATTTGGGTAGATGCACTATCATCAAATATGTCAGCGGCCATCTTCACAGTAGCTATGTCATTGCCTCCCCATTGACTATTCATTGCTATTTGCTCCATCTTTCCTTGTGCCTCCTCAGGAGATAAAAGAACAAACGCTCCATTGCTGGAGGCGTCTACTCTAATTTTCTCAGTTTCTCTCAATCCATGGTAAAAAGTTTGCATTAAAAGCCAAAGAGAGATATCATGATGAGGACACTTCCTCATAGCTTCCTTAAAACGCTCCCAAGCTTGATCAAAACTCTCCCCAGGTTGTTGCTTAAATCCTAAGATGTCTTGGCGTAACTTAAAAGTTTTTCCTAAAGGAAAATACTTATTCATGAATTTTTGCAACAATTGTTCCCAAGTAGTGATAGATCCAGCCTCTAAAGAGAGAAGCCATTGCTTAGCTTTATCTTTCAAAGTGAAAGGGAAAAGCTTAAGACGAATGTTCCCCTCCGGGATTAATTCTGGTTTCACAGTGCTAACGATTTCCAAGAAATTTGTCACGTGAACACCAGGATCCTCGTTTTGGACTCCATGAAAAGTGGAATAGTTAGTCATCATTTGGATCACATTAGGCCTAGGGTGATAGACTTCCGCAGCATCTTGCGGTGCTACGATAGCGGGAATGAATTGCTCAATAGTAGGTGTTGCATAACTTTGCAAAGTGCGCCTCGCTCCTTGAACTAGGGCTTGGTTTCCATTATTAGCATTAAGATTGTTCGCATTATTAGCATTATTGATAATAGGATTAGGTACCTGGTTTGGGTTGACAGGAATGTCTTCCATTTCTGTTTCAGATTCAGAATGCTCAGAGTGATCGGTGGTATGTCCTTCTTCCAATTCGTGCTCGCTTTCCTCAAGATTTGGATCCTCTTCTCCTTGCTTAGCCAGTTCTCTAGCTAACTTTCTATTTCGCTTTGCAAATTTCTCTATTTCAGGATTATACGGCTCAAGCGGTTCCTTCGATTTCCGAGTAGCGTACTATAAAATAAAAAAAACAATAAAACAATTAAAAACTTTAAAGGCTATGCCTTTAATTAGACTAAATAATAAAAACGAAATTAATACAGACTCTATTCACAATATTTACGAATTTACTTTTAATAAAATAAGCTATATTTGATTTAATGACACGAGTCCCCGGCAACGGCGCCAAAAACTTGGTGTCGGTCAAGTTATAAGAAATAACTCGATACCCAAATAACACACTAGCAAGAGAACTAGGTTCAATCGCAGTATAGTTAGATAGAGTCGAGGTCGATCCCACAGAGACTCGGCTTAAACGAAATATAACTTAACGAGACTAAAAGCAAATAAAGGGTGGTCTACGACCAACAAATAACGCGAAAAATAAGATTGACACAATAGAAACACAAAACCAACAAAAGACACAACGACACTAAGACACTTGTTTTTATAGGTTTTATAAATAATTGACAAACGGTATTGATAACGCTAGTAGTAATTACTCCCCCATGCTATGTAGATTGACGACGAGACAAAACAAGACATTTAAGATTAATTATTCGACTACGGGAGTCATCCCCTAAAATAGATCTAGCTCCGGTTAGGCCATCTAGATCATCGTGTCTCCATTACGTGACTTCACATTTTTAGTCTCCATCTCATATAACTTCGACACAATTACGAAACTAGGGATGCCGGTATAAACCGTAACCTCATCTAAGCAACATTCCTATGATTAGGCGTACTTCTTAGACACCGATTCAATCTCTCGTCCTAAATAACAATCACTTTTTAGGTCTCATGTTAAATTACGATGACAAATAATTAAGTTGATCAAGTTTAATTACTCGTTTGAATTACAAAGCGAGAGAACCCGACGTAGTCGTAGCCGTTCACGTACAAATCAAGAACATCACGATCTAGCTACCAACGAGACATAAGCCCGCCGCCAACAAGCTCGGATCCGAACCGTTTTGCTCGTGAAACGTCTTTTACGTCTCGATCTACATAAACATGGGTTCGATAATTAACTACATCACGAAATCAATACACAAAAAGGACTACTCCATAACGAAATAAATTAGATCTACGAATAAAGATTGCATAATTGAGTAGACATTACCCTCGAAGACGAGCGTGATTCCCACTCCTCGATACGATCTCTAACCGGAGATTCTAACGACTCCGTAATGAAAGAACATAAAATAAAGAGAACAACGAACTATATTGAAAATATTGTATTTCTAAAGTGTACATATGGCGTGTAGTATGCCTCTTTATTTATAGGTGTTCAAGCTAAATAAGAGATATACTTCAAAATGTCAAACAAATAAGAGATAACTCCCGGCCGATCGCAAAATAATAAGGTGCGCCCCCCCTAAATGGCGTGTTCAAGTTGGCGCCACCTTTTGATTGGTTGCCGGCTTTTGTCATGCTTATCCGATCTTTATCTTCAATGCATCTTGATTTTCTTGGATTTATCTTGTGATTGAATTCTCCTTTTTGTATCTATCCTCCATAATTATCCAAATTCTGCAAAATAATATTTATCCCAAAATAAATCATATTTAAATAAAAAATGGATAAATATAATAAAAACGGATAAATACCAAATTACATCTTATAAATGGATAAATACCAAGTTATATGGATAAATACCAAATTATATTTTATTAATCTCATAACATTAAATAATAAATATAAACGTGTGATTTATCATAAAATATATATTATTAGTCCCGATTTAAGGTCTATGTTGATGACTTTTACGGGTATAATTTGACCGTCATCACCGGACTTGGATGAAAGAGAAGATATGTCAGTATGCAACGCCGTAGCAACAAAATGAGCATCCTAAAAATTCATCTTGGCAAGTAAATCTGTAATGTAGCGACGTTGAGATAGAAGAAGACCCTTGGAATTTTGAATAACTTCCACCCTTAAAACTGAGAAAGTGTGCCAAGATATTTGAGAGCAAAACGAGCAGCCATGTGAGTGATAATTTGATCAAGAGCATGATAATTGTTGCGAGTAACAATAATATCATCCACATATATTAATATAAATATAAATCAAAGTAGACTCATGTGAGTAAACAAATAGAGAGTATCAGCATGAGAGTTATGAAAGCCAATAGATAAAAGGTAGCTCTTGAGCTCATCATACAAAGTCTGATGTGCTTGCTTGAGGTCATAAATCGCCTTTTTGGGCTTACACACATAGTCAGAAAACCGGGCGGTTGAGATAAATAAAACAGTGTCATACAAATGTCCCTACAAGAAATAATTATTAATGTCGAGTTGTCGAAGTGACCACCCTTGTATAAGAGCGAGAGAGAGAACAACACGAATAGTCGTGGGTTTCACAACCGAACTAAAAGTCTCATAATAATCAATATATAGGTGTTGATGAAACCCTCGAGCAACTAGTAGTGCCTTGTAACGAACCGTTGATCCGCCCAGATAATATTTGATGCAGAAAATCCATTTAGAGCTAATCACATTAAAACTAGGACTTGGAGGAACAAGTTCCTAGGTATCATTGCACGTCAAAGCGTTATACTCCTCTTGCATCGCATTATGCCATTTCATATTTTTAAGAGCCTTAGTAATAGTGGTAGGTTTAGTTTTAGAAGCAGGCTGGAGATGGGTGTGAAGATTTAATTTTTGTATGAGCTTACACATATTATTTTTCGCACGAGTTTGCATGGGATAAGTAGGTAGGGGTGACGGGGTGATGGAGGATATGAGGAATGAGATGTTGGAACGGATAGAGGCTGGGGGACAAAGGAAAGGACAAAGATGGTGAGTGGGTGAGAAGGCTACGGGTGGTGGTGGTGGATGAGGCATGTGTCCAAGCATCAGGGGAAGAGATGGACTCAAAAAGGGAAGTCGAGGAAATGGTCCGAAAAGGAAATACATCCTTAATGAATTTGACATGACATGACACATATTTAAGAGATTTAGGGACGTCATAGCAGTAGTAGGCATGTTGATTAAGGGCATAGCCAAGAAAGACACAAGCTATGGAACGAGATTGTAACTTGTGTTCAGTGTACGGATGTATCCAATGATAACATAAGCAACCAAGCACAAGCAATTTATGATAATTAGGATATTCGCCTACGATACATGAATATGGGGATTTCATGGAGATAGTAGTTGTGGGCATGTGATTGATCAAGTAAACGGCGGTGGAAAAAGCATAGGGCCAATAAGTGGTGGGAATAAAAGCATGAGTGAGTAATGAGAGTCCAATTTCAACGATGTGAAGGTGATGTCGTTCAGAAAATCCATTGTGCTCATGAGTGTGTGGTGGAGTCTCGTAGTGGGAGATGGCATGTTGAGAAAGATAATTTTTCAAAGTAATGTATTCCCCACCATTATTGGAATATTAGATTTTCATATGAGTTTCGCAACAAAATTTGACAATGGATTTGAACCGAAAGAGTGTAGGGGCAACCTTATATTTATGACGAAGTGGATAAAATCATATATATTTAGTATAGAGATCAACAAAGATGACGTAGTATTTAAATCCATCCACACAAAAAACAAGTGAAGTCCAAACATCTATAAATATAATTTCAAAGACGGAAAGATTGTAAGCTAGCCAAAAGTAAGTTTGTTGCTCTTATTTTCTATACAAGCAGAACAGTGCATAAAAGGAGACGAAAAAATGTCCAAACGATTATTGCTAATAATATACTGAAATATATAATTGGCTGGATGGCCAAGGCGATGATGCCACGTGTGATTGGTAGTTTTATTGGAAACAAAGGCAAGTACATTCTAGAGATGAAAGAATGATTTGTGTGTATTGATTCGATGTACAAGTACATTCTAGAGATTCCTATAATAAATACAAGAATATTCAACATAAATGAGATACGTCTAATAAATACAAGAATATTCTACATGAATTATTTTCTAAATATTATTAGTACTATATCTAGATTACCACGTAGTTGGTGATTAATGAGATTCTAAACCCCAACCAATTTATGAATTACAGTAAAGAGTGACATTTGAACAAAAGAAATTTGATGGTTCGATTATTAATGGAGACACACTCGTAAAAACACACACACACACAAAAACGCAAGTTTCAAGTTGACGTGTGTATGATCCGAATCACACTCGTGACACCCAATTAGATATATAGAATCTGCTAAGCAAAACGAGTCTAAAGAGTTAAATGTTGCACTAGACATCAAATGGATCTCAACCTCAATAAGGTAACCACCACGAGGCGAGAAAGACTTTTGAGCCACCGACTCGGTACATGTCGTTTCCTAATATCCGAAGTCAGTCCTGAGTAAAGTTGCTTACCATCTCATGTCACCAACATGGTGCATGCTCACCTAGGTTTAGATATCCGCTGCACGTTAAGCCTCAGAGAACTTATATACAACGGTTATACAATCAAACTCGGCATTAGTCCATGTTCTTGTTACGGTTCCTAAACACACACATATAGGGTCATGATCACCCCGTGATCGCCTTTTCAGCCGTCTTAGATCATTGACCAGGACGTCAATGATGGCGTCCTTAACTCCCCCACGAGGAAGGCCTATAAAAGGACCATCTTTCCCAATCTCCATAACTAAGTTATCATAGCTTGATCCCTTACATCTTCAAGGGTATGTAGGTAGTCGATCCTGCATTGGCCTAGCTATAAATCACCAACAAAGCCACTATTTACAGTAGTCGGATTATCCTCACGAAGTCCAATTACCCGGTTCTCAACCCAATTTCAGTAGCGATGATCCTGAGTATCGATCGTCACAATATTATTATATTAATTTAGACAAGGTTAACCAAATATATGATCCAATTAAGCCACATCATTCTTTAAACACATGAAATCAAACATAAATATCATGAAAACCTGATCCCTAGTCAATTAACGTGCGATCCTCCAATTTAGGTTAATAATTCTTGAACAGGCGTTAAAACTCCTATGTTTGAATTAATGGTTCAATGTGAAATGTTAAATCTGATTAATTAAACATTACATTGATTATCTATGGGATGCTAACATAAAGTTGTAAATGTAACGCCCCGCTCCCGGATACCGAGCCCTTATCCGGAAGAGAAACGTTCGGCGTGTATAGCATTAAATAAATCTAATATTATACGCAAGCCTCTACGTCGTCGTATCAAAATAAAGCAAACGGAAGTTAAAAAGACTCGGGTAAAAACGTAAAAGCTACTATGAATAGAAATTAACAATACTAAAGATGGAAATGTAACTTTATTACATTAAAAGGAAAATACGAAATCCAAAATAAACGTACGACAAGTTTCGAAAGACCAAAAACCAATTCCAAATGTACTAAAAAGTCTATTAAATGAATAACAGAATAAATAAAAGATAAATCTTCAACGAGGCGTCGTCAAACATCGTCATCGAAATCCTTCTCGTAAACATGCTCAACCTGTTCGTATTCTCACCCCACAATGCATACAAAAGAAAATGCAAATGAGGTAAGTACAAAGTACTTAGTAAAAGTGAGAAGCTATGATAACAATTATAATGTATAAAGAAAAGATATTTAATCGTTTAGTTATTTATGTGTGACCGACTCAATCTGGGGTTCATTCCATGCCCATCGACACGTCATGACTAAATGTTTCTACTTAACTTATCTAAGTTACAACTGCACTCAAGGGCATTACGCCTGATGTATATCCACCAGGAGATATCGATTGCAACATATTAGTGGATCACACCAATATCCACGGATGCTAGAATATGTAGGCTCCGATAGTATGCACACCTCAGCGGAGTCCCCCGAACTTGTGGTTTTTTTGACCTACGGGTTCTTCCACCTTCAGAGGTAGCACACACATCGCGAAATAGACTGGTGCCTATCCAAGAGAGACATGTTGTTTAATCTTTTACTAGTCAAGTACGTATTTATTAAAATGATTAACTAACCACCTAAGTGTTTTCAATTAATCTCCCTCAAAAATACTACTCTCTTCCTAGACCACTAGACACGGACAAGGCCTAGCAATTACACAGACATTGATGAATACTAATTCACCAAAGCACAAGCCTATCATGCTCTTCCGACGGATCCGAACTTCAACTCCCTTTAATAGTACATTCGGTGTTTTAACTGAACGAATCAGAAGCTCAATTCAGGCTTGTTTAGATTATACCATGTTAGCATATCATGAATTAGGGTTTAAAACAGAGAAAACACGATTATGAAGCCGAAAACCAAGTTGAAATGCTAAAACAGTAAAAACAAGGTAAAACAGGTCAAACGCCTGTTTGACACAGTATGGACGTCCGTTCGTCATCGAACGCCCGTCCACTAACCCCAAACGCCCGTCCATAAAAAATGGCTACATCCTGAATAAAAAGTCTAACCTCAAATGTCCGTCTGCCTTGTGCAAACGCCCGTTTGAGCTGCTATGATCGCAAACGCCCGTCCGCCTAATGCAGACGCTCGTCCGCCTAATGCAGACGCTCGTCCGCCTAATGCAGACGCTCGTCCGCCTAATGCAGACGCTCGTCCGCCTGGGTTTTTCCCAAAATGCTAAAATCTTCAAAACACGATCTCTAAACCGTTTCTAACCTAATTAACATCAAATTAAACAAAGTAAAACACAAAATTTTTTATCTAATCATATCATAGCATCGATGATCATTGATCAACGAAAAGACACATCTGTCTATCATCTAAACACCTTAAAACTTGATCTAAACCTTATAAACGATAATTGGAATCATAGGAAGAACCTCTTACTTTAATTGCCAGCAAAACCGCAAGCCAAACGCCAAGCAACTGCAACAACTGTTGATCCTCAACCCCAAAACCTATGTGATCAACAAGAAACCCTAAAATCCTATTTCTTTGCAGAAAACCGAAACTGAAAAAGCCTGTAAAACTGAAGATTACCTGGGTTTTCTACTGTGAAACTATTTTTAGATTATTTCAGGCTTCAAGACGATCGTTTCGACTACTCATGGCTGCGAAACGGAGCTACGGATTAAAAGATACGAATTTTTCAAGAATCGAACTCTACGAATACCGAAAACTAGGGCTAAACTGAAAACTTACGAAATCAAGATATGTTATTTTCCAAAGTTGCGTCTCCTTGCGCTGATCACTTTTCTCTCCTGCGGCCTCTTGAACAGTTGAACGGATTGATCACACGGTTCTCCCTTTTATTTCGCTTTCTTCTCCGCGTTGCTTCCACTATGCCGCCGTTCCATCTCCAATTTTTTTTTTCCAGAATTTGCGTGTGAACTAATGAATTAGTTTGGGGATTAATTCCTTTTTATAGCCAATAATTAAATCCTTTGTAATCAATAGCTAAATCCTTTAATTAATTCCTTTTCACTTAAATAAATGGGACAAATAATAATTAGGTCGTAGTAAATACACCCAATGACTATTTTAGCCTTTTACGAAATGTCGGGATGTTAAAGTAAACCTCACCAAAGTGATTGTGATTTTACAAAGGTGATTTTACTGTTACATATGTCCAATTTGTTTATTCAGTTTACATTTCCATCCAAATAAATTACATTAACCTACACGAAATTGATAAGATATCATGCAAGCATAATTTATACAAGTAATTAGAATTAATCTGACTCAGAACGAACATGAATCCAGTGTTTAGGTCTTGCGGCCATGTTACTGTATATATGCTAAAGGGAATGCTGAGTGATGAAGACTCAGCAGACTACATGAAGACTCAGCAGGCTGCTGAGATAGTCAGTAGATTAACTATATGCAGAAAACGGTTACTTACTTAGATTATGTTATAACCGTTTGTCACATACTTTTAACTAAATCATGAGGTGTATGAAGCTATAAATACCACATGATCAGTTGTATTATAACTTAACTTGTTGATTATTCTTTGAATAAAAAACTACTGCATTTTAATTACATTTTCGTTTGTTCTTTACAAACTTCAACCTGGTATCACAGCGGAAATTTGAGAATTTTTTATGCTTTTCTGCGTTTATTTCTAATTTTGATTCTTCCTTTTACTAAGTTTTCCACAGTTTATTGAGAGCAAACTGTGGTTATTCTTTCTATTTCAATCATTTATTGATTGTTCGTTGTGTTTGGTACGGTAAATCGGTGTTACTTGTGTTCTTGATAGCCATATAGCTAAAAGGCAAGAATTGAGCCCCTCCAATCCATTCTATGTACATCCTAATGAGAATCCGTCATTGGTATTTGTTCAGGCATTGATGAATGACAACAATTATAATCTATGGAAGGTGTCCATGAAGATGTTGTGGATCACCAATGTTAGAAACATTTTATTGTTTTGATGATGGTAACACTAGCTGTTATAGCAAGCCTGAAATAAGTTGGAAAATAGTAGAAATGTTTGTATAGGCTTTACTTAGAAGTATGACAGATTGTATATGTTGAGTCAGACAAACACTGTACTAGACTGAAAGGCCAGCTCAGCAAAGATAAAGGACCAGCTCAGTGAAGACAGCAAAGGCACAAGCACAGTGAAGTAAAGATCTATGGACTGACCTACAAACAAGGAAGTCTGTGATGACCTTGGGTAAGTGTAAGTACTTTTACAAGTGATGAAACTCTATTTTCTATAATATGGTGTACACTGATCTCAACCAAAGTCAAGTATCAGTGATGTAACAGATTATCGGCTGATAGATAGAGCAACAACGGTGTAAAAGAACAAGCAACAAAGTAAAGCAGTCACTTGACCGGTGAAGTAATTAATGGAGTAGTCAAGTGAAGGAACCACTGAACCAGTGAATTAAAGAAGAGGCGGCCGAGTCAAGTAAGTTGTCTATAATTTACCATAAGTGTGGAAAATATGGAAGATCAAGCAATTAATGCAGAATCAATCAAAGACGGATTTTATGCTGATCGGTTGATTAAAATCCGGATCACTAAAATCAAGGAAGATGAAATCATGTCAGAATCAAGGATGATTTTGAGCATTAAATAGCCAACAAACAGAAATTCAAATTCAGGGGATTTACGGCTATAAATAGAAGGCATTGACAGAGAAGAGAAAAAAAGACGATCAATTCAAGAATTCTAAGGGCCAATGCTCTGTCAATTTGAAAAATCTTATTTCTTAATCTTCAAAGAAATATCAAGAAAAGGTTAATCTCAGAAAACAGAGCATAGAGAAATATCAAGGCCGAGATTGATCAAACTTGTGAATCTGAATTCACGGCAACTTGAAGGATCTTTTTGATAAAGCAATTGAATCAGATTTCCTGAGAAGGAATTGCAGAAGTGTGACAGATGCTGAAGGATTTGTTCTCAATGAGTAGTGTATGGAAGACCGAGTCACTGAAGCTTTTGTAGCCAGGGAGTGATAGTCTGTAGATTGTGAAACTTGTGTAGCCAAGGACAATCATAACTATTGTTTTGGTGAAAGACAATAGTGAATTCCTCAATCATCACATGAGAAGAGTGGATTAAGGAATTACACCACCCTGAACCACTATAAGCTTTTGTGTTCATTTATATTTTGCACTTTACTTTATCGCATTTACATTCCGCAATTTATGTTATTTGTGTTTGTGTTTAAATTACTTTGAAACAACTATTAGGAAGGGTTTTAATATTCTGCTGCACAAAAGCCTTTCATCAAGAATTTTTTTTGAAACTCCTATAACCCCCCCCCCCCCCCCCCTCAATTTGTATCAGAGCAGTGTTCCTAGTATTAGAACCTGTTCAGATATGATTTCTTGTAACAAGGAGATCACATATTCTCAATGTAGTTTTTCAAATATGTGATATACATATATATATATATATATATATATTTATATATATATATATATATATATATCTCCAAAGTTCCTATATTTAATGTTAATAATTTTGAGGGATTTAAAATAAGAATGTTGTCTCAACTTGCGGCAACTCATGAAGAGATGCTGGATGTTATCAATTGGTTGGTCCTATGACTGTGGAGACTACATGCCCAAATCAAGGGAAATCAATTGAAAAGCCTATGAAGGATCGGACCAAAGATGACAGGAGAAGAGAAAATCTTGATTATGTTGCAAAAGATATGATTTTGAAGACTCTGGATAATAATATGTTCATGAGGATTAAAGACTGCAAAACAACAAAAGCAATGTGGGATAAATTGGCACTTGTAAATGAAGGATCAGAGGCTATCAAAGAAAACAAAGTATATGTTCCAAAACAAAAATTTGAGAACTTCAAAATGAAGACTGGTGAATCCATTGTCAAATGGACAACATATTTTCAAGCATCATCAGTGAAGTACAACAACTTGGACACAACTACTGTTCGGTAAAAACGAGTTTTACAATTTATAACCGAAACACCCCAAGTATAAGGATCGTAGTATAGGGTGTTTACGGGTCGTCCTAAGGGAGTGGAATGTTTATCGGATTCAAATATAAATCTATATCAATTATGTCACAATTATCTATCTAAACTAAAGCTGAAACTAACTAAAACCTAAACCTAAGAATTAAAACTAAAACAAGAGTAAAAACAAGCAAGAAAAATAAGAAAACGAAAAAGCGGACGAGCGTTCACTTTGGTGAACGAGCGTCTGAAAACGGAATCTAACGGACGGGCGTACGCTATTGCGGACGAGCGTCCAACTACGAACCGAAACGAGCGTGCGAAAACTTGCGAGAAAACCGGGGTTTATCAAACTAGAACTTAACTAAACTTAATCTAAACGATTTAATTAAAACAATTAAAGGAAAACACAGCAAGGCGACTAGATTCCACCTATCAACCAACAATCCCAACTAGATGGTGCTTAAAAAGACATAGTTTTTAGTAGTGATTTATTCACGAATTCAATTAAATATCTTCAATCAAATTCTAGGGTTTCGTTTATCTTTTCAAACAAACTAAACATGCAATCAACACGAAATCACGAGATCGTTTCCAAGCTCTTACTCAACTAATCATGCATAATCTCTTAAAACACAATTAGATGCATTACTTTGAATAAAAGAGAACTCAAACAAACAAACTTTCATAAATTTATTCAAGCATAAATTAAACATAGATCGTTTCATCAAATCTTAATTCAATAAAACTTAAACAATATAAAACAGATCCAAAGTAATGAAAAACTATGAATTAAACTCACTAAACTTAAGCATCGAACTCCTCTAGTTGGTTTGGTTGTTGATAGGCTTCCTCTGTCGACTCACTTTGCGGGATGTTTAGCCAACAATCATGATGAACACGATTGTTGAAGGGGAGATTTGCATCTCTCGTGTAAAAACGGCTCCTTAGGGTTCTAGGCGCGCAATGCTATGTGTATATGAGTAAATAGTGTGTAAAAGATTAGGGTTTTAGGCTTCATAATGCGGTGCTTTTATAGAGTTTTAAGTCGGCTGGAAGTAAGTCGGCCGTGGACGCCCGTCGCCCATCCGAACGCCCGTCCGAATGCCCGGACGGCGAGTAAACGCTCGTTCATCCTCCGTCCGAACTCTCGAATGTAAAATACAATTCCGGACGCTCGTTCACTTTATCAAACGCCCGTCGGAATGGACGCCGCACGAACGCTCGTCCAAGATGCTTTGAGGGTCGGATTTCTTCATCTTTATCCAATTTCTTCAAGCCAATTCCGACTCTATCTTGAATAATTCGACTTGAGCTTCATTTATCCTCTTTATGCACTCGAAAATCAACACCTACATGATAAATAAACAATGCAAAAATGTAATAAAATCCAAATAATAATAATTCCATTAAATCAACACTTAAAATCATCAATTTTGCATACAATCATCTTAAAATCATCTTTATTCAATATTTACACTTAAACCCTTAATTCTCATGTAAATTATGCAAATGTGGGGAAAATAATAATGAAATAAACCTTTAATAATCATATAAATATGGCCTTAACAACACCCCCACACTTAGCTTTTTGTACGTCCTCGGACAAAACAATCAAAACTATAGCTCAGCTTTATAAATAATCCACATAGGTCTCTAACTCACGTAACAAAAGATACAACAACTATAGCAAATGATACCAACACAGAGATAGATTCGGTGTAGGTGTGACAAGCCATTCTCAATCTAGCAAGCCTTTCAAAGAATTATCCTTTCAAAAATTCCAATGACTACCCTAGGCACAAACAGTAATAGCTCCACTCAAAGCCTTCCCACACACTCAGTAGGATAATCCTACAAGATATATCATGCGGTTCTACCGGGTATAAGATCCATGATAACAAAGACTTCACTTTATTTTTACTCATCATTTCCAAAATTTTCAAATTTGACGCATATCGAAATGAGCTCTTACCCATCATAGTAGAATAGGATGTTTCGTGATAACACCCTACCTTACTCAAATCATAAGGTAGCTTCTCCCCGATCGTCGTGAGCTTCGGTCATCATAGTGGTATAGGACATTTCGAGATAATGCCCTACCTCACTCCAATCATAAACCGACTTCCGACAAACGTATTTATTAATAATTGCTCACTCACTTTATTCACTTTCCAAAGTCATAAGTTACATCTCACCTATCACATTCAAACTTTATGATATTCACACACACGGTCTAACTTAGGTGTAACTATACTTGACCTTCCTAAGATAAATCATTAAAACAATGAAAGGATATAATTCAAAAGTCATGCTTCAAAATCAAAGGCTTTCGTGAGTGAAAAACGAAACTATCTCCATAAAAGTAAAACATGCTATAATTATCTCACTAAGTCACATACTATCATCGTTAGAAAACTACAACTAGTAAGCATCTAGTTCCAATTATATGCTCGAGACTCACAAAAAATTTTAAATTTAGTGGAAAATTTAACATTCACTTTTTACTCATATTTCAAAGGATATAGCATAAAAACATACCCAATTTACCCCCCCACACTTAAATCACATTACGTCCTCAGAATGTGCAAATATAAAAAAAAGAAAAAAAAAAACTTAGCTGGTTTCAACGGTGGTTGTCGGATGAAAGTTGGCAGAGCTCAGGCCGGAGCATGAACATACCGCAACAACTCGAATAGACAACACTTGGACATAAAAGCTTGTGAACTGCTCAAAAGTATACGCCACACTCGACATACCATATAATCTCGGGGTACAAGGGGTATATGAGCAACACATAACACAAAACACTCACAATGAACGTAAGAGGAATAACCATCAACACAAAATCAACTAAAGTAATATTTCGAAAACAATAAAACAAAACAACCTAAGAAAAGGAAACGAACAAAGAAAACTAGGCTGCCTCCTAGGAGCGCTCTTTTAATGTCAATAGCTTGACACGGTTTCCAAAGATCAACCCGGATCGGGCCACTTTGGTTTGACTACCGCCACCTCCGTATCCGACTCCGGAGCACTTGGGGCGGAAATGATTTTCACCACAACAACAAGTCAAGTGTGCTATAAGATCATTAAACTTTTCTCTCCAAACTACACTGACTCTCTTCTTCTTGTTCTTGCGGATGATCGGCATAGGCATAGTGGTATGATCAGAAGTCTCAACGAAAGGTACCTTACGGGTGGATATAGGAACGTCATCATCATCTGACTCAAAGAAATAAGATGGAATCTCTTCACAAATCAGGACATCTGTACTCTCATCTCTTCTTTGGAAATAAAGAATCTCAGGCTTTTCCTTTGGTTGCCCAAAATATTTCTTAAGTCGATGACCATTCACTTTAAAAGCTTCATTACCATACCCGTTCAAAGTAATGACGCCACTGGGATTAACCTCGAGAATCTCAAAGGGACCAGACCATCTAGACTTGAGTTTACCAGGAAACAAATGAAGTCTGGTATTATAGAGTAAAGCCATTTCACCAACTTTGAATTCTCGGTCCTTGATCTTAGCGTCATGGAGTATCTTAGTTCTCTCCTTGCTTGAGCTTAGCATTCTCGTATGCACGGAGTCCGAATTCGTCGAGCTCGTTCAACCGTAACAACCTTTTCTCCCCACGAGTTGGCTATCAAAATTTAAGAATTTAATTGCCCGAAAAGCTCGTGTTCAAGTTCGACAGGTAAATGACAAGCTTTGCCATAAACCATTTGGAAGGGTGACGTGCCCATCGGGGTCTTGAATGCAGTACGATAAGCCCACAACGCGTCATCCAACTTAAGACTCCAATTAGATTGATTATTGTTCACGGTCTTCTCTAAAATTCTTTTCAAGCTCTGGTTGCTTACCTCGACTTGGCCACGCGGTGCGAGGATGATATGGTGTACCAACTTTGTGTTTGACACCATACTTCTCAAGGATCTTGTCAAGCGGCGCATTGCAAAAGTGAGTACCTTCATCACTAATGAGTGCTCTCGGACAGCCGAATCTAGTAAAGATATTCTTTTGCAAGAATTTCTTCACGACTTTATGATCATTAGTTTGAGTAGCTATGGCCTCGACCCACTTTGAAACATAATCCACACAGACGAGGATATACTTATTACCACATGAGGATGGGAAGGGTCCCATAAAATCTATGCCCCATACATCGAAAACTTCGCATTCAAGAATGGACTTAAGTGGCATTTCCATCCTACTACTCTGCCGTCCAGTTCTCTGGCATCTATCACAACCTTTACAAAAGGCTTCGCATCTTTAAACAGAGTCGGCCAGTAGAATCCAGCTTGAAGGATCTTTGCAACCGTCTTTGGTGTTCCATAATGACCTCCGGTAGGACCGCTATGGCATTGTTCTAGGATATCCCACTGATCATGCTCAGGAACACACCTTCGCAGCAACCCATCTTTACAGACTCTGAACAAATAAGGATCTTCCCATACGAGATATTTAAGATCAAAAAAGAACTTTTTCTTCTCCTGATACGTCATATCCTCTAAATGACCACTCGCTAAATAGTTGACGTAGTCAGCATACCACGGCCTAACCGTTTCAAGCTTCATCAATTGCTCAGTCGGAAAATCAATGCCTATATCATTGTGATTCTCTGCACCCTCATTTACTAAGCGAGATAAATGATCAGCCACAATATTCTCACTACCTTTCTTATCTTTAATCACAAGGTCAAACTCTTGTAGAATTAAAATCCATCTAAGTAACCTTGGTTTGGCATCTGCTTTATCCATAAGGTAGCGTAAAGCTGCATGATCTGTCCATACAATCACTTGAGATCCTAGAAGATAACTTCTAAACTTGTCAATGGCAAAAACAACGACTAAGAATTCCTTCTCGGTTGTGGTATAATTGCATTGAGCCGGGTTCAAGGTGCGACTCGCATAATAAATGGGCCTGAACCTTTTATCAACTCTTTGACCTAAGACTGCGCCTACGGCGTAATTAGAGGCATCGCACATCAACTCGAAAGGCTTGGTCCAGTCAGGTGCAACTAAAATAGGGGCACTGATAAGCTTATCTTTCAAACAATTGAAAGCTTCTTTGCACTTTGCATCGAACAAGAAATCGACATCTTCCTTCAAGAGATTTGATAAAGGCTTGGCAATCGTAGAAAAGTCTCTAATGAAACGCCTGTAGAAGCCAACATGTCCTAGAAAACCTCGTACCTCTTTCACTGTTTTTGGGTACGTCATCCGTTCAATGGCTTCGACCTTAGCCTTATCAACTTGAATACCGGCATTGGACACCTTATGTCCCAAAACGATTCCTTCGTCTACTAGAAAATGGCATTTCTCCCGAGTTAAGCACCGAGATTCTTCTCAACGCAACGTTGGAGTACCATATCTAGGTTTTCTAAAATTTCATCAAAACTATCGCCGTAGGCGAGAAGTCATCCATGAAGACCTCCATGCATTTCTCAACAAGTCCATCGAAAATGGCCAACATACACCGTTGAAAAGTCGCGGGTGCATTGCATAGACCGAATGGCATTCTACGAAAAGCAAAAGTACCAGATGGACACGTAAACGTTGTCTTCTCTTGGTCATTGGGGTCGATGGCTATCTGGAAGTAACCAGAGTATCCATCGAGAAAACAATAATACTTGTGACCACTCAGTCTTTCAATTAGTTGGTCAATGAAGGGTAAGGGGAAGTGATCTTTTGCAGTGACTTCATTCAGTCTACGATAGTCTATACAGACTCTGTAGCCTGTCACGAGACGCAAGGCAACTTCCTCCCCTTTTTCATTCTTTTCGACTGTGATTCCGCCCTTCTTTGGCACAACTTGAGTAGGGCTGACCCACTCGCCGTCGGCGATTGCATAGATGATTCCCATGTCGAGCCACTTTATCACTTCTTTCTTGACAACCTCTTGCATATGCGGATTCGGCCTTCGCCGAGGTTGTCTTACCTTTTTAGCTCCTTCCTCCGTTCGGATTTTATGCATGCATATGTCTGGGCTGATCCCTCGGATATCACCCACTTGCCAACCGAACGCGAGGATGTTTTTCTTAAGCACTTCTATCAGCTGTGCTTCTTGCTCAGGGTCGAGTTTCGAAGAAATGATCAAAGGCAATTTATCTTCATCCTTAAGAAAGATATACTTAAGGTGTTTTGGAAGCGGTTTGAGCTCTAAATCAGTGGGTGGTTGCTCAATACTAGACTTTAACGGGCCACCTTTCTCCTTATGAGCTTGAAGTGGTTGACAGTAGAACACCTCATCTTCCCGAGGCTCAACCCCGAGAAAGGTGCTTGGATCAAATCATCCATCGGAATCCTCCGGTCAACACTTGCTTCCTTTTTCTTGTGATCGACCATTTTTCTTAACTCTTCATCTTTAAGCTCTTACTCGGCTCCTCCCAATCATCTACTTCCCAATGAGTAGCTTCTCTCCAAAACTCTACCTCGTCCCAACTACCCATCGAGCTTCTTCTTCACCGGGGATGAAGTCTTCCCGACTCGAGTTCTTTGAAATCATCGTTTGTTGCTTGGCCATCTCCATGCTTCTAACTCAATACCGGGCCCGGTGTGAGCGAGTGAAGATGACTCGTCAATGCCTACGGCTTGAAATGAATTAGAAGGTGGTCCGCGATCGACCGGATCCTCAATGTCCATGACTTCAAAAACACCTATCTCTGTAAGCTCCATTGCATCTTCATAATAGGCATCTCCTCCGTCCTCATATATGGCTTCGACAAACGATATTTCATCAATTACGGCTCTTTCGGGATGTGTCCCTCGTGTGAAGGTGACGGATGTGTCACCAACTCTAAGAGTAATCTGTCCTTTGCGAAGTCGATGAGAGCGTTAGAAGTGTCTAAAAAGGTTCGGCCTAGAATTAGAGGCATCTCCTTATCGGTGGATAGTCTAGAATAACCCGGTCGGTAGGGAAGACTAAATGTTCAACTTGAAGGAGCACATTAGCTACACAACCGGCTGCAGTCCGGCTAGATTTATCTACCATCGAAGAGAAATCGGGCGTTCCCGCATCCTTTTATCTAACCCGAGCTTTTTGCATACGTTTAATGGCATCACATTAATAGAGGCCCCGAGTCGCATAATACATTTTCGAATAAATGGCCTTCGATCTCACGGGAGATTGAAGGTCGCCGAGGTCACCTCGCTTAACGGCAATTTTACGTGAAACCATCGCGCAATCCTCGCGAAGCACTTCTTCGACCATCCCCCGAAGCTTTCTCTTACTCCCACGAGAATTCTTTAAGATACTTAGAGCATTTAGGCATTTCGGTTAATACCTCGGCTAAGGGCATACTAACTTGAGTGTCTCTAAGCATCCTCCTCACTCCAAAGATCTTGCTTGTCATTAGTGAGGGCTTTCTCTTTCCTTTTTGGGGGATAAGGAAGGGCTTTATCATTCATCGTGGCTTTGATTCTTTATCGCCTCATCCTCCTTATCCTTCCATCTCACAAACTTTTCTTTCTTTTTCTTAGTCGGGGGTACGGCCTCCGACTCTCCTTCCTTTCCTCATCATCGAATTATTTTCGTCCTCCGAAGAATTGTCACTAAGCTCCTCATCGTTGCTTTCTTCGGCACGTGGTTTCGATTTCCCCCTCCGAACTCATGGCGTCGGGGAGGGGCTACTCGTTTCCCGACACCTTGCCGGGTCCGGCTTTCTTACCACTTCTCAAAGTTACTTCATTCAACTCCTCTTCTTGCCCATACTCCCACTGAGGTGTAATGGCAGTGCAAACATTCACATCAGCTTTCGGATTTCTCTCGGTATAACTCGGAAGTTTACCGTGAGGTCTGCTTGCTTTTGGTCTCGCCATTTGACCAACTTGTCTCTCAATTGCTTTAACACTAGTAGACGAGTCTTCACCATGTCTACCAGCTCATCGAATTTGTGTTGAGGGACACATGAGGTGGTATGATTGTTGTTCTGAGTTTGATTCCAGCCACCTTGAGGCCTTTGGGAGTTCTGAACTGGCCTTTGATAGTTCGAGTTGAAAGAATTTGAATTTGAAGGGCCGGTGGTAACTTGGCTTGATTGAAGTTTTGCCTTTGAAATCCTGAATAGTTCTGGTTCTGGTTGAAGTTTCGGAAGGGTTGGTTTTGATTATCCATTAAGTTTACCTCCTCCGTCATCTCAGTCCACCTTTGTGTTCCAAGATAATTCACCTCAGAAGGCTGCATCTGAAGATTGGCCAGCTGCTTGCTTATCGATTCCATCTGAGCAACCAACAGCTGTGTATCAGGATTGCTTGCAGTACCTTCTTTCTTAACAATATTGGTCTTCTTAGGAGTCGACCACATGTTGTTCTTGGCAATTGTCTCGGCTACTCTGTAAGCAGTCTCATCACCTCCCCCTAAGAAGGATCCATGAGCTGTGGAGTCAAGATAGTCTCTATTAGGTTGAGAGACTCCTCTGTAGAACAGTTCCAACAACTCATGTCTGTCATATCCGTGATTGGGGCATTTCCTCATCAAAAGGTTCAATCTTTCCCAAGCTTTGCCAACAGTCTCATCCTCCAACTGCTCGAAAGTAGCTATTTCCCGTTTCATCTCCATAATCTTGCCTGGTGAAACCCACTTAAGAGCGAAGGCTCTTTTGACATCATTCCATGTATGGAGAGAATGATGGGCTAATGACTTAAACCATCTGCTTGCTTCACCTTTCAAAGCAAAAGGAAATAGCTTCAACTTTACGATCTCGGAATCAATACCGGGATAATGGCACGCTTCACGGTTTTGTACGAATGTGGACAAGAAGTCGTGCGGGTCTTCTTGAGCGATGCCATGGAAAGAGCTATTTTGGACTAGTGCAACTACTCCATTTTTAAGGTCGAAATTTACTCCCCCATATCGGGTGGACGAATAGGTCTATGTCCCTCGAGAAAATCTTGATTAAGATATGGGGTGTAGGGGTCTGGTTCAACCGATTAAGCTTTGGTTTTGGCGGAATTGTTGAAGTTGTTGATTTATGCCAGCTTGCTGATTCTGCTGTTGCTGTAGAGCTTGCATTTGTTGAAGGAGTAAATTTAACTGAGCTTGGGGATCAGGATTTGGAATTGGTGGATCTTGATCCGCCATTTTGTCCAAATCAGGGAGAAGCCTTCTTCTAAGGATAGATCGTTCAGGCTCAGGATCAAAGATCAGAAGTCCCTTCTTACTTCTCGTTTGCATAAACCAGAAGAAAGGAAAAGGAAGAAATCAACCTTAGGTTGATTAGAACGGGTTTAGAAAAGGTTTGATGGTTTAGAGGGAGAAAAGAAAAGAGAGGAGAAGAGAGGATAGAGAAGAAAGAAAAGAAGTGAGGATTGAACAGACTGAACTGGCGTCCAATATGAATGGACGTTCGTTCAGAACTGAACGCTCGTTTAGATGAATGAACGTTCGTTCAGAAGACAGAATTGAGGTGGACGGGCGTTCAAGTTATCGAACGCTCGTTCGACCGCGAAAACCTAAAAAACTAGAAAAACACTAAGACGGGAAAAAAAACGTGTTGAAATCTTCTAGGGCCAAAATGGAGGGGAAAACAGTGGATTTTGACCTCGAAAACGCACTGAACGGACACTCGAGCCGAAAGTTACGGCCAAAATACTACTGCGTGCTAAAAACGACCCTTTTGACTCAGAAAATTATCCTAAATAGAATCCGACAACCGTTACCGACTCCCCGGCAACGGCGCCAAAAACTTGTTCGGTAAAAACGAGTTTTACAATTTATAACCGAAACACCCCAAGTATAAGGATCGTAGTATAGGGTGTTTACGGGTCGTCCTAAGGGAGTGGAATGTTTATCGGATTCAAATATAAATCTATATCAATTATGTCACAATTATCTATCTAAACTAAAGTGAAACTAACTAAAACCTAAACCTAAGAATTAAAACTAAAACAAGAGTAAAAACAAGCAAGAAAAATAAGAAAACGAAAGCCGACGAGCGTTCACTTTGGTGAACGAGCGTCCGAAAACGGAATCTAACGGACGGGCGTACGCTATTGCGGACGAGCGTCCAACTACGAACGAAACGAAACGTGCGAAAAACTTGCGAGAAAACCAGGGTTTATCAAACTAGAACTTAACTAAACTTAATCTAAACGATTTAATTAAAACAATTAAAGGAAAACACAAAGAAGGCGACTAGATTCCACCTATCAACCAACAATCCCAACTAGATGGTGCTTAAAAAGACATAGTTTTTAGTAGTGATTTATTCACGAATTCAATTAAATATCTTCAATCAAATTCTAGGGTTTCGTTTATCTTTTCAAACAAACTAAACATGCAATCAACACGAAATCACGAGATCGTTTCCAAGCTCTTACTCAACTAATCATGCATAATCTCTTAAAACACAATTAGATGCATTACTTTGAATAAAAGAGAACTCAAACAAACAAACTTTCATAAATTTATTCAAGCATAAATTAAACATAGATCGTTTCATCAAATCTTAATTCAATAAAACTTAAACAATATAAAACAGATCCAAAGTAATGAAAAACTATGAATTAAACTCACTAAACTTAAGCATCGAACTCCTCTAGTTGGTTTGGTTGTTGATAGGCTTCCTCTGTCGACTCACTCTGCAGATGTTTAGCCAACAATCATGATGAACACGATTGTTGAAGGGGAGATTTGCATCTCTGTGTAAAAACGGCTCCTTAGGGTTCTAGGGCGCAGCTATGTGTATATGAGTAAATAGTGTGTAAAAGATTAGGGTTTTAGGCTTCATAATGCGGTGCTTTTATAGAGTTTTAAGTCGGCCGGAAGTAAGTCGGCCGTGGACGCCCGTCTGCCCATCCGAACGCCCGTCCGGAATGCCCGGACGGCGAGTAAACGCTCGTTCATCCTCCGTCCGAACTCTCTCGAATGTAAAATACAATTCCGGACGCTCGTTCACTTTATCAAACGCCCGTCCGGAATGGACGCCGCACGAACGCTCGTCCAAGATGCTTTGAGGGTCGGATTTCTTCATCTTTATCCAATTTCTTCAAGCCAATTCCGACTCTATCTTGAATAATTCGACTTGAGCTTCATTTATCCTCTTTATGCACTCGAAAATCAACACCTACATGATAAATAAACAATGCAAAAATGTAATAAAATCCAAATAATAATAATTCCATTAAATCAACACTTAAAATCATCAATTTTGCATACAATCATCTTAAAATCATCTTTATTCAATATTTACACTTAAACCCTTAATTCTCATGTAAATTATGCAAATGTGGGGAAAATAATAATGAAATAAACCTTTAATAATCATATAAATATGGCCTTAACAACTACCCATAAAAGGAAGTGTGCTTGAAGATCTTGAGAAGTTTGCCAGAAAGATGGAGAATCATCACATCGGTGTTAAAAGAGACATTGGTTCTTGCAAACATTGACACCTTGACTCTAATGTCACAACTAAAAGCTCATGAATTTGAGATAAACAGTGAAGATTGGGTACCGGCAGTGTTACACAAGGCTAGTGCATTGATTGCACCCCAACAGAGTAAACCAGTTGACTCAGCCAGCAAAGAGACACAAGAGTTGAAGGAGCAGGTTGCCTTGCTAATAAGAAAATTTTATAGATTCAAGAAGAAGAGATTCAAAGGCAACTCATCATCAAACTACAAATTAACCTCAAATATAGACACAAAGAATAAGGATGATGAAGGAAGATTCTTCAACTGTAAAAAGAAACGACACTTCAAAGTTGACTGTCCTGAAGAAAATAAAGACTAAAATGAAGAAAAGAGAAAGCACAAATCTTCAGACAAGAAGAGGCACTTAACTGATAAAAAGAAAAGTAGAAAGGCACTAAAAGCTGAGACAAGCAGTGAAGAGGATGACAACACTACAGAGTCATCTGACAATGACTCAGATGCCACTGAAGACACCAGCTCAGACAATGAAAAAGCTTGCCTATGTCTGATGGCTAAAGAAATTGAAGAAACATAGGTACTATCTAGTGCATCCTCATCTAGTGCACCTATTTCTGACACTTCACAATGTTCTATTTTCCAGATGGATTCTGCAACACTGATTCAAAATCTCATGAGTAAATTTGAAGAAATTCAAATAAATCATGAAATTCTAGACTTGCCTGAATCCTGACTTATAGTCACGACTTAATCAGCTTCTAACTGAGTTTGCCACCTCAGTTCTTCAGTCTTCAATAACTGAGTCTGTGTCCCTCAGTTCTTCAGTCTTCTAGATAAGCCAACCGAGTTTGTGTCCCTCGGCGAACTTATCTTCTTCAGTTCTTTCATAACGAGTCGAGCCCTCTCTTCTTCATATGTATACTCAGTTGCTTGCTGGTGACTCAGCTTTGTTCGCCTAGTTCCTATCTATTACAATGCTTGTCTGAAACAACATATATATACAAAGTTCAGACTCTAGATAGAACTTATACATTTTTCTCTAGACTATTTCTTGTTTCTTCTTTCATTATGCACTATAACAGTTAGATATGACTTCATCATCATGGGTTGTAAATGATCTTACTAAATTCATGACAAATCATCATCAAAATACATATATTATTTCCAACAATAACTATATGAGGTAAATTTATGGTGTTATCCCTCAGTGGATAAATTCCACTAGGAGGCAGGCCGAGCATCAGTCCCAACACCATTCTATGGCCTATTACTGAGCATGGAATACGCTATCTCTGGTGAAATCAGAGATACCTCCAAATATTTAAGATAATCTTACTGGCGTTTCGAGTAGTTGTCTAACGAGATGTCACTAATCAGAAGCTCCTTCTAACTTGTATCTTTCACAAGACCCCGAAGGTCATTATAAACAATCTATGTTACTTCTTTAAATCTATTACCCTTTCCCGATTGAAAGGAAGCTTAGTCATTGTTCCTTTTGAGACAATGTTCCTTGATTGGGAGATAGGAATCACCCTAAGCCAGTCTTCAGATCTTGCCTTTAGGAAATATGCTCTAATTAATAGAGTATGAAGAAGTGTTTATCTAAATACGGAAACCTTTTGCCTTTAATAGTTTAAGATGTGTTACATATACCTTTTCAGCATTTCTTAGTGGTTCTGACTTTATCAAACAAAAGTCCGAGTCTTGGATTCGTGCTACAAATGCCATATTCACTTTCTATAAGACAAACAATTTATTGAATTGAAAGTGAATCCATTCGTTCCAACGAATCTGAAAACAGAAAATAAATTTTATGTGATATTCAAGGATTGAATCCGAAATTCATTTCCTAATATCACTCCGACTATTTTCGCTGAAATAACTGCCCGTTTTCTACTCTATTTATCGTTTAATACATAGCTACCTTGTTCTTCCAAAGAACTTAGCTTTCGAGGAAATCGTTAAGGATGCATTGGTCAGTGATCCGAAATCACTTTCCTTATCCTCTTATTTTCTATTTATTAATATTCTAGTTTAGCCTTAAAACTACTTAGTTTAGATGACTAACACGTATAGACATTCTTTCCCATTCTTAACTTTCCTTATTTGGAAACAGTCTTGAACTAGCAGTTCATTTGAGTAGACACTACTCGTGAACTGTGGGATGTCTACTGATATTGTTACTCGTTTGGACTATTTGATTTTTCTAATAAATCAACAAATCATAAGGTTAAAGCTCCCACTAGTTTATTGGTTCCAAATACCGTCTAACTAGCAATACATTATTTATGATTTTTAAGAGATTAGAAAATCACCAGAACTAAGCTCCCACTAGTTTATCGGTTCCAAATACCGTCTAACTAGTAATGCTTTGTTCATGTTTTCCCAGGAATGGAAAAACTCTTGTGCAATCTCTTACACATTTCTAATGATTCAGAAAAACAACAAATCATAAGAATCAAGCTCCCACTAGTTTATCGGTTCCAAATACCGTCTAACTAGCAACACTTTATTTTAGGATTTTCCAATTTTTCAATTAGAAATTTCTTGTGTGATTACTCACACAATTAAAATTCACTAATAGAATTTATATAGTACTACATCATCTTTGAACTAAGTGCGTCACTCGTTCAACACGAGTGACAGCAGTGACATACCTATACTATTTCACTTAAGATTTAAAGGCTCAAGAGGAATATCTCTTCCAAAATTTAATTGCATTATTCGATGAGTTCAACGTTCTTGTTACTTTCCACTTTTAACGAAATCATTACACTAGCAGTTTAGTAGCCTAGAGATGATAGTTGTAAATAAATTTCACAGAAAAGATTCATACATACACGACTAGATAAATTTTAGGAATTATAAACTGTAAAAGTCTATCCTACCATTCCAACGATTTAACCTCGCATCGTACCGCCGCCTAGGGGGTCGGTATCAGCACGATGACGGTTAAACTGAGACAATCTCTCTCGATGATTAAACTTTGAGAATCATAACATCTCATGGGAATCGTACATCCCATACTTTAATCGTCGATTACCTTCCTTTTTTAGCCAAGATATTTCCTAAAATATCCTGATGAGTGTGACCTACTATATCAGACCTTTATGTACGCCCCGAGTATGCCTACGTAGGGCAGGTCAGTGACCCGGCGAGTCCTTAAGATCCTATCCTTTCGGAGACCAAACCTTGAATTTTGATAGCGGTGAACACCATCCGAAGGGGGCCGAAATCAAAGCGCCACGAGGCGTCACCATTCACTCACTTGCTTGCATCTATAGTAGAGGCCGTGGGGTTGGCTGTCGCCTTCCCCGCTCCTACTCAATATTTTGAAAAAAGTGGTTGGTTTACTGATCGCGGTTTTTGGACTTGACAATATTTTAAGAAACAACCAATCATGTACCCGAATGGTGTCGGTGATGTAGGGAAGCCTACCCGTCTTATTCGTTTCAACATATGGGACTGTTGTCTCGGAATTTATCTAATGAAAAATAAACAAGTAATAAATTTATAAATCCGGTATACCCCAAGTGTAGGGATCGTAGCATAGCGATTAATACCGGAGTCGATCTAAGGGAATCGGGGTATCTAGTTCGTATTAAGTTTCCTAAGTTTGATACCATTATTATTAAAGCCTAAAATAACAAAACGAAAAGATAAACTGGACAGAGGATTGTCAGTCCAAAGCCAGGAAAGATCGTTGCGAAAAATAAATCTAAACTACAAACTAAGAAAATAAATAAAACTAGTAAAACCATGACAATGACTATGGTGATTCAACAAAGAACAAGCAATGATCCACCGTCCTGCAACCCTTGCTTTCTTTCTAAGGTTATGTTATGATGATTTAATTAAACTTGTGATTCACCTAACAAAGGTACGAATTCCCAATCTCTTAGGTAATTCGTCTATCAATCTTATATCTTTCGATCTTAAAGATTAACACTTTCAATTCAGAGGTGTAAGATTTATTCAATCTAGCAACCTAGATATTCAACCTAATCAACTCTCGTTACTTATAGGTTAAAGATCCAATCTTTCCTATGGTGATCTAGGTTTACACCGACTCTCGTCACATAGTAAACATCAATAGCAAAACATCTCTCGATATAAATTTGCATAACACATAATCATAGAAAAGAAACAACTTTAATTAAAACTCACAAAATCATCCAAAGGGAGAAATAAAAACGCTGCAGAAAAGTTTCACACGCTTGCCCCAAGTTTGACCAGCTTCCAGCCATCCTCATGATCCGGAAGGAAAACGATACAAAATAAATAAAACAACTAATCTAACCCTCGGTCGACCAAGCACCAAGGCTTGGCCGACCGAGCACAACTCGGCTTCAGAATTTAGGGTTTTCTGCGGCTGCTGTAATTTGTATAAGATGATATTAGGGTTTGAAATAATGCGGCTATATATAGAAAAAGTAAGTCGGTTTCAGCATGGCGGCGGACGGACGCCCGTCCACTCCTTCTGGACGCCCGTCCAGTTGGTGTAAATTCTTCGAGTCAGGCCGAGTCTTCTCAAACGCCCGTTCTATGTAAAATGAGACGCTCGTCCACTGAAATCTTCAAAACTCTGAATCAAGTTTCCTCTCCTGGATGCTCGTCCATATCTTCAGACGTCAGTTCACCCTGGACGCCAGTTCAATACTTCAGACGCCAGTCCAGGCTGCATGGGTAGTGAACGCTCGTTTGATTCTTCAAATCTTCATTCCAATCCTCAACTTGCATCTTCCTCCTTCCATTAAATCCCCAATTATGACATGTTTATGACCTACAAAACCACAAAGACATGCAAACTGTAAAACCATAGATAATTACAATTAAAATCACGAAATTAGCTCAACTTTACACTTAAAGACTTTTAAAACTCATCTGCTCAATAATTCGATTAAACCCTTAATGTCTATGCAAATAATACGAATATGGAGGAAATTATTACAAAATATAATGATATAAATCATATAAAATCACCCTAAACAACTCCCCCACACTTAGCTTTTGCTCGTCCCGAGCAAAACAAAACAAGAAAACCATGGACTTACTTGAACATCGAACCACATAAAATCCCATATATTTTATCTAAAGAAAAATAAACAAGTAATAAATTTATAAATCCGGTATACCCCAAGTGTAGGGATCGTAGCATAGCGATTAATACCGGAGTCGATCTCAGGGAATCGGGGTATCTAGTTCGTATTAAGTTTCCTAAGTTTGATACCATTATTATTAAAGCCTAAAATAACAAAATGAAAAGATAAACTGGACAGAGGATTGTCAGTCCAAAGCCAAGAAAGATCGTTGCGAAAAATAAATCTAAACTACAAACTAAGAAAATAAATAAAACTAGTAAAACCATGACAATGACTATGGTGATTCAACAAAGAACAAGCAATGATCCACCGTCCCGCAACCCTCGCTTTCTTTCTAAGGTTATCTTATGATGATTTAATTAAACTTGTGATTCACCTAACAAAGTTACGAAACCCAATCTCTTAGGTAATTCGTCTATCAATCTTTTATCTTTCGATCTTAAAGATTAACACTTTCAATTCAGAGGTGTAAGATTTATTCAATCTAGAAACCTAGATATTCAACCTAATCAACTCTCGTTACTTATAGGTTAAAGATCCAATCTTTCCTATGGTGATCTAGGTTTACACCGACTCTCGTCACATAGTAAACATCAATAGCAAAACATCTCTCGATATATTTGCATAACAGAACAGAAACAACTTTAATTAAAACTCACAAAATCATCCAAAGGGAGAAATAAAAACGCTGCAGAAAAGTTTCACACGCTTGCCCCAAGTTTGACCAGCTTCCAGCCATCCTCATGATCTGGAAAGAAAACGAAATAAAATAAATAAAACAACTAATCTAACCCTCGGTCGACCAAGCACCAAGGCTCGGCCGACCAAGCACAACTCGGCTTCAGAATTTAGGGTTTTCTGCGGCTGCTGTAATGTGTATAAGATGATATTAGGGTTTGAAATAATGCGGCTATATATAGAAAAAGTAAGTCGGTTTCAGCATGGCGGCGGAGGGACGCCCGTCCACTCCTTCTGGACGCCCGTCCAGTTGGTGTAAATTCTTCGATTCGGGCCGAGTCTTCTCAAACGCCCATTCTATGTAAAATGAGACGCTCGTCCACTGAAATCTTCAAAACACTTAATCAAGTTTCCTCACCTGGACGCTCGTCCATTTCTTCAGACGTCCGTCCACCCTGGACGCCAGTTCAATACTTCAGACGCCAGTCCAGGCTGCATGGGTAGTGAACGCTCGTTTGATTCTTCAAATCTTCATTCCAATCCTCAACTTGCATCTTCCTCCTTCCATTAAATCTCCAATTATGACATGTTTATGACCTACAAAACCACACAGACATGCAAAGTGTAAAACCATAGATAATTACCAATAAAATCACGAAATTAGCTCAACTTTACACTTAAAGACTTTTAAAACTCATCTGCTCAATAATTCGATTAAACCCTTAATTTCTATGCAAATAATACGATTATGGAGGAAATTATTACCAAATATAACGATATAAATCATATAAAATCCCTTTAGCTAAGTCGGATCCGGCTAAGAGAAGCCCTTTTAGCCGTAAAGGCTTGTCGGATATGCTAAGTCTTGCCGAACCCCCGTGCAATCGTCACATGTGGAGGGTGTGTCGATCGAGACGTAGCTCAGTTGAACTTACCCAACCATGGTTAGACCATTCCCGAACCCATGTATCTTGATTTTCCGATTACTCAAATTGTCAAACTTTCCCGTAGACACTACTGAACAAACCCGCAATCTCGTTCCGGTTTAAGGTGGATGTAATATCGCCGGACGGATCTAGATCCGCCCGATTACGCAGCAGAATAACAAGGATCACGATCAATATAACATTAAAGCATATAAATAAATAGATCTAAACTACAAGAAGGTTAGATCTACTTACCAATCAAAAGATTAGATCCAGAGATTGAGAAGCCGAGATCCAAATAGTTGAGATGCCACAGTCTTCTAATGTGTATCTCCAAGCAACGACCGGTGGATATCGATCATTGATGCTTGACCTCCTTGATATGCTACCCGGAAAATCCCGAAGATTTCCCAACTCTAAACCCTAATAGGAAGTCGACATCTCCCCGTTATAATTGTGTATATGGCGTGTTTTACATGTTGTGTAGGATTTAGGAGAGCTCTCTTTATATAGGAGAGAAATCCTTGTCCTCCAAGGAATTAATAATCAATACAAAATCAATTATAATAATCCTTATTAAATAAAAAGATACTCTTAGAATAATCTAGAACAAATCTAGAATATTTAAGGACCAATCTAATATTTTTCTAGTTAATTATTTAACAAATAAACAATTAATCACATGTCATATAATTATCCAAGAAAACTAATTTCTTGATAAATATATACTTACAAAATGCGCCTCCCCTAATTCAATTAGGTTAGCACATGTATGATACACAAAAGGGTCGAGTCCATGAAAAATGTCTTTTCCATGTATTTAATTATTTAGCCCAGTAAATAATTATTTCGCACATCAATTAAATAGTCCAACTACTTAATTATTATTGAGGCCCAACGTCAAGAAAACATATGCATGTTAGGAGCCACATCGGGGACCATGGACCTTTTAACAGTAGCTACAATAAATTAAATAAAAATATTCATCGGATAGAATATTTCTTATTCAATCTATTAATTCCGGGATTACGCCACCATAAACCCGAAAATGAACTCTATCGATTATAGATATATACTTACACTATAATAACTGAGTCGATAAGCGTCCATTGATATAATCATTACATACGGATAAATCCTCCATAGACTGTTCGTTTTCATTCGGGATATTTCCGTAAACCCTTCTCAAAACATCTTATCCTTATTTACCATTAACCCCCTAGTGATCAATTAGTTCATAACTAATATAATATGAACTGGCCCATCGATCTGTTTCTAGGATTAACATATAATGGAACTGTCTGTCTAGTTCCTGCAGGAAGGAATGGATTCCATATCTGTGAAGTCACAGACTACTCACTCATTCCAGAATAGAGCCAACGAGGAGTGTTCAGATCACATGTATCCAAGAGATCCTTAACTAACACATCACTCCCTACTTTGAACCAAGTAGTAGACTGTGATATATCACATCAGGATTGAGATTAATCCATATATGATCATCTTGTGATTCGATAAGATTTTTTCGATCACGGAATTATATATAGAATTCAAATCAAATCGGTCCAGTCCTATATGATAGACATCATTTATAAATGCCCTACTAGGTACCCTATACCGACGGTCCGGATAAGACGGTCACGCCGTTAAGTGTTCTGGGCGCATTATTAGTATATTAATCCCGAGACCCATACTCTGATTAAATTCACCATGGACTAAATAATTTTAAGCATACCATCACTAACTCTATCCTCGTGTGTATGCCATACACTGAGTTATGTGATTATATACCGATATACTTAGGGTTTTCAGCAGTGTATAAATAAAAGCATAAATGCAAACATTAAGATGAATTATAAATCCTGTCAAAAACAATTACAGAAATTTTCTTTCAGGCACTATACCTAAAACCATTCAAATCTGGAAAGCTTTATGGTGATAGAACTAGCCATGGATTTGGAACTCAAAAATCTACTAAATGTGGATCCTGTAAGGTCACTGAACCTAGTACCAAAATTGGTCCTAAGTTTGTGCCTGCACTAGATCCAACTCCTAAAAGGGTTGCTGAGGGAGTAAAGCCTATTGAGAAGACTTCAAAGAAGCAAAATCAGAAGCCTAAAAGGTCAACAGTACCTAACTAAAGGGGTAAATCCAAGAGTAGGACTGCTGAATCTTCTAGACCTGCTTATAGCAGAACTGCTACTAAGTCTGCTAGACCACAAAAAGGAAAAAATCAAAAATATTCCAAGGATAAGAATCATATACTTAACAATGTTAATCATTCTAGGGATACTTATCTTAGAGGGAAAGGTAGATTGTTCCCTACTAATGATTATTGGAATATTCCTACCCCTACTGCTAGAAACAACAGTCATAACCATAATGCTAGGGTAAAACCTCAGCAATGGAATCAGCAGAGGACTCATAAGAGGACTCATTCAAGACCTCAGCAGGGACCTCAGCAGACTCTATATTACAGACCTGCTCCTAACATACAGCATACCTATAGTTATGCTAGTGCTTCTAACAATAGAAATCACTCCAAACAACATTATGTACCAAAAGGCCAGAAAGCATATGTGAATCCGACACAACCAAATGTTATATCTTATGGAAATGTAGGATACATATATGAACAAAAGTACAATTCTTTTCAAAGAAGACCTTATGGAGATTGCCAAGGGTCATGCTTACCACTGACCCTATGGACCCAAACAGTTTTAGGTACCTAAAATACATTAACTTTGTTTTGTAGGGTGTCTGGACTTTGAAGGTGGATGTTCAAGACATATGACAAAGAATAAGCACTGTTTGACAAGTTATGTGGAAAAGGATGGTCCAAGAGTGAATTTTGGCAACAAGAACACACCAGGATACACAAGAGGATATGGAACACTGGTGAGGAATGGATTAACTATCAGAAATGTTGCATTTGTGGAAGGACTGGACTATAACCTACTGAGCACTGGAAAATTGTGTGACATGGGTTACAAGGTCACTTTTGACAAAGGCAACTATATTGTCATTAGTGAAAGAGGTGAACAAGTTGTGTTGGCTGGTAGAAGACAACAAAACATTTATGTTGTGGATTGGTCTACTGCAGTTCCAGAGACATGCCTGATTGTGCATACCAAGTCAAAACTAAATTGGTTGTGGCATAAGAAGTTGAATCATCTTAACTTTGATGATATCAATCAACTGGTGATAAAGAAGTTGGTGATTGGTTTACCTACTCAAAAAGGATGCTATATGTGATGCATGTCAACAAAGTAAACAAACAAAGTCAAGCTTCAAGTAAAAGACTAAGCAATCCACAAAAAGAGTTTCGGAGCTAATGCACATGGATTTACTTGGCCAGTAACACCAACAAGTGTAACAGGAAAGAAGTACACTCTGGTAGTTGTGGATGATTATTCAAGATACACTTGGGTAGTATTTATGAACAAGAAAAGTGAATGACTTCAAAAGATGCCTAAACTTTTGAAGAGATAGCAAAATGAGAAAAGTTTGACAGTAGTGAATATCAGATCAGACAATGAGTTTCTCAATAAAGTCATAAGAGAATATTGTGAACAAAATGGTGTGCTGCATCAATTAGCTGCTGCTGGTACACCTCAGCAAAATAGGGTTGCTGAGAGAAGAAACAGGACCTTGAAAGAAGCAGGAAGGATTATGATTTTTGAAGCATTATTCCCTGAAAGATATTGGGCTGAAGCAATCAATACAGCATGCTATACACAAAATAGGACCTCGTTAAACAAGAAGCTACTGAAGAAACCTTATGAGATATGGAATGGAAGAAAACCAAATATATCTTATTTCCATCCATTTGGAAGCAAGTGTTTTATTTTAAATCATAAGGAACAATTGAAGACTTTCCAACCAAAATCAGTTGAAGGAATCTTTTTGAGATATTCTTTAGTCAGCAAGGCATTCAGGGTATTGAAAAAAAGGATATTGAAACATGAAGAATCAATACATGTTGTATTTTATGAACCAAAGTTTACTGGAATGGAAGATGAGATTTCAGAACCTGCTGAAAATCTCCAAGTCACTGATCCAGAATGTGTTGATGTTTTGGAAAGGATAAATGACTTAAAAATATCTGACTCTGCCCCTGCTGAAGAACCTGCTGGTAACACTACTGATGCAACAACAGATGCAGTTCAAGGATCTGCTGAACCCCCTATTGAAGCAACAACAGAGCCTACTGAAGATGAAGTGCCTGTAAATCAAACAAATCATGATTTACAATGGTTGAAGGACCACCATGCTGAACAAGTTATTGGTAATATACAGCAATGTGTAAGAACTAGAAGACAATTAGAAGCAATGTTTACTTGTTTTCTATCTCAAATAGAGCCTAAAGTTGTTGAAGAAGCAATAGCTGATCCAGATTGGATAATTGCTATGCAAGAAGAATTGAATGAGTTTGAAAGAAACCAAGTTTGGAAAGGCCTAATCATGCAAACATGATTGGAACTAAATGGGTATACAGAAACAAATTGGATGAATCTGGTACCATTGTAATGAATAAGGCCAGACTAGTGGTAAAATGCTATTCTCAAGCAGAAGGAATAGATTTTGATGAAACATATACCCCAGTTGCAAGATTGGAAGCTATGAGATTGTTTTTGGCATATTCTGCATTTAAAAACTTCAAAGTATACCAGATGGATGTCAAAAATGCATATTTGAATGGCATTATGGAAGAAGAGGTTTATGTTCAGCAACCTCTTGGTTTTGAAGTTAAAGATCAAAAAGATAAAGTGTACACACTTAACATGGCACTTTATGGTTTGAAACAAGCACCAAGAGAATGGTATGAAACCCTATCTCAATTCTTGGTGGACAATGGTTTTACCAAAGGTACCATTGACAAGACTCTTTTCAGAATCAATGAAGGGGACAGAACCCTGCTGGTAGCAATTTATGTTGATGACATAATTTTTGGTTCTGAAAATGAATTGCTCTGTGAAAAGTTTGCTAATCTCATGCAAAGCAAGTTCCAAATGAGTATGATGGGAGAGATGAATTACCTCTTGGGATTACAAGTCAAACAAATGAAAGATTGAATCTTCATTCATCAAATTAAATATACCAAGGAGCTACTGAAGAAGTTTGGCATGGAAAATAGCACCAAGGTATCACTCCTATGAGAACTAACATCAGATTGGATGGAGATAAAAAAGGCAAAGATGTTGATCAGACCTTATACAGATGATGTACCTCACTGCCAGCAGACCTAATATATCCTTTGTTGTAGTGTTTGTGAAAAATTTCAATCAAAACCAAAGGAAAGTCACTTAGCTGCAGTCAAAAGGATTCATAAGTATCTAAAAGAGACTTTGGGAGTAGGGATATAGTATTCAAAAGATGGAAGTTTCAAAGTTATATCCTACTCAGATTCTGATTATGCTGGTTGCAAGATTGAAAGAAAAAGCACCACAAGAACCTGTTAGTTGATGGGAAATAGATTGGTTTCCTGGTTCAGTAAGAAATGGTTCAGTAAGAAACAAAACTCAATATCAACTTCCACTGCTGAAGCTGAATATATTGCTGCTGGAAGTTGTTGTGCACAAATACTATGGTTAAGACAACAATTAAAGGATTATGGAATTGAAGAAAGAGAAATTCCTATAATGTGTGAAAATACAAGTGCAATTGCAATCACTGAAAATCCTGTTTTTCACTCAAGAACCAAACACATTGATGTGAGACATCATTTTATAAGAGATCATGTTGAAAAGAAAGATGTGGTGGTTCTTTACATCCCTACTGAAGATCAACTTGCTGATATATTTACAAAACCATTGGATAGTGAAAGATTTGATAAGTTAAGAAATGAACTTGGCATCATAAAAGTTGACTGATATACCCTTAATCCGCAGTGTACTTGAATTCACAAAGGGGATTAGTCTTTGCTATGATGGGTGAGCTCACTTAGCAGACTAGTCATTGGTATCAACAATTCCATGTACTTAAATAAGTTTGGACAATTGAGAAAATGAAGTTGCCAAGGGGATTGGTTTTTGTCCTATTGTGTGAGCTCACTTGATAGATCAGTCATTGGTGTTCAACTTCATCTCGTATTATTAGTTGGACAAAACAAGTGTGTATGAAGATCAGCAAGTAACTCATCTGCAGGCTGCTGAGCCATCAATGTCAGTAGGGTGCTGAGCCAACTCTATTGAAAATTAAGTCTGCTGAAGTATACGTTACAAGACAGTCAAACTTGAATGAAAGTCAACAGTAATTGGATAATATTCTTAACCTTTATAACTGCGGTTACAATATCCAATGGTTACAACTCTTTATGGGAACCGTTAGTGGGACACATGGCAACTGCACATTTATTCCAACTTTAATCATGGTTAAATTCTACAGTACGTGTACAGTACTTTCCTGACAGTGTCTACCCACTACCTTGTTGGATGTAATATCGCCGGATAGATCTAGATCCGCCCGCGGAATAACAAGGTTCACGATCAATACAAATTAAAACATATAAATAAATAGATCTAAACTACAAGAAGGTTATATCCACTTACCAATCAAAAGATTAGATCCGAAGATTGAGAAGCTGAGATCCAAATAGTTGAGATGCCACAGTCTTCCGATGTGTATCTCCAAGCAACAACTGGTGGATGTTGATCCTTGATGCTTGACCTCCTTGATATGCTACCCGGCAAATCCCGAAGATTTTCCCAACTCTAAACCCTAAGCTTGGCCGAAAATTCCTAGCTTATTTTGTGTGTATGTATGCGTGTATATGTGTTGACCAAAAGGCTTAGGAGAACTCTCTTTATATAGGAGAGAAATCCTTGTCCTACAAGGATTTAATAATTAATACAAAATCAATTATAATAATCATTTTCCGTAAAAGATACTGCTAGAATAATCTAGAACAAATCTAGAATATTTAAGGATCAATCTAATATATTATCCTTAATTAATTATTAAACAAATAAACAATTAATCACATGACATGTAATTATCCAAGAAAACTAATTTCTCTCTAATTACAACATGTATAACACGCCTATTAACCCTAAAAATAGGGTTTCACACGCCACACTCAATTATGGGCCGAGTCCAAGAAAAATGTCTCTTCCATGTATTTAATTATTTATCCCACTAAATAATTATTCGCACATCTATTAAATAGTTCAACTACTTAATTATTATTGAGGCCCAACGTCAAGAAACATATGCATGTTAGGAGCCACATCGGGGACCATGGACCTATAACCAGTAGCTACAATAAATCAAATAAAATTATTCATCGAACAGAACAATTTCTTATTCAATCTATTAATTCCGGGATTACGCCACAATAAACCCGAAACTGAACTCTATCGATTATAGATATTTACTTACACTCTAATCATTGAGTAAAAGCGTCCATTGATATAATCATTACATACGGATAAATCCTCCATAGACTGTTCGTTTTGATTCGGGATATTTCCGTAAACCCTTCTCAAAAAATCTTATCCTTATTTACCATTAACCTCCTAGTGACCAATTAGTTCACAACTAATATAATATGAACTGGGCCTATCGATCAGTTTCTAGGATTAACAAATAAGGGAACTGTCTGTCTACTCTCCGCATGAAGGAATGGATTCCATATCTGTGAAGTCACAGACTACTCACTCATTCCAGAATAGAGCCAACGAGAAGTGTTCAGATCACATGTATCCAAGTGATCCTTAACTAACACATCAAACCCTACTTTGAACCAAGCAGTAGACTGTGATCACATCAGGATTGAGATTAATCCATATATGATCATCTTGTGATTCGATAAGAATTCTGGATCACGGAATTATATCGATAATTCAAATCAAATCGGTCCACTCCTATATGATAGACATCTTATATAAATGCCCCACTAGGTACCCTATACCGACGGTCCGGATAAGACGGTCACACCGTTAAGTGCTCTGGGCGCATTATTGGAATATTAATCGTGAGACCCATACTCTGATTAAATTCACCACAGACTAACTAGTTTTAAGCATATCATCACTAACTCAATCCTCGTGTGTATGCCATACACTGAGTTATGTGATTACATACCGATATACTTAGGGTTTTCAGAAGCGTATTAATATAAGCATAAATGAAAATATTAAGATGAATTATAAATCCTGTCAAAAAAATTACAGAAATTGTCTTTCGGGCACTACACCTAACAATCTCCCACTTGCACGAAAGGCAAGTGATTAATTGTTTAGAGCATACCCCTTATACACAACATTCTCCCTCTTGCTCTAAAAGCAAATGAGATATACCCATCAATTCTGTACCCACCAAGTGCATCAAACCATTTAGATGTCAAAATAAACTCCGAGTGTGCCACTAGCATGGTCGGTCAGTGACTCGGTGAGTATGCAACATCTAAATGCCACGCGACTTAGTATATTGATCCGTTAGGTTGTCAGCTCGAGACGATCTTTAGGATCGAAACGTCGCCGGTCCATCCAATCAGGTGGTACTCTTCCAATATGCTTTTGTTTGACCTCTAGTGACTATGAAGATCCTTATAAGCTACCTCTCTACTGTTTTCACAATGAAGCGGTATCGGCTTACCAGATCTGGAATTTACTCCCAGATATGGAAGAAAATCCTCAATCTGACTTAAAGTCAGAATCACACGAGTAAACACTGAGCCCGAGATCGACTTAACGATCATCCTTAATCTGACTTAAAGTCAAAATCAGTGGAGTCATTTATATTCATGTTCGCACCCGAATATACTAGCATATTATTCCTCGTTCTCCAAAGATACTTAAGGACGTACTAAACTTGCTATTTAATACTCAAATCTGTTGGACTTCTTTTATGTTTTAGTGATGAGTGCCAGACTAGATGTTATAGATCAAAGGCAAAAAAATGTCTAGATCAAATGTATAGGCTTATTAGATTTTGATCTTCGTATAGGTTTGATCAAACAAGAACTGTAAATGGTCATCTGACTTTCATCAGCAGACCTATCTAGATCAGTAGGGTACCTGAGTTAGTAGACTAGTTTAGGAACCTGCTGAAGACTGAAGGCAGAGATTTCAAACTCAGTTATTGAAGGCTAAGGGATCAAACTTAGTATTTAAAGTCAAGGATATGGAATCAGAATTTAGGAATGTCTGTGATGACCTAAACTGATTGCATATACCTTGTGTACAAGGTCTAAGTTCCACAAGTTAAGTGGTGATTGGAACTTAGTTATATTCAAAATGGTGTAATCTAACTTCATAATAACAAGTTAGATATAAGAGAAGTCAGCTGCAGGATTTTTATAAACAAAGCAACTTTGGATCAGCTGACTGAAATGTATTTCAGCAGACTCACAATCACAGGAACCTGCTGAACACATATTTCGAATTTAATCAACGGTTACATTGGAAGATTAAAGAGAAAAGGACAGATAACAACTCTTGATTTCGTCAACAAATCAATGTCCAAGATTAAAGGGACGTTGGAAAGAAATAGAGCTTTATCCAATGGATACAAGTCAATGGATGGACAGACTGAAAACTGTCAAAAAGCATTCCGACAGTGTTAGTACTATGTACAGGGATAGAAAGCAAGTCAAGATGGGACAAATCTGGAACGGCTATATTTGAATTTCAAACATAAGTCACAAGGATTCCTACCTATAAATAGAGGACTCCTAATTCAGATACGGATGATGAATTTTGAGAGGAAAACAACAGATAATCCTGAGCTTCAGATTCTTATCAAGAAAACACCCTACTGACCCTACTGAACATAAAGATACTGATCTAGTCAAACTCTTCAAGTGTAATCTGTTATCAAGCTACATCAAGTTTACACACTTGAAGACCTCAAGCTGCTGATCATATCATCCTAATCAATCTGCTGAAAGCTGAATCACTTACTTGATTCAAACTTTCTTTTATAAGAAATCTGTTGAAGACAGTGAAGCATCTTTGGGTGTCAAGGACTGTTGTTTGTACTGGAGATGGTGAAGAGGCAATCCTACCCTTCAAGGACCAGTGGAAGACTTTGGAGCAGCAATCCTACCTGTTGCAAGTGTTCAGTTTATGAAGCCATAGTTATTGGTGAAGGACAAACAACTTAGGGAATTTTGTAACTGCTATGTAGAGGATCTCTAGTGAATTACCTCCAACATCACAGGAGAAGAGTGGACTGACAGGATTACACCACCAGGAACCACTATAAAAATTGCTTACTTACTTTCTGCACTTACTTTCTGCATCTAGTACTTTTAGCACATCAATCTACTGAACTAGCAACTGAATCACACACATACACTACTGAGTATCTAATACTTGGTATCATATGTCAAACAACAAGTAATAAGGCTTAATTTAAGTATATTCCGCTGCAACATATTCAGTAAAGTCAATAGTCAACAGACTACTGAGCTATCAGCAGGCTGCTGAAGTTGCTGAGTTTGTTAACTCCAAAAGTTTTAAGTGTTAAGTTTATTCACCCCCTCTAAACTTAACCAAAGCCTTTTCAAGGGACCAACAATTGGTATCCAGAGCAGTGCTTTTGTTCTGAAGTAATCTTACTTGTTGTGCTTGTGAAAATACTTTGAAAACTTTTTCAAGTTTCTGATTTTCAGAGCTTTGCATCATGGATAGCAATCAGTATGCTAGAACAATGTTGATGTGTTCTTTGGATCGTTTTGTTGAGTATAAATTTCGTATGCAGGCTTATCTAGCTGCAACACATGATGAGATGATGGATGTGCTGACTGATGGACCACTGCAAATCATAAAAGCTATAACTGTGGATAATCAAACTCAGTACATTCCAAAGCCAAAAAGAGAATGGAATGCTGAAGATAGAAAAAGAGCAAACCTCAATAATATTGCTATTGATATCATTTACAGAACTTTGGATAGCAATATGTATATGAAGGTGAAAGATTGCCAGACTGCAAAAGAACTTTGGGACAAGTTACAGTTAATTTGTGAAGGCACTGATGCAATCAAGAAGAACAAAATCAGTGTAGCAAAGAAGAAGTTCCAGGAGTTCAAAATGAAACCAAATGAAACTATTGAAAAAATGGAGTCAAGATTCAATGCAATCATGGATGAACTCACCCTACTGTGTGTGAAGTACTCACAAGAAGAAATCAATTAAAAAATCTTGGAAGCATTACCTGCAAAAGAAGTTTGGGAGATGAAGGTGACTGCCATAGAAGAAATGAGAATTCTACATGAAGAGGACACCTTCAAATTGTTCTCAGATCTCAAGGCATATGAATTCAGTAAGCAACTTGTACCTGAGACTGAAAAGGAAGAACCCAAGACCACCGCATTGGTTGCTACACATCAAGAAGAAACATCAGGAGCTCAAGATGATCTACTGGATGAGATGCAAGAGCAAATTGCCCTACTGAGCAAGAAAATCAGAATGATGAAAACTGGAAAGGTTCTCCTAGGAACTTCACAAAGAAATTTAGTGAAAAGAAGAAGGAGGAATCCAAGAAAGATAATGATTACCTGTGCTATCATTGCAAGAAACCAGGACACTTCAAACCAGACCGTCCTGAACTAAAACAGAAAAAGGAACCTGATTATCTTGCTTCAATTGCAAGAAGCCTGGACATTTCAGACCTGATTGTCCAGACCTACTGAAGAGCAAAAGTCAACAAAGAAGATCTGGCAAGAAAGCTGTGGTTGCTTAAGATGAATCAGGATATGAAGTTGAATCAGAAAAGGGAAATGAATCTGATGATACTGCACTTGTTGCTGATATGGTTGATTATGATTTAATGGCAAATATGGATGAAACAGAGGAGGTATACAATTCTGTATCTATTAACACTCCTGCTGGAAGTGATTGTGAATCAACTTGTGATTCAAATCAAAAAAATTCTGACAATGAAGAAAATTTGGATGCCATCCTTAATCAACTGAGGATAATACAATCTGGTTATTTGTGAAGGCTGAAAAAGAAGCTCTTCAAACATAAGTTGAAAAATTAAAAGCTGAATTAAGAATTCTCAAAGTAAAGGAAAAAGAAGTTGGACAGAATCATCATAAGTCTGCTATACATTCAGTAGCTGCTGAATCTGCTTGAACAATCTTGTTCCTCCACTGTATTCAAATCTGGAAAGCCTTATGGTGATAGAATAGGCCTTGAATTTGAAACTCAAAAATCTAATAAGAGTGGATCAAGTAAGGTCACTGAACCTAGTACCAGAATTGGTACTAAGTTTGTGCCTGCACAAGATCCAACTCCCAAAAAGGTTGCTGAGGCAGTAAAGCCTACTGAGAAGACTTCAAGAAAGCAAAATCAGAAGTCAAAAAGGTCAATAGCACCTAACAAAAAGAACAAATCCAAAAATAGGACTGCTGTACCTTCTAGACCTGCTGATAACGGACCTACTACCAAGTCTGCTGGACCACAAAAGGGTAAAAATCAGAGATATTCCAAGGATAAGAATTCTAAACCTAAAAATGTCAATCATTCAAGGGATACTTATCTTAGGGGGAAAGGTAGACTGTTCCCTACTGATGATGATTGGAATATTCCTGCCCCCACTGCTAGAAACAACAAATATAACCATATTGCTAGGGTAAAACCTCAGCAATGCAATCAGCAGAGGACTTATATAAGACCTCAGCAGAGACCTCAGCAGACTCCATACTACAGGGCTGTTCCTAATAGACATAAAACTAATGGTTATGCTAGTGCTTCTAACAAAAGAAATCACTCCAAACAACACTATATACCAAAAGGCCAGAAAGCATTTATGAATCCTACACAACCAATTGTTAGACCTTATGGATGTGTAGAATACATGTATGAACAAAAGTATGACACTTTTTCGAGAAGACCTTATAGAAATTTGCCTAGGGTCATGCTTAACACTGACCATTACGGACCCAAACAGTTTTGGGTACCTACAATGCATTAACTTTGTTTTGTAGGGTGTCTGGTACTTTGACAGTGGATGTTCCAGACATATGACAAAGAGTAAGCACTGTTTGTCAAATTTTGTGGCAAAGGATGGTCCAAGAGTGAATTTTGGCAACAAGAACACACCAGGATATACAAGAGGATATGGCACACTTGTGAGAAATGGATTAACAATCTTGAATGTTGCATATGTGGAAGGACTGGACAACAAACTACTGAGCACTGGACAATTTTGTGACATGGGTTACAAGGTCACTTTTGACAAAGGCACATGTATTGTCATTAGTGAAAGAGATGATCAAGTTGTGTTGGCTGGAAGAAGACAACAAAACATGTATGTTGTGGATTGGTCTACTGCTGTTCCAGAAACTTGCCTGATTGTGCATACCAAGTCAGAACTTAATTGGTTATGGCATAAGAAGTTGAATCATCTAAACTTTGATGATATCAATCAGTTGGTGAAGAAGAAAATGGTGATTTGTTTACCTGAGATCACATTCAAAAAGGATGCTATATGTGATGCCTGTCAGCAAGGTAAATAGACAAAATCAAGCTTCAAGTCAAAAACTAAGCAATCAACAAAAAGAGTTTCGGAGCTGATGCACATGGATCTATTTGGACCAGTAACACCAACAAGTGTAACAGGAAAGAAGTACACTCTAGTAGTTGTGGATGATTATTCAAGATACACTTGGGTAGTATTCATGAACAAGAAAAGTGAAACACTTCAAAAGATGCATGAACATTTGAAGAGATTGCAAAATGAGAAAAGTTTGACAGTAGTGAAGATCAGATCAGACAAGGTACTGAATTTATCAATAAAATTATAAGAGAATATTGTGAGCAGAATGGTGTACTACATCAACTTGCTGCTATTGGTACACCTCAGCAAAATGGGGTTGCTGAAAGAAGAAACATCACTTTGAAAGAAGCAGAAAGGACTATCATTTGTGAAGCATTATTGCCTGAAAGATATTGGGCTTAAGCAGTTAATACCGCATGTTATACACAAAAGAGAACCTCAGTGAACAAGAAGCTGCTGAAGACACCTTATGAGATCTGGAATGGAAGGAAACCTAATATATCTTATTTCCATCCATTTGGAAGCAAATGTTTTACTTTAAATCATAAGGAACAATTGACGACATTCCAACCAAAATCAGATGAAGGAATCTTCTTGGGATATTCTTCTGTCAGCAAGGCATTCAGGGTACTGAACAAAAGGACACTGAAACATGAAGAAACAATACATGTTGTATTTGATGAACCTAAGTCACTGATCTAGAATGTGTTGATGTTTTGGAAAGATTTAATGACTTAAAGGTTTCTGACTCTGTCCCTGCTGAACACCATGCTGGTAATACTTCTGATGCAACAACTGTGGCTGCTCAAGGATCTGTTGAACCCCCTGCAGAAGAAACAGCAGACCCTACTGAAGATGATGTTCCAGAGAATCAATCTAACCAAAATCCACAATGGTTAAGGGATCACCCTGCTGAGCAAGTTATTGGCAATATACAGCAAGGTGTGAGGACTAGAAGACAATTATAAGCAATGTTTACATGTTTTCTATCTCAAATGGAACCTAAATTTGTTGAAGAAGCAATATCAGATCCAGATTGGATAATTGCTATGCAAGAAGAATTGAATGAATTTGAAAGAAATCAAGTTTGGACACTAGTGGAAAGGCCTAATCATGCAAATATAATTGGTACAAAATGGGTATACAGAAACAAATTGGATGAATCTAGTACCATTGTAAGGAATAAGGCTAGACTAGTAGCAAAAGGCTATTCTCAAGCAGAAGGAATAGATTTTGATGAAACATATGCCCCTGTTGCAAGATTGGAAGCAATTTGTTTATTCTTGGGATATGCTGCTTATAAGAACTTCAAGGTATATTAGATGGATGTCAAAAGTGCATTTTTGAATGGCATTCTGGAAGAGGAGGTCTATGTTCAGCAACCTCTTGGTTTTGAAGTTAAAGATAAAGAAGATAAAGTGTACAGACTCAATAAAGCACTTTATGGTTTGAAACAAGCACCAAGAGCATGGTATGAGACTATCTCAATTCTTGGTGGACAATGGTTTTACCAAAGGTACCATTGACAAGACTCTTTTCAGAATCAATGAAGGTGACAGCACCCTGCTAGTACAGATTTATGTTGATGACATAATATTTGGTTCTGAAAATGAATTACTATGTGAAAAGTTTTCTAATCTGATGAAAAGTAAATTCCAAATGAGTATGATGGGTGAAATTAATTACTTCTTAGGATTGCAAGTCAAACAAATAAAAGATGGGATCTTCATTCATCAAACCAAGTATACCAAGGAGCTACTAAAGAAATTTGGTATGGAAAATAGCACCAAAGTATCAACTCCTATGAGTACAAACATTAGATTGGATGAAGACAAGGAAGGAAAAGATGTTGATCAGACTTTATACAGAAGGATGATAGGCAGTCTCCTGTACCTTACTGCCAGCAGACCTGATATATCCTTTGTTGTAGGTGTTTGTACAAAATTTCAATCAAAACCTAAGGAAAGTCATTTAGTTGTAGTCAAAAGAGTTCTCAAGTATCTAAAAGAGACTTTGGATGTAGGAATTTGGTATTCAAAAGATGGAACATTCAAGGTTATATCCTACTCAGATTCTAATTATGCTGGATGCAAGATTGATAGAAAAAGCACCACAGGAACCTGTCAGTTGATGGGAAATAGACTGGTTTCCTGGTTCAGCAAGAAACAGAATTCAATATCAACTTCTACTGCTGAAGCTGAATATATTGCTGCTGGAAGTTGTTGTGCACAAATACTTTGGCTAAGACAGCAATTAAGTGATTATGGAATTAAAAAAAGAGAAATTCCTATAATGTGTGACAACAGAAGTGCAATTGCAATCACAGAAAATCCTGTTTTGCACTCAAGAACCAAGCATATTGATGTGAGACATTATTTTATAAGAGATCATATTGAAAAGAAAGATGTGGTGGTTCTTTACATCCCTACTGAAGATCGACTTGCTGATATTTTCACAAAACTATTGGATAGTGAAAGATTTGCTAAGTTAAGGACAGAACTTGGAATTATAAAAGTTGACTGATACACCTATGATCATCAATGTACTGGAATTCACCAAGTGGATTAGTCTTTGCTATGTTGGGTGAGCTCACTTAGCAGATTAGTCATTGGTATCAACAATTCCATGTACTTATTTATGTTTTGACAATTGAGCAAATGAAGTTGCCAAGGGGATTGGTCTTTGTCAGGTTGGGTGAGCTCACTTGACAGATCAGTCATTGGTATTAAACTTCATCTTGTATATTCAGTTGGACAAAACAAGAAGAATTGAAGATCAGCAAAGTGACTTTGTCAGCAGGCTGCTGACTTCATTGTCAGCAGACTGCTGAGCCAAGTCTGCTGAGGCATACGTTACAGTCAAACTTTAACAAAAGTCAAAAAGCAAAAGACCGGGATATTTATCTTATCTTTATAACCGTAGATACACGATCTAACGGTTACAACTCTTTATGGATAAGTTATGGGCCATATGTCAAGATCTTAGTCATTCCAAATTTAATCGTGGTTAATGCTACAGTACGTGTTCTGACAGTTTCTACCCACCACTCTCTGCTATATATACAGACATATACACAGAGGATACTTACAAATTTTCAGATTGAGTTTCTCTGGATACATACCGTGTGAACACAGATTTGAAAGCTATCTTCTTCATCTTATTCTTAAAAAATGGTAGATAAGGATGATGTTCATATCGGAACAAGCCAAAGTGTGAGAGGCTTTGTTGATGATGCTAACAAAACTGAATTAGCTATCAATATTGGTCATAGAATTAGAAGGTTTGAAGGATTGGAGGATGTACTCAATATCAGATTGGAAAGAATATCATACACAAATGTTGTTAGCTTTCGGAGAAACATTGAGATAAGAGATAACAGAGAGGCATTTACTACAAGAGTGAATGGCCAGGAGATTGAAGTTTCCTCAAACCTGTTGAGGGAAGATTTTGGTATTGGACCTGCAAACAATGCTCCAACTAATCCTGAGGAAATGGGGCTGTCAAGATTGGATTTTGTTGACAGAATAAAGACAAATGATGCTGTCAAATCATCTCTGGGAATCAATATGAAACACATTGGGATGGAATACATTCTGCTGAGCAAAATTATAGCAAAGAACATCTTGGGATTGAGTGGAAGCCTTGACACATTGTCTGGACCCAAGATTGATCTACTGATCATCATATGTAAAAGCATAAAGTTTGATTGGTCTGGGTTCTTTGTCCAATACATGAAGAAAGTGATAACTGATGAAAGAGAAGGGACAAGGAAATCCAAGGCCTTACCTTTGGGTTTGATGATTTAGGCCCTGCTGAATCATTTGGGTATTGCTGATGTTGCACCAGAGAAGATAAACAAATCAAGATACAAGAATGAGATTGGCTATCTCATCCCTGGTTTGGATGATGATGAAGATGTGGATGCTGAAGCCACATAAAGTGATAATGATGGAGATGATGGTGCTGGTGATAAGCAGGTTAAGAAAGTTGTTAAACCTGCTGCACCCACGAAAGTTGCTGAGAAAAAGAAGGCTGCTGACACCAGGAAAATCACAGAAATGTTGCATCCAAGGAAAACAAGGAAGCAGACAGTAGTGACTGTTGAGTCTACTGAGGGTCCGGTTGAAGTTGAAGTTATTGACCTTGCTGAAATTACAAGAAAGAGGAAAGCTGCTGAAGTTGAATCAGAGGAACTTTCCAAGAGGATGAAAGAAATAGCAACGAAAAAGAAACATGGTAAAGGAAAACAGTTTGAGGATTCTGGAGGCTCAAAGGGAAGAAGAAGAAGAAGAGGCTATTGAAGCTGAGCCTTTGAAAATTGTTAGACCTACTGAGACTGGAGAGGTCGTTATTGAACAACCTACTAAAGAAGTTATAGAATCCTCTCCTTCAAAGGCTGCTGAGCCTACTGAAGCTACAAAAGTTGTTATTGAGCAGCTTATTGAAGAACCACAGCAGACCACTGAGTCTGCACCTACTATGGATATTGATATAACTATACAAGACCCTGCAAATTCTGCAATAGTTCAGGGGGAAGAGCAGTCTGCTGCTAACCCTGCTGATGAGCATGTAAGTCAGGGGGAACCCAGTGTTGAGCAGATGGAGGTTGTAGGTACAAATGTACAACCAGAAGAACCTACTGACCTAGAAGCATCTGTTGAAGAAACACTGAATCTACTTGTTGGGACCTTTGGAGGTCAACAAAGTGGACAAACAGCTCCCAGAAAGCCAACCATGCCCTTTGAAAGGAAAGAAAAGAAAAGGAAGTAAGGGTATGTTGATCCTAAACTCCTGCTGGTTGCCAACTACTTTCAATGGAAGTTTGGATATTACAAGAAACAAAAATCAGCAGCAGAGCCTATGACAGACTTTGAGGAGTGGGCTTTTGAAAGGTTAGGAGTGGAGAATTTGTTTGATCTGGTTGATACTTCTTTGCTAGAAATGAGACTGATGGAACTCATTGATGGACAAGGAAAAGAAGAAGGTATCAAATTCAGGGATCCTAGAGATGCACCAGACAGTGATGATTCATCATCTGACTCTGATGATGGTCATCCCCCATATCAAGGAGAGGCCAGTGGTACTGCATTGTTAAATGAACCAAGAGTAGAACAGTCCACTGATGCTAGCAAGTCTGCTGAGGGCCAGCAAACTGGCCAATTGGATGAGGATTTGGAAGATTTAACCATAGATGGTCTAGGAAGTATTAATAAATGATGGGATAAATCTTGGAGGCAACAGACTGGTTGGTATATCAGATACTTTCTTTGTTGTAGAATCTACTGAACATACTGATGATTAGTAGACTGTAGATTTGGATGAGGAGAAGGTTACTGATCATAGTGAGCCTGATATCAGTTCTAAGGATTTAGCTCAGTATCAAGAATGGATTGATACTCAGGACACTCTATTCAAAACTGCTAATACTCTACGAAATATTTCTAATGTTGAAGGGTTTCAAAAAGAAAATATGGTTGAATTCCCTGCAATTCTTGTACAGAGAGTGTTGATCACCGAGGAACAAACAGTGGTAGCACAGAGATTGGACATGGTGATGGGATTTGAGGGATCACCAATACTTGTTGAGGAGGTTCAGGCTGCTGAGAATCAGACAGCACCTGAACAAACGTTGGAACAGGTGCTATAGGTTACTGAGGACCAAACATCACCTAAACAAAGGTTGGAACAGGTGGTACAGGTTGCTGAGGACCAAACAGCACCTGAACAAAGGTTGGAACAGGTGGTACATGTTGCTGAGGATCAAACAGAACCTGGACAAAGGTTGGAACTAACTATGGGTTTGGAGGACACCCCTGCTGTTATTGAAGAACATGCAGCTGTAGTAGAGCCTACTGGAGGAAAGGTCACTGAAGGGAAAGATAGTCAACAGACTGTTGTTATTGATGAGGATGAACAACTGTTGGACTATGACTACAGTGATGAGGAGTTTCAAGTGCCTGAGGAAGAACCTATACATGATGAACCACAATAGGCATTTGTACCACTCTTTGAGGAACCTGCCCTACATCCAATCCTGGTTGAAGAAGGACATGCCCCTGCTGGAAGGGACATGTGTAGAGCCGTGGTTGTCAGCAGACAGATGGCACAATACAGTGTTGAAGAGCCTACTGATGAAGCTGCTGGACATATGGCTGGAGGAATAGCTGGTGGGGCACCAGCACAGGTGATGGATGAGTTGAGGACTGTCAGAAATGACATCACAAGATTAAGGACTCAACTTGACAGACAAGAGCAAAGATTTGAATATTTGCTGAACTTGGTGGAAAATAGAGGAAGAACTACTGAAATTGTTGCTTCCAACATTACTTCCACTCAGTATGCTCTTGCTGATCTTGCCCAAGATGTAAAGGGAATTAAACAGGGCAATACACTGAAGGATAAATTCCTGAAAGATCAATTTACATCCATCCACCAAAAACTTGATAAACTTGTTGAGGCACCAAAGCCTGCTGTGGCTGAACCTGCTGGAACATCTCACCCTACTGGATTGGATTTTAAGCTTACTGAGAGGATCAATCTACTGGAGCAAACAATGGAATGAAGGGTCACTGCAGTTGACACGAGAACTGAAATCGTAAAAGGTCAACTGAATAATCTAGTGATCACACAGGAGAGTGTTCGTGTCCTGTTGTCCTGTTTTGTTGATGATGTCAATAAGGGGGAAGAGAGCCAAACAACAGTAGAAAAAGAGGCTGCTAAGATTTTTGCACAAAAGAGATAGGAAGCTAACACCAATGCATACAGAGAACCTGCACTTGGCAGACTTCCACTGACTGATGATCTTTTCAAGGAATATAAGAAGCTTTACTACAACAAGAATAGACCTTACCATGACAAGGGCTTCCATGAGGGACTCAATTCCTTTTTGGGGCTTAAGTTTTGGGAAGCAAGAGTTAAAGCCTTAAGATCTTCACACAGAGGTGGAAGAGGTGGAAGATGTGGTAGAGGTGGTGGAAGGAGTCTACCTACTACATCAGCTAAAGATTCACTGAATGAATTCAAAGAGTTATACATGCGGTTAGGCTTCACAGTACATCAGATCAACCTTACTCTACCAGAGGCATGGAAATGGTGGAAGGAAGTGAATCCCCATATTGATTTTCCCCTTATTGAAAATCAGTGGACGAGAGAAATGGTAAGAGATATAAGGGAATATCATGAGCAGCAAGAGAAGGAGAGGCAAGAAAGAGACAGAAGAAAACTAGATCAGCATACTTACATCTGTTTTTATTTTTGCTGAATCTAGACTGTAATACTTTTTAAACAAATATGATTATAATGAAAAATGACTGAATTTGTTCTATTTTTGTTTTTACTCTTTTTGCTTTGCTGTAAGGAGGGTATTGGCATCATCACCAAAAAGGGGGAAGTGTTGGACTTATTTTAAGTTTTAGTGATGAGTGCCAGACTAGCTGTTATAGAGCAAAGGCAAAAAGATGTCTAGATCAAATGTATAGGCTTATTAGAGTTTTATCTTTGTATAGGTTTGATCAAACAAGCACTGCAAATGGTCTACTGACTTTCATCAGCAGACCTGTCTAGATCAGTAGGGTACCTAAGTCAGTAGACTAGTTTAGGAACCTACTGAAGACTGAAGGCTGAGGTTTCAAACTCAGTTATTGAAGGCTAAGGGATCAAACTTAGTATTTAAAGTCAAGGATATGGAATCAGAATTTAGGAAAGTCTGGATGACCTAAACTGATTGCATATACCTTGTGTACAAGTTCTAAGTTCCACAAGTTAAGTGGTGATTGGAACTTAGTTATATTCAAAATGGTGTAATCTAACTTCATAATAAAAAGTTAGATATAAGAGAAGTCAGCTACAGGGTTTTTATAAACACAACAACTTTGGATCAGCTGACTGAAATGTATTTCAGCAGACTCACAATCACAGGGACCTGCTGAACACATATTTCGTATTTAATCAAAGGTTATATTGGAAGATTACAAAGAAATGACAGATAACAACTCTTGATTTTGTCAACAAATCAATGGCCAAGATTAAAGGGACGTTGGAAAGAAACAGAGCTTTATCCAATGGATACAAGTCAAAGGATGGACAAACTGAAAACTGTCAAAAAGCATTCCGACAGTGTCAGTACTATGTACAGGGACATAAAGCAAGTCAAGATGGGACAAATCTGGAACGGCTATGTTTGAATTTCAAACATAAGTCACAAGGATTCCTACCTATAAATAGAGGACTCCTAATTCAAATACGGATGATGATTTTTGAGAGAAAAACAACAGATATTCCTGAGCTTCAGATTCTTATCAAGAAAACACCCTGCTGACCCTACTGAACATAAAGCTACTGATCTAGTCAAACTCTTCAAGTGTAATCTGTTATCAAGCTACATCAAGTTTACACATTTGAAGACCTCAAGCTGTGATAGGCCAAACCGAGGTGTCCAATCTAACCGGCACTGTACCGGGTCGATTACAGTCTAGTATGGTGAATCAAGGTCGTATCCACAGGGAACTATCTTGTGAGGTTATACACTAAAAAGCTCATATTAATTCGATCTAGGTCACAAATTGATGAAATGGTAATCAATTGCATAAGTAAAATTCTCGAAATAACAAAGATGATAAAATATAAAAGAAGCAAACCAAGATAATGTGTAGTCTAGCTATCCTCTTGCAATGTCATGGGAATGACTTCCTACCTTCCTACCATTGGTGTTTGAAATTGTGAAAGGGTGCATTCCTAAACAAGCAATTCCCCCTCATACGAGTGAATGAAATTGCTCTCTACCTCCTCCTTGGTCTAGGTGCCCTAAACCTAATGATTCGGTATGCTACGCCCGTGAATGCAATGACAAAGCCAATGATCCCCGTATAAGAAATCGAATGCCTACAAGAGGTCGATTTTACCTTCCAGTTCACCTACCCTCTTCTCACGTCTAACAACTCCGTTCGGTATCCGTTAAACGTGTAAATGCTAACACTAGGCAATTACTCTAATGCAAGCAATCAATACAATACAAGTAGGAAAAGCTTCACAACAATCAAAGCTAGAAACATAAACAATCATTCCCAATCGATCACAAGAGGATAAAATAATACTACCACATAATCTTGGCTAGATAAATCTAGCCACTCATGTCTACAAATATCAACATCTCAAGATTAATATTCATAACCATAAGAACAATTGAAATGAAAATAAAGATTAAGGATTACCAAATCAAGAGTACAAATTCGAGTTGGTGTTCTTCATCCAACTTCCAAAAGCTTCAATGAACTAACACTAGTGTGTTAAATTCAATCTACTAAAAGAGTTAAACTAGAATCCTTAGCTTTTACAATCAAAATCAACGGTTAATTTCTACTAAAATTCGGCTATGGAAGCCAATGGGTGGAGTGGTGCCTGCAAGATGGATAAAAAACTGAAGAAGATGAAGTGTGTTTTGATAATAATGTGAATGGAAGAATAAAAATGATTAATTCTTTGTTGACTCTACACTGGTGACTCAGATCATCCCACCCTTGACTCAGGTCAAGCCCAAAATGCACTAGTGGCGTAGGTCAAGAGATGCTTGGCGTAGGTCAAGGTGTCATTTGTGGTAGTTGGCTGAATTACATCTGCATTAAATGCCCAACTACTCCGTGACTCAGTCATGTGACATGGTGCAGGTCATCAGTGTATAAAATCACAAAATCATTATTTTATTCTCCCGGCTGGCTTGGATTGAACCCTCTAATGTGTATCAAATAATCCTCGTGGGCTAAAATCCTCGCCACAGCACAAAATCATCACAAAAGAATCAAAAGCCACCCTGAGGTCAGAATCCACACTCCCCACCGTGATATCTGTGCTGCAAAATAGACACAAAGATACCACGTGTAAATCTGATAACAAAATCGGCTAATAACTAATATAATACAACTAGAAACACGCTTTTTCTATAAGATCTATGTACACAAAATATGGTTCCCATCATCATTCAAATTGCTCAAGTTGATGTCAAAATATCGCTAATTGCACTAGAAAATGGGGTAAATCATCAGAAATTATATCATCAGGTTGACTTACATCAACCACTCCCCACTTAGCATTTGCTCGTCCTCGAGCAACTAGAGCGATAAGGTTATCTAGAAACACAAAGATACGATCATGCAACATCAAGAATTGAGAATCCAATTAGGCGATGCAACCTATCAGAATCACAAGGATATGTTGTTCACAATCTAAGAAAGTAGTGGAGTGTGTGAGTGAATATTCGTCAAGCTTGTTAACAACTAACGATCATGAAATCATGCAAACCTTGCTCAAAACATGCAACCAAAAGTTTAGGAATGAGATCAATCTCCACTAATGAGGCACTCGGAATCAAGGAACTAGGTCAGGTAGTTGACAAATCGGCTTGTAACGTTCAGGCTAGGGTAGTGGCTAACCGAAAGGGGATAAAAGGATAATCAAAAGAATCGAGCAAGATAGCAAGAATTCTCACCTTCTCCTCCATGGCACCGTTCTTCCAATTAATCACTTCCTACCCTTACATCACTTTGGATCTTACAATTTGCTTCAAAATTGCCCTTAATGACTCATTATTCAAAGATGTATTTACAATTTGTAAGCTTCTCTTGATTTGTTAGAAGCTTTTATTCAACTCCTGAAATATATACAAAATAATAGAGACTTTTTTTTTGTTGAACTAACACTACACCAATGGTTTCCGAACCAACTTCACAAGATGCCATCTCAACGTACTAGCACTTTCATCCAACTCTTAGTCCCAACCAACGCTCTCACAATTACTAAACTCTTGCTATGCTTGCGGGAGGCCAAAGGAATGTAGACCAAAATTTTGGGTAAGGGTCGGATTATAATGAGGCTAAATACGAATGGCTAGTTCGAGTGGGGTCTTACCACTCTACAAGGCTAAGATGGGGACAAAAGGGAAATTCACGTTCAGGAAGGCGATTTGGCTATGGTTGAGTCAAAGAAATGCCAAAAATCGTCATCCCTATTCCGATTCCAATCACCTGTTATTTCGTCTCAAAAGAATAACATTCCTAAATTTACGTTGCAAAATAGAGTATGCATGCACAATTTCATGAAAGGTTGTTTGTTAACACAGAAATCGGAATATACGTGCACCATGGATCACACTACCAACCAAGATTAGTGAATAACATGCACTTATGTTTCGTCAGAGTTACTCGTTTTATTGAAATACTCGTTCCATCAATTAACGGATCGTAATTCATGCCAAAACATAATTTATACAACTCCGAATTCCTCGGAGATGAACAAAGCTAAGCTTTTCTCAAGCAATTAAAGGCATTACCCGTTGTTAGACTAACTGTACTCCCACTCCCCACTTACGAGTCTGCATTATCCTCAATGCGAAGTGAGTAATAAGAATACGGTTAGGGAAACAACGGGGAATCAACATGAGCAAAATGAATGAGATGACCATAAACAAAATTTGGGCAAAATCTGCGCTAAAAGGCCTTTTGGCGCATGCCAAGAACAAAGTGACTCAGGTCAGAGTTACAATGACTCAGGTCAAGGTAGGAGGACTCAGGTCAACAAAAACGACCAAACTCTCTGTATGTGAATAATGATTGTTAGTGTGAGTCAAGGTTCCTTGGCGTGAGTCACGAAATACATACCAAAACATTCAACTCCAAATTTACTAATGCTCAGCCAACTTACCAAAAGATCAACAAAATGACTGCAAATTATCAATAAACGGGCTGCCTCCTGGGAGCGCTGTCGTTTTACGTCGTTGGCTCGACGAGATTATACGGTAGAGATAGTGGAATTATACAGAGTATCTGTTGGACTTATTTCTTAGTTTTAGTGATGAGTGCCAGACTAACTGTTATAGTGCAAAGGCAAAAAGATGTCTAGATCAAATGTATAGGTTTATTAGAGTTTGATCTTTGAATAGGTTTGATCAAACAAGCACTGTAATGGTCAGCAGATTTATATCGGCAGACTGGTCTATATCAGTAGGGTATATAGGTCAGTAGACTAGTCAGGAACCTGCTGAAGACTGAAGGCTGAGGGCTCAAACTCAGTTAATGAAGGCTAAGGGATCAAACTTAGTAATTAAAGTGAAGGATATGGAATCAGAATTTAGGCAAGTCTGTGATGACCTAAACTGATTACATATACCTTGTGTAGAAGGTCTAAGTTCCTTAAGTTGGATGGTGATTGGAACTTAGTTACTTGCAAAAAGGTGTAATCTCACTTCACAAATAAAATTTAGTTAAAAGAAGTCTGCTGCATTGTTTTTTAAACACAACAAATTACAGTTCAGCAGACTGATATGTATTTCAGTAGACTGATGAACCTGCTGATATATATACCTCGATTAATTCAAGATTACATGGATAATGACAGCCAACTACCTCTGATTTATCAAACAAATCAATGGCTGAGATTAAAAAGACGTTGGGATGATTCAGGACTTTATCCAATGGTTACAAGTCAAAGGGTGGACAGACTGCATTCTGTCAAAAAGGATTCTGACACTGTCAGTCCTATGAATAGTGACAGAAAGCAAGTCAAATGGGACAAAACCAGGAACGGTTATATTTGAATTTCAAATACAAGTCACATGCAATCCTACCTATAAATAGAGGACTTTCAACTCAGAAAAAGTGGATGAACTTTAAGAGAAAAATATAAGAGATAATTCTGAGCTGCAAAAACACCCTGCTGAACTTATGGAGCATAAGGCTACTGATCCAGAGAAAATCTTCAAGTGTATTATGTATTCAAGCTGCATCAAGTTTACACACTTGAAGACTGGAAGCTGCTGATTATATCATCCTAATCAAGCGGCTGCAACTGAATCATTTACTTGATTCATTCTTTATTTTATAAAGAACCTGCTGAAGACATTGAAGCATATGTTGGGTGTGAAAGACTGGTGTATATGGTGGAGCTGGTGAAGAGGCAATCCTACCCTTCAAGGACCAGTGGAAGACTTTGGAGCAGCAATCCTACCTGTTCCAAGTGTTCAGTTTGTGAAGGCATAGTTATTGGTGAAAGACAAACAACTTAGGAATCATTGTAATAGCTACATCAAAGATCTCTAGTGAATTACCTCCAACATCACAGGAGAAGAGTGGACTGACAGGATTACACCACCTGGAACCACTATAAAATCTGCCTACTTACTTTCTGCACTTACATTCTACATTTAGTTTACTATACACATCAATCTACTGAATCTCGCAACTGAAATCACACACATACACTACTGAGTATCTAATACTTAGTATCATACTTAACAACAAGTAATAAGGCTTAATTTTTGATATAATTCCACTGCACAAATTTAGTAAACTCAACTGTCAGTAGACTACTGTGTATCAACAGGCTACTGAGGTATCAGCAGACTACTGAGTTATCAGCAGGCTGCTGAAGTTGCTGAATTTGTTAACTCCAAAAAGTTTTAAGTGTTAAGTTTATTCACCCCCCCCCCCCCCCCTCTAAACTTAACCAAAGCCTTTTCAAGGGACCAACAGTATCAAATTGGGACACTACCACAATTTCTCACTTAAGCATGTAGCAAATAAGCACATAAGCCAACCAAGAGATGATGCTTAAGAAATAAATTGGAAGATAGTACCCGGGGTGTGCTAAATTTATAGTCTATAGCTAGACTATGCAATTTTTCAGTCCAATGGGGGGTCTTCGAGGAACAACACCTCCTCCTCTCGCGGTGTGCCCTCTCCTTAAATAAAGTGCTTGACACGATGACCATTTGCTATGAATGTCGTTTTCCCATCATTTAGCTCAACTGCACCCGATTTATACACCTTCGTAACAATGAATGGACCTGTCCACCTCGATTAAGTTTGCCTGGAAACAATTTCAAACATGAGTTATAGAAAAGCACTTTATCATTTACATGGAACTCTCGATTAAAAATCTTCTGGTCATGGAATGACATGGTTTGTTCCTTGAAAATTTGGGCGTTCTCATATGCATCGAGGCGAAACTCGTCAAGCTCGGTGAGTTGGAGCAACCTATGATCACCAACGAGCTGAGGGTCAAAGTTAAGAAACTTTATAGCCCAGTAAGCTCGGTGCTCCAATTCAACAGGCAAATGACAAGACTTGCCAAAAACTAATCTGTATGGTGAACATCCTATTGGTGTTTTAAAAGCGGTGTGGTAGGCCGAAAGTCGCATCGTCAAGCTTCACCGACCAATTCTTACGGTTAGTGTCCACCGTCTTTTCAATAATTTGTTTTACCTCATGGTTTGACACTTCAACCTGCCCACTAGTTTGTGGGTGACACGGTGTGCCGACTTTGTGTCTTACACCATAGTTCTCAAGAAGCTTAGTGAATGGTCGATTGCAAAAGTGTGAGCCACGGTCACTAATGATAGCTCAGGATGTGCCAAATCGAGAAAAAATATTTTTCTTTTAGAATTTTAGCACCACCTTAGAATCATTAGTGGGGTAAGCTTGTGCTTCAAACCATTTTGAAACATAGTCAACCATCACTAAAATGAATTTAGTACCGAATGAATGAGGGAATGGACCCATGAAGTCGATGCCCCATACATCAAATATTTCACATTCCAAGATAGGTTGGAGGGGCATTTCATACCTCTTGGATACATTTCCCCACTTCTGGCATGAAACACAAGACTGTGCAAAACAATGTGCATCTTTGTAAAGAGAGGGCCAATAAAATCCGCATTGTAAAACTTTGTATGCCGTCTTGCATCCTTTGTGATGGCCTCCGGTATCTTGGCCATGGAAAAAGGAGAGTCTGCTTGAGATTTCATTATCGGGAACACATTTTCTTATGATACCATCCGAACACCTCCGAAAAGGTTCGGTCTTTCTCAATAATAAAATTTCAAATCGTGAAAGAATTTCTTCTTCTTTTGCCATGTTCAATTAAGTGGAACATACTCACATGAAAAATAATTCACAATGTTGGCAATCCATTGAGCTCTCCTTCGGTTTTGAACCGGCATGAATAAGTTGCATTGTTGCGGGAGCATCCACCCTCATGAGTTGTTCTTCCGGGAAATAATCATCAATCTCTCTTCGTTTTCCTTCTTCTTCAATGAAATCCAACCGGCTTAAGTGATCCGCCACCACGTTCTCACTACCCTTCTTGTCTTTGATCTCAATATCAAATTCTTGAAGTAGGAGAATCCATCTAAGCAATCTCGGTTTAGCATCTTTCTTGTTTAACAAATATTTCAAAGCAACATGGTCGGTATAGACGATGACCTTAGAACCAACAAGATAAGATCTAAACTTGTCGAGGGCGAATACTATGACAAGTAACTCTTTCTCGGTTGTTGCATACTTGACTTGAGCAGAGTTCAACATGTGAGAAGCATAATAAATGGCCTTGAGTACCTTGCCATGACGTTGGCCAAGCACGGCCCGAAATGCGAGGTCACTTGCATCACACATCAACTCGAAGGGTGTATTCCAATCCAGCGCTACCAGAACGGGTGCGCTAATCAATTTTTGCTTCAAAGTCTTGAAAGCCACCATGCACTTTTCATCAAAATTGAAGGCTGTGAGGCTTGGCAATAGGAGAAAAATTTTCAATAAATCGCCTATAGAAACCAGCATGCCCAAGAAATCCTTTCAACGTCTTCAGATTAACCGGTGGAGGTAACTTCTCAATTACTTCAATTTTTGCTTTGTCTACCTTAATACCATTCTTAGAAATTTTATGGCCTAGCACAATACCTTCTGACACCATAAGATGACACTTCTCCCAATTGAGCACTAAGTTTGTGTCTTCACATTGCTGTAACACACGCTCCAAATGAGAGAGACATTCCTCAAAAGAGTCCCCAAAAACACTGAAATCATCCATGAAGATCTCCAAAAATCTTTTCACCATGTCAGAAAAAAAAATGGCTGTCATGCATCTCTGAAATGTTGCAGGAGCGTTGCATAAACCAAATGGCCTTCTCTTGTATGCAAATGTTCCATAAGGACAAGTGATAGTCGTCTTCTCTCTATCTCCAGCCGCAATGAATATTTGCAAGTAGCCTGAATAACCAACAAGAAAACAATAGAATTTATGCCCACTCAACAACTCCAACATCTGGACAATATACGGAAGAGGATAATGATATTTCTTGGTATGGTCATTGAGTCGTCGAAAATCAATACACATGCGGTAGCTTGTGACTTCCCTTGTTGGTATCCACTCATGTTTATCATTTTCCTTCACGGTAAATGCACCTTTCTTAGGCACGACTTGAGTAGGACTCACCCACTCACTGTCAGATATAGGAAGAATAATACTCATCTCCAATAACTTGATAACCTCTTTCTTGACAACCTCTTGCATATTGGGATTCAAACGACGTTGTGGTTGAACACATGGTTTAGCGTCTTCATTGAGAATAATCTTGTGAACACAGATTTCGGGACTAATTCCCCGAATGTCAGCCACAGTCCAACCAAATGCTCTCTTGTGTTTCCTTAGCATCCTCAATAGAAAATCTTCCTGCACATCGGTTAGTGATGAAGAAATAATAACAGGAAGTAGATTATCATTTTCAAGAAAAGCATATTTCAAGTTAGGAGGTAAAGTTTTCAATTCAAGGTTCCTTGGTGGCTCCTCTATCGAATGTTTCAATAACGGGCCATCATGATCCAATTCTAGATATCGGTGCCACGGTTGTTTGTCAAATACATGGCCGACATCCAGATAAGAAATCACTGCTTGCATTTCCTCATCATCACTCCCACATTCAAATACGGATAAGGTTAGGCACTCTTCAAGCTTATCTTCAAAGACCTGCAAGTTAGCATTTTCCATACAAACACAAGATAGTGCATCAACAAAAGAACATGACTCTCGTGAAATATATGGGTGTTTCATGGCTTTGAAAATATTGAAGGTAACCTCATCTTCATTCACTCTCCAAATCAATTCTCCACGTTGAACATCAATTATAGTCCTTCCCGTGGCTAGGAATGGATGACCGAGAATAAGGGGTGTTGAATACCCTTCTTCCATATCCATAACCACAAAATCAACGGGGAAGTAGAACTTATGAACTTTCACTAACACGTCTTCTATGACTCTCTTAGGACGTTTTATGGACCTATCTGCTAATTGTATAGTCATCTCGGTGTTCTTCAACTTTCCTATTCCAAGTTTGATAAAGTCCTCATATGACATGAGGTTAATGCTAGCACCAAGGTCGCAAAGCACCCTCTTAAACAAAAAGCCCCCAATTTCACACGGGTTAGTAAAACTCCCAGGGTCTTTGAGCTTAGGTGGAAGCTTATGTTGCAACACGGCTGAACATTCCTCATTGAGACAAATGTTCTCATATTCCTCTAACCTCTTCTTGTTAGTGAAAATATCTTTCAAAATTTTACCGTACACTGGCATGTTAGTAAGTTCATCTATGACTGGAAGATTTACATTCAAATGTCTAAATGTGTCAAGGAAGCGAGCATACTTTTTATCTAGCTTCTTCTTCTTAATTTCTTCTCTAGGTGGGTAAGGCAATGACTCAAGATCAATAACTTTAGGTTTAGAGTTCATACCTTCCTTACCTTTGCCGCTTGATGCATCAACGGAAGCTTTCCTCAATGTTTGAGCTGATCGTGGCCTCCATTCGGTATCGGTGTGCACCACCTTCTCTTTACCTTTATTAGAAACTTCCTGCTGAGAATTGGCTTGCGTCAAAGCATCATTGGCGTGCGTCATGTCCTCATTTGAATCAACCTTGACGCACGTCAAGGTCTCCTTGGCGTCCGTCACGGCTTGATTGGCGCAGGTCAATTTTTGCCCAAAACTCTCTGAATGTGAATAGTGACTGTTGGCGCGCGTCAGTGCATCCTTGGCGGGGGTCACTGAGACATGTTCCTTAATAAAGGTCCTCAAATCACTTGATCTCGGATTCTTCAAAATCCTCGGGACTTTCACCCAATCCTCGTCCTTTTTTTCGACATTGACATATTCGTCATTCTGCAAAAACTCATCAACAATTTCCTCCTCCTCTTCACTCAACTCCTTCTCATTTTCGGTGTCATGCAAATCATTTTCAACTTCATTTCGAACTTGATTCTCATGAAATTATCTACTCCCACAAACTCTTCCACTTCGGGTTATGATGGCATTCACTCCCCTCGGGTTTCTTTCAGTGTTACTTGGCAATCCACCCGGTGGTCTGCTAGTGTTCCTCTCACCTTCTCTACTCAAATGCTCTTCCATATTACGCATGGATGCTTCTATATTTTTCATTCTCATATCATGACCGCTCATGGATGTTCTTAAGGTACCCATATCTCTAGTCACTGTACCTATTGAAGACATCATAGATTGCATATTTGTAGCTTGAGTCGAGACAACTCCCATAAGATTCTCCATCATCTTTTCCATTCTCTCTTCCTTTTCCGTAGATGAACTTGAAGTTTGAGTGATTGGAATATTTTGTGTAGGGTGTCGTTGGTAGGAATGTGTGGGTGGTTGTGGAGGTTGGTATGAAGTATGGCCTTGGAAATTTTGGTTTTGAGGGGGGTTGGTGTTGAAGGAAGTCTTTTGTTGAGGGACGAAAGATGATTGCTTGTTCGGGTTGGAAGACCAACGTTGAGTGGTAAAATATCTTTGCAAATTATTGTATGCATTGGAGTAGGCATTATGTAGTGCTCGGTGTTGTTGCATGTAGCTCATTTCTTCATTAGAATAATCACCGGATTCATTCATCTTCAACAGTGCATACTCTTCATTCATCAATTCCCCACTACTCACATTATTGGACATACTTCCTTCCGAATTCTTTCTTACTTTTATCTCATCAACTTTCTTGCTTAAAGAGGCAAATTGGGCCAACACTTCAGTTTGAGCGGTGGCCTCTCCCACAAAAGAAACTCTTCTTGTGCTTGAACCTGTCTCCCACATTCGGTTGTTTTTCGCAATTTTCTCAACCGCATCATATACATCTTGTGCCGCGCTCATCATCAACGTACCATTGCACGCTTGATCAACCTCGGCTCGTGATTCTTTTCTTAGCTTTCGACAGAAAAACTGAATTTGCATGTCTAACGGGTAACCGTGATCCGGACACGCTCTCAACAATCTCTTAAATCTCTCCCATGCGGCCCCAAGTGTTTCATGTTCACCATGCTTGAAACATGCAATTTCAACTTTCAACTCTAAATTACGACCGGGAGTAAAGTATTGTTTCAAGAATTCATTTTGAATTTCCTCCCAACTTGTTAAGGAATGGTGAGGAAGTGACATGAACCAATCATTAGCCTTCCCATCCAAATAAAAAGGAAACATAGACATCCTTGTCAACTCTCGATGCGCTCCTTGACTTTTGGTCGTGTTACAGAATTCCTCAAAGTTGTAAAGGTGATGGTGCGGGTCTTCGTCTTCACGTCCATGAAATTGTGCCCTTGTGCCAACCAATCCAAAGAGATGAGCTTTAACCTCGAAATTTTTTGCTCCGGCATTCGGTAAAAGAATTGGATTGTTGGTCTCATTCCTCCGCATGTCTTGATCACAAAGTTGCCTTGGGTTTGGGGGGTTATTATTGTTGTTGTTCCGGTTATTGCGGTTTTGATGGCGGTTTTGTTGGTTATTGTTTGGTGGTGGCTGTGGTTCATTGGCATTTGGGGGGTTAAGAATGTGTAAGTTCTGGTTTTGTTCTTGGTTTGGGGCGTCCACATGCCTTTGTTCAACTTGTGCATTCAACGTGCCCTCGTCCATCTCTATTCCTTGGGTAGACGATCCTTGCACTAAATCGTTAATTATGAGAGTATATCCCGTCACTATTCGATTTAAAAAAATATATAAATTGTATATAATTCTTTCCTCCCATTGTTTCCTTAACCGTACAACATAAATCTTTAAGAAAAAAAACTATAAACTCTCAAAATCAAAAACTTATCAATCGGCCATAAACCTGTTCTTGAGAAAAAGTCGAGCTACCCTCAAAAAGAAGAAAAAGTCGAGCTAGGGTTGATGTGCGCCACCCGCCACCGATGTTCCCCCACCAGCCACCGATGTTCCCCACCAGCCACCGATGTTCCGCCACTTGCGTCTACTTGCCGGCGCCGCAGTCTGTATCGATTCTTTGCTGATTGAAATGATTCATCATTTCTTGACTTCCCACCGTCGGAATCGATTCTCCTCCGTCTGCAATGATCTGAGGTAGTCTCCTATGATTCTAGGTAATTGGAATCAGATTGTTAGTAGAATGAAGCAAAACATTTAGATGTGTGGCCAATAGGTGCTGTCCCGTCCCATGTATGATTCTTGTTCCCTTGTCCTGACACTTGAATTGTGCTCTTTGTGCTAGAACACTACTACTTATGTTAATGGTTGATCTCTTTTGGCTGTTGTTGAAAATGTGTGTTTTTTTAAATCAGTGGATATTTTCCACTTCTATTTTAGGTGAAGTTTTTCCTTTTAATTAATCCTTGATTTTGTGTTCATCTGGACATTCGATTTTGCACAAGTCAATGGTTGAATATGCGAATAGACAGAGAGATGGTTGAAGAATGTTCATTGTATGTGACACTTGAAAACGTTTTTCTTGAAAGAAAAAAAACGTTTGTGGTCTCCATTTTCGTTACGAGCTCTAGCATTGTAAACTTTTAATGATTGTGAAATAGTTGTACTATGAAAAGCTAAAAAGGGAATGATGCTTAACATTACAGCTGCATTTAAATAGAGTTTAAAGTTGTCTACCTATTTTCCACTCTTTTATTACAATAATATATGGATAACCTATTCCGTCACGTTCGCGGTATTTCTTACCTTTTTCTTTGCAGAAGGCATAAACAAAAATATTGAAGATGCTATCCCCAAAGCCAATAAACTCGGTGTTGAGGTCATTAGCCTTGCTGCATTAAATATGGTGGGCTTGCTTTCTTTTCTTTCTTTCCTACTCATTTGAGAATTACCTTTTCTTTTTGCCCTTTTTCATTTCATAACCATATGTTTTTTAATAGAATGAAGGTTTGAATGGAGGAGGGACACTTTTTGTAAACAAACACCCCGACCTCAAATTACGTGTTATCCATGGAAACATATCGACGGCTGCTGTGATACTAAACGAGATTCCAAAAGATGTCGATGAGGTGTCCATGACAGGTGCAACTTCGAAGCTTGGAAGGGCCATTGCCCCGTGCACAGTGCGTCGAAGGGTCGGGGTTCGGTGAGAAAACATTTCTTTCTTTTTCTCAATAGATTCAAGTATTAAATGTATACCACAAAGTGAGTTCTTTTTGCATGAGGTCTAACAAAAATCTGGATAGTCTTTTCTACCAAATTATTGTTATATGTGAAGCCGAAAGACAATAAAATATCCAATTAAAGAAGGAGAAACTGGAGGAATGTAATCGAATCATGTAAAATCGAATTTGGAACCGCCGGCTACATTCGGGCTTTGAGCAAGTTTGTGGAACTAAATAAATGTTCTTATTTGCGTAGCATTTTCATCTTAATATAATGGATTATTGTGTTAATGTCCTTTAACTAATCGTTCATTTGCTTAGGATTTTCTGAGTAGGTTCTACTTTTCCTTAAGCAGTAGTAGTATTTGTCCTATTTGTCATGATTTAGTGAAAATCACATATCTTTTTTTAGATTTGGACACTGATATAGGCAAAGGATTCTCAATGTTATCAAACTAAATCTAGCTATTGACTTTCTTAATCTGTGGTAGACATGTTATTTTTGTAGACTTGGACAGTGTAATATTTATTGGAAGATGTGTCAATGTTAATTGGGAGATTTTGAGCGGCTTACAAAACTTTATTTCGCAGATGCCAAGTGAGTTATTTGTAGAAGGATTAGTGATTCCTCTGTCTAAAGTGACATGAAGTTTTGGCCTTCCAAAGTGATTCGTAGTCCCGGTGACAAGCCTATGATTGTTGTATACTACAAGGGTGTGGAAAAGCAGTTTGCTACAGGGGAGATTTTGTTTATTGTGCTCAACAAAGTGAAGGAAATTGCTAAGATTAACCTTGTTCGAATGCTGATTTACAATTTCAGGAATCACCACGAATTAAGGTGTTAAAGAGGATGATACTTCTTTCTTTTCACCACGAACTGGGTTGACTTTTCTCATCATTCGATATCACCGGTGACTCCCCATAACGTCTTCTTCCACACCTACCTCAAGACTTCGCCTCAAAGACAACATTGTTGAAAGTAGAAAAGTGCTTAAGATCTCTGTCATTCTCTTCATACCTTCATGATTTCAGTGTTTCCCTCAAGCTTTCAGATGTAAAGATAAATAGAGATTCATGTAAATTAAGTGCAGTTGTAAGAGCTGAGAGAGATGCAGGAGTGATGGAAGTTGATCAGTCCATTAGCCCTTGGGTCAATTCAGTAAAGCCTTCAAAAACTGTAGCCATCACTGACCAAGCCACTGCTCTTGTACAAGCCGGTGTTCCAGTTATCAGGCTCGCCGCTGGAGAACCTGACTTTGCTACCCCTGCTGTGATATCCGATGCTAGAATTAATGCTATACGTGATGGTCACACTAAGCACTCACCAAATTCTGGCACTTTGGAATTGCGCTCGGCTATCTGCCATAAACTAAAAGAGGAGAATGGATTGTTGTACACACCTGAAGAGATTCTCATAAGTAATGGTGCTAAACAGAATATTCTCCAAGCTGTTGTTTCTGTGTGCTCTCTTGGAGATGAGGTTGTAATACCAGCTCCCTTTTGGGTGAGTTATCCAGAAATGGCAAGATTGGCTGATGCTACCCCTGTAATTCTCCCGACTCGGATATCGAAAATTTTCTGTTAGATCCTAAGCTTCGGAGTCGAAACGAGTGAAAAGTCAAGATTGCTCATTCTATGTTCCCCATCAAATCCAACGGGGTCTGTTTATCCACGTAAATTGCTCGAGGATATTGTTTGAGATTGTGGCTAGATATCCTAGGCTCTTGGTGTTGTCTCGATGAAATATATGAACACATCATTTATTCTCCGCTACCCACACAAGTTTTGCTTCTTTACCGGGCATGTGGGATCGAACTTTGATTTGTGAATGGATTTTCAAAGGCCTTCGCCATGACCGGTTGGAGATTTGGATATCTTGTTGGTGAAACTTTGTTTCTCCAAAGCCGAGTGACTTCGGTGCTAGCACTATATCCCGAAGGCGGGTGTTGCTTGCCTTAGGGCTTGGCCATGCCGGCGGAGAAGCTGTTTCAACTATGGTTAAGGCATTCCGTGAACAAAGAGATTTTTTGGTGCAAAGTTTTAGGGAACTAGATGGAGTCAAAATATCTGAACCTAAGGGTGCTTTTTATCTCTTCATCGATGTCAGTTGTTATTATGGAGTGCCGGTGGATGGTTTTGGTGTCATAAGCGGTTCAAAGTCCTTGTATCGATATACGCTAGACAAGGCTCAAGTAGCACTTGTACACAGGGGATGCATTTGAGATGACGGATGCATTCGTATTTCATATGCGGCGTCTCTTCCCACGTTGCGGGCGTACATGTTGAGAAGATAAAGAAAGCACTCGAGCCTCTACGTGCTCTTGTCCCCCGGTGAATTCCATTCCTCGAACCGATGTACTAATAATATATATATATATATATATATATATATATATATATATATATATATATATATATATATATATATATATATATATATGCATTGAATCCAAGTTTTCATCTTACTTTTTTTCCTGTTCATGTGAGTTGCAATGAAGTTCACGAATCAGTCGATTTTCATTGTATAATAGCAAAATTATTTTGGAGCCACCAGTATAGAATCTTGTTTTCTTTTTTTTTTATGAATGTTGTTTACATGCTTGTAATGGAAGCAAACGATTTACGTACCGGACCCGAATCTACTTATTGGGAATAAAGGTTGACCATTGGTGGTGTTGGCGTTTTCATTGTTATTGGTTTTTATTCAGGAAAAACACCATTCTTCAATGGTGATCTTGAGTTGCATTTACTTATGAAATGAACTTTTTTGATTGATCAATAAAATGATTTGTATTTATAATGTGGTCTTTATTAACTACTGACAAGAAGTTTTTTTTTTGTGGAAGATTCAATCACAAAGAAAGAGGAAAAATAACAACGGATTTGCTTTGGGATGCACCAATTCCTGAATTTGACATGTTTATTGAGGTGAGTTCAAGATTCTGTATTTCGTGACATTGTTATAACTGCAATCAAGTATGAGCATGTTTCATTTCGTTAAAATAATGGATCCGTTAGTACCGAAGGTTAATATGTTTTGTGTCTGGCTTGATTTATATCTATTTTGTATGCTTTGCTAAGTTTAAATAATTCCTTCTTACAATCTGAATCAATCGATTAAAAATATTTGTTTTGTTGTCTGTTTAAATTGTTCAAGTCTACCTGCTACTTGAGATTTTAGTAACATGTTCAGTTTTGAGGTAAATCTAAGTTGGCATCAAGTCCTATTCTCTATGTGACTGGTCTTGTATTATTCCAGGTCATTGCTTTAATCAGATATGCTTGGAACATGATCTGTTATGCAAGAATCTAAGTTTTCTGATTGCATCAGGTTTGTGCATCACTTTTAGACTTTCTATGTGCTTACATTTGTTTGCTTCATCCTGAATATGCGTCAGTGTGCTTATCTATGATGAAGTCTATGTGACATACTATATGGGAATATGCATCAGGTTTGTGCATCACTTTGGTTTCATATTATACTTTAGTTAACAATGCTATTAAGGCTTATTATGAACTTAATAAACATACTTAAACACAATGCCGGCCCTTGCCTTCGGCAATGTAGACAATGGCCTTAGGCCTACCAACTTTTTTATCTTTTTTCTTTTTCTGGAGCAGTCAGTGTTAAACATAAAACAGGAAAATGGAGGGTAAACAACTTTCCACTGAAACAAACTCCACCTCTCTCAAGCACACATTCGCTGCATCGTCAAACTAGGTAAACAGATATCAGTGTTGCTATTTCATACTTGATTTCTTTTAACTTTATTCAATCCTATTATGATTCAGCCGGATACCTTGATAACTCGTATTCGAGAAAGACACTTGAAAACGGCATTCAGTCTAAATCCTTTTACTTGATGACTTCATGAAAAAATGTTGTTGAGTCACTTTTGCAATCAATATGTAGGTGCATTTCTACATCATTTTGTTTACTGAATCTGGCTCTTTTTATAGCTTAAGTTGTTGTTTTGTCATTTGATTTATTTGCATTTTCCTGCTTGAATTTGATGCCACACCATTGCCATAAACTTTATATAAAGTTTGAAGCAATCATTTAGCTTGAACAGGGTTGTTTACTTTTGTTGTGAAAGATCAGAACTTACCTCGAATATTATTTATACGCTCAATAATCTTGTGCCTTTTGACTTTTTTTTTGCTAGCTAAATATTGTTTTTTGATAGTTTAAGTTGGAGAAGTGCTTGTTTTTACTGTTTTTATTTGCTTGGCACATCATTTTTGTTTGCTGTGTGATTTTTTGTTATTTGGTTGAGCCATTTCCCAGCTTTCACATATTATTTTGAAGTTATGTACAATTTTTTGTGTTACTATAAAGCAGTGATACTTGGTGGCTAACACAACATTTCGTTGAAAGGAAAGAAAGCGTCGGCCTAACATCCGCGGTAAAAGAAATGGAAAAGGCGATAGTCATCGAGCACGGACTTGGAGAGTAAATTTGAAGTTCATGATCTTGTATTATTTTGGTCAGTACAATGCTGCTATAGCTTTCATTTAACATGTTATCATTTAATGTGCTTTCATTTTTATTGGGTGTTTTCCATTGTTATTATACTTATACATAGCATCTTTTTTTTTATTTAGTTGTGTGCACATGCCTGGTATTATTGTTTTGTTCTAGAATAATGGTTGGAAAATAGTAGAAGATGTCCTATGATAACATGGGTATGGTGGGACTTAAGATACGTATTTATGATGTTTTCTTGTAAAAAATTAGTTATTCTAGTGATTCAAGAATTTTGTTATTTTTGCTTATGAACTGTTTTTAAATATTTGACGACTCATATTTCATTTAGTGATGTGTTTTATTTTGATTGATTGTGATGGGATGTGTCATCATTGAATCACGATTTAGTGATGGTTAGGTTTACATACAATGAGGGTATAAACTATCATTTCAAATATTTGACGTGGGGAAATCTGGTCATTAAAAGACACTTTCTTCGTCGTGAAAGACTTTCAATGACGGGAAATTTACCCTCGTCGACCCTCATTCTTCTTTCTATATAAAGGTCAATAACGAGAGTAAACGAACCCGTCATTATTGATAGCTTTTTAATGAGAGTAAAATACCTCTCGCTAATGAGAAATATCAATAGTGACGGGATCGTTTTACTCTCATTATTGACCTTTATATAGAGAAGCAGTAACGAGGGGCGACGAGAGTAAATTTCCCGTCATTAAAAGTCTTTAATGAGGGGAAAGTGACTTTTAATGTCCGGATTTCCCCTCGTTAAAACTCAATTTTCTTGTAGTGTTGGGAAGAATTTCCACTAAGTTCCAACCCACGACGAGCTTGACCAACTTTGTTCTCGGCTACTCGTTCCCTAATATACGTGTTGATATCCGGGATGACAGGAGTAAGTGGTTCCTTACCACGTCGCGTTTTGGTCATCCACTACAAGGCAGAAACAACAATAGCACAGTAAAATAACACTTGGTGACTCACCAAACGGTAAGCACCAAAGAAGTAAAGTAGAAGTAAGGTTAGAAAAGTCCGACCTATTCTCGAAAATTTTAAAACTAATACAAGTAAAAACCGTTACTCAAGATAATTCCCCGGCAACGGCGCCATACAAGCTTGACAGGCCAAACAGAGGTGTCCAATCTAACCGGCAGTGTACCGGGTCGATTGCAGTCTAGTATGGTGAATCAAGGTCGTATCCACAGGGAACTATCTTGTGAGGTTATACACTAAAAATCTCATATTAATTCGATCTAGGTCACAAATTGATGAAATGGTAATCAATTGCATAAGTAAAATGCTCGAAATAACAAAGATGATAAAATATAAGAAGCTAACCAAGATAACGTGTAGTCTAGCTATCCTATTGCAATGTCATGGGAATGACTTCCTACCTTCCTACCATTGGTGTTTGAATTTGTGAAACGGTGCATTCCTAAACAAGCAATTCCCCCTCATACGAGTGAATGAAATTGCTCACTACCTCCTCATTGGTCTAGGTGCCCTAAACCTAATGATTCGGTATGATCGCCCGTGAATGCAAAGACAAAGCCAATGATCCCCGGATAAGAAATCGAATGCCTACAAGAGGTCGATTTTACCTTCCGGTTCACCTACCCTCTTCTCACGTCTAACATCTCCGTTCGGTATCCGTTAAACGTGTAAATGCTAACACTAGGCAATTACTCTAACGCAAGCAATCAATACAATACACGTAGGAAAAGCTTCACAACAATCAAAGCTAGCAACATAAACAATCATTCCCAATCGATCACAAGAGGATAAACTAATACTACCAAATAATATTGGCTAGATAAATCTAGCCACTCATGTCTACAAATATCAACATCTCAAGATTAATATTCATAACCATAAGAACAATTGAAATGAAAATAAAGATTAAGGATTACCAAATCAAGAGTACAAATTCGAGTTGGTGTTCTTCATCCAACTTCCAAAAGTGTCAATGAACTAACACTAGTGTGTTAAATTCAATCTACTAAAAGAGTTAAACTAGAATCCTTAGCTTTTACAATCAAAATCAACGGTTAATTTCTACTAAAATTCGGCTATGGAAGCCAAGGGGTGGAGTGGTGCCTGCAAGATGGATAAAAAACTGAAGAAGATGAAGTGTGTTTTGATAATAATATGAATGGAAGAATAAAAAGGATTAATTCTTTGTTGACTCTGCACTGGTGACTCAGGCCATCCTACCCTTGACTCAGGTCAAGCCCAAAATGCACTAGTGGCGAAGGTCAAGAGATGCTTGGCGTAGGTCAATGTGTCATTTGTGGTAGTTGGCTGAATGACATCTGCATTAAATGCCCAACTACTCCATGACTCAGGTCATGTGACATGGCGCAGGTCATCAGTGTATAAAATCACAAAATCATAATTTTATTCTCCCGGCTGGCTTGGATTGAACCCTCTAATGTGTATCAAATAATCCTCGTGGGATGAAATCCTCGCCACACCACAAAATCATCACAAAAGAATCAAAAGCCACATTGAGGTCATAATCCACACTCCCCACCGTGATATCTGTGTTGCAAAATAGACACAAAGATACCACATGTAAATCTGATAACAAAATCGGCTAATAACTAATATGATACAACTAGAAACACGGTTTTTCTGCAAGATCTAGGTACACAAAATATGGTTCCCATCATCATTCAAATTGCTCAAGTTGATGTCAAAATATCGCTAATTGTTCTAGAAAATGGGGTAAATCATCGGAAATTATATCATCAGGTTGACTTGCATCAAGCTGCTGATCATATCATCCTGATCAAGCTGCTGAAAGCTGAATCACTTACTTGATTCAAACTTTCTTTTATAAGAAATCTGCTGAAGACAGTGAAGCATCTTTGGGTATCAAGGACTGTTTTTTGTGGTGGAGCTAGTGAAGAGGCAATCCTACCCTTCAAGGACAAGTGGAAGACTTTGGAGCAGCAATCCTACATGTTCCAAGGGTTCAATTTGTGAAGCCATAGTTATTGGTGATGGACAAACAACTTAGGGATTTTTGTAACTGCTACCTCAAGGATCTCTAGTGAATTACCTCCAACATCACAGGAGAAGAGTGGACTGACAGGATTACACCACCTGGAACTACTATAAAAATTGCCTACCTACTTTCTGCACTTACTTTCGGCATCTAGTACTTTTAGCACATCAATCTACTGAACTAGCAACTGAATCACACACATACACTACTGAGTATCTAATACTTGGTATCATATTTCAAAAAACAAGTAATAAGGCTTAATTTAAATATATTCCGCTGCAACAAATTCAGTAAAGTCAATAGTCGACGGACTGCGAGTGTCGATCGAGTTATCGCCAGTGCCGTCTGAAGTTCTTGAGTTTGTTAACTCCAAAAGTTTTAAGTGTTAAGTTTATTCACACCCCCCCCCCTCTAAACTTAACTTGTAATTACCTGAATTTCTCTTATCAAAAGAGAGTCTATCCTATTTTCTATTCATCCTCAGGTTTAGAGAAGCATTCCATGAGAGGTAGGGTAGGACTACTTCGTTGAATGTTGCATACCGATATGTAAAATCATCTTAACCATTAGGATAGATGGGATTGCCAGTGACATATTCTCTTGAATTCGACCGAATCGAATCCTTTAGAATGTAGTCCGATTCTTTCATAAAGAGAATCTTGGCATGTCAGTTTCCGACTCTAGATAACCCATGTTGTTTCCAACTGTTTCAGTGTTACCATTCATGAACACTAATGTATTTACTACTTTACCAATACAGACATCCAGTCTATGAAAGACTTATCAATATTCTGGTCAAGTCCACATACTTGAAATATGTGACTTTTAAATGACCTAGAGGTTTGCTTTGATCCTTAAAGGATATAAGCCTTGGTTCCTGAATCAATTTAGATTCCGTTTGATTGGCAAGAAAGTCTCAGGGAGTTACCCCTATTTCCTGCTTTCTAACAAAATCATGCATTTATTCTTAGCTAAAACCCTTATGTTCCAATGAATTCAGATTCCGTTTGTTCGGCAAGAAAGTCTTAGGGAATCACCCATATTTTCTGCTTTCTTACGGAATCAAACAAGACCGAGTGGTGAGAGAGTTCACAGTCTGATTAACTCTCTACTTGTTAAGGAATCACCCCTATACCACATAGCTTTGTACCGAAAGTTAAACTTTATATTCATTCGACTCTTATCATATGGATCTAATTACTCCCACTGGGCCTGAGACACTCAGGTGGTTCTACTAGAGTGTGAACATAACTAGAGTACCAAAACTCTATTCACAAGGTTATGGCTTTTAAACCAACCTCTATTGATCAGAATCCTATACAGCCTGCAAGGAACCATAGGTTATCAATCACCTCTGTAAACTACAAAGTCTTCAGAAAACCACAATAGGTAATGGTTAAACCATACTCTTATTGCTTTCTTGGTGGATCGATATTCTGATCTAGTAGTAATTATCAGTGTTATCACCAACAACCAATGTTGGACGTGGTCTGATCTAATTCAGTTAGTAACTACCTTGAGTAACCGTACTCCAAAGTTCAAGGTTGTTATTCATAGACCCTTTCAGAAGGGGTTTTGACAGTATAACCATCACTTTCTGATCTTAATAATCATACAACCAACCTTTACACAACGTATAAGATATTGCACGAACAGTCATCATCTGAACGTGTACACAAAATTTCTAGTCCTACCTTCAAGCACTAAGTGCTAAATGCCTATATTGACGGAAGTGGGGTGAACCAAATTCACTCGTTATCCACAAATTTGTAAGCATCTTCTAGGTAGACTTCTCGGTTTTACATGATAGTGTAAACCGTTATTTCGCAATCAATATCTTAAATGAGTTAAGAGTGTATTGTAGCACATTAATAACTATATGAGGCAAATTCATGGTGTTATCCCTCAGTGGATAAATTCCACTGGGAGGCAATCCGAGCATCAGTCCCAAGACTATGCTATGGCCTATTACTGAGCATGGAATACTTTATCTCTGGTGAAATCAGAGACACCTCCAAATATTTTAGATAATCTTACTGGTGTTTCAAGTAGTTGTCTGACGAGATGTCACTACTCAGAAGCTCCTTCTAACTTGTATCTTTCACAAGACCCCGAAGGTCATTATGAACAAGCTATGTTACTTCTTTAAATCTATTACCCTTTCCCGATTGAAAGGAAGCTTAGTCATTGTTCTTTTTGAGACAAGTTTCCTAGACTGGGAGATAGGAATCACCCTAAGCCAGTCTTCAGATCTTGTCTTTAGGAAATATGCACTAATTAATAGAGTATGAAGAAGTGTTCATCTAAATACGGAAACATTTTTCCTTTAATAGTTTAAGATGTGTTACATATACCTTTTCAGCGTTTCTTAGTGGTTCTGACTTTATCAAACAAAAGTCCGAGTCTTGGATTCGTGCTAAAAATGCCATATTCACTTTTTAAAAGACAAACAAATTATCGAATTGAATGTGAATCCATTTGTTCCCAAGAATCGGAAAATAGAAATAAATTTTCTGTGATATTCAAGGATTGAATCCGAAATTCATTTCCTTATATCACTCCCACTATTCTAACTGAAATAACTGTCCGTTGTCTACTCTATTTATCATTTACTGCATAGCTACCTTGTTCTTCCAAAGAACTTATCTTTCGAGGAAATCGTTAGGGATGCATTGGTCAGTGATCCAAAATCACCTTCCTTGTCCTCTGATTTTCTATTTATTAATATTCCGGTTTAGCCTTAAAACTACTTAGTTTAGATGACTAACACGTATAGACATTCTTTCCCATTCTTGACTTTCCTTATATGGAAACAGTCTTGAACTAGCAGTTCATTTGAGTAGACACTACTCGTGAACTGTGGGATGTCTAATGATAGTGTTACTCGTTTGGACTATTTGATTTTTCTAATAAATCAACAAATCATAAGGTTAAAGCTCCCACTAGTTTATCGGTTCCAAATACCGTCTAACTAGCAATGCTTTATTTTTGATTTTTTAGAGATTAGAAAATCACTAGAACTAAGCTCCCACTAGTTTATTGGTTCCAAATACCGCCAAACTAGTAATGCTTTGTTCATATTTTTCCAGGAATGGAAAAAACTCTTGTGCAGTCTCTTACACATTTCTAATGATTCAGAAAAACTACAAATCATAAGATAAAGCTCCCACTAGTTTATCGGCTTCAAATACCGTCTAACTAGAAACACTTTATTTATGATTTTCCAATTTTTCAATTAGAAATTTCTTGTGTGATTACTCACACAATTAAAATTCACTAATAGAATTTTAAATAGTCCTACATCAACTTTGAACTAAGTGCGTCTCTCGTTCAAAACGAGTGACAACAGTGACATACCTATACTATGTCACTTAAGATTTAAAGGCTCAAGAGGAATATATGTTCCGAAATTTAATTGCATTCTTCGAGGAGTACAACGTTCTTGTTACTTTCCACTTTTAACGAAGTCATTACAATAGCAGTTTAGTAGCCTAGAGATGATAGGTGCATACAAAATTGATAGAAAAAATTCATACATACACGACTAGATAAATTTTAGGAATTATAAACTGTAAAAGTCTATCCTACCATTCCAAGGATTTAACCTCACATCATACCGCCTCCTAGGGGGTCGGTATCAGCACGATGACGGTTAAACTGAGACAATCTCTCTCGATGATTAAACTCTGAGAATCAAACATCTCATGGGAATCGTACATCCCATACTTTAATCGTCGATTACCTTCCTTTTTCAGCCAAGATATTTCCTAAAATATCCTGTTGAGTGTGACCTAATATATCAGACCTTTAAGTACGCCCCAAGTATGCCTATGTAGGGCAGGTCAATGACCCGGCGAGTCCTCAAGATCCTATTCTTTCAGAGACCAAGCTTTGAATTTTGATAGCGGTGAACACCATCCGAAGGGGGCCGAAATCAAAGCGGCACGAGGCATCACCATTCTCTCACTTGCTTGAATCTATAGTAGTGGCCGTGGGGTCGGCTGTCGCCTTCCCGCTCCCACTCAATATTTTGGAAAAAGTGGTGGGTTTACTGATCGCTGTTTTGGACTTGACAATATTTTAAGAAACAACAAATCATGTACCCGAATGGTGTCGGTAATATAGGCAAGCCTACCCGTCTTATTCGTTGGAACATATGTGACTGTCGGTCAGATCCGGCTAAGGGAAGCCCTGTTTAGCCGCAAAGGCTTGTCGGATATGCTATGTTTTGCAGAACCCCCGTGCAAACTTCACACGTGGTGGGTGAATCGATCGAGCCATAGCACAGTTGAACTTACCCAACCATGGTTAGATCATTTCCGAACCCATGTATCTTGATTTTCTGATTTCTTAAATTGTCAAACTTTCCCATAGACACTACGGAACAAACCCGCAATCTCGTTCCGGTTTAAGGTGGGATTCACCGAGAATCCATCACCGAAAACTCAACGATTGACAAAACCCTGTTCCTCGGTTCTATAATTACTTTTTAATTAATTAATTTCCACAAAAATTAATTAAAAAATTAAACTAATTAATCGAGTTGAATACATGCCTACTTAATTATCCAGAATTAAATAGCTACATGTATGCATATGGAGTGGAATTAATGATATGATGCATGTCATGGCAATTTTCCGGTTATACACATAAATACGATCATACACGCAATTACGGAAAATAAACACCGAGATGGATCGTTGGTACCCCCGTATCTAACCTATCAAACAGAAGAAAAAAAAACCCTAACTAGAGTTTACTATTTTCTAATCTGCTGCTGATCCGTTTTATCGAAGATCGGACATCCAAACGAACTTTGATCGTCACGAAACTTTATGGACCTGTTCTTCACTCCTCCTACTTCAATCTGAACGGTCGGATCTTCGTTTCAATGGTCTAATCTCTTCCAGAAATTCGACGAACTAACAGCTGGGGCTGCTGTGCTTTTATGACACAGCAGCCACTATATTGCAACGATTGGACTTTGAGATGGACTCCGATCGACACGACATTTTGAGGGCCTGTTCTTCAACTTTTATTCTTCATTTTGACCGGAGCGATTGTCGTTTCAACGGCTCAATCTCCGGGAATAAATAAAAAATCGAACAGAAACAAAACAGATCTACTTCTAGGAAACTAAAAATCACAACTTCAAATAAATTACATAATTTCCTATACTCATATAAACGAATTTATACGAGTTTACAATAGATCTAATGAGTAAACAATACCAACCCCAATCTATCTCTTCAACCACAACATATCAAAGCATTCATCATCATGATTTTCAAAAAAAACGAAAAAACAATGCAATCTAAACATGCAATTTCACTCCTAGATCTATCAATTATATACTTTAATTTATAGATCGGAGGCTCTGCTACCACTAGTTGGATGTAATATCGCCGGACGGATCTAGATCCGCCCGATTACGCAGCGGAATAAGAAGGATCATGATCAATACAAATTAAAACATATAAATAAATAGATCTAAACTACAAGAAGGTTAGATCTACTTACCAATAAAAAGATTAGATCCGAAGATTGAGAAGCCGAGATCCAAATAGTTGAGATGCCACAGTCTTCCGATTTGTATCTCCAAGCAACAACCGGTGGATGTTGATCCTTGATGCTTGACCTCCTTGATATGCTACCCGGAAAATCCCGCAGATTTTCCCAACTCTAAACCCTAAGCTTGGCCGAAAATTCCTAGCTTATTTTGTGTGTATGTATGCGTGTATATGTGTTGATCAAAAGGCTTATGAGAACTCTCTTTATATAGGAGAGAAATCATTGTCCTCCAAAGATTTAATAATTAATACAAAATCAATTATAATAATCCTTTTCCATAAAAGATACTCCTAGAATAATCTAGAACAAATCTAGATTATTTAAGGATCAATCTAATATATTATCCTTAATTAATTATTTAACAAATAAACAATTAATCACATGACATGTAATTATCCAAGAAAACTAATTTCTCTCTAATTACAACATGTATAACACGCCTATTAACCCTAAAAATAGGGTTTCACACGCCACACTCAATTATGGGTCGAGTCCACGAAAAATGTCTTTTCCATGTATTTAATTATTTAGCCCAATAAATAATTATTCGCACATCTATTAAATAGTCCAACTAATTAATTATTATTGAGGCCCAAAGTCAAGAAACATATGCATGTTAGGAGCCACATCGGGGACCATAGAACTATAACCAGTAGCTACAATAAATTAAATAAAATTATTAATCGAACTGAACAATTCTTATTCAATCTATTAAATCCAGGATTACGCCACCATAAATCCGAAACTGAACTCTATCGATTATAGATATATACTTACACTCTAATCATTGAGTAAAAGCGTCCATTGATATAATCGTTACATACGGATAAATCCTCCATAGACTGTTCGTTTTGATTCGGGATATTTCCATAAACCCTTCTCAAAACATATTATCCTTATTTACAATTAACCCCCTAGTGATCAATTAGTTCACAACTAATATAATATGAACTGGGCCCATCGATCAGTTTCTAGGATTAACAAATAAGGGAACTGTCTGTGTACTTCCCGCAGGAAGGAATGGATTCCATATCTATGAAGTCACAGACTACTCACTCATTCCAAAATAGAGCCAATAGGAAGTGTTCAGATCACATGTATCCAAGTGATCCTTAACTAACATATCAAACCCTACTTTGAACCAAGCGTAGACTGTGATAACATCAGGATTTAGATTAATCCATATATGATCATCTTGTGATTCGATAAAATTTCACGATCACGGAATTATATCGAGATTTCAAATCAAATCGGTCCAGTCCTATATGATAGACATCATATATAAATGCCCCACTTGGTACCTTATACCGACAGTCCAGATAAGACTGTCACACCATTAAGTGTTCTGGGCACATTATTGGTATATTAATCATGAGACCCATACTCTGAATAAATTCACCACGGACTAACTAGTTTTAAGCATATCATCACTAACTCAATCCTCGTGTGTATGCCATACACTGAGTTATGTGATTACATACCGATATACTTAGGGTTTTCAGCAGTGTATTAATATAAGCATAAATGCAAATATTAAGATGAATTATAAATCCTGTCAAAAAAAATTACAGAAATTGTCTTTCGGGCACTACACCCAACATACCTTTCCCAATATATACAAACATTTACACAGAGAAGATGCTTACACCTTCAGATCCGTTTTCTGAGAATACACCGTGTGAACACAGATTTGCAAGTTCCCTTTTTCAACTTTTTAAAATTTCTTCAATGGCGGATAAAAGTGATGTGCACATTGGAACGAGCCAAAGTGTTAGAGGGTTCGTTGTTTATGCTAACAAGACTGAGTTGGCTATCAATATTGATAGAAGAATCAGAAGATATGAAGGACTAGAGGATGTTCTAAATCAGAGATTGGAAAGCATCTCATACACTAAAGTTGTTAATTTCTGGAGATATATAGTGATTAGAGATGATACAGATGTTAAATGTAATATCCTCGGATCAATCATAGATTGACCCGATTACGCAGCGGAAGTATCAGATCTAGATCTAAACGTATACAAAACACATGAAAATTAAATCTAAACTACAACGGGGTTTAGGAGCCAACCTTTTTATGGCGCTTAACTCCAAGAACAATAAATCTCCAAGAACACGTGTATTGAGAAGCCACAGCCTTCCAACGTGTGTCTCCCAACAACATCAGGTGGATGGTGTTTCCCGCCGCCGGACCTCCTTGATATGCTACCGGAATAATCCCGAAGATTATCCCAACTCGAAACCCGAAGTACTTGGTCGAAATATCAACCTAAGCACTTATCTGTATGGCGTGTTTTTTTGTATGTCAAAAGGTTTGGGAGAACTCTCTTTATATAGGAGAGTAATCCTTGTCCACCAAGGATTTATTTAATTAATACAAAATCAATTGAAATAATCCTTTTCCTAAAAAGATATATTTAGAATATTCCAAAATAAATAAGAATATATAAAAGATATTCTTTTCCTTAAATTATTTAATAAATAAATAATTTAATGATATGTCTTATTATTAATTTAGGAAAAGCCACACGAATTTTTACACAATATTCGGCCAAGTCCACAATTCATGTATTTAATTATCTAGTCCAACTAAACAATTAATCCACATATCAAATTAAATAACCTAATCCACTATTTAATTATAATTCAGGTGAAACGACGAGAAAACGTATATGCTATAATAGGAGCCACGTCGGGGACCATGGACCTATATTCAGTAGCTACAATAAATTTAACAAAATTATTCGTCAGACCGAACAATTATATTCAATCTATTAATTCCGGGATTACACCACAATAAACCCGAAACTAAAGTCTATCGAATATAGATAACTTACACTCAATTTATGAGTCGAAAGTGTCCACTGATATAATCATTACATACGGATAAATCCTCCATAGACTGTTCACTTTGATTCGGTATATTTCCGTAAACCCTTCTCGAAACATATTATCCTTATTTACCATTAACCCCCTAGTGATCAATTAGTTCATAACTAATATAATATGAACTCGGCCGATTGATCAGTTTCTAGGGTTAACAAATAAGGGAACTGTCTGTGTACTTCCCGATGGAAGGAATGGATTCCGTATCTGTGATAACACAGACTACTCACTCATTCTAGAATAGAGCCAACGAGAAGTGTTGGACAACATACTAAGAAGTGATCCTTACTAAAACATCAAACTCTACCCTAGTCTAAGCAGTTGTCTGTGATCACCTCCGGATTGAGATTAATTCATATATGATCATCTTGTGATTCGATAAGACTTCTCGATTATGGAATTATATCGAGAACTCAAATCAAATCGGTCCAGCCCTATATGATTATCATCATATATAAATGCCCCATTAGGTACCCTATTACCGACAGTCCGGATAAGACTGTCACACCTAAAGTGTTCTGGGCTTAATAGCAAATTAATCTAGAGACCCGTACTCAGATTAATAAACGCTACAGACCAAGCTAATTTTAAGTATATTTCACAAACTCAATCCTCGTGTGTATAGCCATACACTGAGTTATGTGATTACATAATCAATATAATTAGGGTTTTCTGTAGTGTATTAATATTGGCAATAAATGCGAATAAATAAGATGAAATAAATTCTATCATTTATTTAAATAAAACAATTACAAATTGTGTTTCGGGCATAAAACCTAACAATCTCCCACTTGCATGAAAGGCAAGTGGATTAATTGTTTTAGAGCACACCCTATATCTATATTACAGCAATACAACACCCACTTGCTTTAAAGCAAATAAGTCAGGTCCCTAATACCAATAGTCTCCAAGTGCCGGTTGAAGACTTCTAACGGCAATGTCTTGGTGAAAGGATCAGCGGGGTTGTCAGCAGAGGCGATTTTGTTGACGGAAATGTCTCCTCTTTGTACCATCTCTCAGATTAAATGGTACTTTCGCTCAATATGCTTCGACTTGCGGTGACTACGGGGTTCCTTTGAATTTGATACAGCCCCATTGTTGTCACAATAGAGAGTGATCGGATCGTTGTGATTTGGAGAGACCCCTAAACAACTCAGGAACTTTTTGAGCCAAACTGCTTCCTTAGCTACCTCAGAGGCCGCTATGTATTCAGCTTCCATAGTAGAATCAGCCGTGCTGGATTGCTTGACGCTTCTCCAAATGACTGCACCGCCACCAATGGTAAACACTAAGCCTGAGGTAGATTTGAATCATCTCGATCTGACTGGAAGTCAGAGTCAGTGTACCCCTATACATCCAGGTTTGCACCTGAATATACCAGCATATGATTCCTAGTCCTCTTCAAATACTTTAAGAGGTTCTTTACTGCGATCCAATGCTCATTGCCCGGATTCGACTGATAACGACTGACGAGTCCAACGCCTTAACAGATGTCAGGTCTAGTGCACAGCATAGCGTATATTAGGTTACGTACAGCCGAAGCATAAGGCACTCTTTCCATAGCCTCTGTTTCCTCAAGAGTCTGAGGACTCTGAGTCTTATAGAGATGGACGCCGTGACGAGTTGGTAGGTAACCCCTCTTTGCGTCTGTCATGCTATATCTAGCCATCACATTATCAATGTAAGTGGCTTGTGAAAGAGCTAACATCTTGTTCTTACGATCCCTTATTAATTGGATCCCAAGAACATAATTCGCCTCTCCAAAATCTTTCATTTTGAATTGGCTGGCCAACAAAATTTTAACGTCCGACAACATCCCCTTATCGTTTCCGATTAGGAGAATGTCATCTACGTATAACACTAGAAACGCAACCTTATCCTTAACGATTTTCTTGTATACACACGGTTCATCAGGACTTTGTTCGAAATCATATGACTTAATGGTGTCATCAAATCTTTGAATCCAAGACCGAGATGCTTGCTTCAACCCATAAATGGATCTCAGCAACTTGCACACTTTGTGCTCTTGGCCTTCCTCGATGTATCCTTCTGGTTGCTGCATATAGATTTCCTCGTCGAGAAATCCGTTAAGAAATGATGTCTTGACATCCATTTGCCAGATTTCATAATCTAGGCATGCAGCAATAGAAAGGAGGATCCGGATGGATTTAAGCATGGCCACAGGGGAGAAGGTCTCTTCGTAGTCTATACCCCCTCTCTGTGTGTGTCCCTTAGCTACAAGCCGTGCTTTAAAGGTTTGCACCTTACCATCAACTCCTCACTTCCTCTTGTAGAGCCACTTGCTCCCTATGGGTTTTACTCCTTCGGGGCAGTCTACAAGTTTCCAGACAGAGTTGGAGTACATGGACTCTATCTCTTGATTCATCGCGACAACCCATTGATCCTTGTCATGATCATCCATGGCCTTGCGAAAAGACATTGGATCATCTTCCACACCATCAGAGACGGCTATGTTCGCCTCTGATTGTCCATACCGATTTGGTGGCCGAACCACTCTCTCAGTACGTCTGGGTGGGTTAGGATTAAAGGTGACTGTTGCATTCGTAGTGTTGTCTACAGTGACACTAGGTGGCACTTGTGGTCTGACCTCGTCAGAAAGTAACTCCTCAAGTACGAATTTACTTCGAGGCTTGAAGTCGGTCATATATTGATCTTCCAAAAACGTGGCGTTAGTAGAAACTATCACCTTGTTATCTTCTGGATCGTAAAACAGACCTCCACGTGTTCCCCTGGAGTAGCCTACAAACATACATACTTTCGTACGCGTTTGTAGCTTCAATGTCTTGACATTCAGCATCTGTGCTGGACAACCCCAAATGCGAAAGTGACGTATGCTTTCGCGACGTCCCTTCCACAGCTCCAAGGGTGTCGTAGTGACAGACTTTGACGGCACTGCATTAAATATGTAGACCGCTACTTCTGGAGCATATCCCCAGAAAGATATCGGTAGCGAGGCATAGCTCATCATTGATCTGACCATGTCAATCAATGTTCTATTTCTCCTTTCAGCAACTCCATTTTGCTGAGGTGTCCTAGGCGCAGAACGTTGGGAACAGATCCCATGTTCAAGTAGGTAGTCAGTGAACTCAGTATCTAAGTGCTCTCCTCCGTGATCAAAGCGAAGGCATTTGAAATACTTGCCTAACTGCCTTTCGTCTTCTACTTGAAATTCGTTAAACTTGCCAAAAGTCTCGGAATTTCGATGCAGCAGATAAACATATCCGAACCTTGAGTAGTTGTCGATGAAAGTAACAAAATACTCGAATCCGCCTCTAGCTTGCACATTCATTGGACCACAAAGGTCTGAATGTACTAACTCTAGAGGTTCTTTGGCCTTATTCCCCTTTGACGAGAAGGGACGCTTAGTCATTTTTCCCTCCAGGCAAGATTCACAGACCGGCAACGAGTCAACAAATAACTCTTTTAAGGTATCACCCTTAGCCAGTTGTTTGAGTCTTTCCAAGGAAATATGACCTAGCCTAAGGTGCCAAAGATATGTACTATCTTCTTTATGAGAAATTTTCTGCCTTTTAGCAGATTTTTGATGTGCTACTTTAAACATTTCAGTGTTTAGCAGGGGAGCGTACGTTGGTTTAAGGAAATATAATCCGTTTTCTAATATAGTGGTACACAAAGTAAAACCATTCTTGGAAATAGTAAACTCATCATTCATAAAAGAAACAGAGTACAACTGGTCTTTCAAAGAAGAATACGAAATTAAATTTCTCCTAAAATTCGGCATTGTCTAACTTCAAAGTTTTATTTCCAAAATGTAACTCAACAGCTCCCACTGCTTTCGCTGAAACTAATGCCCCGGTGCCGACTCTCATAACTTGAGCTCCTTCCTCTAGCTCCTGAAACGAACTAAGAATCTGTAAAGAAGAACATACATGTTTAGTAGCTCCAGTATCTAGTATCCAAATTGATACATCTTTAGCTACATTAAAAGATTCCAAGACAAGTAATTCAGGATTACCTTTCTTATCTTTCCCATTGCTAGCCTTAACCTTCCCATCCTTTAAATCTTTGAGATATACGGGGCAGTGACGACGCCAGTGCCCTATCTCATTGCAGTAAAAAAAACTTGCCCTTGGGCTAGGATGGTGCATTTGGCTTAGCCTTCTTCTTCATAGGTTTAGGCACCGGCGTAGTTTGTTTCTTATTCTTTGGCTTACCCTGCTGGTTAGACTTTGACGCCTTGACTACGACCATATTGGCCTCAGCCTTCTTTTCCTGCTCTTGGGTTTTATATTTCATAGAAAGACCATCGAAGACTTGAAGTTCGTTGATCAACTCCGTCATGGAAAGACGAGTCTTAGTCATGAAGTAGTTAGTCCTGAACATTAGGAAATCAGGTGTCAATTATTCGAGAATCACGGACACTTGGGTAGCATCGTCTATAGTCGCACTTTGAGTTTCTGCTTCAGTAAAGTAACTAATCATGTTCTTCACAAAACCAGTAACCGACTGACCCCGCCTCATCTTGGCATTGACAGCCTTCCTCACGGCCTCGTGTCTTGCTTGATCAGACGGTTTGCCAAAAAGTTGGTCAAATGCTGTATAATTGCTTGTGCATTATCAAAACCCTCGATTTTGGACCGAATGACCTCCGACACTGAGGCTAAGAAGATGCCTCTTGCCTTATTATTCGCCTCTGTCCATTTTTTATGTTGATCGCAAATGCGTTTAGGCGGATTATGAGGGGGAATGATAGGGCACTCCTCAGTCAAAACAAATTGCGTATTCTCAAAGATGAGCACCACGTTTACGTTACTTTTCCAATTAGTAAAATTGTCTCCATTTAGCTTATCGTTCAGTAAAGTTTGAATTTGCGAAGACATGTTGCTGTAAATAAAATGACAGAAATTTAATCAAATATACACTACTATAAATTTGTATTTTAGGAATAATAAACTTATACAAAGTATATCATACCATTCCAAGGATTTAACCTCGCATCGTACCGCCGCCTTTAGGGTCGGGATCAGCACGATGACGGTTAAACTGAGACAATCTCTCTCAATGATTAAACTTCGAGAATCGAACATCTCACGGGAATCAGACATCCCGGGCCTTAATCATTGATTACCTTCCTTTTCTAGCCTAGATATTTCGAAAAAATATCCATAAAGAGTGTGACCTACTATATCAGATCTCAAAGTACGCCCCGAGTATGCCACCTTTAGGGTCGGACAGTGACCCAACGAGTACCCGAAATCCTATCCTTTCTGAGACCAAGCCTTGAATTTTGATAGGGGTGAACACCATCCTTGGGGGGCCGGAATCAAAGCGGCACGAGGCGTCACCCTTCTCTCACGTGCTTGCATCTATAATAAAGGCCGTGGGGTTGGCTGTCGCCTTCCCCGCTCCCACTCAATAATTTGAAAAAGTGGTGGGTTTACTAATTACGGTTTCGGCCTTGACAATAAGAAACAATAAATCAAAGTACTCCGAATAGGGTCGGTTAGGTAGGAAAGCCTACGCCGTCTTATTCGTTAGAACATATGTGACAGTTCAGGCTAATCCGGCAAGAGAAGCCCCGTTTATCCCGAAGGCTTATCGGCTATGCTAAGTCTTGTCGAATCACTGTATCGTACATCACACGTGGAGGGGAGTCGATTGAGCCGAAGCTCGGTTGAACTCGCCCAACCATGGTTAGACCATTTCCGAACCCATGTACTAAGATTTTCCGATTTCTAAATTATCAACCAAAGCGTAATCTCGTTTCTGTTTAAGGTGGGTTCACCGAAAACTCAACGATTTATCTAAGTGGGATTCACTGAGAATCTATCACTAAAATCGTAATGATTGACAAAACCCGGTTCCTCGGTTTTATAATTAGTTACTTATTATTTAACTACCACATATTAAATTAATAAGCATTCATACTAATTATTCGAGTTATACACATCTATTTTAATTCGAAATTAAAAAAAAACTACGTGTATGCATTGGAGTGGAATCATGAAGATGCAAGTCATGGCAATTTTCCGGTTTTAAGCACGTAATCTTGATCAAACACAAAATTATATCGAAAAGTAAACACCGAGATGGACCGTTGGTACCCCCGACTAACCTATTTTCTAAGGAGAAGTAAAAGACTTAAACTATGTCTTCGAGTCTTGATCTTCGAATCTTGAACTCGAACCGCTGGATCACGAACCACGAACACCCGAGAGGAGAAAAGCTTTTTAATTAATAATCACGTATTATTGTAATTATCAAAAAATAATATTATTATTCCAGAAATTATTATTATTATTTTATTTTATTTTTAATTTTCTGCCAATACGCCAATTGAATAAAGAAAATCTGATAACAAAAAAAAATTGATGCAGCCGCTGGAAGAATAAACCCAAGCCGTGTTATATAAAAAAAACAGACTTATAGCGACGCTTTACAGCGTCGCAGAAAGTCCTGTAGCAGATTTTAATGTAAAAAAAAACAGGTTTTTATCCGTTTCTCCTCGTTCATACTTTGGGTTTCGCCTTGATCTTCAACTTTTCTTTAAGATCTTCATCTTTTCGAGCCCGGATCAACAAAAATTACAATAAAAGATGCTACTTTTACACATAATTTTTGAAAAACGACATAAAAAAATTACAAATCAATTGCTCAATTGTTACTAAACAAAGGAACTACAAAATAGATCTACGGGTAAACAATACCAACCTCAATCCATCTCTTCAACCACAACATTCACAAGCATGCATCATGATAAAATTTCGAAATTCATAAGAAAAACGAAATAAAAACATCTAAAACATGTAATTCCACTCCTAGATCTAAAATTCATATACTTTGATCATTAGATCAAAGGCTCTGATACCATTTGTTAGATGTAATATCCTCGGATCAATCATAGATTGACCCGATTACACAGCGGAAGTATCAGATCTAGATCTAAACGTATACAAAACACATGAAAATTAAATCAAAACTACAAGGGGGTTTAGGAGACAACCTTTTTATGGTGCTTAACTCCAAGAACAATAGATCTCCAAGAACACGTGTATTGAGAAGCCACAGCCTTCCAACGTGTGTCCCCAGCAACACCAGGTGGATGGTGTTTCCCACTGCCGGACCTCCTTGATATGCTACCGGAATAATCCCGAAGATTATCCCAACTCGAAACCCGAAGTACTTGGTCGAAATATCAACCTAAGCACTTGTCTATATGGCGTGTTTTTGTGTATGTCAAAAGGCTTGGGAGAACTCTCTTTATATAGGAGAGTAATCCTTGTCCTCCAAGGATTTATTTAATTAATACAAAATCAATTGAAATAAACTTTTTCCTAATAAGATATATCTAGAATATTCCAAAATAAATAAGGATATATAAAAGATATTCTTTTCCTTAAATTATTTAACAAATAAATAATTTAATCCCATTTCTTATTATTAATTTAGGAAAACAAATTTCCTAATAATAATAATACATAATTCGGCCAAGCTAGGGTTTTTCCCTAAGCCACACAAATTTTTACACCATATTGGGCCAAGTCCACAAAAAATTGTATTTTCATGTATTTAATTATCTTGTCCAACTAAACAATTAATCCACATATCAAATTAAATAGCCCAATCCACTATTTAATTATAATTGAGGTGAAACGACGAGAAAACGTATACGCTATAATAGGAGACACGTCGGGGACCATGGACCTATATTCAGTAGCTACAATAAATTTAATAAAATTATTCGTCAGACCGAATAATTATATTCAATCTATTAATTCCGGGATTACACCACTATAAACCCGAAACTGAACTCTATTGAATATATATAACTTACACTCAATTTATGAGTCGAAAGCGTCCACTGATATAATCATTACATACGGATAAATCCTCCATAGACTATTCACTTTGATTCGGGATATTTCCGTAAACCTTTCTCGAAACATATTATCCTTATTTACCATTAACCCCCTTGTGATCAATTAGTTCATAACTAATATAATATTAACTCAGTCGATCGATCAGTTTCTAGGGTTAACAAATAAGGGAACTGTATGTCTACTTACCGAGGGAAGGAATGGATTCCATATCTGTGATAACACAAACTACTCACTCATTCTAGAATAGAGCCAACGAGAAGTGTTGGACCACATACTAAGAAGTGATCCTTACTAAAACATCAAACTCTACCCTAGTCTAAGCAGTTGTCTGTGATCACCTCAGGATTTAGATTAATCCATATATGATCATCATGTGATTCGATAAGATTTCTCGATCACGGAATTATATCGAGAACTCAAATCAAATCGGTCCAGCCCTATATGATTATCATCATATATAAATGCCCCATCAGGTACCCTATTCCCGACAGTCCGGATAAGACTGTCACACCTAAAGTGTTCTGGGCGCATTATTAGCAAATTAATCTAGAGACCCGTACTCAGATTAATAAACGCTACGGACTAATTAATTTTAAGTATATTTCACAAACTCATTCCTCGTGTGTATAGCCATACACTGAGTTATGTGATTACATAATCAATATACTTAGGGTTTTCTGTAGTGTATTAATATTGGCAATAAATGCGAATAAATAAGATGAAATAAATTTTGTCATTTATTTAAATAAAACAATTACAAATTGTCTTTCGGACATAAAACCTTACAACAGAGGCATTTACTACCACTGTAAATGGTCAGCAAATTCAAATCACTTCAAATCTGCTGAGAGAGGCATTCAGATTTGGACCTGGAAATGGTGCTCCTACAAATCCTGAATCTATGCAGCTTGCAAGATTGGACTTTGTTGATTCAATAAATAGAAACATGTCCATACCATCAATACTGAATATCAATGTGAAGCATATCAGATTGGAGTACAATCTACTGAGCAAGATAATTGACAAGAACATTTTTGGATTTAGTGGCAGTCTTGATACTCTCTCTGGACCAAAGATTGACATGCTGATAATCATATGCAAGAGTATTAGATTTGATAGGGCTGGATTCTTTGTTCAGTACATGAAGAAGGTGATAACAGAAGACAGAGATGGAACAAGGAAGTCTAAGACAAAGCCTTTGGGTTTGATGATTCAGGCCCTACTAAACCACTTGAAGATTGCTGATATTGCACCTGCAAAGATAAACAAGTCTATATTTAAGCCAAAAGTCAGTTATCTCATCCCTGGTTTGGATAATGATGAAGATGTAGATGCTGAAAGGACAGAGAGTGACAATGATGATGATGATAATGATGATGGTGACCAGGCTAAACAAGTTGCACAACCTGCTGCACCTAAGAAGCCAGCTGAAAAAGAAAGTCTAATGATACAAGAAAGATCACTGAGCTCTTAAAGCCCAAGAAGACAAGGCAGCAATCAGTAGACACTACTGAGTCTACTGAGGTTCCAGTTAATGTTAAGGCTTCTCAGCCTACTGAAGTTACAAGGAAGAGAACTGCTGCTGAGATTTTGAAAGAACAGCTAAAAGAAGAAAGAGGAAAGCTGTTGTAATTGAAGAACAACCTGCAAAAAGAAGGAAACAGGTTGCAAAAAAGAGAGTTCATGGTAAAGTCAAAGATCTAAGGGTCCTGGAGGACCAAAGGGAAGTAGAAGAAGAGGTTGTTGAGCCTACTGAGGATGCTAATGTTGTTGTTGAGTAACATATTGAAGAACCATATCACACTGTTGTACTTGACCCTGCTATGAAAAGTGTTGAACCTGTTCAAGACCCTGCTGTGGATGCTACAACTCAGGGTGAAGAACACACTGCTACAGACCCTACTGATGTGTATATGAGTCAGGGAGAACCTAGTGTGGAACAGTTGGAAGTAGTAGGGACAAATGTACAACCTGAAGAACCTACTGACCTATTTGTATCTGCCATAGATACATTGACTCATCTTGTTGAAGCCTTTGGAGGACAACAAGCTGAGCAATCTGCCTCAAGAAAGCCCTCAATGCCATATGAAAGAAGAGAAAAGAAGTCAAAGAAAGAAATGGTGGATCCTGACTTCAAAAAGGTTCAAAAGTACTTTGAATGGATGTTTGGTTATTACAAAAGGCAAAAACCAGCTGCTGACCCTATGACTGGTTTTGAAGAATGGGCATTTGAACAGTTAGAAGTAGAAAGTTTACTTGGACAAATTGACACTTCTCTGTTGGAGATAAGGCTGATGGCAATTATAGAAGATGGAAAGCAAAAAAAGAACATTATGTTTAAAGATCCCAAGTTCACACCTGACAGTGATGATTCTTCATCATTTGATTCTGATGATGATCATCATATATTTCTAGGGGAGTCCAGTGGAGTGGTTAAAGATAGATCAATTGGTGAAGCTGGAAAAGAGTCCACTGAACATGTGGCAGATTAGCCTGCTGAAGGTGCCAAGTCTACTGAGGATCAGCAGACTGATATGCTAAATGAAGAGCTGGGAGCTGCTTATAATGAAGATTTAGAGAGACAGCTTGCTGTAGCAACATCTGATCGCATGTAAGTCACTAACGTCGATATTACTAGAAAGAATACTAGGTACATCGTAGTATAGTAAATGCGAGTCAAGGTTGATCCCACAGAGACAATGCAACTTATATATATGAACGATTCTAACCTAATTAAGAATCAACATAAAGGCGGTCATTGACCAACAATACATAAAAAGAAAACAAACATGGTATACCTCTCCCTCTCCTCACCAATCTACTAACTTGGTTTAGTTAATCGTTATGTTTACTTCCCCACATAATTTTCTTAGATTAATCATGAGCGTTTTATCATATTTATCAGCTACGGATGCAATTCCTACTCCTATCAACTCTGAAAATGGCAGTAGACAATCTATACGCAAGCTACCCTCCTTAATTGGTCCGTAATAGCCCATAGGCATAAAGAACTAGAACTGTCGATATTGAGTGCTACCTTATACCGCTAACCCGCCTAGACAGCTGTCGACACTGACCAGCACGTTCCTAGGGTCCATCAAGACTATGTCCTAATTAACACTTAACTTGCGGTCCTTTATGTTAATTTACGAATTACGAATACTAGATTGGCCAGACCTATTACCCGTTTTAAATATTACGGCTGATCAACGTAGCTGTAGTGAATCCCAGTTTAGGTTTTCTAAAATATGCCTCGGTAAACCGGTATAAACCGCCGGGTTAACGGGGGCGGCTTTTCCTAATTTCTGGATCTACATTGCTCAATACGATTAAAATAAGTAAATTATAGGGTTGTTAAACATGCAGATTAACTAAAACACAAAAATACGAACAGATCTACCATATTAAAGACAAAAAGGAACGTTCAAAGCTTCATACCTTCAACAATGGAGATCTAGCTCGATCTACTCAAGCTAAAGATGATGGAAGAAGGGAGGAAACCAAAAAAAAACTCCCCAAATCTCAAGGAAACTTTATTTCATCAAAATATATAATGTATTTAAAGAATTGATAATAAACTATGAAGACTTATACAATAATCTATAAACGCGGCCTTATATAGATACAATGACCGACTTAAGACTCTCTAAAACCCTAACCGACTTAGACAATGCGGCAGAATTAATTTTCTGTTCCCCAAGACGCCGGTTTACCGGGCCTAACCCTCGAGTTACCGGGCCTTCTATTCTTCTTTATCTTCAGCAGGCTTCATTTTGGACTTCAATCACTCAGCCCAATGCATCCTTTTTCGTCCAGGTCCATTCTTCAATGCTCCAGATTTGGTACATCCTATAAAATACACAAAACGAGACAAAACAGTACCAAAACTTCGGGAAAATGGCATAGATGCAGAATTACGATCCTGGAAACACTCACATAGCATTTAACACATATTCTAAGCAATAACGAGCCTATCTATCCTCTCTTGAGCAGAATTCGGGGTGAATGCAGGAATATTTATTGGTACCATTTAGAGTGTCATCAACTACCCCCCACTTAGCTTTTGATCGTCTCGAACAAAAAGGTGAAAAGAAACTAACACTCTGATCAATACACAAGTTAATTAAAAACAACTATGCCTCACAAATTCAAGATCAAGATCATGCCACTCATATCCATTAGTAACATATTAAACACTATTCACATCATAAGCCAATGTGTGTGTGCAATAACTTTAACAACCGCTTAGGAATGCAGGCAATTCCATATTACGTCAACCCGTAGTCGAACTAACCAGTCTTGAACATGTATTTGTTAATTAATTGAGCAAGCAAGGCGGATCGAGAACCGAGCATATATTACTCTTAGGCTGACGCTTATCGGTCTATGCAAAAGTCGTGCGTCTTATGCTCCATCGACTAAGATATTGCCAAAGAGAATATAATGTATATATTTCAATGCACTTCTCTTTCTTGGCGGGTGAACTCTAATTGATTTAACTATCCTCACAGACCCACTCATGATAAACTACCGAATCCGAAATTCATTTGCCTTTCTAACGTAAGTGGAACATGATTCGTGGTAAAGCCAGGGTCAACTCTAGTCAAAGCAATATGCTATCGACTACACACCAAGGGAAGTGAGTTATACGTGCTTAAAATGGTGGCTCATAATATAATATGCGCTTAATACGTCACTACTTCAGAAGTGGACACTCTCTCTTACTCGTACAAAGTAAAACAAAGATGAAGTCAATTAACTCGAAAAGATCAAAGATATCATAATTTTTCGAAATTCTGTCGAAAGGAATCAAAGTCTAAGTGGTGAATCATGGATCAAAGAAAATCAAGACAATCACGCAATTCATGGAATATAATGCTAAAAAGCTAAGAGACGTTCCTCTACCCCCCACTTAATCGAAACATTGTCCCCAATGTGTAAGATGAGAAATAAAAATAAAAAGGAACTTACCTTCGGTTAAGGGTGGAACCAAAGAAGAAACGGATCATCGGATAAATCATCGGGCAAATGTAAGTAGTCCATGAAGAATCTGCACCAAGTAACTCAAGAAAAACCAAGAAGAATAGTGGTGACAAGAAATTGTATAATAAAAATGCGGCAGTAAAAGAGAAAAAAAATAACTCCAAAACAATTTATGCCGACAAAATCATTATATTCATATTATACTGCTACATTAACTAAGTAGGAAAAGAAAAATAAAATAAAATAAAGAAAAATGGAAAACAACCAAAAAAAATAAATAAAAGCTAGTCTTCATCAGAATCACCCTCCCAGTCGACTCCATGCTCAAAACCGGGAGGTGGTGCAAAACTTGAGGCGGCGGCGGCGGCGGAAGATGATGATCTACCATGTGGGGCTATCCCAGGTGGCGGGGTAGAGGAAGGAATGCCAAAGAAGTCAATGATCCTATCCATTTTCCTATGTAGACTCGCAATTTCTCGCGAGTGCTCCTCAAGCAAGGCTTTCTGAGTCTTTGGTGCACCATGCACCGGAGTACGCTCCCTCTCTGCTCTAACCCATCTTTGAACTCTCGAAACTGACTTCCCACTCATCATTGACAAGCATCTTCACCTCGGCCTCTAGAGCAAACATATCAATCATCGGCCCGTGTGGTAGCAGCTCTCACTCAGAAGTGGCAGCAAGCTAATGAATACGGCTATGCATCAACAGACCGATGTTGATGGTGGCACCCGTCTCTAGATAGAACATCAACTCTACCCTCGGAGTGGTGACAGAGACCGTGTGCTTCGTCAGAAGAATGCGAGCACAAACAAATCGATTGACCATCTTCCAGTCCCAAGATAAATCATTCTCTAGGAAGATGGTGGGGGCTCCACCAGGATTACGCTTCCATTGCACCCCTAAGAAATCAGCAACCATATCCATCCTCTCGAAATCGGCAATGTTGCTCGAGGATGTGTACTCATTCGGGGCCACCGGTGGATTTCTAACCCCAAAATTCTCGTTGATCCTCTCAATCAAAAAATCAACCTTAACTCCTCGGACCCTAGCAAATGTTGCTCTGGAGTTATGTGAAACATAGGCATAGAATTCCCTTACCACCGTGGCGTTGAACCTTGCCGGTGCCTCAGCCATGTCCAGTAAATCTTGTGCTTGTAGGGCCTCCGGCAATATCGACCCACAGTCGGCTAAATCTACCCCTCGTTCTCGAGCAACCGGCCTTACGTTCCAATGGCCTCGGAACGACTCGTAAATCTCTAAAGAATGGAATTGCTCAACCCCGTCGATTAAGGGATTAGCATCTCCATACACACTCTGATAAACACTAGGCCGAACTGCTGAACGTTGATGCTTATATCCTGAATGAGTACAGAAACTGATACATAAGCTTTTTTCTAGAAAATAACCCTCGGTAAACCAGAGGTAGGTTTCGTTTACCGGCCTGAAATTTTCTGATTTTCTTTCAGGAATGTGCCTCTGATGATAGAAGAAGAATTCTGGGCACTTCACCGTTGTAGCAGCACTTCAGAACAACAACAGGGTTGAAGGAGGTGGTGTTTTGGGTTTGGAAAATGAAAGGAAATGGTTTGGCTATGGTGGTGATAGTGGTGGTGATGGTAGTGGTGATGGTGGTCGAAATATATGAAGAAGGAAGAAATAGGAGAAGTTTGGTGAATGGAAATGATAAGAATGATAAGAATGATGATAATGGTGATGAAGGGGTGGTTTAAATAGGAAGAAAGGAATGAATGTGGATGGTTTAGTGGGATTGGGTAGAGAAGTTATTAGGGTGAGGGAATTGATGAGGTGATTGATGGGATTGAGGTGGAGTTATGGTGGAGTGTGGGAAAGGATGAAAATTTTGAAAAGAGGGGAAAATGGTTGGGTTTCTACCGACTGACCTTATCTGGTGCAACGTGTGTCCTCCACGTGTCTCTAAAAATCCAGCTTTATGCACTGACGTTCAAAAATCTGAAAACCAAGCCTCGGTAACCCGGAGGCTACCCTCGAGATACCGGGGGTATCTTTTCCCCAGATTTTTTGATCTGCCTTTCTACACTTCTTACTCAACCTTTCTACTCAATTTTGACCTCAAATTGACTACCCTTCACTCTTCAATCATTATTTCCGACTCAAAACCTAACCTACTTCACCAGAATCCTCAACGAGGTAAAAAAAACCTTTCCACAACCATTCGGTTTCAAGCCTAAGTTTGTGGTAGGATGAAAAAAAGCTCATCCCTTCATCTGGCTACTTTTATTCAATCCTAAACTACCTAAGGGTTTGAAGAAATAGTTCTGAGTTTATAGTCGCCAGCTCGACTTTCTTCAGATCTCTGATCAATCAAGGGTTGGAGCCTTCACTCGCCAAACTTTTGCTCCTGAGGTTTGAACTTTCAAAGAACCTTTTTGAGCCCTCTTCCTAGCACGTCTCTCCCTTTTAGCTTGTGTGCTTGGTCTACCTCTGCGTCAAAATTTAGACCTTAAACTCAAGGACTCTATGTTTTCCACTTTTAACTCGACTCGTTCACTACGCAACACGGAAGGACTGGCTTCCGTGATTATCATGTCGTGGTCCTTATCTTCTTTCTCTCTCAGCATTAATCTCATAAACTCTTGCTCAATGGTTTCTATGACAACCTCTTGTTAGTAATACCATCCGCAGCGGAAACGATTTATGGATCTAGATCTATAAACTACACGTAATAAAATAACTAGATCTATATCTACAAGGGGGTTGTAGATCATACCTCTTGGATCTCAAAATCCAAGTTGAAGAACCGCAATAGGATGAACGAAGGAAAGCGTGAAGAGCACCACGATCTTCCGTACGTGTGATCCAAGCAACTCCCGGTGGAAGGAAATTCTCGACTCGAACCCTTCCGATATGCTACCCGGAAAAATCTCCAAGATTTTCCCCTTGACTCCCCTTGGCCGAAATTTTCCTTCTCCTCTCTAGAGGTGAAGTCGAAATTTATGTGTGTGTTAAGGCTTGGGAGAACTCTCTTTATATAGGAGAGTAAAACTTAGCCTCAAGGATTAATAATTAATACAAAATCAATTATAGTAATCCTTTTCCTAAAAAGATATATCTAAGATATTCCAAAATAAATAAGGACATATAAAAGATATTCTTTTCCTTAAATTATTTAACACATAAATAATTTAATCACATGTCAAATAATTATCCAAGAAAACTAATTTCTTGATAAATTATTTAATATTACAAACATGCGCACCTTTTTCCTAAAGGTTAAGGTCCACGCATATTTCCATTCTTTTTGACCAAATGGGTCAAAATTGTCAACACACTAATTTGGGCCAAGTCCACGAAAAATGTCTTTTCCGTGTATTTAATTATTTAGCCCAACTAATTTAATAGTCCACTAAACAATTAATTCACATATCGTTTTAATAAAGTCCAACAAGAACTAAATTAATATTATTAGGATTCGACGTCCGAGAATAGCTATGCTATATTAGGAGGCACGTCGGGGACCATGGACTAATAATCGGCGGCTCCGATAAATCAAATAAATAATTATAGAATAATTATATTCGATAAATCAATCACGGGAATATGCCACCATAATCCCGTGAGCGCACTCCTCCGATTATGAGATTATATTTATCTCCTCACGAGAATAATAATAAGCGTCCATTGATATAATCATTACATATGGATTAATCCTCCATAGGCTTGTTCATTCTAAATCGGGAAGTTACCGTTAACCCTTTTTAGAACCTCTTATCCTTATTTACCATTAACCCCCTAGTGATCAATTAATTCATACAACTCACTTTGGTGATCAATCGGTGTGATATGAACTCCGTGGATCGATCGGTTTCTAGGATTAACAAATAAGGGAAGCGTCTATCTACTTCCATAAATGGAAGGAATGGATTCCGTATACGTGATAACACGGACTACTCACTCAATCCGGTACAATGCCAAGATGGGGTAATTCGGACCACGGACTCGGTGTAATCCTTAACCGTCAAGTCAAACCTCATGCGATTCAAGCGGTTGATTGTGATCACCTCGGGATTAAGATATATCCATAAATATGATCATCCATTGATTCGATAAGACTTCTCGATTACGGAATTATATCGTGAACTCAATCAAATCGGTCCGGCCACTATATGATATATCTATCATATATAAATGCCCCGTTAGGTTCTCTTAACCGAAAGTCCGGATAAGACAATCACACCAGCGTGTTCAGGCGCATTAATAGCACGTTAAAGGAGAGACCCGATACTCTCGATTAACTTCACTACGGGCTAATTGTATTTTAAGTACATCTTCACTATCTCAATCCTCCCGTGTATATACCATACACCGAGTTAAGTGATTACATAAACGATATACTTAGGGTTTTACGTAGTGTAAATACTATTGTCACATCGGTGATTATGAGAATAATAAATATGAATAATAACGTCAATTCATTTATTAAATAAAACAATTACAAAAATTGTCTTTCGGGCATCACACCTAACAATCTCCCACTTGCACGAAAGCATGTGATTAATTGTTTTAGAGCACACCCTATTATTTAAAATACAACAAACTACATCTCCCACTTGCTCTAAAAGCAATGGAGACTCATCCCGTATTCTAGTACCCATTAAGCATATCATAACCATTTCAGATTCCAAAATACACTCCGAGTATGCCGTCGTAGGATAGGTCAGTGACTCGGGGAGTACCTACATCTAAATGTCATGGATCTTAATGATTAGTCAGGTTGTCGGCTCGAGACGTTCCGTAGAATCGAAACGTTGCCGGTCCATCAAATCATGTGGTGCGAGTAAACACGAGCCCGAGATCGACTTAACGATCATCCTCGATCGACTTAAAGTCAAAATCGGTGTATCACACATATCCAAGTTCACACATGAATATGTCCGCATATTGTTCCTCGTTCTCTTCAAGATACTAAAGGACATACTAAACTTGCTTTGTTAACCGCCGAATCTATGATTCGATCAAAATTGACGTTCAATAACGACCATCTCTTACTAGAAAGAGAATCTATCCCATTTCTCTTGATCCGAAGATTTAGAGAGTCATTCTGAGGCATAGGGTAGAACTTCCTCGTTGAATGTTGCATACACGGATGCATCATCTTAACCAATAAGATGGATGGGAAACCGATGGTGATTCTAATGAATTTGACCGAGTCAAACTCTTAAGAATGTTGTCCAAATCTCTATTGTAGAGAATTGTGGCATTGTCGGATTCGACTTCGGATAACACACCCATGTTGATTCCAACTGCGGTGCGGTGTTATCCTTCACAAACACTAATATATGTATATATTCACTACTTTACTAAAATTGATATCCGATCTACAAAAAAAAGACTTATCAATATACTTGGTCAAATCCACATATTGTAGAAATATATGACTTCCAATGACCGAGAGGTTTGCTTTTTATCCACAAAGGACATAAGCCTTGACGGTCATCTGTCATAAGTTCATAAGTCAATACCATTACATTTCGAATGAATCCGGACTCCGTTTGTTTGGCAAGAAAGTCTCGGGGAATCACCCCTATTTTACTGCTTTTGAACGAAATCATGCAATGCCGAACTCATTTTACTCTTTTCCATGTAGATCCAATTACTCCCACTTTGGGCTTTTCCATGAGACACTCGGTGGTTCTACAAGAGTATGAACGACTACGGAGTACCAAACTCCATTCACGGGGTTATGGCTTGTAAACCAACCTCTATTATCGAATCTATCTTGCTCACAAAAGAGCCATAGGTCATCGATCGATCCTTAGACTACAAAGTCGCGAGAACCCGTAACGGGTAATGGATAAACCATACTCCCACTACATTACGGGTGGATCGAAATTCGATCTAGTTTAGTAGTATTTAGTGTTATCACCAACAACCGATGTTGGATGTGGTCGATTTTAATCGGTTAGTAACTACCTTGAGTAAACGTACTTCAAGGTTTAAGGTTTTACCTTGTTCATAGACTCTATCGAAAGGACGCAACGGTATAAGCTGTCCTTCCCGATTTCAAGAATCTTATAACAAACCTTTTTCTCAATGCTACAAGATATAGAACGATTGGTCAACGACCGAACGTGGTCGCGAAATTTCCGGACCTACCTTCAAGCACCGTGTGCTAAATGCTTATATTTACGGAAGTGGGGTGAACCGAGTCCACACCTTATCCGTAAATTCCAAAGCATATTCTAGGTAGACTTCTTGGTCTTACATTTCAATGTAAACCGATATTTCGCTTCTAATATCTTTATTGAGTTAAGCGATGTATTGTGGCACATTGACAACTATGTAAAGGCAATTCAATGGTTTCTTCCTTAGTGAAAGCATTTCACTATGAGGCAGACCGAGCATCAGTCCCTAGGACTATGTGATGGCCCATTTATGAGTATAGAATACTCCATCTCTGTTGAAAACAGAGAAAACCTCAAAATATTTTGGATAAACTTGCCGGAGTTTTTGAATAGTTATCAGACAAGAAGTCACTACTCAGAAGCTCCTACTAGCTTGTATCTTTCATCAGACCCCGAAGGTCGTCATAAACAAGCTATGTTACTTCTTTATAACCATTATCCTTTCCCGATTGAAAGGAAACTTAGTCATTGAACCTTTGAGACAATATAACCAGACTGGGAGAAAGGAATCACCCTGAGCCAGTCTTCAGGTCTTGTCTTTTAGGGACTATGCACTAACTATGGAATATGAAGAAGCGTTTATCTAAATATAGAAACCAATTGCTTTTAATGGTTCTTTAAGATGTGTTTTATATACATATTTCAGCGGTTGTAAGTGGTTTTGACTTTATCAAACAAAAGTCCGAGTCTTGGATTCGTACTACAAATGGTATATTCACTTTACATACGACAAACAAATTATCGAATAGAAGGTAAATCCATTCGTTCCAACGAATCTTAAACGAGAAAAATAAATCTTCTGCGATATCCAAGGATTGAATCCGAGATTCATTTCCTCATATCACTCCCACTATTGTAGCTAAAATTAACGCCGTTGTTTACTCTTTTAATCGTTAAATGCACTTCTTGCCTTGTTCTTCCAAAGAACTTAGCTCAAGAAAATCGCCAAGGATTCATAGGTTGGTGATCCGAAATCACTATCCTTATCCTATGATTTTCGGTTTATTAATTTTCGGTTTAGCCTTAAAATCAACTCGAGTTTTAGATGACTAACACTCTTAGACATACTCTCCCATTCTTGACTTTCCGTAAATGGAAACAGTTTTGAACTAGCGGTTCGTGTGAGTAGACACTACTCTTGAACCGTGGGATGTCTATTTCGAGTGTTACTTGTCGGGACTTCTCGGATTTTCTAATATACCAGAAAAAACAACAAATCATAACATTAAAGCTCCCACTAGTTTATCGGTTCCAAATACCGTCTAACCAGCAATGCTTTATTTTATGATTTTCCAATTTTTCAATTTGAAAATCTCTCGTGTAAACACTTACACAGTTCTAATGTTTCCAGAAAAAAACAAATCATAAAACTCCCACTAGTTCATCGATTCCAAATATCGTCTAACTAGCAACATTTCATGACTTTCCGGTTTTTTTTTTCAATTAGAACGGTTATGTGTGTAGTCAGTTACACTTTTCTAATGTTCTAGAAAAACAACAAATCATAAAGCTCCCACTAGTTCATCGATTCCAAATATCGTCCAACTAGTAACACTTCATGATTTTCCAATTTTTCAATTAGAAAATTACTCGTGTAATTACTACATACTCAAAATTCACTAGAAGAATTTCAAAGTCCAAAGTCACCTTTAAACTAAGTTTGTCTTCCGTTTGACAGGAATGACACTAGTGACATACCTATATGTCACTCGCTTTGGTTTTTAAAAGGCTTAAGAGAAAATATCTCTTTCGAAAATTAATTGCATTATCGATTAACTAGTTCAACGTCCTAGTTACTTTCCACTTTTTAACGAAGTCAATACTAGTCAATTATAAATTTTTAAGCAATTTAGTAAGGGATAATCTTGTAAATAAAATGACATAAATTAATTCAAGTTTAACACTACTATATTAATTTTAGGAATTGTAAACTAAAAATTAAGTCTACTCTACCATTCCAAGGTTTTAACCTCGCATCTCAGTGCCGCCTTAGGGTAGGTCAAAGAGATGACGGTTAAATCGAGACAATCTCATCAATGAATAACTTGTGAGAATCGAACATCCCACGAGAATCGAACATCCCTTTATTCATTGACTACCTTCCTTTTTCGACCTAGATATTTCCAAAAATACCCATGATGAGTGTGACCTACTATATCGGATCTCTTAGGTACGCCCCGAGTATGCCGTCTTAGGATAGGTCGGTGACCCGACGAGTACCCGAAAATCCTATCTTTTCGGAGACCAAGCCATGAATGTTGATAGGGGCGAACACCATCCTTAGGGGGACGAAATCAAAGCGCCTCGAGGCGTCACCCTTCTCTCACTTACTTGTATCTATAGTAGAGGCCGTGGGGTTGGTGTCGCCTCCCCCGCTCCCGCTCAATATTTTGGAAGTGGTTGTGGGTTAACTAACCACGTCTTTTTGATGTTAACATAAAAGCACATCAAATCAAGGATTCCGAATGGTGTCGGTAACGTAGGCAAGCCTACCCGTCCTATTCGTTGGAACATATGTGACGGTCGGACGAAATCGGGTCAAGACGGCCTCGTTGAGATAAGAAGGAATCACCCTCCGTTCTCCGGTGTAGCTTAGTCTTGCCGGACCCCCGTGCATACATCACACTAGGAGGGTTAAGTCGGTCGAGCGAAGCTCAGTTGACCACCCAACCTATAGGCGAACCGTTTTTATCCAAGATTTATTGTTCTTTTACCATCATTCAATCTCGTAGACACTACGAATTGAAAACGTGATCTCGTTTGTGCTTTAAGGCGGTTCACCGAGAACACACACCGAAAGGCTAACGATTTCATAACCCGTCCTCGGATCTTTAATTAGTTACTAAATTTATTAATTACCACGTATTAATTAAATTTCAACTAATTACACGAGTTTGTATACATGCCTATTTTAATTACCAAAATTAAAATTCTACATGTATGCATGGAGTGGATTTATGATATGATGCATGTCATGGCAATTCCGGTTTTATATCTATTTTATGATCAAACACATAAAAAATAAATGCGGAAAATTTAAACACCGAGATGGATCGTTGGCACCCCCGTATCTAATCTATTAGAAAATAAAAACCAAAACCCTAACTAGGGTTTACTACTTTCTAACTAAATCTGCAGCTGTACGAACTCTTCGATGATCGGGAAACCAAACGAACTCGGATCGGGACGAAAATTTCCAGATCTTTTCTTCACTCCTTGAACTTCAATATGGACGGTTGGATCGGTGCTTTGACTTACCAATTTTCTCCAGTAAACCTCCAAACTTGCTGCTGAATCTGACTTTGACTGCACTGCATCAAGGACTTCCTGAGGCAGATCGGGAATCGAGATGAATTCCGATCGACCTGAAATTTTTATGGTACGTCCAAAACTCCAAGTTGATCAATCTGAACGGTCGGATTTGCTTTTCAACAGTCCAAACTCTCCCAGAAAATCGAGGAAGTCACAGATAGTGTTTCTGTGAATCCTGCGTTTTTCTGTTACAGCAGCCTCTTCGCAGCATCAAACGGATATCGAAACGGACTCTGATCGACGCCAAAATTTGTGGAGTTGATCATCATCTTCTAATCTTGATTCTGACCGGAGGGATCTTCGTTTCAACGGTCCGATCAACGGGAAACACGAAATAACTAAACAGCTACTAAACAGATCTATTTTCTGGAAATTAAAATTGCAATAAAAAAAGAATTACATAATTTCCTATACTCATATGGACGAATTTTCATCGTTTATATGAGTTTACAATAGATCTAACGGGTAAACAGTGCCAACCCCAATCCATCTCTTCAACCACGACATTCATAAGCATAAAAAATAATCATGCATGCGCCCCATTTAAAAAATTGGGACAAAAAATCTACATGTTTTACCACTCCTAGATCTAATATTTTATACGTATAAATATAGATCACCATGGCGACTGATACCACTGTTAGTAATACCATCCGCAGCGGAAACGATTTATGGATCTAGATCTATAAACTACACGTAATAAAATAACTAGATCTATATCTACAAGGGGGTTGTAGATCATACCTCTTGGATCTCAAAATCCAAGTTGAAGAACCGCAATAGGATGAACGAAGGAAAGCGTGAAGAGCACCACGATCTTCCGTACGTGTGATCCAAGCAACTCCCGGTGGAAGGAAATTCTCGACTCGAACCCTTCCGATATGCTACCCGGAAAAATCTCCAAGATTTTCCCCTTGACTCCCATTGGCCGAAATTTTCCTTCTCCTCTCTAAGAGGTGAAGTCGAAATTTATGTGTGTGTTAAGGCTTGGGAGAACTCTCTTTATATAGGAGAGTAAAACTTAGCCTCCAAGGATTAATAATTAATACAAAATCAATTATAGTAATCCTTTTCCTAAAAAGATATATCTAAGATATTCCAAAATAAATAAGGACATATAAAAGATATTCTTTTCCTTAAATTATTTAACACATAAATAATTTAATCACGTATCGAAATAATTATCCAAGAAAACTAATTTCTTGATAAATTATTTAATATTACAAACATGCGCACCTTTTTCCTAAAGGTTAAGGTCCACGCATATTTCCATTCTTTTTTGACCAAATGGGTCAAAATTGTCAACACACTTAATTTGGGAGAGTCGCACGAAAAATGTCTTTTCCGTGTATTTAATTATTTAGCCCAACTAATTTAATAGTCCACTAAACAATTAATTCACATATCGTTTTAATAAAGTCCAACAAGAACTAAATTAATATTATTAGGATTCGACGTCCGAGAATAGCTATGCTATATTTAGGAGGCACGTCGGGGACCATGGACTAATAATCGGCGGCTCCGATAAATCAAATAAATAATTATAGAATAATTATATTCGATAAATCAATCACGGGAATATGCCACCATAATCCCGTGATTTGCACTCCTCCGATTATGAGATTATATTTATCTCCTCACGAGAATAATAATAAGCGTCCATTGATATAATCATTACATATGGATTAATCCTCCATAGGCGTTCATTCTAAATCGGGAAGTTACCGTTAACCCTTTTTAGAACCTCTTATCCTTATTTACCATTAACCCCCTAGTGATCAATTAATTCATACAACTCACTTGGTGATCAATCGGTGTGATATGAACTCCATGGATCGATCGGTTTCTAGGATTAACAAATAAGGGAAGCTGTCATCTACTTCCATAAATGGAAGGAATGGATTCCGTATCGTGATAACACGGACTACTCACTCAATCCGGTACAATGCCAAGATGGGGTAATTCGGACCACGGACTCGGTGTAATCCTTAACCGTCAAGTCAAACCTCATGCGATTCAAGCGGTTGGTTGTGATCACCTCGGGATTAAGATATATCCATAAATATGATCATCCATTGATTCGATAAGACTTCTCGATTACGGAATTATATCGTGAACTCTAATCAAATCGGTCCGATATATGATATATCTATCATATATAAATGCCCCATTAGGTTCTCTTAACCGAAAGTCCGGATAAGACAATCACACCAACGTGTTACAGGCGCATTAATAGCACGTTAAAGGAGAGACCCGATACTCTCGATTAACTTCACTACGGGCTAATTGTATTTTAAGTACATCTTCACTATCTCAATCCTCCCGTGTATATACCATACAACGAGTTAAGTGATTACATAAACGATATACTTAGGGTTTTACGTAGTGTAAATACTATTGTCACATCGGTGATTATGAGAATAATAAATATGAATAATAACGTCAATTCATTTATTAAATAAAACAATTACAAAAATTGTCTTTCGGGCATCACACCTAACACCTCTCTATTCTTATGCCCCTCAATCTCCAAAATCTCTACCTTCCCTGAAGCATATGTCATCTTAAAACTCTCCAGTCGGTTTTCTAGGGTTTCTAGGATCTTAAAAGATACAGCGTCATTATTCATCCTAAGAGTGACCTCCCCCTTATCAAAATCCATAACCGCCCTACTCGTCGCTATGAAAGGTTGTCCTAAGAGAACTGGGGCACTAGGATCTTCAGGTACATCTATGGCCGTAAAGTCGATAGGATACGTGAATCCTCCTGCCTTAATTGTACACATTCTAAGCAGACCAACACGCATATCTCTCATTCTATCTACGAAGGTCATGGTCCTCGTTTGATTCATCAAGACCGGAAGTTTGATCTTTTGACATAAGGAAAAAGGAAGAATATTACAACTCGAGCCATAGTCGCAGAGACCTAATCTTACGGATATTCTATTATGGAAATTAGGAGTCTGAACGTGCCAGGGTCTCCTAACTTCACCATGGTTTCTGAGTCTGGGTAATCCTCAAGCTCAGAAAACATCGTGTCGGGATCCTCTTCAAGATCGTCAGAATCGTAATCTGAAGATGATATATCAATTAATTCGTATGGAAACTCACCCGGACGATACGTGATGCACTCCTTCATGTCATCTCAGGCTCTAGCTTGATTGCTTTCTCCTCTTTCTCCAACCGTTTCTTTATAGTCTCATAATGCTCCCGTGCTTCAATTCCGGGATACATGGAAATTGGTGTGATGTTCAAGATTGTTCTAGTCATATTGTTTGGCTTGTGTGTGCTTTTTCAACTCTGAATCGATCAAGTTTCCGAAGTGTTCTGATCAATCTGCAAAACGACAAAATAAAACAAAGAAAAGGTTAGCAACTTCCGCTTCAGCTGGGTGTGATCCCAACTGTTGCGGACCTACTAACTAAAATCAATAGGGAATAACACAGATTTACATGAACTACTCAAAAATCAATTTTTCAGGCCTCGGTAACTCGGAGGTTACCTTTGGGTTACCGGCCCTGAATTTTCTAATTCTGGCTGTTTTACATGTGCAGGATTGATACAGAAAGACTCAAGACTCAAAATAAAATAAAATAAAATAAAAAAACGACTTCTTAATTAGAATTAAAACGTTTATATAAAGAAATTGGACATTGTCCCCGGCAACGGCGCCAAAAATCTTGATCGCATGTAAGTCACTAACGTCGATATTACTAGCAAGAATACTGGGTACATCGTATTATAGTAAATGCGAGTCAAGGTCGATCCCATAGAGACAATGCAACTTATACATTTGAATGATTCTAACCTAATTAAGAAGCAACATAAAGGCGGTCATTGACCAACAATAACATAAAAAGAAAACAAACATGGTATACCTCTCTCTCCTCACCGATCTACTAACTTGGTTTAGTTAATCATTATGTTTACTTCCCCACATAATTTCCTTAGATTAATCGTGAGCATTTTATCATATTTATCAGCTAAGGGTGCAATTCCTACTCCTATCTACTCCAACAATGGTTGTAGGCAATCTATACGCAAGATACCCTCCTTAATTGGTCCGTAATAACCCATACGCATAAAGAACTAGAACTGTCGATATTGAGCATTACCTCATACCGCTAACCCGCCTAGACAGCTGTCGACATTGACCAGCACGTTCCTAGGGTCCATTAAGACTATGTCCTAATTAACACTTCACTTGCGGTCCTTGATGTTAATTTACAAATTACGAATACTAGATTGGCCAGACCTATTACCCGTTTTAATTATTCCTGCCGATCAACGTAGCTGTAGTGAATCCCAGTTTAGGTTTTCTAAAATATACCTCGGTAAACCGGTATAGACCGCCGGGTTACCGAGGGCAGCTTTTCCTAATTTCTGGATCTACATTGCTCAATGCGATTAAAATAAGTAAATTATGGGGTTGTTAAACATGCAGATTAACTAAAACACATAAATACGAACAGATCTACCATATTGAAGACAAAAAGGAATGTTCAAAGCTTCATACCTTCAACAATGGAGATCTAGCTCGATCTACTCAAGCTAGAGATGATGGAAGAAGGGAGGAAACCAAAAACAACCCTCCAAAGCTCAAGAAAACTTTATTTCATCAAAATATATAATGTATTTAAAGAATTCTTAATAAAATATAAAGAATTATACAATAATCTGTAAACGCGGATACAATGACCGACTTAAGACTCTTTAAAACCCTAACCGACTTAGACAATGCTGCAGAATTAAATTCGTGTTCCCCAAGACGCCGGTTTACCGGGCCTAACCCTAGGGTTACCGGGCCTTCTATTCTTCTTTTTCTTCAGCAGGCTTCTTCTTGGACTTTAATCACTCAGCCCAATGCATCCCTTTCGGTACATCCTATAAAATACACAAAACGAGACAAAATAGTACAAAAACATCGGGAAAATGGCATAGATGCAGAATTATGATCCTGGAAACACTTGTTTACGGTGATTTTTATGATTTATATTACATTATTTCGTAACAATGCCCTTTGTATTTTATTGATTTTTATAGAAAATTATGTGTTTAATTGAATTATTAAAAGAATGAATGTGGAAATTATTAAAGTGCAAAGTTGGGTTATTTACGTGATTTTATTAGTAATTATCTATTTATATATGGGATGTTACACTTTGCATGTTCTTATTATTTTGTAGGTATACAAACATATCATGGAATGGGTCAAAGAGCTGAAGGAAAAGTGGAAAACAACATTTATTTGAAGATTAAACAGAAGGATAAAATAGAGATTTTCTCTTGTTTAGGGTTAGGTTTTCTTATTTAAATAATAAGAGGAAAGAATAATAATTATATTATTCTCGGATATAACTATAAAAGGATGGACAGACAGTGACATGATACATAGCTTTTCCTGAAGAACAAAACGCCGCATAAAACCCTAGGCAATTGTTGGGTTCGGTCGACCGAGTGCTTTCCTATTTTTTTTTTTTTTTTTTTATTTTATTCCGTCTGGTACTAGCTATGGTGAGAGGCTGAAGCAGTTTGGAACAAGCTCTGTGAAACCGTTCTCAGCAACATCTTGATTTTCGGATTTGGATTGTCTTATGAGTTTAATAAAGTTGTATCTTCTCTATGATTTTTATTGTTGTGCAATTTCAATTGATGAATGTGTTGCTTATTTGATTGTTTGATAATTAATGAGAATTATTTGTTAAACAAAAATCACCATAGTCAAGATTAGATTTTCAATCTAATAACGATAGTCGTTAGGTTGGGAATCTAGGTTGCGAGATTGAACAAATCTCACACCTCGTTAGTCAAAGCATTAATATTTTGAATCGATAGATGAAGGAGATTGATAGGAGAATTTTTCTAAGACATTAGAAATTCATACCCACGATAGGTGAATCACAATTTTTGTTAAATCATCACAAGACAACCTTAGAGTCGAAAATTAGGGTTGCGGGATCGATGGATCATTGCTTGTTCATTTTTAGATTAATTGAAAGAAAAAAATCATTTGTTCTCACCATAGTCATCGCAATAATTTTATATTTTTTATTGAATTTTTAGTTTATAGATTAGAATCATCGTCGTTAATCCGGTTCGCAAAAAAATTAATAAATGGGTCGTTTTTCGGCTTTGGATTTTTAGATCTTGTTACTTCATCTATATTCCACATTTGTTACTTCATATTTGTTTTTCATAATTGTTTTCTATTGTTTTTACTACTAGTTTCATTTTGTATTATTTTAATTGTAGTTTTTTGTCAATTTTTAAGTGGAGGTGTCATGGATTTTTGCAATGAAAATAAACAAGTAATAATATTTATAAATCATGTATTCCCCAAGTGCAGGGATCGTAGTATACCGATTAATACCGGAGTCGATCTCAGGGAATCGAGGTTGTTTAATCTAGTTTATTAATTCTTCTAATTTGTTACTACTAAAACAAAACTAAAAACGATAAAATAAACTGGACAGAGGATTGTCAGTCCAAAGCCAGGAAGGATAAAAGCGAAAACGAAATCTAAACTATAAACTATAAAATAAACAGTAAACAAGAAGATGATCATGGTGATTAAACAATGAACAAATAAATATTCCACCGATCCCAAAACCCTTAATTTCCTCTCTAAAGTTATCTTGTGATGATTTAATTAAAGATGTGGTCCACCTAACGGAGGTATGAATTCCTACTCTCGTAGATAATTCGCCTATCAATCTCTCATCTCTCGATATATAAGATTGACGCTATCAAAACAAGGTGTAAGATCTCTCAATCTAGCAACCTAGAAATCTAACCTATCAACTCTCGTTATGTCATACAACGACTCTCGTCATACGGTAAACATCAATAAGCAATACATCTCTCGATATCGATTGCATAACACATAAGCATAGAAAAAAAATACAACTTTAATCTAAATCACAAAACAAACTTAGATTGAAAATATAAAAACCTGCTGAAAAGGATTCACATCGTTTGAACAATTGCTCAGCCCCAAGCACTCAGCATCAAAACATCAGCAAAACGAAAATAAAAAGTGGAAAAGAAACACCCTCGGCCGGCCAAGCACCAAGGCTCAGCCGGCCGAGGTGACTTGATCTCGAAATTAGGGTTTTCTAAGTGTAAGATGCGATATAGTACATCTCCTAGGGTTTAAGGAATGCGTATATTTATAGGGATTTAAGGCGGCTGCTGCTAAGTCGGTCTACGGACGCCCGTCCGAAAGCTTGGTCGCCCGTTCATCAACTTCCCGAAGACTCTGTCTTTGTTTTTGCCAACACGGACGCCCGTTTACTTTGATGGACGCCCGTCCAACTCTGGACGGGCCTTGAACGAACGTTCAGCTTGCTCAAAAATCGATCTTCTCATCTTTATCTTCAATCGATTTCATCTTTATCTCTTCTCCTCTTCATTAATCCGATTGTTAACCTCTTTTAATCCTCTTTTTGGTCGAAATTGTGTATCTACAATACATCACACACATTGCAAAATGTAGTATCTTCCAAATCAATATAAAACCATCAATTTTACACATAAATCATACAATTTTGCAACTAACCCATTAAAAACATCACTTGCTCAATACTTCAATATAAAGCTCGATTTCTATGAAAAACATCCACATATGGGGGAAATTGATATAAAGTATATCGTTAAAAACACTATAAATTCACCCTAAACAACACCCCCACACTTAGCATTTTGCTCGTCCCGAGCAAAACAAGACATAATCAAGGCTCGAGACAATAAACAGACATTCAAGCAAATATAACATACATTCAATAACTTAGAGGTTCACCCCGGTGTGTGTGCAAAGCCATAACAAACTTCCACTAAGTCCAAACTTGAAAATTTCAAAGCAAAACTAGCTAATACCCCCTTCAAACTAGAGATAAATGATACTTATAAGATGCACCCTACAAAACGTGACATATCCCGAAAAAGATGATAGAATACATTTAGGACCTTTCTGACATACTCAGAGGATAATCCCTACAACATATCTATCATTTTATACTGGGGATAAGGTATGCGATAACTAAGTCTCTTATTCATTTCATACCACTTCTTATTGCAAGTTGATTTAACTATTTCACTTTTAAACACACATCAGAATGAGCTCTTGCCCTGTCATAGCAGAATAGGATATTCGAGATATACCCTACCTTACTCCAATCATAAGGTAGCTTTTTCTGACTGTCGTGAGCTTTTGGTCATCATAGTGGCATAGGACATTCGTGATATGCCCTACCTCACTCAAATCATCAACCAGCTTTCGACACGCACAACTTATTCATCATATTTGTTTTTGAACATACTTTTTAAAGAACAATAGTTACGTTTCACTTATCACATTCAAACCTCAGATATTCAAAGTATGTCATACTTTGGCTATAAATACAAACTATCATAATCGTCACGATACATACGTTAGCACTAAGCACACGACTTATAAGATAATCAAAAACCACTAATCAAAAGGGGTATAGCTTTATATTATAGCTCATAATTCACTATGGCTCGTGAAAAATATATATATCGGGTGAAACAACTAACTTACTGGACATACAGTATACAGCATCGATGACTATAAAAACCGAACAAAGATTATGCATTGCTTACTCGGGACAGAACAAAAACAAAAATTTAGAAAAATTTAGCTCATTTCTCAGCATAGAATCATAATATAAGCAAATGATAGATACATATAACCATTCCCCTCCCCCACACTTAAACCACAACATGTCCTCAGGTTGTGCAGAATTAAAGAAAAGATAAAGTACTTAGCTGATTGTAATTCGAATGTTGCAATTCTGGAAGTGGTAGCAAGTCAGATCCAGAAATGCTTGAAGAAATCAGTAGATTGTGGACCATCCACCGGAAAACTGATATCATCTAAAAGCTCACAATTGCTATCGCAAATATCCTGCACACATGAAAAACAAGACAAGATCTCGGGGATAGGGGAATATAACATATTGCGCAGAAAAGTTTGATAGAATCACAGGAAATAATTGCTCAGATGGAAAAATCACCACACGGGGAAAACACAGGACATCTAAGCGTCAAATAAGCCACAGAAGCTTACAATACAAATATGGACCACATGTGCATACAGAAATATCAAACTCCAAATGAAAGTGCAAATACGCGTTAAGGCTTACACGATGATGATAGAGGACACTACAAAGTAGCAGGGCTTGGTGCACTAGATAATAATAAAAAAACAGAATATACACAATGCAACTAAATGATATGCAACTATACTAAACATGCAAAAAGAAAATCAAGAAAAATGCTAGCCCAACTAATTCCATAGATGTCGCCCTAATCTAAGCGAGGTCAAATATATAAACATCTACTCAATAACGCCACAGAAGCGCAACAAAATTCGATTATGCAAAGCCACAGAAGCTTGCCATGTGAAGTGTAGACGTGCCTTTAACAACCCTAACACCCTAGATAGACGACAAAAGGAACGAAGATAAATCAAATTTGGAATCACGTCTAGCTAGGTGAATTACTCAACATGGATTGCAATAGATGGAAAGAAAACCATAACGGTGAAAGAACGGGACATCTACGCATATATACAACGGCCACAGAGGCTCACATTAAAACATCCATGTCAATTAATGAAGCATGTATATAAAAATTAATCAATTATTTAACATGGATTAGTAGATGGAAAGATGTAAACATGCAAGTTCAGAACATCTGCGCGTATATAAAGAGGCCACAGAGGCTCACATAGGAACAACCATGTCAAATAATAGACGTATGTATCAAGATAAAATCTATTCACAAAAAAAAAAACTGACAGACTGGACTGGCGTTCAGTCAAGATAGACGGACGTTTAAAGCATATTCAGGGCGGACGGACGTTCAGGCATGCAGACGCCCGTCCAGAACCACATAGAGCAGACGGGCGTTCAAGGAAAAAGGCAAACGCTCGTCTGACTCTTTAAAAACATAACAGCATTGATGCGTTTTGGGACGGACGGGCGTTCACTTACTATGGACGCCCGTCTGACTCAGCGAAAAGCACGCGGACTCGACCTATATCAGAAGACAGCAGCAACCCCAGAAATAACCTAATATCATATCATTAAAACAGAAACCCTAGTGTTTATTAAAAACGAAAACAAAACTATGAAACCTAAAAACGACAATAGACAACCTATGAAACCTATCAAACCTAAAAAAAAGTTCGTGACAAAAATAGAAAAATTAATGAAAACTAGACAACCGTACCGATGCCCCGGCAACGGCGCCAAAAACTTGTTCACGGATTTTATCTAATGAAAATAAACAAGTAATAATATTTATAAATCCGGTATTCCCCAAGTGCAGAGATCGTAGTATAGCGATTAATACCGGAGTGGATCTCAGGGAATCGAGGTTGTTTAATCTAGTTTATTAATTCTTCTAATTTGTTACTACTAAAACAAAACTAAAAACGATAAAATAAACTGGACAGAGGATTGTCAGTCCAAAGCCAGGAAGGATAAAAGCGAAAACGAAATCTAAACTATAAACTATAAAATAAACAGTAAACAAGAAGATGATCATGGTGATTAAACAATGAACAAACAAATATTCCTCCGATCCCGCAACCCTTAATTTCCTCTCTAAAGTTATCTTGTGATGATTTAATTAAAGATGTGGTCCACCTAACGGAGGTATGAATTCCTACTCTTGTAGATAATTCGCCTATCAATCTCTCATCTCTTGATATATAAGACTGACGCTATCAAAACAAGGTGTAAGATCTCTTAATCTAGCAACCTAGAAATCTAACCTATCAACTCTCGTTATGTCAAGGTTAAAAATCCCATCTTTCCTATGGTGATCTAAGGTTTACACCGACTCTCGTCATACGGTAAACATCAATAAGCAATACATCTCTCGATATCGATTGCATAACACATAAGCATAGAAAAAAAATACAACTTTAATCTAAATCACAAAACAAACTTAGATTGAAAATATAAAAACCTGCTGAAAAGGATTCACATCGTTTGAACAATTGCTCAGCCCCAAGCACTCAGCATCAAAACATCAGCAAAACGAAAATAAAAAGCGGAAAAGAAACACCCTCGGCCGGCCAAGCACCAAGGCTCAGCCGGCCGAGGTGACTTGATCTCGAAATTAGGGTTTTCTAAGTGTAAGATGCGATCTAGTACATCTCCTAGGGTTTAAGGAATGCGTATATTTATAGGGATTTAAGGCGGCTGCTGCTAAGTCGGTCTACGGACGCCCGTCCGAAAGCTTGGACGCCCGTTCATCAACTTCCTGAAGACTCTGTACTGTTTTTGCCAACCTGGACGCCCGTTTACTTTGATGGACGCCCGTCCAACCTGGACGGGACTTGAACGAATGTTCAGCTTGCTCAAAAATCGATCTTCTCATCTTTATCTTCAATCGATTTCATCTTTATCTCTTCTCCTCTTCATTAATCCGATTGTTAACCTCTTTTACACATAAATCATACAATTTTGCAACTAACCCATTAAAAACATCACTTGCTCAATACTTCAATATAAAGCTCGATTTCTATGAAAAACATCCACATATGGGGGAAATTGATATAAAGTATATCGTTAAAAACACTATAAATTCACCCTAAACAGGAGGACATTATTATATAATTCTAGTGATAACAATAATAACAGCGACAACTTACGAAAAATTGATTAAAACTAGATATAGTACGATTCCCTGTGGATGACCCGGTCGAGCCATTGCATTACATAAACTTTTCACTTGGGGTTAGACTGGATTATAAATTTAAAACTTAAAATTTCCAACAAGTTTTTGGCGCCGTTGCCGGGAAATCGGTATGGTTGTCTAGTTTTTCAATTTTTAATTTTTCGTAGGTAGGTACCTGTAGAGTTGTTGTTTAAAAAAATAATAATAATTTGGTTCGGTCGACCGAACACCACCACTCGGTCGACCGTGTGTTGTTTTATTTTTTTTATTTTTTTTCTGTTCTCTGTTATATTCTGTATTATTATTCTGTTTCTGTTTTTTTCGAACCTGTTTCGAGTCTGTTTTAGTTTAATTTTTATTTAGTGAGTCTAATTAAAGGATTATACTTTAAGGTTTCTAATTGTTTATTATTGTTTCTGTCTTGCAAACAAAAAATAAATAAATAAATATGAATAAATAATAAAAAATAAAAATAATAAAAACAAAAAAAAACTCGGAGCAATTCGTGCGGACAACTTGATTTTGGTTGTGGTTTATGCAAGGAGTCAGAAAGGCCCACTGCTTTACACCCTGACCTCGAACGAACCATAGTCAGACCAAACAGGCGAAGAGTCCGTCCTGCGGTTCGCCCAGACGAAAGAAACACGGCCAATCGAAATTTCGATCAAAATTTCGAGCAAAATCTAGCAGAGGAGATTGAAGAAATCGTCATCATGGCTGCGAATAATAGACGCACATTGGCTGACTACGCCATGCCTGGTGAAGTCAAAGTCAACCCAGCTGTCATTTTGCCAGCTATTAATGCGCCAACCATTGAACTCAAACCAGGTCTTATTCAAATGATGCAACACGCATCTATCTTTCACGGGTTGCAATCTGAGAATCCTCACACTCACGTACACACATTTTCAGAAATATGTGGTACAACTCGCTTACAAGGGGTTAATGAGGATGCAATTAAATTGAAATTGATTCCGTTTTCCTTAAAAGGGGAAGCGAAAGAGTGGTACAGCTCTCTGCCTGCCGAGTCAATTACAACATGGGCTGAACTCGAGCATGAGTTCCTGAGTCAATATTTCCCACCATCAAAAACGGCCCAGTGCATGAGTGAAATCTTCACATTTTCCCAAAGGGAAAATGAATCTTTCTTTGACTCTTGGAAGAGATTTAAGGCCCTCCTGCGGAAATGCCCTCATCATGGTTTAGACTTGCAGAGGCAAGTCAACACTTTCTTCAGTGGATTGACCGAACTCACCAAGGGTATGGTCAACACTTCATCAGGAGGGGCATTTTTAAGAAAAACGCCTGAAGAGGGGTGGCAATTATTTGAAGATATTTCCATGTACAACTATTCCCCTTCATCTCACGCTATCCAGACACCTCCTCCACCCAGGATTGAGGAGGTGAATATGCAAAATCAGATCTCCAAGCTGCATCAGCAGGTGGCAGCTCTTAAAATATCCTCTAATCCTATGGGTCAGAACCAATCATTTCCTCAGAACTCTCAAGTTCTGTTCTGTGAAAATTGTTGTCAACCCGGCCATGTGGTTGGCCAATGTCAGTTTATTTCCCCTTCTGTCTATTAAGTCAATGCTGTCCAGAATCAGGGACAGTTCAGTCCAGTCACGTGTCAGACATGTGATAATGTGGGGCATCCCGCTCGTTTCTGTCCCATGGGTGGACAGAACGCTGAAGTCAATGCTTTCAGCGGCCACCAAAATCAGAGATTCAACAATCCGTTCTTTGGCCAAAGCAATTTTCAAAACCAGGGTTTTAATCAAAATCCGAACTTCAATCAGAACCAAAATATAAATTTTCCTAATCAAAATCAGAGGTTCAACCAGAATTGGCCGAACAATCCAAATCCTGTGTTTCAAAGTCAGTCTAGCCAATCTTTTCCACAAAACTTTCAGAATTCTCAATCTAGTGATCTTGAGACTAAATTGGACTCCTATCCGAAGGAGCAGAATAATAATTTCCAATTCCTTCTCAGTACAATTAAGAATCTTGAGAGACAGCTCGGGCAAGTAGCTGACCAAAAAGCATCTAGACCCTCGGGACAGTTACCCAACTTCACTGAGAAGAACCCCAAAGGTGGTCAAGTGGCTCAGACTGAGTTGAATCAAGGCCAATGCACTGATCTAGTTCCCACACTCCCTTATGGTAGAGAAGAGGCCAGTGCTATGAATTTAAGATCCGGCACTCAACTTAGTGGTCCCCCGAACCAGGCTAACCACTAACCCCTCTTGCCAATGCTGAGGCAGGAGGGGAAGTTGTGCATTCATGTCCCCCTGTTCTGGATGATAGTACTCAGGTGGTTGATCCCTTGATCGGCAAGAAAGGCGAAAATGTGGTGAGGTGGAAAGATTTGGAAGATAAAGCTGTTAGTTCATCCTCAAAGAAAGTGTTTTCTGAGAGTGACTTAAAGAAACTTCCATTTCCACCCAGAAAAAATAACATCTCCTTGCATGAAGACAAAAAGTATGAGAAAGTGCTTAATCTTCTTAAAAATACTCAGGTAAATCTTCCATTATCAGATGTTTTGGTTGAGATGCCTAAGTATACAAAGTTCATCAAGGATGTTGTGTCCTCGAAAAAGAAGCTCGAAGACATGGATCAGTTAATTGGTGAGAATTGCTCTGTGATTGGTTATGATGAGTTACCAATCAAGATGGGTGACCCTGGGAAATTTGTGCTCACATTGTTGATGGGAGGCTTAGTCTTTCCAAATTCTTTATGTGACCTAGGTGCATCCATTAGTCTGATGCCATTGTCTGTTTGTAAACAGCTTCGTTTAGATAATCTTTTAGAACCCACAACCATGAATCTTCAATTTGCTGATAGATCATCCAAGAAAGCTACTGGGATGTTAAAGGATGCTTTAGTTCAAATCGATAGATTCACCTTCCCAGTTGACTGGTATGTCCTAGACATTGAGAATGATGAGAATGTCCCTTTAATACTCGGCGGACCTTTTCTTTCTACTTGCGAGCCCTCATTGATTGCGATGGTGGCAAAGTGACCATACGAGTTGGTGATCGGGAGGTGAGCTACAATGTCTCTAAAGCTATTCAGAGACCCTCTGATTATCCAACCGGCTTCTCCATTGAAGACATGTTAGATGACTTTAACGACTACATGGAAAAGCAAGTCATGGTTGTTGAGACTGAGTATGAGCGATTAGTGGAGATTCTGAATAATCATGGTTGGGTGAGTCTAGAACAACTAGGAGCTGAAGTTGATGAAGGTTCGTTGAAAGGTGAAGCATTGTCAGTAGGGCCACTGAGTAAACTCATTGACGTTGAGCTGAAAAGTGGGGAGCTTAAATCTAGTTTAGAAGAACCACCTGCGGATTTGGTACTGAAACATTTACCTAAGTACCTGAAATACGTTTTCTTGAGAGAAGGTGACAAGCTTCCTTTAATTATCTCTGCCAAGTTATCCCGGTTAGAGGAAATGAAGTTGTTGAATGTGTTAAGGAAGAATGCGAAGGCTTTTGGAAAGCAAGTGGGAGACATTAGAGGGATATCTCCTAACATATGCATGCATAAGATCAAAACCGATGAGGGTGCTAAGTGTGTTAGACAGCCCCATAGGAGGCTCAACCCTCACATGCAAAAGGTGATTAAGAAAGAGATTATCAAGCTTTTGGACATGGGTATTATTTTTGCGATTGCTGACAGTGAATGGGTGTCCCCTACTCAAGTAGTTCCTAAGAAAGGAGGAATCACTATCGAGAAGAATGAAAAGGGTGAAGAAATAGCATTGAGGCTAGTGACTGGTTATAGAGTCTGTATTGACTACAGAAAACTCAATGAAGTCACGAAAAAAGATCATTTCCCCCTCCCTTTCATTGACCAGATGCTTGAGCGTCTGGCAGGACATGCATTCTACTGTTTTCTTGATGGTTATTCGGGATATTTCCAGATAGCCATAGACCCAGTTGACCAAGAAAAGACAACTTTCACCTGCCCTTATGGTACATTCGCTTACAGGCGAATGCCATTCGGTCTCTGCAATGCCCTAGCTACATTCCAAAGATGTATGCTGGCAATCTTTGATGGGCTTGTCGAGAAGTGTATGGAGATATTCATGGACGATTTCTCAGTTTTTGGTCAATCCTTCGATCACTGTCTTGCTAATCTTGATCAAGTATTATCCCGCTGTGTGGAAAAGAACTTAGTCCTAAACTGGGAAAAATGCCACTTTATGGTAGACGAAGGAATAGTTCTTGGACACAAGATATCAGAAAGAGGAATGGAAGTAGATAGGGCAAAAGTTGAAGCTATAGAGAAGATGAATTTCCCTAAAAATGTGCGTGAAGTAAGAGGTTTCCTTGGATATGTTGGTTTTTACAGGAGGTTCATTAAGGATTTTTCCAAGATAGCCAAGCCCCTTTCCACTTTACTTAGAGAAGATGTTGCTTTCAATTTTGATGACAGTTGCAAGCATGCGTTTGATGAGCTTAAAAGTCAACTGATTTCCGCCCCGATCCTTATCTCTCCTAACTGGAACCTACCCTTTGAACTCATGTGCGATGCATCCAACTACGCTGTTGGTGCAGTCTTAGGTCAGCGAGTTAAGGGAAAATTCCAGCCCATCTCTTACGTCAGTCACACACTGAACCCCACACAAGTAAACTACACAACCACTGAAAAGGAATTATTGGTTGTAGTCTTTGCTATGGACAAATTCCGTAGTTACTTGTTGGGCGCCGTAGTAACTGATTGGACTGACCACGCTGCTCTGCGCTATCTTATGACTAAGAAAGATGCTAAACCATGCTTACTACGTTGGATACTAATCCTGCAAGAATTTGACGTTCAAATTAAGGATAAAAAGGGCAGTGAAAACGTAGTAGCTGATCATGTTTCTAGAATGAAGAACGAAGAAGAGAAAGAGCCTGAAGAAATAGACCTTTACTTTCCTCTCGAGCATGTTATGCGTATAGAAGAGTGCAATCCTAATATTCCGTGGTATGCCTCTATCATCAACTACCTGCATTCCCAGTATTTAAATCCAGAATTTTCATATCAGGAGAAAAAGAAATTTTTCTCTGATGTGAAAACCTACGTGTGGGATGAACCTTACCTTTTCAAAATCTGTAAAGATGGACTGTTGAGAAGATGTGTCCCCGAATCAGAGCAACAAAATATCATTGAACAGTGCCACAGTGGACCTACTGGTGGCCACTTTGGTCCCTGGAAAACCGTTGCCAAAATCTTTCAGTCTGGGTTTTATTGGCCCACGATCTTCAAGGATTCAGAAGCCTACTGCAAGGCTTGTGATAGGTGCCAACGGACTGGAGCTCTAACCAGGCGTTTTGACATGCCATTGAAGCCCATTTTAGAATGTGAGGTCTTTGATGTATGGGGTATTGATTTTATGGGCCCGTTTCCACCTTCCTGTGGAAACAAATACATCTTAGTCTGCGTTGACTACGTATCAAAATGGGTGGAGGCTCAAGCCACTTCTCGCAATGACCACAAAACGGTCATGAGCTTTCTTAAGAAAAATTTCTTCGTGAGATTTGGATGTCCCCGTGCCTTAATCAGTGATGAGGGAACGCATTTCTGCAACCGGCCACTAGAAAAAGTCCTTGAGAAATATGGTGTCCGGCACAAAATTGGCACACCATATCATCCTACGACTAGTGGCCAGGTCGAGAGAAGTAATCAGAGTTTAAAAAGGATCCTAGAAAAAGTTGTGAACAGTCATAGGAAGGATTTGAGTCTCAAACTAGATGATGTGCTATGGGCATACCGTACTGTCTATAAAACCCCCATGGGTACATCACCCTATCAGATGGTGTATGGAAAACCCTGCCACTTGCCAGTCGAATTAGAGCATAAAGTGTATTGGGCCATAATGTTCTTGAACTTTAACACCCAGTCATGTGGTGAACATCGACTGATGCAGTTGCATGAATTGGATGAGTTTCGACTCCAAGCATATGAAAGCTCTAGAATTATCAAGGAGAGAACGAAGCTGCTCCATGATGCTAAAATTAAGAAACGAGAGTTTAAGGTGGGTGAATTAGTCTTGTTGTATAACTCCAGGTTACATTTATTTCCTGGAAAGATGAGGACCAGATGGTCCGGCCCATTTGAAATTCTTACTGTCTTTCCGAGTGGAGTAGTGGAGTTGAAAGGGCATAACGATGAACCCTTCAAGGTTAATGGCCAAAGGCTGAAACACTACATAGGTCAACCTAAAGAAAATCCTATGCTTATGTACCTTAAGGATGTCAGAGGTTGTGAAGCAAGCGAAGTTTGTAGGCTGGATGAAACACTGGCCGACATGTTTGGTTTAGATGAAGATGCTTCAACCTTTATCAACAATGGCCCGTCTATTCCAGAGAAGGAAGCTGAGATTGATCCAGAACAGATTAGCAAACCAAGTGTCGATAAGGAGACTGCAAAGAAGAAACCTGAGAAGAAGACGAAGGCAAAGGTTAGAACGATCTGGATGATTAAAACACAAGAAATTTCCGCGTTCGTAACTTGTTGCTGCTGTGGCCACATGAATGATCAGGGCTTGCACGAAGTAATGGCCGGACGGAAAGTTAAATGGCCTGACCTGGGCTGAATAAAAATATTGTCGAGCCAACGACATAAAATAAAAGCGCCACAAGGGGGCAGCCTAGCTATATAATTATATTTATTTTAGTCACTCTCAACGTTACATATGTCTATGGTTTTGTGTGTCTTAGTGTTTAGTCTTATAAATATGTTGTGTGAATCTGCTTCAGTTCAGCTGTGTTTTCACATGGAATTCGGATGTCCCCCGCATGAGCTCCCATTCATTAATAGGATCCGCCATATCAATCTAGATGATGGGCCTGGAGGAATGCTTATCCTTGACGTTGATTACCGTATCATCACACGCATCCGGACCATTACTTATGTTGTCATTGTACCGCACACTGCGGGTGGTGGAGAGTTCAGTACTGAGAACCTTCAACATGCGTTAGGACGGCCATATACGATTCTGAATGACCCGATGCTTACTGATTTGTTGCTGGTACTCCGTGATGAACATTTTAAAGGAGTAGATGTTGCGGGAGAGGATTGGAACTTGCAAAATGAATATGACCTCCCTCCGGCAATTGGCATGCTTCGTTGCCTAATCCGGATTGTGGATTGGGGCGACATCTATGAAGTTTAGCTTGGCCTAGTTTTTGTGTTTCTATTTTCTTCGTGTATCCCAGTATTCTTTGCATTATTAGTATAGTGGCATCGCATTTTGTGGCATTGTGTTTCTATGTCTGTCTCTTGTCATTCTGTTGCATGTAGCCCTGCTACTTTATAGTCTCCTCTATCGTTACTTTCGCGCGACATGTTATATTCCCCTGTGTCCCCCGAGATATTGCCATGTTTCTCAAGTAGTGCAAGTACATCTATAGCTGTTTTGTCAAGCTAGCATCGAAGTCATTGCTGAAAAAGGACTGCATATGACATCTCGAACGTTGGCCTCTTCATGCTCATGTCTGACCCACGGGTCGATTATCTATCCCACTTCAGCCACTCTTCGCATCAGTACCAAATCAGATAAGTACTTTATCTCTTCTTAAATTCTGCACAAAATGAGGACATGTTGTTATTTAAGTGTGGGGGAAGGGTTAGTTGTACCTACAAATGTGCTTAATTTATTACGCTTATCTTTTCTATGAAAAAATTTTAGCGTCCCGAGCATGATGTCATTTTGGCTTACTCACTTGTTATATTCTCATACTTGTGCTGAGTTGACTAGTATTTCAACATAGACCTTTGATAAATAAGCCTTTGCTCGAATTTTTTTCACATAAGCCTCCCCAATGACGAGCTGAACTTAGGAAACTGTACCCAATTAAACCGATAATGCTTGATTCTGGTTATAAGACCATTCGCTTAGTGCTAATGAAAATTGTAATATGTGCGTAGTTGGAATTGAAAGTAGGAAGTATCGTGAATATACCAAAGCCTGAATGTGATAGGGAAAGAAGATTATGCGAAATGTAATAAATAAATAAACGCTTATCGCCTAGAATCTAATATCATAACCTACCTCGGCTGGGGCTTGGCCTGGTATTCGGATAATGGAAAAAGTGTCCTTAGGGGTGACTGCTCTTCGGTGGGTTGGTGCTACACCTAAGGTACATAAGATAAGTTAGTTGTGATGGAAGTCAACAAGGTCACCATGCCTGAGACGGAAGTATCGACTTGCCTAAATAAAAATTAAAAAAAAAATCGAGACTAAGAGCAAAAGAAAACATCAAAATGATGTAAAATAAGAATGTCTTAGTCTCAATAATAATAATAATAATGAGAACATTGATATATTTCCCACATATCCCCAGTATAGGCCAAGGTATATGTGTAGGGAATATCCTCTGGTACAACTGAAAAGATTTCAAAAACACATGTATTACTCTAGTCATGACGTGAGTAGTTTTGTAGGGCGTATGTATAATCAGGATAATTCATTATCTGTCCTAAATGGGTACTTGTTGGCTAACTTGAATTTAATCGTCAAGTGTGGAATCAGTGGAAGTTGAAGGAGGCTTTGCACACACCACACATTCGAGTAATCGCTTATTACATTGGATGTATGTTATTGATGCTAGTCGACCGGTTGTGATTTGAAATATGGGACTTTATGTGGTTCGATGCATAAGTAAGTCTATGTTTTCTCTTTTGTCTTGCTCGGGACGAGCAAAAGCTAAGTGTGGGGGAGTTGTTTACGGTGATTTTTATGATTTATATTACATTATTTCGTAACAATGTCCTTTGTATTTTATTGATTTTTATAGAAAATTAAGTGTTTAATTGAATTATTAAAAGAATGAATGTGGAAATTATTAAAGTGCAAAGTTGGGTTATTTACGTGATTTTATTAGTAATTATCTATTTATATATGGGATGTTACACTTTGCATGTTCTTATTATTTTGTAGGTATACAAACATATCATGGAATGGGTCAAAGAGCTGAAGGAAAAGTGGAAAACAACATTTATTTGAAGATTAAACAGAAGGATAAAATAGAGATTTTCTCTTGTTTAGGGTTAGGTTTTCTTATTTAAATAATAAAAGGAAAGAATAATAATTATATTATTCTCGGAAATAACTATAAAAGGACGGACAGACAGTGACAGGATACATAGCTTTTCCTGAAGAACAAAACGCCGCATAAAACCCTAGGCAATTGTTGGGTTCGGTCGACCGAACCTCTTCACTCGGTCGACCGAGTGCTTTTCTATTTTTTTTCTTTTTTTTATTTTATTCCGTCTGGTACTAGCTATGGTGAGAGGCTGAAGCAGTTTGGAACAAGATCTGTGAAACCGTTCTCAGCAACATCTTGATTTTCGGATTTAGATTGTCTTGTGAGTTTAATAAAGTTGTATCTTCTCTATGATTTTTATTGTTGTGGAATTTCAATTGATGAATGTGTTGCTTATTTGATTGTTTGATAATTAATGAGAATTATTTGTTAAACCAAAATCACCATAGTCAAGATTAGATTTTCAATCTAATAACGATAGTCGTTAGGTTGGGAATCTAGGTTGCGAGATTGAACAAATCTTACACCTCGTTAGTCAAAGCATTAATCTTTTGAATCGATAGATGAAGGAGATTGATAGGAGAATTTTTCTAAGACATTAGAAATTCATACCCACGATAGGTGAATTACAATTTTTGTTAAATCATCACAAGACAACCTTAGAGTCGAAATTTAGGGTTTCGGGATCGGTGGATCATTGCTTGTTCATTTTTAGATTAATTGAAAGAAAAAAAAATCATTTGTGCTCACCATAGTCATCGCAATAATTTTATAGTTTTTATTGCATTTTTAGTTTATAGATTAGAATCATCGTCGTTAATCCGGTTCGCAGCTATCTTTTCGGCTTTGGATTTTAGATCTTCTGTCCAGTTTGTTTTCTATTGTTTTTACTACTAGTTTCATTTTGTTTTATTTTAATTGTAGTTTTTTGTCAATTGTTAAGTGGAGGACATTATTATATAATTCTAGTGAAAACAATAATAACAGCGACAACTTACGAAAAATTGATTAAAACTAGATATAGTACGATTCCATGTGGATGACCCGGTCGAGCCATTGCATTACATAAACTTTGCACTTGGGGTTAGACTGGATTATAAATTTAAAACTTAAAATTCCCAACAACACTCACATAGCATTTAACATATATTCTAAGCAATAACGAGCCTATCTATCCTCTCTTGAGCAGAATTCGGGGTGAATGTAGGTATATTTATTGGTACCATTTAGAGTGTCATCAACATCCCTGGAAGAGGCCAGAATATCTACTATTTATGACGTTGTTATGTTTGAAGAAGCTGATGCAAGTTCAAAGGACTCAGCTCAGTATCAGGAGTGTTTTGACACTCCGGCAACCTTACCTCAAGTTGCGGATCAATTATAGAAGGTTGCTGATGATAGAGGAGTCTTAGAGGAAAATCTGTCTATATTTCCTCATATCTCTGTTGAAGAGGTGGTTCAGGTTGCAGAGTTACAAACAGCACTTGAATACAGGTCGGAACAGGAGGTTCGGGCTGCTGAGGATCAGACAGCACCTGGACAAAGGTTGGAACCATTGATGGGATTGGAGGAATCCCCTGCACATGTTGTGGAAAAGACTGTAGTAGTACATGCTATTGAAGTTAGGGCTACTGAAGGTAAAAATAGTCAGCAGACTATTGTTGATGAGGATGAACTGCTGTTGGACTATGACTTTAGTGATGAGGAATTCCAAGTGCCTGAGGAAGAACAGGTTGCTGATGAACCTCAACAGGCACATGTACCAATTTTTGACGAGGCACATGTTTTGGAACCTCAACATGCACAATATCCTATTTTGGAAGAGATTTTTGGTGATGTGATTGAGGAAGGTCCCGAACCTGCTGGACGGGACAGGACAAGAGCCATGGTTATCAGCATACAAAGGGCAAACTATAATGTTGAAGAGCCTGCTGATGATTTTTCTGGACATATGACTGGAGGTATGGCTGGTGCAGTACCAGCATATGTTTTGGAAGAGTTGAGGGCAGTAAAAGATGATATTACGCAGTTAAGGACTCAACTAAATATACAAGAACAAAGATTTGAAGATTTGATGAATCTGGAGGAAAACAGAGGAAGAACTACGGAAACAGTTGCTTCCAACATCACTTCTACTTAATATGCTATTGTTGACCTAACCCAAGATGTGAGAAATATAAAGCTGAACACAGCAAGCAGAGATAAACATTTGAATGAACAGTTTGCCTCAATACACAAAACCCAAGCCTGCTGTGGCTCACCCTGCTGAAGCACCTCAACCTGCTGCATTGGATCCTAAGGTTACTGAGAGGATCAATCTGCTGGAACAAACTATGAAAGGAAGGATCACTACAGTTGACACAAGGACAGAGATTATGGAAGGTCAACTTGCTAACTTAGTGATCACACATGAGAGTGTTCATGGTCTACTGTCTCGGTTTATTGATGATGTCAATAAGGGGGAAGAGGGCCTTACAGCAGAAGCAAAGGAGGCTGAAAGGATTTTTTCCAAGAAGAGATGGTAGAATGATATAAATGAGTTCAAGAAACCTGCACCTAGAAGGATTCAGTTGACTGATGACCTCCTGTAAGAATATAAGAATCTTTACTATGGAATGAAGAGACCCTATCATCACATGGGATTTCAGGAGGGACTGAATTCCTTTATGGGATTGAAACTTTGGGAAACAAGGGTCAAATCATTGAGAGCTTCTAGTAGAGGTGAAAGAGGAGTCAGAAGTGGAAGAGGTCAAAGAGTGAGAGCTTCCCAATCAGCAAGGGATTCATTGGAATAATTTAAACACTTCTACATGAGACAAGGCTTCAATGTTCACAACATAAGGTTAACTTTACCTGAAGCCTGGAAGTGGTTGAAAGAGTGAATACTTGGGTTGACTTTTCCACAATTGAAAACCAATGGATGGTGGATATTATGAAGGAAATCAAGGAATTCTATGAGAAGAAGGAACAAGACAAAGACATAAACTAGATCAGCACCCTTACATTGTATAATTCTTTCTGCTGATCCTAGTTTGTAATAATTTTGAATAAATATGATTATAATGAGAAATGGCTAAATTTGTTCTGTTTGTGTTTTTATCTTTTTGCTTTGCTGTAAGGAGGGTATTGGCATCATCAATAAAAAGGAGGAAATTGTTGGACATATTTTAAGTTTTAATGATGAGTGTCAGTCTATCTGTTATAGAGCAAAGGCAAAAAGATGTCTAGATGAAATGTATAGGTTTATTAGAGTTTGATATTTGTATAGGTTTGATCAAACAAGCACTGTAATTAGGTCAGCAGACTGTATCAGCAGACTGTCTAAATCAGTATGGTAGCTAGATCAGTAGAGTGTCTAGGAACCTGCTGAAGACTGAAGGCTGATGGTACAAACTCAGTTATTGAAGGCTAAGGGATCAAAATTAGTATTTAAAGTCAAGGATATGGAATCAGAATTTAGGGAAGTCTGTGATGACCTAAACTGATTACATATACCTTGTGTACAAGTTCTAAGTTCCATATGTTAAGTGGTGATTGGAACTTAGTTATGTTCAAATTGGTGTACTCTAACTTCACAATCAAAAGTTAGATAAAAGACAGTCAGCTGAAGTGTTTCATAAACACAACAGACTTAAGACAGCTGACTGACATGAACATTAGCAGACTAATATACACAGGCATCTGCTGAATGTATTTCTTGATTTAATCAAGGGTTATATTGGAAGATTACAAGGATAAAGATGGATTACAAGCCTTGATATTGTCAACAAATCAATGGCCAAGATGAAAAGAACGTTGGAAAGATTCAGAGGATTAACCAATGGACATAAGTCAAAGGGTGGACAGACTGAAAACTGACAAAAGCAAACTGACAGTGTCAGTACTATGAACAGAGACAGAAAGCAAGTCAAGATGAAGACAAATCTGAAACGGCTATGTTTGAATTCAAAAATAAGTCACAGGATTCTCACCTATAAATAGAAGACTCCTGATTCAGATACAGATGATGAAAAGTGATGAAAAACAAATAATCTACTCAAATCTATCAAGTTTCTGATCAAGAATATCACCTTGCTGACATCACTGAGCTAAAAGCTATTGATCCAGAAAATTCTTCAAGTGTAACCTGCCATCAAATTACATCAAGTATACACACTTGAAGACATCAAGCTGCTGATCATTTTATCCTGATCAAGCTGCTGACGGTTGAATTTTTTACTTGATTCAAACTTTCTTTTACAAGAGACCTGCTGAAGACAGAGAAGCACTTAGGTGTCAATAACTGTTGCTTGTGGTGGAGCTGGTGAAGAGGCAATCCTACCCTTCAAGGACCACTGGAATACTTTGGAGCAGCAATCCTACATGTTTCAAGTATTCAGTTTGTGAAGCCATAGTTATTGGTGAAGGACAGACAGCTTAGGGATTTTTGTAACTGCAACCTCAAAGATCTCTATTGAATTTCCTCCAACATCACAGGAGAAGAGTGGACTGACAGGATTACACCACCTGGAACCACTATAAAATTTGCCTACTTACTTTATGCATTTACTTTCTACATTTAGTATACTGATCACATCAACTTACTGAAACTAGCAACTGAATCACACACTTACACTACTGAGTATCTAATACTTAGTATCATCTTTTTAACAACAAGTAACAAGGCTTAATTTTAATATATTCCGCTGCAACAAATCCAGTAATATCTGTTGTCAGCAGACTACTGAGCAGTCAGCAGGCTACTGACATTGCAGAGTTTGTTAACTCACAAAGTTTTAAGTGTTAAGTTTATTCACCGCCCCACTCTAAACTTAACCAAAGCCTTTTCAAGGGACCAACAGATGTCATCAACAAATAGACACTCTTAATCAAGCAGCATGCTCATGAAACAATAGAAGCACTCACCCCCATGGAAGACTAAGTGAATGAGCATGATGAAAGGATACATCAGATGGAAAGGAATCTGAATAATGCTTCTAAAACCTTAGATTGCATGCTCTTTGTGTCTACGGATGAGACCGTATTTTATAGGATTTAATGTGCTTATTTTATATCTATTTTGTCGGAAGATACTCTTTTTCGGGTATGTTTTGGTTGATTTTCAGGTTTTGAAAACTTGAGATAGATGCTGGAAGATTTTAAGACTTATAGAGCGATTTTGAAAGAATTTGTGGAAGACTGGAGAAAATCGACTTTTAAAGTAATCAAGGTTTCATTTTTTGCATATGTCGGAATCTCGACTAATGACCTGAAGACAAAGTCTATTAAAGTCAACATTGGATTTTTCCACTTTTCACATTAGGATTTTATTCTATTTTTATTTATTATATATCGTCTTTAGAAAATAAAAATAAGGTTGTGCTTTTACTTTTTAGGCCCAAGATAGCATTCTGAATAATTAGTACGTGAGAAAGGAGGTAGTACTTAGCATATAGGTTTTTTGGATAATATAAAAAGAAGAGGAGACGGGAACTAAGAAGGAAAAGGTGGAACAGAGAACGGATGCTGCGCATACCTTGGATGGGTTGCCGGCAAATTTCTTCCATTCCATGTAATACTACTTTTTTTTATACTTTGCTTTTGCTTCATTTTTATTTATTTATTATGAATAGCTAAGTTTTCTTCAAGTTAATTAACTGTTAATCCCTCGATTGCTATAGATTGTGAGATCGAATTATTCGTTCTACTCGATTAAATTGTTAGTATTTACTTATTTTTTGGTTTCTCTGTTGATGATTAGATTGTTCGTTTGGTTATTTGTGCACGAAAATTAGATGAATTTTCTAGTCTAGCACCAAAAATCGAATATAGGCGATTGTCAAAAAGGTTTGATTTTAGGTGGTAAACAACATATTGTCTGCCGGTTCGTAACCTGTAGGATTCCCTGTTGTGGAAATAAGTGATCTAGGTTAAAATTAACCGATGTGAATTAATACCTAGAATTAGGTTTTTCTGATCGTTAATGCAATTATTCTCACCAAACATTTGGCGATTGTTGAGAGATGTGTTACACACTTAGAAAATAAGTAGTGGCGATTGTCCTACTTATCGAACATAGGGAAAACTGTTTGCTTGACGATTGTCGGCAACTATAACTAATTTATTAATAATTTAACGAGTCATCTTTGCATCAATAATCAGTCGTAGGAATCAAGGGGGAAATAATTAATTAGCTGGAACTTTTCTCATTTATTTTTCTTTTCTTCATAGGAAATTAGATTAAAAAAAAACTATATTTTATTTAATAAATTTTAGAAGAAATAAGTCAACTGTTCCCAGTGGGTTCGACCCCTACTTCTACTATACTAGCTATAGGGGTTGTAGGTGAATCATCTTCGGTGGTTTGACGACCCACCAAATTTTGGCGCCGTTACCGGGGAGCGGTGTTATGTGATTTATTTATTTTAGAATTTTGTATATACTTTATTCATTTAGAATTTTGTATATACTTTTTCTTTTCTCTTTTCTTTTTTGAGTTGCTGTTTTTATTTTAAACATACATAATGGTCCACTCAAGCATATATATCAAACAAGGACCAACAAACATATATACTCCACCAATAAACATCTACAGCAACAGACAAGATTTTGGAAAAGCATGTTTCTGTCAAAAAAAGGGGAAAGCAGTAAGCCTGAAAGAAGGACTGGAGGCGTTAGAGGCAGGAGGACAAGGAGGACTGAACTGTCTGAACACCTTGTAATAAGTTATAATTTTTGAATCTTTTTGAATTATGATCCTTTATGGATGAATACAATTTCTGAGTTTTATTCCTGTTTAGTATATGAAAATGTGTTTACTTATATTTAGTCTTATGAGGGTTTTGGCATCATCAAAAAGAAGAAAATCGTTAGGAACATTTTATTGTTTTGATGATGGTAATACGAGGTGTTATATCAAGTCTGAAATAAGATGAAAAACAGTAGAAATGTTTGTATAGGCTTTACTTAGAAGTCTGACATATTGTTTAAGTTCAGTCAGACAAACACTGTACTAGACTGGTAGGCCGGCTGAGTAAAGATAAAGGACCAGCTCAGTGAAGACAGCCAAGGCACCAGCACAGTGAAGTAAAGATCTATGGACTGACTTACAACCAAGGAAGTCAGTGATGACCTTGGGTAAGTCTATGTACTTTTACAAGTGATGAAACTCATTTTTCTATAACATTGTGTACAATGATCTCACCCAAAATCAAGGATCAGTGAAGCAACTGACAATCGGTTGATAGACAGAGCAACAACAGAGTAAAAGAAAAGGTAGCCAAGTAAACCGGTCACTTGACCGGTGAAGTAATTATTGGAGCAGTCAAGTGAAGGAACCATTGAACCACTGAAATAAAGAAGAGGCGGCAAAATCAAGAAAGTTGTCTATACATACCTAGAAACGTGGAAAATATGCAAGATCAAGCAATTAATGCAGAATCAATCACGGACGGATTTTATGATGAATGTTTGATTGAAATCCGGATCACTAAAATCTAGGAAGATTAAATCAAGTCAGAATCAAGGAAGATTATGAGCACTAAATAGCCAACGGACAGAAATTCAAATTCAAGGGATTTACGGCTATAAATAGAAGGCATTGATAGAGAAGAGAAGAAAAAAAACGATAAATTCAAGAATTCTAAGTGGAGAGTTACATTTTAATTCTATAATTCGGAGTGGAGAGTTACATTTCTCCCAGTTGAATTATTCAATATACTATATGTCTTATAGTGCTTCACTTCAGCCTTGTCTGGAAAAAATCGACTCTGCTCGCTGTCAGCCATGACCTCAAGTAAGTTTAAATTTATTATACTACTGTCTTCTAATATTTTCTTCAAGTTATATCTTTGCCTTCACACATAACCTTTGCAGATATGTGCTTTTTGACTTTAATTTATGACCCATCATGAAATATGTTACTTTCTCTTTTTGTTTTTGCTAGTAATTCCAAAATCAGGCCTTTGCTGCATGGTTGGAATCGACACTCCAACAAGTATAACGGGTAACCACTTTTTTTTGTGTGCCTTTTTGTTGGACAATGTAGTACAATATGATTAACTTTTGTACTCAAATAATAAATTGCCATAAAAAAGTTTCATTTAAACAAATGGTGACTAGTGATGCTTGTAAGACAACGTTGTGTTCTTTGAAGCAAAGCATAATTTGCTGGGGTGAGGGTTATTCTTTATTTGTTGGTGCTGATACACCACTTAGCATCTTTCACCTGCTGGAAACTATATATGGTGGTATTGCAAGACCATTTTCCTCCCACCCCTAAGAAAAAAAATAATAAAAGCATCCAAGAAAAGAAAGGAGAAGAACATTCTGTTGCTTAGTATTTGGACTTTCACATGAACTAACAGAGTTTTACAATCCCTTTTCTTGGATTTTTCTTTTCTTCAATAATACTAATATAATTTGGGAATTTTAGGTTCTCTCTCCTTGAAGTGGTATTAGGCCATTGGCAATAGATCCTAAAGCAAAGAGCACAACAAGCATTTCCCGTGACGATGTCGTGACTGAGGATTACCCTGGTTTAGTCACAATCACTGGTGGAAAATGGACTACTTATAGAAGGTAAATGTATTTAATTTTCTTCGATTATACAGACTGTGTAGCAAAAAAAAAGCCTCTTTACAATTAGTTAGAGGGATCCTTTTTTATCAGGCTTCATTCAGTTTATTAGACTTCTTCTTCCCTGACTTTTCATATATAACATAACATACAGTTGTTATGTAGAATGAAATATATGAAGATATATTAATATATTTCATGTGTTTGATAAAATATATGATTTATCATAATATATTTAATTTTTTAAGTATTTTTTGAAATTTTTAGAGTTGATGTTAAGTTTTTGTATACATACAAAATGATTGTTAATAATTATTTAATATTTTATTGTATGTTATAATATTTTTTTATTCTTTAATAGGGTAAGTGTATATTTTTTGTAGGTTGTAGATTATTATATTATTATTATTATTATTATTATTATTATTATTATTATTATTATTAAAAATATGACTTCTTGTGACAAAGAGTTTGTCAATATTAACCATTAATATGAAAATGTGTTTATACCCTTTGGTGACAACAACACTTAATTAGTGATAAAGTGTTCATTATTTTGTGACAAAAATTTTGACGCATGAAAAACCTTCTAGTGAGAAATTTAATGTTTTGTCATGAGAAGCTTTGGTGACAAAAGTATGAGATTCGTCGCGATTGAACTTTATAGTGACTAATCCGATTATCACAATAGACACCTTTAGCGTCCCTGCCTAGACAACAAACGCCGCGACAAAAAACTTTTAATGACGAAAATCGTCACTTTTCGCGATAAACTTTATTGTCACGAAAAGGTTTTTTTTTGTAGTGTATATTGTCACAATATTATTATATTAATTTAGACAAGGTTAACCAAATATATGATCCATTTAAGCCACATCATTCTTTAAACACATGAAATCAAACATAAATAACATGAAAACCTGATCCCTAGTCAATTAACGGTGCGATCCTCCAATTTAGGTTAATAATTCTTGAACAGGCGTTAAAACTCCTATGTTTGAATTAATGGTCCAGTGTGAAATGTTAAATCTGATTAATTAAACATACATTGATTATCTATGGGACGCTAACATAAAGTTGTAAACCTCACCAAAGAGATCCCGAATGATTGATTGTGATTTTAAAAAGGTGATTTTACTGTTACATATGTCCAATTTGTTTATTCATTTTACATTTCCATCAAAATAAATTACATTAACCTACACGAAATTGATAAGATATCATGCAAGCATAATTTATACAAGTAATTAGAATTAATCTGACTCAGAACAAACATGAATCCAGTGTTTAGGTCTTGCGGCCATGTTACTATATATATGCTAAAGGGAATGCTGAGCGATGAAGACTCAGCAGACTACATGAAGACTCAGCAGGCTGCTGAGATAGTCAGTAGATTAACTATAGGCAGTAAACGGTTACTTACTTAGATTATGTTATAACCGTTTGTCACTTACTTTTAACTAAATCATGAGGTGTATGAAGCTATAAATACCACAAGATCAGTAGTATTGTAACTTAACTTGTTGATTATTCTTTGAATAAAAAACTACTGCATTTTATTTACATTTTCGTTTGTTCTTTACAAACTTCAACCTGGTATCACAGCGGAAAATTGAGAATTTTTTTATGCTTTTCTGCATTTATTTTTGATTTTGATTCTTCCTTTTTACTGAGTTTTCCACAGTTCCTTGAGAGCAAACTGTGGTTATTCTTTCTGTTTCAATCATTTATTGATTGTTCGTTGTGTTTGGTACTGTAAATTGGTGTTACTTGTGTTCTTGATAGACATACAGCTAAAAGGCAAGAATTGAGCCCCTCCAATCCATTCTATGTACATCATAATGAGAATCCGGTCATTGGTATTTGTTCAGGCATTGATGAATGACAACAATTATAATCTATGGAAGATGTCCATGGAGATGGTGTGGATCACCAATGTTAGAAACATTTTATTGTTTTGATGATGGTCATACTAGCTGTTATAGAAAACCTGAAATAAGTTGAAAAATAGTAGAAATGTTTGTATAGGCTTTTCGTAGAAGTGTGACAGATTGTATAAGTTGAGTCAGACAAACACTGTACTAGACTGAAAGGCCGGCTCTGCAAAGATAAAGGACCAGCTCAGTGAAGACAACATAGGCACCAGCATAGTGAAGTAAAGATCTATGGACTGACTTACAACCAAGGAAGTCTGTGATGGCCTTGGGTAAGTCTAAGTACTTTTACAAGTGATGAAACTCAATTTTCTATAATATGGTGTACACTGATCTCACCCAAAGTCAAGTATCAGTGATGTAACAGACTATCGGCTGATAGATAGAGCAACAACGGTGTAAAGGAACAAGCAGGCGAGTAAAGTAGTCACTTGACCGGTGAAGTAATTAATGGAGTAGTCAAGTGAAGGAACCACTGAACCAGTGAAATAAAGAAGAGGCGGCCGAGTCAAGAAAGCTGTCTATACTTTACCATAAACGTGGAAAATATGGAAGATCAATCAATTAATACAGAATCAATCAAATTTAGATTTTATGATGATCGTTTGATTAAAATCCGGATCATTAAAATCAAGAAGTCAGAATCAAGGATGATTCTGAGCATTAAATAGCCAACGGACAGAAATTCAAATTCAGCAGATTTACGGCTATAAATAGAAGGCATTGACAGAGAAGAGAAAAAGGACTATCTATTCAAGAATTCTAAGGGCCAATGCTCTGTCAATTTGAAAAATCTTCTTTCTTAATCTTCAAAGAAATATCCAGAAAAGGTTAATCTCAGAAAATAGAGCAAAGAGAAACATCAAGGCCGAGATTGATCAAACTTGTGAATCTGAATTCACAGCAACTTGAAGGATCTTTTTGATCATGCAATTGAATCAGATTGTCTGAGAAGGAATTGCAGAAGTGTGATAGATTCTGAAGGATTTGTTCTCAATGAGTGGTGTGTGGAAGACCGAGTCACAGAAGCTTTTGTAGCCAGGGAGTGATAGTCTATAGATTGTGAAACTTGTGTGGCCAAGGACAATCATAACTATTGTTTTGGTGAAAGACAATAGTGAATTCCTCCAATCATCACAGGAGAAGAGTGGATTAAGGGATTACACCACCCTGAACTACTATAAGCTTTTGTGTTCATTTATATTCTGCACTTTACTTTATAGCATTTACATTCTACAATTTATGTTATTTGTGTGTGTTGGTCCTAGAGAAGGGTGAGAATATAGTCAGAGGTGGGGGGAGGGGTGGTGAATGACTATATTGGAGTTTCAAAAACTTTTCTTGTTTTAAAAACTTTTGGGCAGTGGATAAGACCCATCTTAAAGTTATTTCAAGGTAGTTCAAGCACACACAGAATATAATTAATATGCAGAAAGGCAATGCTGTAAGGTAAAGTGCAGTAAGTAAATGAACACAAAGGTTTATAGTGGTTCAGGGTGGTGTAATCCCTTAATCCACTCTTCTCATGTGATGATTGGAGGAAATCACTATTGTTTTTCACCAATACAATAGTATGATTGTCCTTGGCTACACAAGCTTCACAATCTCAAGACTATCACTCCCTGGCTACAAAAGCTTCAGTGACTCGGTCTTCAACACTGCTTCTTGAGAACAAATCCTCCAGCAGCTATCACAAGGTGTGCAATTGCTTCTCAGAAGATATGATTCAATTGCTTCAGTTGGGTGTGAATAAGATTCACAGAAGGTTGATCAATCTCAATGCCTTATGTGGAATTGTAGCTCTGAATTCTGAGTTGATCTCTAGATATATCTTTTCAAGTTCAGATAGAAGGTTTTTGACATTGACAGAGTTTCTGCACTTTTTGTGTATGAACATATTTTTCTTCATTTTCGGTCAAAATGCCTTATATTTATAGCCGTGATCTCCTTGATTTGAAAATTCGTCCGTTGGCCATTTAATGCTGAGAATAATCTTTGATTTAATCCTTGATTCTTCCTTGATTTTATTCTCTTTAATTTCAGTGATCCAGATTTTCTTCAAACGTTCTTCATAAAATCCGCCCTTGATTGATTCTGCATTAATTTCTTGATCTCCTTATTTTCCATGTTCAGAATAAATTGTGGGCGGCATACTTGACTTTGCTGTTTCCTGACTTAGCTGTTGCTTGGCCGGTCCAGGGTCTCCTTCACTGTTGTTGTGTATAGTCAGCCGGTAGAGCTTTTACTTAGCCGTTTTGTTGTTTTCTTTTTCTCCTTTGATTTTCCAAGTATGCTTGTACTCTACTGATCCTTTATTTGTGTGAGATCAGTGTACACCATATTACATGAATAGATTTCATCACTTGTAATATATCTTAGACTTATCCAAGGTCATCACAGACTTCCCTGGTTATAAGTCATTCCATAAGTCTTGACTTTACTATGCTGGTACTTGGCTGCCTTCATTTAGCTGATCTTCAGTCTTGTCACGGATTTTATCTAATGAAAACAACAAGTAATAAATTTATAAATCCGGTATTCCCCAAGTGCAGGGATCTTAGTACATCGATTAATACCGGAGTCGATCACAGGGAATCGAGATTGGTCTAGTTCTTAATTCTTCTAAATTGTCACGAGAAATAACTAGAAACGAAAACGAAAAAAAACAATAAACTGGACAGAGGGTTGTCAATCCAAAGCCAGGAAAGATATTTGCGAACGAAAATAACTCTAATCTATAAACTAAAACGAAAATAAAATTCTAAGCTAGCAACGAAGAACAAGGCACAATGATTCTTTCAATTAAGTTAACAAGGAACAAGCAATGATCCACCTATTTCGGAACTCTCAATTTCTATCCTAGATCGTTTAGTGAAGATTTAATAAAGATGTGGTTCACCTATCAAAGGTATGAATTTCTACTCTCGTAGATAATTCGCCTATTAATCTTCTATCTTTCGATCTTAAAGATTAACGCTTCCATAACAAGGTGTAAGATTTCTCAATCTAGCAACCTAGAAATTCAACCTAATCAACTCTCATTATTTTTAGGTTAAAAGTCCAATCTTTACTACGGTGATCTAGGTCTAACAACGATTCTCATCAAACGTTAAACATCAATAAGCAACACATCCATCGATTTAAATTGCATAATCAATAAGAACATAATAAAGATACAAACTTTAAATTAAAACTCACAAAACAATCCAAGATTCGAAATCAACACGCTGCACGATCGGCTTCACAAGGCTTGTTCAAATTGCTTAGCCTCTATTCATCGTTGGAATACAAATCATATAAATAAAAAGGAAGATAAAAAGATGTTTATGATGGTGGGAAAACGCAGCTACGGCGCCGCCAAGGGGCCTGGGGTGGCCAGGGATCGATTGTGGTGTTTAGGGTTGGAGAAAACGCGTCCATTTATAAGTTTTTAGGTCGGTTTCAGCAAAGGCGGTGGCTGGACGCCCGTCCAGGGATTCTGGACGCCAGTCCAGCCCTCATAAAATCTTCGAGTCGGGCCGAGCTGGATCAGACGCCCATCCTATAGGTTTTTGGACGCTTGTTCACCAAATATCTGTCAATCCTGAATCAAAAGCTCCTCCTGGACGCCAGTCCACTCCTTCTGGACGCCCGTTTGGGTAAAAATCATGCTTTCCTGAATAGAGTAGCTCCAGTGGACGCCAGTCCATGCTTCTGGACGCCAGTCCAGGTTGAACGGAGATAAACGCGCGTTTAGTTCTTCAAAGCTTCCTTATCTTCACTCCAAGTTCAATATGCATCTTTCTCTCCACTTAATCTTCAGTTGGACATCCTTTAAGCTCATTCATTGCCATGCAAACGCACCTACAAGTTGATAGAAAAGTGCAAAGTGTAAAACCATACAAAAATCACCAATAAAACCACGTAATAAGCTCGATTTTGCATTTAAACCAATTTCATATGCATTCTCTCAATAAATCATTTAAACACTTACTTTTCTATAAAAAGTAATAAAACACGAAGGAAATTGCTACGAAATAATATCATATATATCATAAAAATCACCGTTAACAACTCCCCCACACTTAGCTTTTGCTCGTCCCGAGCAAAACAAAACAAGAAAACCAAGGCTTACTCAAACATTGAATCACATACACTCCCATATATCAAATCACAATCGGTCGACTGGCATCAAAAACATACACCCCAATGAAATAAACGATTACTCGAATGTGTAGTGTGTGCAAAGCCTTCTTCAACTTCCACCGATTCCACACTTGACAATTAAAGTCAAGCTAACCAACAAATACCCATTTAAGATAGATAATGAATTATCCTAACTATACATACGCCCTACAAAACTACTCCCGTCATGACTAGAGTAATACATGTGTTTTCGAAATCATTTCAGTTATACCCAGAGGATATTCCCTACAACATATACCCCGGCCTATACTGGGGATAAGGTAGGCGATAACTAAGTCTTTCATTTATTTCATACCAAATTCCTTATGTAAGTTGATTTAATTGACTTTCACATTTATACACACATCAGAATGAGCTATTGCCCGTCATGGCAGAATAGGATATTCGTGATATACCCTACCTTACTCAAATCATAAGGCAGCTTCTTCTGACTGTCGTGAGCTTTTGGTCATCATAGTGGTATAGGACATTCGAGATATGACCTACCGCACTCAAATCATCGACCAGCTTCCGACACATCCAATTGATTCATTCAAATTCAACTTTTTCCAAAGCATAATAGTTACGATTTAATTATCACATTCAGGCTTCGGTATATTCACGATACTTCCTACTTCAATTCCAACTACATACATATTACAATTTTCATGACATCAGCACTAAGCGAACGGTCTGATAACCAGAATCAAACATTATCAGCTTAAATGAGTACAGTTTCCTAAGTTCAGCTCATCATCGAAGAGGCTTACGTGAAAAGAATTCGAGTAAAAGCTTATCACCAAAGGTCTATGCTAAAATACTAGTCAACCAGCACAAGTACGGGAATATAACAAGTAAGGAAGCCAAAATAAAATCATGCTCGGGACAATTTCAACAAAAAATTTCAAAAATTTTCGATTTTTCACAAAAGATAAGTATAATAATTAAGCACATGTGTAGATACCACTAATCCCTCCCCCACACTTAAATAACAACACGTCCTCATGTTGTGCAGAATAAGAAAAACATAGCTGATTGTAGTTCGAATGCGGCAATTCTGGAAGTGGTCATGAGTCAGATCCAGAAATGCTTGAAGAAATCAGTAAACTGGCGTGGACCATCCACCGGAAAACTGGCTTCATCTAAAAGCGCACCATCGCTATCGCAAATACCCTGCACACATGAAAAACAAAACAAAACGGACCTCGGGGGTAGGGGCACAAAAGATGATAGACAAGGCATTATCATGGAACAAAGTATAAGCAATGCAAAAATTGACAAAAACCGAATCTATGTGAAAAGTAGTGCACAAATGTAACATCGGCAGGAAGGAAGGAATCACATTGATTTTTCAAATTCAGCTCATGCAAGTTAGCTAGCCACAAAAACTGACACCAAAAACCTAGACGACTCCAGACAAAACTAGCCCCCTTATTCAACAAAAACAAAATAATCCAAAATAATAATAAAAAATTATTCTTATTATTGGGTTGCCTCCCAACAAGCGCCTTTCTTTAGTGTCTTTGGCTAGACACATGTACTATTCAGCCTGGATCAGGCCACTTAATCTTCCTTCCGGCCACTACTTCGTGTAAGCTTTGGTCATTAGTGTGGCTACAGGAACAGCATCTCACACATGGGGTCACGTTCTTTACCGCTTTCCAAACATTCTTAATTTTCCCCATTGCATACTTCTTCTTCTTCAATCTTCTCTTTAACTGTGCCTCCCGTTTAAACTCTTCCATATCCCAACTACCAGCCAGAACTTCCTCTACTGGACCACTGCCATCATTCTCAGAAAACAAATCGGTCGAAAACTCGTCAAACTCATTGACTTCTGGAGTACCACACCCGAGGATGTCGAGGAAGTGAACAATCACATGCTTCTCTTTGGGTTGACCGATATAATGCTTACACCTTTGACCATTCACTCTGAACGGCTGGTAACCATGACCTCTTAGTTCTAAAACACCTCCAGGAATGATTTGGAGAATTTCAAAGGGACCGGACCATCGTGTCCTCAACTTACCAGGGAACAAATGTAACCTGGAATTATACAATAAAACTTGTTCCCCAACTTGGAATTCTCGCTTCTTGATTTTGGCATCGTGAAGGAGTTTTGTCTTTTCCTTACTTATCCTGGCGCTTTCGTAGGCCTGAAGTCTAAATTCGTCTAACTCATGCAACTGCTGCAATCGATGTTTTCCACAAGATTTGGCATCAAAGGTTAAGAACTTAATGGCCCAATACGCTCTATGCTCTAATTCGATTGGCAAGTGGCATGATTTTCCATACACCATCTGATAGGGTGATGTACCCATGGGGGTTTTGTAGGCAGTTCGATATGCCCACAGTACATCATCCAACTTTAGACTCCGCCTCTTTCTATGATCATTAACGCTTTTCTCCAGGATCTTCTTTAAACTTTGGTTGCTTCTTTCAACCCGACCACTAGTCATAGGATGATATGGTGTGCCAATTTTATGCCGGACACCATATTTCTCAAGAACTTTCTCCAGGGGTCGGTTGCAAAAATGTGTCCCTTCATCACTAATCAAGGCGCGTGGACACCCGAATCTCACGAAGATGTTTTTCTTTAAAAACTTCATGACCGTCTTATGATCATTGTGAGAAGTGGCTTGAGCCTCCACCCATTTCGATACATAATCCACGCAGACTAAGATGTATTTATTTCCACAAGATGATGGGAATGGTCCCATAAAATCGATGCCCCATACATCAAAGACTTCACATTCTAGGATGGGTTTCAATGGCATGTCGAAACGCCTTGTTAAAGTTCCGGTTCTTTGACACCTATCACAAGCTTTACAGAAAGCTTCTGTATCTTTAAAGATCATGGGCCAATAGAAACCGGATTGAAAGATCTTAGCAACGGTTTTCCAAGGACCAAAGTGACCTCCAGTGGGTCCACTGTGGCATTACTCAATAATATCACGTTGCTAAGATTCTGGAACACATCTTCTCAGCAAACCATCTTTACAAATCTTGAAGAGGTAAGGTTCATCCCAAACGAATGTTTTCACATCTGAGAAGAACTTCTTCTTCTCCTGATAAGACAATTCTGGATCTAGATACTGGGAATGTAAGAAGTTGACGATAGAAGCATACCAAGGATTTTTAGGAGTGCACTTGTCTAGATGCATAACATTCTGGAGAGGAAGGTAAAGGTCCATCCCTTCAGGTTCTTTCACTTCTTCATCCTTCATTCTAGACATATGATCATCTACTTCGTTCCCACCTTCCTTACTAGTCAGGAGATCAGCCTCCCGACTTCCACGAAATTCTTTATTTCTCAGGGGATCAGCCACCTGAGTACTCTCATCCAGAACAGGGAAACCACTAAGTTGAGTGTCGGACCTTACATTCATAGCAGTAGCCTCTTCTCCACCATTGTATGTGGATGCATAGTTAGATTGAAGTGGATTCTCATAACTTGCATCATAATTGCTATTAGTATTCCATTGGTGGGGTGAATTACCTCCATTACACTGAGCCTCATAATGGTTTCCACCACAATACGAACATCTCACTTGAACGTTATTAAATTCATGTCCATAAGAATTCTCATCAGTTAAGGGTATACGAGCATCGGATCCAAGGACAGATGAATCCATTAAACTTGACACTTCTACTTTTGGGGAACCACTGAATTGAATGCCGGATCCTAAGTTCATGGCATTGTCCTCTTCGCTATCATAAGGAAATGTGGGAGCTAGGTCAATGCCTAAGTCTTGAGCCATTTCCCCGATTCGTCTCTCAAGATTCTTGTTTATGCTCATCAGGAGTTGGATGTTTTTATTTTGCTCCTCCAATTTAGCTTCAAGGTCGTCCGATTGAGAGGGCCCTTGATAGTTTTGAAAGTTCTGTGGGAAAGATTGGCTAGACTGACTTTGAAATATAGGATCGGGACTGTTCTGATTGAACCACTGATATTGATTGGAAAATTTGATATTTTGGTCCTGATTAAAGTTCGGGTTTTGATAGAAATTCGGATTCTGAGAATTGAAACCCTGATTCTGAAAATTGCTTCGGCCAAAGAACTGATTATTAAATCTCTGATATTGCTGGCCACAGAAAGCATTTACTTCAGCGTTCTGTCCATTCATGGGACAGAAACGAGCAGTGTGTCCCATGTTGTCACAATTCTGACATGTGACTAGATTGAAATTTCCCTAATTCTGGAAAGAATTGACTCGATACGCAAGAGGGGAAAGAGATTGACACTGGCCAACAGCATGGCCAGGTCGACAACATCTTCCACAGAACAGAGCTTGTGAGTTCTGTGGAAAAGACGGGGTCTGATTCATAGGATTAAGCGACCTTTGAAGAGCTGCCATCTGCTGTTGCAGCATGGCAATCTGACTTTGCTCATCCATGTCATCAATCCTCGGTAGAAGATTGGGTGACCCTTTTGTTTTTTTTTTCCTTTAAAATTTTTTCTTTGGAAAGGATGAAGAAACAGAAAAAGAAACGGAAACAGAGACAGAAATCTACCTACGAAAAATTTAAAACAGAAAAAGAGAAAACGAAAAAAAGGGAGAAAAACGTGTTGAAATCTTCTGAGCCCAAAATGGAAGGGAAAACAGTGGATTTTGACCTCAAAAACAGCATCGAACGGCCATAGGCCATTCACTATGTCGTCGGCGTCGGAACGAGCTTTCCGAATTGGGGTCCTACGTGCCAAACGGACACTCGAGCCGAAAGTTACGGCCAAAATACTAACGAGTGCTAAAACGATCCCTTTTATCCAAAAGTTCGATCGCTAAAAACGTGGAGTCAGATAATTCAACCACAGATGTCCCCGGATCAATGTAGAAACTAGAAAGGATAGAATCAAAAACCTATCTACGAAAAATTCGTAACAAAAATAGAAAAATTAATAGAAACTAGACAACCGTACCGATTCCCTGGCAACGGCGCCAAAAACTTGTCACGGATTTTATCTAATGAAAACAACAAGTAATAAATTTATAAATCCGGTATTCCCCAAGTGCAGGGATCGTAGTACATCGATTAATACCGGAGTCGATCACAGGGAATCGAGATTGGTCTAGTTCTTAATTCTTCTAAATTGTCACGAGAAATAACTAGAAACGAAAACGAAAAAAACAATAAACTGGACAGAGGGTTGTCAATCCAAAGCCAGGAAAGATATTTGCGAACGAAAATAACTCTAATCTATAAACTAAAACGAAAATAAAATTCTAAGCTAGCAACGAAGAACAAGGCACAATGATTCTTTCAATTAAGTTAATGAGGAACAAGCAATGATCCACCTATCTCGCAACTCTCAATTTCTATCCTAGATCGTTTAGTGAAGATTTAATAAAGATGTGGTTCACCTATCAAAGGTATGAATTTCTACTCTCGTAGATAATTCGCCTATTAATCTTCTATCTTTCGATCTTAAAGATTAACGCTTCCATAACAAGGTGTAAGATTTCTCAATCTAGCAACCTAGAAATTCAACCTAATCAACTCTCGTTATTTTTAGGTTAAAAGTCCAATCTTTACTACGGTGATCTAGGTCTAACAACGATTCTCATCAAACGTTAAACATCAATAAGCAACACATCCATCGATTTAAATTGCATAATCAATAAGAACATAATAAAGATACAAACTTTAAATTAAAACTCACAAAACAATCCAAGATTCGAAATCAAAACGCTGCACGATCGGCTTCACAAGGCTTGTTCAAATTGCTTAGCCTCTATTCATCGTTGGAATACAAATCATATAAATAAAAAGGAAGATAAAAAGATGTTTATGATGGTGGGAAAACGCAGCTAGGGCGCCCCCAACGGGCCTGGGGTGGCCAGGGATCGAATTGTGGTTTTTAGGGTTGGAGAAAATGCATCTATTTATAAGTTTTTAGGTCGGTTTCAACAAAGGCGGTGGCTGGACGCCCGTCCAGGGATTCTGGACGCCAGTCCAGCCCTCATAAAATCTTCGAGTCGGGCCGAGCTGGATCAGTCGCCCGTCCTATAGGTTTTTGGACGCTCGTTCACCAAATATCTGTCAATCCCGAATCAAAAGCTCCTCCCGGACGCCACCACTCCTTCGGATGCCCGTTTGGGTAAAAATCATGCTTTCCTGAATAGAGTAGCTCCAGTGGACGCCAGTCCATGCTTCTGGACGCCAGTCCAGGTTGAACGGAGATAAACGCGCGTTTAGTTCTTCAAAGCTTCCTTATCTTCACTCCAAGTTCAATATGCATCTTTCTCTCCACTTAATCTTCAGTTGGACATCCTTTAAGCTCATTCATTGCCATGCAAACGCACCTACAAGTTGATAGAAAAGTGCCAAGTGTAAAACCATACAAAAATCACCAATAAAACCACGTAATAAGCTCGATTTTGCATTTAAACCAATTTCATATGCATTCTCTCAATAAATCATTTAAACACTTACTTTTCTATAAAAAGTAATAAAACACGAAGGAAATTGCTACGAAATAATATCATATATATCGTAAAAATCACCGTTAACAAGTCTTCCACTGAGCCATCCTACCAGTCTAGTACAATTCTTGTCTGACTGAACTTATACAACATGTCAGACTTCTAAGTAAAGCCTATACAAACATTAATGTTCTTTTTAGTCTTATTTCAGGCTTTCTATAACTGTTAGTATGGCCATCATCAAAACAATAAAATGGTCCTAACAATTTCTCCATTTTTGAAGATGGAAAAACCTTCATAAGCCTGAATATAAAGTCAAACACTTACGTATAAAAATTAGAATAAAACTCAAAAGTAGATTTGACATTATCACAGTCTACTAATGCTTTTTCTGGTGCCCTTAGAACTTTTTAGAACATTTAGGCTTACCTCTTCTTTCCCTTTTTTTGGCAGCATCATCTTGTTGTTGTAACGGAATACTTTTGGTAGTTTCTATATATAGTGCATATAAGACTTTCCGATTTGGATTCAATAGATGTACTCCTTCTGGTGTAGTGGAGATTTTAGCTACAGTTTTGTCTCTCATTCTCTCTTGCTCTGTGCTGGGGATTGTCTCTTGAAGTGGCTAAAGTAGATGTGTGTGGCTGGTGGAGTAGTCTGATTAAAAACCCACGTGTGTAATCTTCACATAATAAATCTCCATAAATATCTGATTTTCCACATGTATTAATAGTGATTAATTTCACACTGTACTTCGATGTTTTATCCATAGCATTTAGCGGTTGAGTGACTTGGCTGATCACTAGGCCGGTGTAGTGGCCTATTTACTGAGCTGATGTAACAGAACAACTGTTCCTAACAATCGGTGAAGTTAACTTCGCTGGTACTAGTGCCTTACCTGCCAAGTGAGCACACCCAAAATGGAAAAGGTTTAGTCAGCTGGTGAAGTCACTTCGTTGATTACTCCAGTTAGCTGCTCTTTGTAACTTAATCAATTTCAATCATTCCCAACTCAGTTCTTAACTTACAAAATCTTTCATGACTGAGTGGCTTTCTGAAAATAACAGCCAATTGATCTTCTGTAGAGATTTGCCTTAAAATTACATCTTCTTTCTCCACATGATCTCTGATAAAATGATGTCTCACATCAATATGCTTTGTTCTCGAGTGAAGCACTGGATTCTCTATAATTGATATTGCACTTGTATTATCACAAATGATGGGATTGTCTTCTTTTTTATTCCATAGTCTCTTAGTTGTTGTATGATCCATATTACTTGTGAACAACAACTACCTGCTGCTATATATTATATTTCAGATGTTGAAGTAGATATGAAATTTTGCTTTTTACTAAACCATGATACAAGTCTGCTGCCTAGCATCTGACAAGTTCCTGAAGTGCTTTTTCTGTCAATTTTGCATCCAGCATAGCCTGAATCTGAATAGGATACTAATTTGAGTCCACCATATTTTGGATACCAAATTCCTACATTGATTGTGTGCTTCAGATATTTGATGATTCTCTTAGCTTCTAGCAAATGAGCACATACTACTTCTGCAAATGCAATGTCGGGTCTGCTTGCAGTGAAGTAAAGTAGTGAGCCAATAATTCCTCTGTACAGCTTCGGATCAACATACTTTCCATTTTCATCTTTTCCAAGAACAATCCTTGCACACATTGGTGTGCCTGATGTGCCACTTGTGTCCATTCCATATTTGTGTATCAAGTCCTTTGTGTACTTGGCTTGACTGATAAATAAGCCATCTTTCATTTGTTTCACTTGTAAACCAAGGAAGTAGTTGAGTTCTCCCATCATACTCATTGGAAATTTATTTTTATCAGATTTGCAAATTTTTCACATAGCTTTCCATTTTCTGATCCAAAAATGATATCATCCATATAGATCTGAACTAGCAAAGTGCTTGTTCCATCTTCTAGTTTGAAAAGTGTCTTATCAATGGTTCCTTTGCTGAATCCATGGTTGATCAAGAATTGTGACAGTATCTCATGCTCTAGGTGCCTGTTTGAGTCCATATAGCGCCTTTTTGAGCTTGTATGCCTTGTCCTCTTTTCCTTTGATCTGAAACCAAGTGGTTGTTCCACATACACTTATTCTTCCAAGTGTCCATTTAGAAATGCACTCTTTACATCCATATGATAGACTTTGAAGTCTTTGTGAGCTGCAAAAGCTAGGAAAAGTCTGATTGCTTTCAATCTTGCTACTGGTACAAAGGTTTCATCATAATCTATGACTTCTGCTTGTGAATATCCTTTTGCAACTAGTCTCTCTTTGTTTCTGACAACAGTTCCTTGTTCATCCATCTTGTTTCTGAACACCCATTTAGTTCCAATGATGTTGGCCATGTCTGGTCTATCAACAAGTTCCAAGACCTCATTTCTCTCAAATTCATTGAGTTCTTCTTGCATGGTTGTAATCCAATCAACATCTTGGATTGCATCATCTATTGTTTTGGGTTCCACCTGTGACAGAAAACAAGTTAGCGTGTGTTAAGGGTGAATTTATACGATTTATAATGCTATATTTTATGATAATTTCCCTCATATTTGTATAAATTTGCATAAGAAACAAGTGTTTAATGGAATTATTGAGTAAATGATATTTTAAATGAGTTGTTCGCAAAATAGGTTAATTTTGGTGTTTTAATTATGATTTTATAATTAGTTGGATGATATTACATTTTGCGATGTTTTGATGTGTTATAGATAACATATTTGAGGCTCAAGAGATGATCAAAAGAGGATAAAAGACGAATTTTATGATGAAGAAGAGATAATGATGGATTTGGATTGAATTAAAAAGAGATAGAGATTAGGCAATCAAGTTTTCAAAGTCACTGAACTGGCGTCCATCAAAGCGAACGGGCGGCCAGGATGATATTTTTGATTCAGAGTTTGGATGAAATTGCTGGACGAGCGTCCAATTTAAAGAAGGACGGGCGTCTGATCATGACTCGGCCCGATTCGAAGTTTGTATGGAAGAGTGGACGGGCGTTCAATGATTCAGACGGGCGTCCAGTAGCCGACTTAGCTAAACCGACTTGAAAATCTATTTATAGGCGGCAGTTTCTCAAACCTAAAGATACGAATTACACAATACTCGAAACCCTAATCCTAGGGGCGGCTTAGGCTGCGGTTTTTACCAGTTTTCATCAAATTTTATGTTCTTAAATTCATAGATTAGATTAGCTACTTTTTATGTCTTTCTATACAATTCAAAGCTTCAAGAGGATGCTAAGAGGATAGACCTCCATTGAACGAGCGTTGTGAAGCCGTCCGATCAACAATTCAGTTTCTTTTCGTGATTATTTTGTGAGTATCTATTACGAGTTGTTTCTTTTATCATGCTTTATGTTGTTTATTGCAAATTTATATCGAAAGATGTTTGCTTTGTTGATCGTTTATTTGATGAAAATCATGTTAGACTTTAGATCACCATGATAAAGAATAGATATTTGATCTAAGTAATGAAAGTTATTAGGTTAGATTTCTAGGTTAGAAACGTTTAAAGTTTACACCTTTGGTTAGAAAAGCGTTAATCTTTAGATCGAAAGATAGAGATTAATAGACGAACTTGCCTAAGAAATTAGGGTTCATACCTTTGATCAGGTGAACCATAACTTGATTAGTAATCACGAAATAATCTGAATTGAAATTGAATGTTGATAGGATAGGTGGATCAATTGCTTGTTCGTTCGTAACTTATTGATTTAAAACCCCTTGAATTTGAATTGTTTAGCTTAGTTAGTCTTTTATTGCATACTAGGTTTAGTTTAGTTTAAATTGGTTCGAAACTATCTTTCCTGGCTTTAGGTCATTGATCTTCTGTCCAGTTTACGTTATTGTTGTCTTTCTTGTGAATTATTTACTGTTTTCGTATATGTTTAGTTTAGTAATCGTGACACAGTTAGGTTAGAATAAAGACTAGAGTTAACAACCTCCGATTCCCCGTAAGATCGACCCGGTATCAACCTCTTTACTACGATCCTTGCACTTGAGGTATATCGGATTATAAATTTATTACTTGTTAATAAAATCCGTGACAAGTTTTTGGCGCCGTTGCCGGGGAACCGGACGGTTGCTTTAGTTTTTTATTTTCCTTGTTTTTAATCTTTCTTTTTTTTTAGTTAGTTATAGTTTAGGTTATTAGGGTTTTCGTAGTTTTTCTTTTATAGTTCTCCAATCTCCTTAGGATTAGATTTTCCTTCTATATGTTTCTGTCTTTATGTTTTTCTCCCCATCTTTTTCCTGCTGTTTTTCTTTGTTCCTGCTTCATTTTTCTGCTTCCAAACGGGCGTCTAGACCACTGGACGCCCGTCTGTTCTAAAATTTTCAACTCTGAATCGTTTTTAACCTGTTGGACGAGCGTCCACCCAATTTGGACGTCCGTCCAGTTCTTCAACTTATCGGACGAGCGTTTGGACTTCCAGACGCCCGTCTAGCCCAATTTCTAGGCAGACCCCCGTCCAGCTTTCTGGACGTCCGTCTGTTCCCCTGTCTTAACAAATTTTATTTCTTTTTCTTTTCTTAGGCTTTAATTTTTAGTTTAGGTTAAATTCTTAGTCCTTAGGTTTCCACCACCTGATCTTGGTTCGGTTTATGCAAACTCGAAGTCAGAAGGGACCATTACTGTATACCCCTGACTTAGAGCAGACCATATTCCGGCCAAACAGGCGGAAACTCCGTTCTGCGGCTCCTTCTGAAGTAGCCGATCAAAATTTAAAGGATCGTTTAGCCGAAGAATTCGAAAACTTCATAATCATGGCTGCTGAGGATAGACGTACGTTGGCAGACTATGCCATGCCAGGCGAAGTCAAAGTCAACCCGGCTATTGTTATCCCAGCCATAACTGCACAGACCTTCGAGCTAAAGCCAGGACTCATTCAGATGATGCAGCATGCATCTATTTTCCACGGTTATCAGTCAGAGAATCCCCACACTCACTTGCATACATTCTTGGAAATATGTGGTACTACACGCATCCAAGGAGTAAGTGAGCATGCTATAAAACTAAAATTGTTCCCATTTTCTCTAAAGGGAGAAGCTAAAGAGTGGAATACCTCTCTCCCCGCTGAATCTATTACCACCTGGGATGAACTTGAAAAAGAGTTCTTGAGTCAATACTTCCCACCTTCAAAGACAGCCCAGTGTTTAAACGACATATTCACTTTCTACCAGAAAGAGAATGAATCCTTTTTCGATTGTTGGAAAAGATTCAAGTCTCTGCTTAGAAAGTGTCCCCACCATGGTTTGCCACTGCAAAGGCAAGTCAACACTTTCTTTAGTGGATTGACCGAGCTTACAAAAGGCATGGTCAATAGTTCATCTGGTGGGGCGTTTTTGAAGAAAACGCCTGATGAGGGGTGGGCACTGTTCGAGGACATTTCCAAATACAACTATGCCCCCTCTTATCAAGACATTCAGGCACCTCCTCCAACCAAGGTTGAGGAAGTCAACATGCAAAGTTTGATCGCCATGCTGCAGAAGCAGCTGGCAACTTCTCAAGTTCCAAATCAAACGAATCAAACTTCTTCTTTTCCACAGAACCCTCAGGTTCTATATTGTGAGAGCTGTTGTCAGACTGGCCACATGATTGGCCAGTGTCAATTCAATCTCCCTGCACCTTATCAAGTGAATGCTGTTCATGATTATGGACAGTGTAATCAAGTCACATGTTGTTAAGGGTGAATTTATATGATTTATAACGCTATATTCTGTGATATTTTCCCTCATATTCGTATAAAATTGCATAAGAAACGAGTGTTTAACGGAAGTATTGAGTAAATGAGGTTTTTAACGAGTTAATCGCAAAATTGGTTGAGTTTGGTGTTTTAATTGTGATTTTATGATTATTTGGATGATACTACATTTTGCGAGGTTTTCATGTGTTATAGATGCACAAATTCGAGCTCAAGAGGTGATTCAAAGATGATCAAGTCGGATTTAATTAAAGAGGAAGAGATAATGATGATTTACATTGAAGATAAATATGAAAAAATCAAGATGAAGTTGGTTCTGGACTGGCGTCCAGAAACTTGAATCAGCATCCAGGTTGGACGGGCGTCCATCAAAGCAAACGAGCGTCCAGTTGAGAAATTTGATACAGAGTGTTTGGACGCTGGGTGGACGGGCGTCCGAAGCAAGTCCAAATCCCTCTGGACGGGCGTTCACAAGTCTGGACGGGCGTCCTTCGGCCGACTTAGCAGCGCCGCCTTTGTTTTCTATATATACAGTGCGTTTCCTCTACTTTAACCATACCATATACTCATTATTCGAAACCCTAAACCTAGGGGCGGCTTTAGGCTGCGTTTTTACTTCTTTTATTCCAGTTTTTATGTTCCAAATTCTGGATTAAAAGTAGGCAGTTTTATGTTAGTTTTTCCTGCAATTTCAAGTTTCCAGAGGATGTTGAGAGGCTAAGCTTCATCAAACGAGCATTGTGAAGCCATCCAACACGTTTTGATTCCGTTTCTGCGATTATATTGTGAGTTTTACCTAAAGTTGTTTCCTTATTGCATGTTTACATTGTTTAATTGCAATTGTATCGAAAGATTTGCATGTTATGATTGTCTTATGTTGATGAAAATCTCTATAAGCCTTAGATCACCATGATAAGGAATAGCTGTTTAATCTATCAGAAAGAGAGTTAATAGGTTAGATTGCTAGGTTAAAGTTTGCACCTTTGCTTCGTAAAATCGTTAATCTTAGATCGAAAGATATAGATTAATAGGTGAATTACCTAAGAAATTAGGGTTCATGTTTTAGACAAGGTGAAATCACAACTTGGTTAGAAAACGCAATATAATCGAGATAGGAATTGATACTTGTTAGGATAGGTGGATCAATCGCTCGTTTGTTCATTAAAACTTGAATTTAATCCCGTGAAACTTGAATTGTCTAGATTAGTTACTTTTATTTCATATTAGTTTTAGTTTAAATAGTTCGCAACCCGTATCTTTCCTGGCTTTAGATCATATCTTCTGCCCAGTTTTACGTTTTAGTTAAGTTTGTTTTCAGTTTCGTTTAGTTCTATCCGCTGTTTAGATTAGTTTTTCGTGACATAATTTGATTAGACTAAAACTAGGGATAACAATCGCCAGTTCCCCGTAAGATCGACCCGGTATCAACCTCTATACTACGATCCTTATACTTGAGGAAATATCGGATTTATAAATATTATTACTTGTTTGTTTTTGTTGATAAAATCCGTGACAAGTTTTTGGCGCCGTTGCCGGGGAACCGGACGGTTGCCTAGTTTTTTTTTTTCATTTTTCTTGTTTTTATTTCGTTTTAATTCCTGTTTTTAGTTGATAATCGTTTAGGTTAGTAGGATATTAGAGTTTTAGTTAGGGATTAAGATCTTCTTTTTATATAGTTCCCTTGTGATTAGTTCTTTCGTTCTTTCTGTTTTTCTGTTTTTTCTTTTTCCTGCTGTTCTTCTCCATTCCTGCTTCGTTTTCTGCTTCCAAACGGGCGTCTAGACCAGTGGACGCCCGTTTGTTCTAAAATTTTCAACTCTGAACCGTTTTTAACTTGTTGGACGAGCGTCCATCCAATTTGGACGTCCGTCCACTTCCTCAACCTATCGGACGAGCGTTTGGATTTCAAGACGCCCGTCTAGTTCAAATTCCAGCCAGACGCCCGTCCAGGTTTCTGGACGTCCGTCTGTGCCCTTGTCTTAACTATTTTCTTTTCTTTTTCTCTTCTTAGGCTATAATTTTTAGTTTAGGCTTTTAATTTCTTAGTCTTTAGGTTGCTCTCACTTGTTTTTGGTCCGGTTTATGCAAACTCGGAGTCAAAAGGGACCGTTACTATACACCCCTGACCCCGAGCGAACCGTAGTCCGGCCAAACAGGCGGATCTTCCGTTCTGCGGATCTGGCAGGCAGAGCCGAGCAAGATCTTGAGGATCTGTTAGCCAAGGAAATCACTGATTTTGTAATAATGGCTGCTAATGATAGACGTACGTTGGCAGACTACGCCATGCCCGGCGCGATCCACGATCAACCCGACTATTGTCATTCCAAACCATCACCGCACGTACCTTCGAGCTAAGGCCGGGACTTATTCAGATGATGCAGCATGCATCTATTTTCCACGGTTACCAGTCAGAGAATCCCCACACTCACTTACATACGTACTTAGAGATATGCGGCACCACACGCATCCAAGGAGTGAGTGAGGATGCCATCAAACTGAAACTCTTTCCGTTTTCGTTGAAGGGATAAGCTAAAGAGTGGTATACTTCTCTTCCCTCTGAATCTATCACCACCTGGGCCGAACTCGAAAAGGAGTTCTTGAGTCAATACTTCCCACCTTCAAAAACAGCCCAGTGTTTAAATGAGATTTTCACTTTCTACCAGAAAGAGAATGAATCCTTCTTCGATTGTTGGAAAAGATTCAAATCTCTGCTTAGAAAGTGTCCCCACCATGGCTTGCCACTGCAACGGCAAGTAAACACCTTCTTTAATGGATTGACCGAGCTTACAAAAGGCATGGTCAATAGTTCATCTGGTGGGGCGTTTCTGAAGAAAACGCCTGATGAGGGATGGGCACTGTTTGAGGACATTGCAAAGTACAACTACGCCCCGTCTTATCAAGCAATTCAAGCACCTCCTCCTCCTCCTAAGGTAGAGGAGGTAAACATGCAAATTTTGATCGCCGTGCTGTAGAAGCAGATGGCAGCATCTCAAGTTTCAAATCCGATAAATCAAACTTATTCTTTTCCACAGAACCCTCAGGTTTTGTACTGCGAAAACTGCTGTCAGACTGGCCATATAAATGGCCAGTGTCGATTTAATTCCCCTGCACCTTATCAAGTGAATGCTGTTCATGATTATGGACAGTGTAATCAAGTCACATGTCAGAATTGTGACGAGGTGGGGCACACATCTAAATTCTGTCCTATGAACGGGCAGAATGCTGAAGTAAATGCATTCTATGGCCAGAACAACCAAAGGTCTAATCAAGTTTTTGGCCAGAATAATTTCCAAAATCACGGGTTTAATCAATCTTCCAGTATCAATCCTAATTCGAATTTTAATTTGAATCAAAATTTCAATAGAAACCCTGGTTTTAATCAGAACCAAAACTCAAAATTTTCCAATCCTACTCAAAAATTCAATCAGAATTGGCCTTCCAATTCAAATTCTCAATTTCAAAGTCGGCCCAAACCAAATTTCATGCTCAAAATTTCCAAAACTCTCAAGGCCCCTCCCAATCTAACAATCTTGAAGCTAAATTGGAGGAGCAAAATAAGAGTATCCAACTCCTGATGACTACAAATAAGAACCTTGAGAGTCAAATTGGACAACTGGCTGAGCAGTTAGCTTCAAGACCCCTAGGGCAACTGCCCACTTTCACTGAGAAGAATCCAAAGGGTGGTAAAGTTGCTCAAACCGACTTGAACAAAGGCCCGTGTACTAACCTCGTACCTTCAATTCCTTACGGTAGAGAGGAGGCCAGTGCAATGAATTTAAGAAGTGGTACTCAAGTTAGTGGTCCTTCCCACCAGGGAAACCACTAGCCCCTCCTGCCATTGATGAGGCAGGGGGGAAGCCGAGCACCTACACTCCCCTTGGCCAAAAGAGAATACTCGTGGGCCGATCCCCCGAGAGGTGAAAAAGTTGGAAGTCCTCGTGTGGCCGATCCCCCGAGGAATGAAGAAACAAGTGGAAGTCGGGAGGCCGATCCCCGACTAATAAACATTGAAAAAGCAAGCTAGGTGGAAGGATCCGGAAGACAAAGTCACAATGCATCCTCAAAGAAAATATTTTCTGAGAGTGATCTGAAAAAACTTCCATTTCCACCACGAAAGAGCAACATCCCTTTAAGTGAAGATAAGAAGTATGAAAAGGTGCTAAATCTTTTGAAAAATACTCAGGTAAATCTTCCATTATCAGAGGTCTTGGTTGAAATGCCTAAGTATACAAAATTCATCAAGGATGTTGTTTCTTCAAAAAGGAAATTGTCAGACTTGGAGAGGCTGATTGGTGAGGATTGTTCAGTGATCAACTATGAAGACTTACCAACCAAGAGAGGTGACCCTGGAAAGTTCGTGCTTACAGTGTTAATGGGAGGCCTGGTCTTCCCTAACTCTTTGTGTGACCTCGGGTGCATCTATAAGCCTCATGCCAATGTCTGTATGCAAACAGCTGGGTTTAATTGATCTTCTAGAACCCACTACCATGAATTTGCAATTCGCTGATAGATCTTCTAAGAAAGCAGCGGGAATCTTAAATGACATCCTAGTTCAAATCGATAGGTTTACCTTTCCTGTCGACTGGTACGTCCTGGACATTGAAAAGGATGAAAATGTCCCCCTGATTCTTGGGAGACCCTTTTTGTCTACAGCTAGAGCCCTCATTGACTGCGATGGTGGGCGAGTGACAATACGCGTTGGTAATCAAGAGGTAAGCTATACTGTCTCCAAATTCACTCAAGTACCCTCTGGTCCTCCAACCGGTTTTTCCATTGAGGAGACGTCTGATGACTTCGATGATTTGATGGAAAAGCAGGTCATGGCTGTTGCAACGGAGTACGAGCGACTGGTTGATAAATTGAATAATCATGGTATGGTAAGTCTAGAGCAGTTAGAAGCTGAACTTAAGGATGAGTTGTTGGAAGGTGAAGCTTTGGCAGTGGGACCGCTCAGTAAACTCAGCGATGTTGAGTTGAAAGGTGGAGAGCTCAAATCAAGTTTAGAAGACCCCCCTGTAGATTTTGTGTTGAAGCCGTTACCTAAACATCTTAAGTATGTGTTTTTAAGAGAAGTTGACAAGCTTTCTTTAATTATATCTGCCAAGCTGTCTCGTTTAGAGGAAATGAAATTAATCAACGTCTTGAAGAAAAATGAAAAATCCTTTGGGTGGCAAGTAGGAGATATCAGAGGGATGTCTCCCGACATCTATATGCATAAGATCAAGACCAATGAGGGTGCGAAATGTGTCAGACAGCCCCAGAGGAGGCTCAACCCTCATATGCAGGAGGTGGTTAAGAAGGAAATCATCAAACTTCTGGACATGGGAATCATCTATGCCATCGCTGATAGTGAATGGGTTTCCCCGACTCAGGTAGTTCCCAAAAAGGGTGGAATTACGATTGAGAAGAATGAGAAGGGAGAGGAAATAGCATTGAGACTTGTCACTGGTTACAGAGTCTGCATCGATTATCGAAAGCTCAATGAGGTAACCATGAAAGATCATTTTCCCCTTCCATTCATTGACCAGATGCTTGAGCGTCTGGCGGGACACGCATTCTACTGCTTCCTGGATGGATATTCAGGATACTTCCAGATACCCATTGATCCAGCTGACCAAGAAAAGACAACCTTCACTTGCCCTTATGGTACATTGGCCTACAGGCGAATGCCATTTGGTCTCTGCAATGCCCCAGCTACATTTCAAAGATGTATGCTGGCTATCTTTGACGGGCTCGTAGAAAAGTGTATGGAAATCTTTATGGACGATTTTTCAGTCTTTGGTCAGTCCTTCGACGACTGCCTTGACAATCTTGATCAAGTTTTATCCAGATGTGTGGAAAAGAACTTAGTGCTCAATTGGGAAAAATGCCACTTCATGGTTGATGAGGGAATAGTTCTTGGCCACAAAATCTCCGCCAAAGGTATAGAAGTTGACAGGGCAAAAGTAGAAGCTATCGAGAAGATGAGTTATCCCAAGAATGTGCGTGAAGTGAGAGGCTTTCTTGGACATGTCGGTTTCTACGTAAGATTCATTCAGACTTCTCCAAGATAGCCAAGCCCCGTCTACTTTACTTAAAGAAGACGTTGAGTTCAATTTTGATGAGGACTGCAAGCAAGCGTTTGAGGAGCTTAAGGACCGTTTAATCTCTGCTCCAATTCTCATATCACCTGACAAGAACCTACCTTTTGAGCTTATGTGCGACACATCAAACTATGCAGTTGGTGCTTTTTTGGACAAAAAATCAAAGGGAAATTCCAGCCAATCTATTACGCCAGTCACACATTGAATCCTTCACAAGTTAACTACACTACTACAGAAAAGGAATTATTGGCCGTAGTCTTTGCTATGGACAAGTTTCGTAGTTACTTGTTAGGAGCTCAAGTGATTGTGTGGACTGATCACGCTGCTTTGCGGTATCTGATGACTAAGAAAGAGGCTAAACCGCGCCTACTGCGTTGGATACTGACCCTACAAGAGTTTGACGTTCAAATTAAAGACAAAAAGGGCAGTGAAAACGTTGTGGCGGATCATGTTTCGAGAATGTTAAGTGAGGAAAAGGATGATCCAGACGATATAGATCTTTACTTTCCTCTAGAGAACATTATGCTTATCGACGGTTGTCCTCCTGATGTTCCATGGTATTCTTCCATTGTCAATTACCTTCATGCCCGATATCTCGATCCAGAATTGCCCTATCAGGAGAAAAAAAGTTCTTCTCTGATTTGAAATCTTTCGTTTGGGATGAACCTTATCTTTTTAAGATATGTAAAGATGGTTTGCTTAGAAGATGTGTTCCAGAATCTGAGCAGCGCGATATTATCGAGCAGTGCCACAGTGGACCCACTGGAGGTCATTTTGGTCTTTGGAAAACCGTTGCTAAGATCTTCCAATTCGGTTTCTATTGGCCCACGATTTTTAAGGACACCGAAGCTTTCTGTAAAGCGTGTGATAGATGCCAAAGAACCGGTACTCTGACAAGGCGTTTTGACATGCCTTTGAAGCCCATCCTAGAATGCGAAGTCTTTGATGTATGGGGTATCGATTTTATGGGGCCATTCCCATCATCTTGTGGTAACAAATACATCTTAGTCTGCGTGGATTACGTGTCTAAATGGGTGGAGGCTCAAGCCACTCCTCACAATGATCATAAGACGGTCATGAAATTTCTAAAGAAAAACATCTTCGTGAGGTTTGGATGTCCACGTGCCTTGATCAGTGATGAAAGGACGCATTTCTGCAACCGACCCTTAGAAAAAGTGCTCGAAAAGTATGGTGTTCATCATAAGACTGGCACACCATATCATCCGATGACTAGTGGTCATGTTGAAAGAAGCAACCAAAGTATTAAGAAGATCCTGGAAAAAACGGTCAAATGTCATAGAAAAGACTAGAGTTTGAAGTTGGATGATGTACTATGGGCATACAGGACCGCCTATAAGACTCTTATGGGTACATCTCCATATCAAATGGTTTATGGTAAGCCATGTCATCTGCCAGTCGAGTTAGAGCATAGAGCTTATTGGGCTACAAAGTTTCTGAACTTTGATTCCCAATCTTGTGGTAAGCACCGACCGCAAAGCAGCTGTGCATGAGTTGGACGAATTCGGACTCCGGAGCCTACGAAAGCGCCAGGATTAGCAAAGATAAGATGAAACTCCTCCATGACGCAAAAATTAAGAAAAGAGAATTTCAAGTCGGAGAACAAGTTCTTCTATACAATTCCAGGCTACATCTGTTCCCTGGTAAGCTGAGGACACGATGGTCCGGTCCCTTTGAGATTCTCCAAATTATTCCTGGAGGTGTTCTAGAACTGCGCGGTTATGGTGACCAACCGTTTCGAGTGAATGGTCTAAGATGTAAGCACTACATTGGTGAACCTAAGGAAAAGCCTTTGATTTTTCGTTTCCTTGATATCCTCGGGTGTGGTGCTAAAGAAGTCGAAGAATTTGACGAGTTTTCGCCCGACCTGTTTTCAGAGGATGACGGTAATGGTCGATCCGAAGAAGTTCTAGCAGGTAGTTGGGATATGGAAGAGTATGAGAGGGAGCGTCAGCTGAAACGTCATCAGAAGACTCAGAAGATGAAGAAGTCAACCATGGGGAAGTTCAAACGTGTTTGGAAAGCTATCAAAGATTTCACCCCATGTGTTAAGTGCTATTTCTGCAGCCGAACTACTGATCAAAGTCTAGACGAGGTAGTGGCTGGTAGAAAAGTCAAATGGCCTGATCCAGGCTGAACTTTAAACGGTGTCGAGCTAACGACATTAACCAAAAGCGCCACTAGGAGGCATCCTAGATATCGTTAGCTTTAGTTATTTTTGTTTTATGCTTTTGTAGTTTTAGTATTTAAGTTTAGTTTACTAAGTTTTGCTTTTGTTTATATCTGTTAGTTAGTTGTGCTTTCTAGATATGGATTTCGGAGTTCTACCAGAGGAGTTACCTTTCCATAGGAGGATCCCACTTATCACTGTAGATGACGGACCGGGAGGGACTATAGTGTTGCACGTAGACTTTGATATTAGTACCTGCTTCAGGACTGTCACATATGTTCTTATTGTTCCCGGCTGTTCGGGAGGAGGAGACTTCACTACTGAGGAGTTGCAGGCAGCTCTAGGACGTCCGTTCACAATCCTGAATGATCCAATGCTGACAGATTTAGCGCTAGTGCTGCAAGCTGAACATTTTCGAGGTGTTGATGTAGCTGGTGAGGACTGGGGTCTGCAGGATGAGTATGATTTCCCTCCGGCGATTGACATGCTCCGCCGTCTTATCCGGGTGATAGATTGGTCAGAAATTTACGATGACTAGCGTTGTTAGGTTGTTTCGTCGAGCAAACGACGTAAAACAAAAGCGCTTGGTGGGAGGCAACCCACTATTTTCCATTTGTTTTTATTTATTTTCTAGTAATTTTATGTACTTCGTTGATTTCCATTTGTCATTTTGAAGTTTTATTTAAGTTTAATGAGAAACGGTTTATTTGAATTTAAATTGCATGAAAATTTGATAATTTTGTTGAGAAACTGCATTGGACGCCCGTCTAGAGGACTGGACGTCCGTCTGATCTGTGTATCTCTTGGACGCCCGTCCAACATTTTGGACGCCCATCCGATTATTTCCCTCCAATCCTGTTCAAGTTTTTAAATGTTTGGACGAGCGTCTGAAAATCAGGACGCCCGTCCAGTTCATATAATTTCCAGATGGACAACCGTCCGCTGAGTTGGACGAGCGTCCCATATCTGTCTATATATACCCCCTCCTTCGATGAACCCTCACTTTTCATAATTTCAAACGCGAAAAACGACCCTTTCCCCTCCTTTTGTCCTAAAATCTTCGATTCTAAACCATTTCAAGCGATTCAAAGTGCTATAGACCGCTCTTGATCCCCTCTCTTCGATTTTCATAGCCAAATTCCCCAACACACCATCTTTTTGGAGAATCAAAGCCCTCTTCAGTCCGACCTTTTTGAAGAAAAGATCCGATTTTGGAAGCCACATTGGTGTTGTTTGGACTAATTGTCATCTCGATCGGCATCTACTCACCTTACTTGGTAAGTTAGTACCAACTTTTCTAGATTTTATTCACGTTTTTGTGAGTTCGATCTTTGGGTCGGCTCGTTCACTTGAATATTACCTTAATTCGTTTTTTTTTCTGGTCTTGTGGTTTCTTTCTACTCTGTTGTTGTGCTGTGGTGTTGTGATGGATGACGAATGGGTTGTTTGGTGTTGATTATGGTTGTGGTTGGTGGTTTGGTTGTTTTGAAATCCCGATTTGGATGTTAAACGGGTACCTTGTTTTGAATTGGGATTGTTTTAGTCTAGGATTGAATCATGGTGCATAAGAAGGCGGTGGTCAAGAGGCATGGTAAGGATGTGGCCAGGGAGGCCGGGAAGAAGCGGAAAGAGTTTGATCCCACCTTAGTTGATCCAAACCGAGGTGTTAGCATTTGTGAGCAACCCCATAGAGCCACCCAAACTAGGGCTACTTTGAGGGATGATCCAACCTCGGAATCTGAAACGGATGATGATATTCCCTTGGTGAGGATTCCTAGAGGTCAGAGAGGTGGAGCGTCGTCTAGGGTTGAGGAGGCTATGGATGCCCCTCGGGAAGAGGAACCGGTGGAGACTAGGACGGCTCAACCTAGGAAAAAAACAAAAACCGTTGCCTCTATGCCTATGCCCCGTAGATTCGTGAACCCTAATGCCCACAACGCTTATACTAAACACTATTTCTCGAGAACCATGTTGATTGAGAGGGCTACGTTGGAGGCGAAGGTAGATCCGGGTTTTGTCAAGTTTCTAAAAGACCGGAAATGGGATGCCTTGATGACGATCCCGACCACCCCGGTCAATGGTTCCCTAGTTTGGGAATTTTACGCTAATTGCTCGGAAACCGACTTGGAGACGGGGGTAGTTGTGGTTCGAGGGGTAGAAGTTCCGTTTACACCGGAGGTGATTAATCGGAAGTATAACTTGGCGGCTTTTGAGGGACGGGATTATAAGGAAGAGATTGTTCATAGACAGAGTCCGGGGCGAGATCCTTTGGAGGAGTTACGGTTGAGGGTTTGCCCGGAGGTGGCTTGGACATTGAGGCCGGGTGGAGACCGGAAAGAGTTAGTCACCACTACCTAGACGGAAGATTGGAAAGTCCAGTGTAGGTTTATTCAGAGTCAGTTGTTACCAAAGAACAACTTGACGTATTTTCATATTGGTGACCTCGGCATGCTCTATGCATTGACTTTTGGCCTGAATGTGAATGTGGGACAAGCATTATACGATGAGGTGGCTATCAATCAGAAGGTTTATACACGTAGCTTGATTATCCCTCACTTGATCCACAGTTTGTGTCTTGATGCCGGTGTGCCTGAGTATGGAGCGGATCATAGACCGAAGAACCCGAGGCCTATACAAAGAGAAAAGGGTAAGCCTTCGGGACATTCTGAGTCGGGGGCACCGCGAGAGCTTGGTTCGTCATCAGCACCGCCTCGAGCATCCTCACTTCCTACTATATCTCCCTCAGTCCGGATGAGGTTGAGTATGGCCAACAGTGTACGGACCTGGTTGGAGGATATTCGGACTACACAAAACAACATTTTGACGATTCTGCAGTGTATCAGTGAGGGCCGGCAGCCGAGGGACGACAGAGTCTTCGATCCATGTGTCATCGATTACGTATATTCTGATGAGGTTGAGCAGGCCATTGCGGATGTCCTGGACGGGTCTGAGTCGTCTTCGAATGAGGAGCAGCCTGACTCTCCTGCGGGTGATGTACCTCCGGTTGATGATTCTGCGGCTCCGGGGCAGTCATGATCTTAGTTGTCTATTTTCGATTTTGATTTGTCCTAGATACTATGATTGTATATTTTTGCTACTTTTGATTACGTGATTCGTTGTATTTTTCATTTAGCCACTATTTATCCTTTCTGATGGATCATGTAATCCATAAGGCATCAGTACTTTCATTTCTACTTTGTTTAAACTTGTGGATGCGTTTATTGTTTCATCTTTTGATATTACTCGGTTTTGTTATATCTTTCCATTCTGGTATAATTCCCTGTTTTCCCCGAGATGTTTCCGTGTTTGTCAAGTCGTGCAGGTATATTTTTAGCGGTTTTTTCGAGCTACATTGTATGATTCCGAGTTCTAAGTGTCACTACGTAGGCTCCGGCCTGACCGACGATTCGAGTACCTGTTAAAATCAGCTAAGTTCTTTCTCTATTTACTTTCTGCACAACATGAGGACATGTTGATCTTTAAGTGTGGGGGAGGGGAATGATTTGATATATATATCACATTTGCTTAATTCGTTTTGTTTCTATGCAAAATGAGCTAGAATTTTCAAAATTTTCCGACATTTTTGTTTTTGTTTTGTCCCGAGTAAGCAAGGCATAATCAAATGTTCGTTATTTTTATAGTCATTGATTCTATATATCATATGTTTGATAAGTTAGTTGTTTCACCTGAGATCTATTTTTCACGAGCCATAGTGAGCGATGAGCTAATTTATAAAGCTATACCTTTTTTTTTTGACGAGTGATTTCTGATTTTCTTATAAGTCATGTGCTTAGTGCTACGTATATATCTTGAGATTTATGATAGTTTGTATTTAGATCCGAAATATTATATACTGTGAATATCTAAGGTTTGAATGTGATAAGTAACACGTAACTTATTGTCAAATGAAAAAGTTGAAAAATATGAAGTTATTGGGTGTGTCGAAAGCTAGTCAATGATTTGAGTGCGGTAGGGTATACCACGTATGTCCTATACCACTATGATGACTAAAAGCTCACGACAGTCAGAAAAAGCTGCCTCATGATTGGAGTAAGGTAGGGTATATCTCGAATATCCTATTCTGCTATGACAGGGCAAGAGCTCATTCTGATGTGTGTTTAAATGTGAAAATAGTTAAATCAACTTGCAATAAGAAGTGTTATGAAATGGATAGAAGACTAAGTTATCGTCTATCTTATCCCCAGTAGAAACTGATAGATATGCTGTAGGGATTATCCTTTGAGAATTTCAGAAAGGCCCTAGATATAATCGATCATCCTTTTCGGGATATGTCACGTTTGTAGGGTACATCTTATGAGTGTCATTTATTGCTAGTCTACGAGGGGGTACTAGCTAGTTTTGCTTTGAGTTTCTCAAGTTTGGATTTAGTGGAAGTTTTCTATGCAATAGCACACACACAGTGGTGAACCTCTAAGTTATTGAATGTATGTTATATTTGCTGAGATGTCTGTTTTTGTCTCGATCCTTGGTTTTCGTTTTGTTTTGAGGACGAGAAAAAGCTTAAGTGTGGGGGAGTTGTTAAGGGTGAATTTATACGATTTATAACGCTATATTCTGTGATATTTTCCCTCATATTCGTATAAAATTGCATAAGAAACGAGTGTTTAACGGAAGTATTGAGTAAATGAGGTTTTTAACGAGTTAATCGCAAAATTGGTTGATTTTGGTGTTTTAATTGTGATTTTATGATTATTTGGATGATACTACATTTTGCGAGGTTTTCATGTGTTATAGATGCACAAATTCGAGCTCAAGAGGTGATTCAAAGATGATCAAGTCGGATTTAATTAAAGTGGAAGAGTAATGATGATTTACATTGAAGATAAATATGAAAAAATCAAGATGAAGTTGGTTCTGGACTGGCGTCCAGAAACTTGAATCAGCGTCCAGGTTGGAAGGGCGTCCATCAAAGCAAACGAGCGTCCAGTTGAGAAATTTGATACAGAGAGTTTGGACGCTGGGTGGACGGGCGTCCGAAGCAAGTCCAAATCCCTCTGGACGGGCGTTCACAAGTCTGGACGGGCGTCCTTCGGCCGACTTAGCAGCGCCGCCTTTGTTTTCTAAATATATAGCGCGTTTTCTCTACTTTAACCATACCATATACTCATTATTCGAAACCCTAAACCTAGGGGCGGCTTTAGGCTGCGTTTTTACTTCTTTTATTCCAGTTTTTATGTTCCAAATTCTAGATTAAAAGTAGGCAGTTTTATGTTAGTTTTTCCTGCAATTTCAAGTTTCCAGAGGATGTTGAGAGGCTAAGCTTCATCAAACGAGCATTGTGAAGCCATCCAACACGTTTTGATTCCGTTTCTGCGATTATATTGTGAGTTTTACCTAAAGTTGTTTCCTTATTGCATGTTTACATTGTTTAATTGCAATTGTATCGAAAGATTTGCATGTTATGATTGTCTTATGTTGATGAAAATCTCTATAAGCCTTAGATCACCATGATAAGGAATAGCCGTTTAATCTATCGAAAAGAGAGTTAATAGGTTAGATTGCTAGGTTAAAGTTTGCACCTTTGCTTCGTAAAATCGTTAATCTTAGATCGAAAGATATAGATTAATAGGTGAATTACCTAAAGAAATTAGGGTTCATGTTTTAGACAAGGTGAAATCACAACTTGGTTAGAAAACGCAATATAATCGAGATAGGAATTGATACTTGTTAGGATAGGTGGATCAATCGCTCGTTTGTTCATTAAAACTTGAATTTAATCCCGTGAAACTTGAATTGTCTAGATTAGTTACTTTTATTTCATATTAGTTTTAGTTTAAATAGTTCGCAACCCGTATCTTTCCTGGCTTTAGATCATATCTTCTGCCCAGTTTTACGTTTTAGTTAAGTTTGTTTTCAGTTTCGTTTAGTTCTATCCGTTGTTTAGATTAGTTTTTCGTGACATAATTTGATTAGACAAAAACTAGGGTTAACAATCGCCAGTTCCCCGTAAGATTGACCCGGTATCAACCTCTATACTACGATCCTTATACTTGAGGAAATATCGGATTTATAAATATTATTACTTGTTTGTTTTTGTTGATAAAATCCGTGACACATGTCAGAATTGTGACGAGGTGGGGCACACATCTAGATTCTGTCCTATGAACGGGCAGAATGCTGAAGTAAATGCATTCTATGGCCAGAACAATCAAAGGTTTAATCAATTTTCTGGCCAGAATAACCTCCAAAACCAAGGGTTCAATCAATCTTCAAGTTTCTATCCAAATTCTAATTTCAATCAGAATCAAAACTTCAATAGAAACCCTGGTTTTCCCCAGAACCAGAATTTCAATTTTTCCAATTCTAATCAAAGGTTCAATCAGAATTGGCCCGCCAATTCAAATCTTGCTGTCCAAAGTCAGCCCAGCCAGTCCTATTCTCAGAACCCCCAAACTTCTCAAGGCCCCTCAAGTGATATCAAAGCTCAATGGGACTCCTTTAGGGAGGAGCAAAATAGATCAATGAAAAATCTTGAAAGACAAATTGGGCAACCGGGCCGAGCAAGCTAGCTTCAAGACCCCCGGGGGCAACCGCCCGCCACCGAGAAAAATCCAAAGGGCGGTCAAGTTGCTCAAACTGACTTGAACAATGGCCAATGTACTGACCTCGTACCATCAATTCCATATGGTAGAGAGGAGGCCAGTGCAATGAATCTAAGAAGCGGTACTCAAGTTAGTGGTCCTTCCCACCGGGAAACCACTAGCCCCTCCCCGCGATTGATAAGGCGGAGGGGAAGCTGAGCACCTACACTCCCCTTGGCCAAAAAAAAATACTCAGGTGGCTGATCCCCTGAGAGGTGAAAAAGCTGGAAGTCCTCAGGTGGCTGATCCCCTGAGGAATGAAGAAACAAGTGGAAGTCAGGAGGCTGATCCCCTGACTAATAAAAAGATTGAAAAAGCTGTTCGGTGGAAGGATCTGGAAGACAAAGCTGTCAGTGCATCTTCAAAGAAAGTCTTTTCTGAGAATGATCTAAAAAAACTTCCATTTCCACCAAGAAAGAGCAACATCCCTTTGAGTGAAGATAAGAAGTATGAAAAGGTGCTGAATCTCTTGAAAAATACTCAGGTAAATCTTCCATTTTCCGAGGTCTTGGTTGAAATGCCTAAGTATACAAAATTTATCAAGGATGTTGTTTCTTCGAAAAGGAAGTTGTCAGACATGGAGAGGCTCCTGGGTGAGGATTGTTCAATGATCAATTATGAAAACCTACCAACCAAGAGAGGTGACCCTGGAAAGTTCGTGCTTACAGTATTGATGGGAGGCCTGGTCTTCCCTAACTCTCTGTGTGACCTAGGTGCATCTATAAGCCTCATGCCATTGTCTGTGTGCAAACAGCTGGGTTTAATTGATCTTCTAGAACCCACTACCATGAATTTGCAGTTCGCTGATAGATCTTCTAAGAAAGCAGCGGGAATCTTAAAAGTCGTACTAGTTCAAATCGATTTCACCTTTCCCGTTGACTGGTACGTCCTAGACATTGAAAAAGATGAAAATGTCCTCCTGATTCTTGGAAGACCTTTTCTGTCTACAGCTAGAGCCCTCATTGACTGCGATGGTGGGCGAGTGACGATCCGTGTTGGTGATCAAGAGGTAAGCTATAATGTCTCCAAGTCCATTCAAGTACCCTCCGGCCCTCCAACCGGTTTTCCATTGAGGATACGTCTGATGACTTCGATGATTTGATGGAAAGACAAGTCATGGCTGTTACAACTGAATTTGAGCGATTGGTTGATAATTTGAATAATCATGGTGTGGTAAGTCTAGAGCAGTTAGAAGCTGAATTTAAGGATGAGTTGTCGAAATGAGAAGCTTTGGCAGTGGGACCGCTAAGTAAACTCAGCGATGTTGAGTTGAAAGGTGGAGAACTCAAATCAAGTTAAGAAGACCCCCCTGCAGATTTGGTGTTAAAGTCGTTGCCTAAACATCTTAAGTATGTGTTTTTAAGAGAAGGTGACAAGCTTCCATTGATTACATCTGCCAAGCTGTCTCGTTTAGAGGAAATGAAATTAATCAACGTCTTGAGGAAAAACTAAAAAGCCTTTGGGTGGCAAGTAGGAGATATCAGAGGGATATCTCCTGACATCTGTATGCATAAGATCAAGACTAATGAGGGTGCAAAATGTGTTAGACAGCCCCAGAGGAGGCTCAACCCTCATATGCAAGAGGTGGTTAAGAAAGAAATCATCAAACTTCTGGACATGGGAATCATTTATGCCATCGCTGATAATGAATGGGTTTCCCCGACTCAAGTAGTTCCCAAGAAAGGTGAAATTACGATTGGGAAGAATGAGAAGGGAGAGGAAATAGCGTTGAGAGTTGTCACTGGTTATAGAGTCTGCATCGATTATCGAAAGCTCAATGAGGTAACCATGAAAGATCACTTCCCCCTTCCATTCATTGACCAGATGCTTGAGCGTCTGGCGGGACACGCATTCTACTGCTTCCTGGATGGATATTCAGGATACTTTCAAATACCCATTGATCCAAATTGACCAAGAAAAGACCACTTTCACCGCCCTTATGGTACATTCGCTTACAGGCGAATGCCATTTGGTCTCTGCAATGCCCCAGCTACTTTTCAAAGATGTATGCTGGCTATCTTTGACGGGCTAGTAGAAAAGTGTATGGAAATCTTTATGGACGATTTTTCGGTCTTTGGTCAGTCTTTTGATGATGGTCTTGACAACATTGACCAGGTCTTATCCAGATGTGTGGAAAAGAACTTAGTACTCAATTGGGAAAAATGCCATTTCATGGTTGATGAGGGCATAGTTCTTGGCCACAAGATCAGTGCCAAAGGTATTGAAGTAGACAGAGCAAAAGTAGAAGCTATCGAGAAGATGAGTTATCCCAAGAATGTGCGTGAAGTGAGAGGCTTTCTAGGACATGTCGGTTTCTACAGAAGATTCATTCAAGACTTTTCCAAGATAGCCAAGCCCCTGTCTACTTTACTTAAGGAAGACGTTGAGTTCAATTTTGATGAGAGTTGCAAGCAGGCATTTGAGGACCTTAAGGATCGTTTAATCTCTGCTCCAATTCTTATATCGCCTGACTGGAACCTACCTTTTGAGCTTATGTGCGACGCATCAAACTATGCAGTTGGTGCTGTACTAGGACAAAAAATCAAAGGGAAATTCCAGCCAATCTATTACGCCAGTCACACATTGAATCCTCTCAAGTTAACTATACTACTACTGAAAAGGAATTATTGGCCGTAGTCTTTGCTATGGACAAGTTTCGTAGTTACTTGTTATGAGCTCAAGTGATTGTGTGGACCGATCACGCCGCTTTGCGGTATCTGATGACTAAGAAAGAGGCCAAACCGCGCTTACTGCGTTGGATATTGACCCTACAAGAGTTTGACGTTCAAATTAAAGACAAAAAGGGCAGTGAAAACGTAGTTGCTGATCACGTTTCAAGAATGTTAAGTGAGGAAAAGAATGATCCGGATGATATAGATCTTTACTTTCCTCTAGAGAATATCATGCTTATCGACGGTTGTCCTCCTGATGTTCCATGGTATTCTTCCATTGTCAATTACCTTCATTCCCGATATCTTGATCCAGAATTGTCCTATCGGAGAAGAAAAAGTTCTTCTCTTGATTTGAAATCTTTCGTTTGGGATGAACATTATCTTTTAAGATCCGTAAAGGTGGTCTTGCTTAGGAGATGTGTTCCAGAATCTGAGCAGTGCGATATTATTGAGCAGTGCCACAGTGGACCCACTGGAGGTCACTTTGGTCCGTGGAAAACCGTTGCTAAGATCTTCCAATCCGGTTTCTATTGGCCTACGATCTTTAAAGATACAGAAGCTTTCTATAAAGCGTGTGATAGATGCCAAAGAACCGGTACTCTGACAAGGCGTTTTGACATGCCATTGAAACCCATCCTAGAATGCGAAGTCTTTGATGTATGGGGTATCGATTTTATAGGACCATTCCCATCATCTTGTGGTAACAAATACATCTTAGTCTGCGTGGATTACGTGTCGAAATGGGTAGAAGCTCTAGACTCCTCACAATGATCATAAGACGGTCATGAAATTCTTAAAGAAGAACATCTTTGTGAGATTTGGATGTCCACGTGCCTTGATCAGTGATGAAGGAACGCATTTCTGCAACCGACCCCTAGAGAAAGTTCTTGAAAAATATGGTGTTCGTCATAAGACAGGCACACCATATCACCCGATGACTAGCGGTCAGGTTGAAAGAAGCAACCAAAGCATTAAGAAAATCCTGGAAAAAACGGTCAACAGTCATAGGAAAGACTGGAGTTTGAAATTGGATGATGTACTATGGGCATACAGAACCGCTTATAAGACTCCTATGGGTACAACTCCATATCAAATGGTTTATGGTAAGCCATGTCATCTGCCAGTCGAGTTAGAGCATAGAGCTTATTGGGCTACAAAGTTTCTAAACTTTGATTCCCAATCTTGTGGTAAGCATCGACTGCAACAGTTGCGAGTTGGACGAATTCAGACTCCAGGCCTACGAAAGCGCCAGGATCAGCAAGGATAAGATGAAACTCCTCCATGACGCCAAGATTAAGAAGAGAGAATTTCAAGTCGGGGAACAAGTTCTTCTGTATAATTCCAGGCTACATCTGTTTCCTGGAAAGTTGAGGACACGATGGTCCGGTCCCTTTGAGATTATCCAAATTATTCCTGGAGGCGTTTTAGAACTACGAGGTTATGGTGACCAACCGTTTCGAGTAAATGGTCAAAGGTGTAAGCACTACATTGGTGAACCCAAGGAAAAGCCTTTGATAGTTCGTTTCCTCGATATCCTCGGGTGTGGTACTAAAGAAGTCGAAGAATTTGACGAGTTTTCACCCGACCTGTTTTCGGAGGATGATGGTAGTGATCGATCTGAAGAAGTTCTAGCAGGTAGTTGGGATATGAAAGAATATGAGAGGGAGCGTCAGCTGAAACGTCATCAGAAGACTCAGAAGAAAGTCAACCATGGGGAAGTTTAAACGTGTTTGGAAAGCTATCAAATATTTCACCCAATGTGTTAAGTGCTGTTTCTGCAGCCGAACTACTGACCCAAGTCTAGAGGAGGTAGTGGCTGGCAGAAAAGTTAAATGGCCTGATCCAGGCTGAGCTTTTAACAGTGTCGAGCTAACGACATTAACCAAAAGCGCCACTAGGGGGCAACCTAGATATCGTTATATTAGTTGTTTTTGTTTTATGCTTTTGTAGTTTTAGTATTTAAGTTTAGTTTACAAAGTTTTGCTTTTTGTTTATATCTGTCAGTTAGTTGTGCTTTCTAGATATGGATTTCGGAGTTCTACCAGAGGAGTTACCTTTCCTTAGGAGGATCCCACTTTTCACTGTAGATGACGGACCGGGAGGGACTATAGTTTTGCACGTAGACTTTGATATTAGTACCCGCATCAAGACTGTCACCTATGTCATTATTGTTCCCCGATGTTCGGGAGGTGGAGACTTTACTACTAAGGAGTTGCAGGCTGCTCTAGGACGTCCATACACGATCCTGAACGATCCAATGCTGACAGATTTAGCGCTAGTGCTGCAAGCTGAACATTTTCGAGGTGTTGATGTAGCTGGTGAGGATTGGGGTTTGCAGGATGAGTATGACTTCCCTCCGGCGATTGATATGCTCCGCCGTCTTATCCGGGTGATAGATTGGTCGGAAATTTACGATGACTAGCGTTGTTAGGTTGTTTCTTCGAGCAAACGACGTAAAACAAAAGCGCTCGGTGGGAGGCAACCCAATCTTTTCTATTGTTTTTACCTATTTTCTAGTGATTTTATGTATTTCGTCGTTTTTCTTTTGAATTTTTGAGGTTTTATTTAAGTTTAATAAGAAAATGCAATTTTGAATTTGAATTGTATGAAATTTTATAATTTTTGCATTTTTCTGCCTTGGACGTCTGTCCAGAGATCTGGACGCCCGTCCGCCATGGCCAATTCTTGGACGAGCGTCCACTATGCCTGGACGCCCGTATGAAATTCTCTCTCCAATCCTGTATCTAATTTGAAACTTGGACGAGCGTCTACCTGAACTGGACGCCCGTCCAGTTCTTGCTAAGCCCGGGAACGCCCGTCCGCAGAGTTGGACGAGCGTCCAGCACCTGCCTATATATACCCCCTCAGCCCATGAACCTTCACTTTTTCGAATTTCAAACGAAAAAACCGACTTTTGACCTCCTCTCAACCTAAATCCTTCGATATTACACCAAATTGAGCGATTTCAGTTGCTATAGGCCGCTGTTGATCCCCTCTTTTCATTCTTCTAAACCTTATTCCTCAATCAACACTCATTTGGACAAATCAGAGCCCTCATTGGTCCGACTTTTTCCAAGAAAAATCTGATTTTGGGAGTCGAATTGGGGTTGTTAGGATTGAAGCACGTCTCGATCATCATCTACTCATCTCACTTGGTAAGTTAGCAACAATTTTTCTTGAATTTATTCACGTTTTGAGAGTTCGATCTTCGGGTCGGCTCATTCACATGAATAATGCCTTAATTAATTTATTCATGTTTTTTTTTCTTGTTTTCCTGTGCTTTGGTGATGTGATGGATGATGAATGGGTTGTTTGGTGATGATGGGTGGTTTGTGATTGTGTTGGTGTTGGTTTGTTGATTTGAAATCCCGGTTTGGATGTTAAACGGGTACCTTGCTTTGATTTGGGGTTGTTTTGGTTTAGTTTAGGCTTGAATCGTGGTCCATAAGAAGGCAGTGGTTAAGATTCATGGTGAGGGGATGGCTCCGGAGCCTAGTAAGAAGAGGAAGGCGGTAGATCCTCCCGTAGTTGATCCTAACCGAGGTTTTAGTTAACGAGAGCAACCCTCTAGGGCTGTACAAAGTCAAGCTAGGGCACAACTACGAGATGAGTCTACGTCCGAGTCGGATACTGAGGAAGATGTGCCTCTAGTAAGGCTGCCTAGGTTTCAGAGAGGTGGACCGTCATCTAGGGTTGAACAGGCTGAGGATGCACCTAGGCAGGAGGAAGCGAGTACGAGAGCTGAGCCGGTTAGGACAACTGTTAGACCTCCTGGACCTCCTATTCCCTTGGCTCGTCGATTTATCAGCCCTAAGGCTTACGAGGTGTTTACCAAGCATTATCAGTCACGGACGATGTTGATAGAGAGGGCGGTTATGGAAACAAAGGTTGATACGGCGTTTGTGACGCTTTTGAGGGATAGGAAATGGGATGCGTTGATGAGAATACCCTTTACTCCGGTGAATGATACACTAGTTCGTGAGTTTTATAGCAATTGTTCAGAAACGGACTTGGAAACCGGAGTGGTCATCGTTAGGAATGTCAAGGTCCCTTTTACGCCGTAGGTGATAAATGCCAAGTACGGGTTGACGCCTTTCGAGGGGTTGGACTACAAGGAGGAGATTAAGAGGAGGCAGGATGCCGGTCAGGATCCGTTAGAGGAGTTGCGTCTGAAAGTGTGCCCGGATGTTCCGTGGACACTGAGGCCGGGCGGAGATCGTAAGGAGTTGGTGACTACGACTTGGTCAGAGGACTGGAAGGTCTAGTGTCGATTCATTCAGAGTAGGTTGTTGCCAAAGAACAACCTCACACATTTCCACATTGGTGATTTAGGGATGCTATACGCGTTGAATTTCGGGTTGAATGTCGATGTTGGCCAAGCCATATTTGATGAGATTGCGACCAATCAGCAAGTATATGCCCGGTGTTTGATTGTTCCCCACTTGATACACAGCCTATGTGTGGATGCCGGTGTTCCTGAGTATAGGCCGGATCTTAAACCGAAGAACCCGAGGGCAATTCAACGAGAAAAGGTTAGAACTTCGGGACATGTTGAGGCTACGCAAGAGCCGGGGTCTACTTCTGCACCACCCGCGGTTTCATTCGTTCCCACTTTATCTCCCGCAGTCAGGATGCGGTTGAGCATGGCCAAAAGTTTACGGGAATGGATGGGTGATATTCGGGATACACAGAACAACATTTTGATGATTCTTCCGTGTATCTGCGAGGACCGGCATCCGAGGGACGAGAAGATCTTCACACCTAGCCTGAGGGATTATGTTTTCCACGATGAGATCGAGCGAGCGATTGAAGATGTTCTTCGAGTTGAGAAGGATGATTCTGAGGATGAGGAGGAGGAGGCACTGACTATTACTGCTGCTACTACTCCACAGCCGGGACCTTCATCTACTACTTCTACGGCTGGTGTACCTCCCACTGATGAGTCTGCGCCGGGGCAGCCCTGATCTTATTTTTCCATTTTAGATTCTGCTTTGTTCTAAAAACGATGGTTGTGTATTATTGATACTTTTCCTTACTTGATTCGTTGTACTTTTGATATTGCTACTGTTTATTTTTCCGTCTGAGTCATGTAAGCCATAAGGCATCCGTACTTTCATTTCTACTCTGTTTTAACTTTTGGATGTATGGAATGTTTCATTTTTGATTTTTCTTCATTTTTTATATATCTTTTCACTTTGGTATAATTCCCCGTTTTCCCCGAGATTTTTCCGTGTTTGTCAAGTAGTGCAGGTATATTTTTAGCGGTATTGTCGAGCTACATTGTATGGTTACGAGTTTGAATTGTCACTACGTAGGCTCCGGCCTGAACATCGGTTCGAGTATCGATTGCAATCAGCTAAGTCTTTTATCTTTTCTTTCATTCTGCACAACATGAGGACATGTTGATCTTTAAGTGTGGGGGAGGGGAATGATTTGATATGTATCTATACATTTGCTTATTTAGTTATGTTTCTATACAAAATGAGCTAGAATTTTCAAAATTTTCCGACATTTTGTTTTTTTGTTTTTTTTCGGAGTAGGCAATTCAATTCAATGTTCGTTATTTTTATAGTCATCCAAGCTATATATCATATGTTTGATAAGTTAGTTGTTTCACCTGAGATCTATTTTTCACGAGCCATAGTGAATGATGAGCTAATTTATAAAGTTATACCCCTTTTTGGATTAGTGATTTCTGATTTTCTTATAAGTCATGTGCTTAGTGCTACGTATATATCTTGAGATCTATGATAGTTTGTATTTAGATCCGAAGTATGTTATACTGTGAATATCTAAGGTTTGAATGTGATATGTAACACGTAACTTATTGTCAGATGAAAAGTTGAGTTTATAATGAATTAATTGGGTGTGTCAAAAGCTAGTCGATGATTTGAGTGCGGTAGGGCATTATCTCGAAATGTCCTATACCACTATGATGACTAAAAGCTCACGACAGTCAGGAAAAGCTGCCTTATGATTTGAGTAAGGTAGGGTATATCTCGAATGTCCTATTCTGCTATGACAGGGCAAGAGCTCATTCTGATGTGCGTTTAAAAGTGAAAATAGTTAAATCAACTAATGAAGTGTTATGAAATGAATGAGAGACTAAGTTATCGTCTATCTTATCCCCAGTAGAAACTGATAGATATGCTGTAGGGATTATCCTCTGAGTATTTCAGAAAGGCCCTAGATATATTCGATCATTCTTGTCGGGATATTTTACGTTTGTAGGGTACATCTTATGAGTGTCATTTATTGCTAGTCTACAAGGGGGTATTAGCTAGTTTTGCTTTGAGTTCCTCAAGTTTGGATTTAGTGGAAGTTTTCTATGGCTTTGCACACACACAGTGGTGAACTTCTGATTTATTGGATCTATGTTATATTTGTCTGAGATGTCTATCTTTTTCCGAGCCTTGGTTTTCGTTTTGTTTTTCTCGGAACGAGCAAAAGCTAAGTGTGGGGGAGTTGTTAAGGGTGAATTTATACGATTTATAATGCTATATTTTATGATAATTTCCCTCATATTTGTATAAATTTGCATAAGAAACGAGTGTTTAATGGAATTATTGAGTAAATGATATTTTAAATGAGTTGTTCGCAAAATAGGTTAATTTTGGTGTTTTAATTATGATTTTATAATTAGTTGGATGATATTACATTTTGCGATGTTTTGATGTGTTATAGATACATATTTGAGGCTCAAGAGATGATCAAAAGAGGATAAAAGATGAATTTTATGATGAAGAAGAGATAATGATGGATTTGGATTGAATTAAAAAGAGATAGAGATGAGGCAATCAAGTTTTCAAAGTCACTGAACTGGCGTCCAAGTCCCGTCCAGGTTGGACGGGCGTCCATCAAAGCGAACGGGCGGCTAGGATGATATTTTTGATTCAGAGTTTGGATGAAATTGCTGGACGAGCGTCCAATTTAAAGAAGGACGGGCGTCTGATCATGACTCGGCCCGATTCGAAGTTTGTATGGAAGAGTGGACGGGCGTTCAATGATTCAGACGGGCGTCCAGTAGCCGACTTAGCTAAACCGAGTTGAAAATCTATATATAGGCGGCAGTTTCTCAACCCTAAAGATACGAATTACACAATACTCGAAACCCTAATCCTAGGGGCGGCTTAGGCTGCGGTTTTTACCAGTTTTCATCAACTTTTATGTTCTTAAATTCTTAGATTAGATTAGCTACTTTTTATGTTCTTCTATACAATTCAAAGCTTCAAGAGGATGCTAAGAGGCTAGACCTCCATTGAACGAGCGTTGTGAAGCCGTCCGATCAACAATTCAGTTTCTTTTCGTGATTATTTTGTGAGTATCTATTACGAGTTGTTTCTTTTATCATGCTTTATGTTGTTTATTGCAAATTTATATCGAAAGATGTTTGCTTTGTTGATCGTTTATTTGATGAAAATCATGTTAGACTTTAGATCACCATGATAAAGAATAGATATTTGATCTAAGTAACGAAAGTTACTAGGTTAGATTTCTAGGTTAGAAACGTTTAAAGTTTACACATTTGGTTAGAAAATCGTTAATCTTTAGATCGAAAGATAGAGATTAATAGACGAACTTGCCTAAGAAATTAGGGTTCATACCTTTGATCAGGTGAACCACAACTTGATTAGTAATCACGAAATAATCTGAATTGAAATTGAATGTTGATAGGATAGGTGGATCAATTGCTTGTTCGTTCGTAACTTATTGATTTAAAACCCCTTGAATTTGAATTGTTTAGCTTAGTTAGTCTTTTATTGCATACTAGGTTTAGTTGAGTTTAAATTGGTTCGAAACTATCTTTCCTGGCTTTAGGTCATTGATCTTCTGTCCAGTTTACGTTATTGTTGTCTTTCTTGTGAATTATTTACTGTTTTCGTATCTGTTTAGTTTAGTAATCGTGACACAGTTAGGTTAGAATAAAGACTAGAGTTAACAACCTCCGATTCCCCGTAAGATCGACCCGGTATCAACCTCTTTACTACGATCCTTGCACTTAAGGTATATCGGATTATAAATTTATTACTTGTTAATAAAATCCGTGACAGCGTGCTCTCCAGTTGTCTTCTGGTTCTAACACCTGTATGAACATCTCCAATGACTTGTTCTTCTAGATGATCTCTGAGCCAATTTAAGTCAGGTTGAAGTTGTGCTTGTTCTGGTGCTTCTACTGTTCCTGCTTGTGCATCAACTTCTTGAGTTTGTGTTGGGGCTCTATTGTTGTAGTAGTTGGTACTTCATTTTGATTATGAAAAGAGTGATTTAGAATTGTAGCTGGCACTGTTGTATCCATGTAGACTTGTTTCTGTGCAGTTTCTTCTTCAAACGTGTGTAAATATACACCATTAGTGTTTGGTTCATCAAACACTACATGAATTGATTCTTCAATAACCAAAGTTTTCTTGTTTAGTACCCTGAAAGCTTTGCTGGTGTCTGAATATCCCATTAATATTGCTTCATCAGCTTTTTCATCAAAAGTATGTAGCTGATTCCTGTTCAAAACAAAACATTTAGATCCAAACATATGTAAATGAGATATGTTAGGTTTTCTTCCATTCTATATTTCATAGGGTATTTTCCCATGATGTTTATTGATGATGGATCTGTTTTGAGTATCGTATATTTTCTGTTTTAGAACAAAATCTCTTTGGTAAGCTTGCTTTTGCTATCATGCTTCTAACTGCTTCTTTCAGAGGTCTATTTCTTTTTTTCTGCAACTCCATTTTGTTGTGGAGTTCCTGCTGATGTCAATTGTTGTAGTACACCATTTTCTTCACAGTAAGTTCTGATCACTTCATTTAGGAATTCTGTGCCTCCGTCTGATCTTATCTTGAAGATCTTGAACTCTTTTTCATTCTGGATTCTTCTTAGTAAATCTGGTAATTTCTTGAGAGTTTCTCTTTTCTTGTTCATAAAAATGGCCCATGTGTACTTTGAAAAGTCGTCAACCACTGCTAAAGTGTATTTCTTTCCACTTACACTTACTGGAGTGACTGGTCCAAATAGATCCATATGCAATAGATGTAAGATTCTTGTTGTTGATTGATGTGGCATTGACTTGAATTAGCTTTTGATTTGTTTCCTTTTTTGACATGCATCACATAGACTTTCTTTCTTGAATGTGATGTCTGGTAGGCCATCTACTAGATTGTTCTTTGATAGCTTTTTGATTGTCTTGAAGTTCATGTGAGTCAGTCTTCTGTGCCAAATCCAACTAGGTGATTGCTTGTTCTTGACCAGCAGCTAGGTTTCTGCTTTAGCTGTCTTCCAATCTACCACATACATGATGTCCTCTCTTTTTCCTCCAAGAACAATTGTGTTGGATTGTTTGTGGATCACCTTGCATCTTTTTTTGTTGAAGTGCACATTATTGCCTTTGTCACAAAATTGACTAATGTTTAGAAGACTGAAATTCAACCATTTAACATATGCCACATTCTGAATCTTCAGACTTTTCTTTAACATGGTGCCTTCCCCCTTAATTTTGCCGGGTTTTCTTTGCCTCCAAAAGTGACTTTGGGTCCGTTAAAAGCTTTAAAATCAGTCAGCCATCCTTTGTTTCCTGTCATGTCAGGAACATCCACTGTCTATGTACCGAACATCCTACAAAACAAATTAAGCAAGTTTAGGTACCCAACACTGTTTGGGTCCATACCTGTTAGCAGTCATGCCTTCTACTCCTAGTTTATATCCAAAAGATTTTCTTCTTGGATGGTTGAAGTCATCAACCTCATATGTATAAGGCATGGCAGAATAACTTTTAATAGGTTTACTAAAAGTATTCTGATACATTTCTCTACTTTTTGGTCTCTTGACATCCTGTTTCACTCTCCAAATCACAATAGAAAGTTTTTTTTAACATTGCTTCTTGTATCCAGGACCATTCCACTTCTGGCTTTTCCCAAATACATTTGGATGTATATGAAATGGTTTTCTTTTGTATTTTTGAGGTGGAACATTCCAATCATCTTGTGAAGGGTAAAGTCTGCCCTTACCTTTCAGCATACCTTTGCCCTTAGTAGGCTGGTAAGATGATTTATTCTGTTGTTTCACTGCACTTGTTTTTTACTTCACTGGTGCGGGATGAGTAGTTAAAGCGATAGTCTGTTCTTTTCTGAATTTAGGTCCAGTGTTGGTCATAGGTTCAGATTTGTGTTGTCTATTGTTTCCTTTTCTCATCTTGCCTATCGTAGCCAAGACCATATATGGATCCAAACCTTTTTGAGGGTTTGTAAGCTGGTGCGTCAAATGGTTCAGTGGTGACCTTAGCTGGTAGGGAGGTTTCCTTAGCTGGTCTGTCAGCACCAGATGAGTGATCATATGTTGCTTGTTTATCATCTAAGTGTACTTCCTTTCCAGTTGATTCAAATTTTAGTTCATCCAGTTCTTTCTTTAATATTTTATTTTCCTCTCTTAGATTCTCACATTCTTGTTCCAGAATTTCATGATTTGGTTGAATTTTTTCAAATCTATTCATGGGATTTTGAATTAGACTTGCAGAATCTAATAGAGAAATAGAAGATTATTCAGTGTCAGATGTGGATGCATTAGATGAGCATGAGCTAGAGAGTACCTCTATTTCTTCAATTTCTTTTTTGCCATTAAGCACAAATAAGCTTTGTCATTGTCTGAGCTGGTGCCTTTGCGGTCATCTGAATGATTCTGCTGCATCACTATCACTGCTAGATTCAGCTTTTAAGGCTTTTTTGCTCTTCCTTTTGTCTGATGCTTTGTATGTTTTCTTTTCTTCATCTTTGTCCTTTTCTTCTGGACAATCGGCTTTGAAGTGTCCCTTCTTTTTGCAGTTGAAGCATCTAAGTTCATCATCATTTTTCTTGAAGTCTTTGCTGGAATTTGACTTCTTGTTTGATGAAGAACTTCCTTTGAACTACATTTTCTTGAATATGTCAAAATGTTTGATAAGTAAAGCAATATGCTCCTTCAGCTCTTGAGTCTCTTTGTTGGTTGAGTCAGCTGATTTGCTTTGCTGGGGTGCAAGTAGTGCACTGGCCTTGTGTGGCTCAGCTGGTACACCGTCTTCACTATTTAACTCAAATTCATGAACTTTTAATTGAGACATTAGTGTCAATGTGTCGGCTTTTGCAAGATCTATTGTGCCTTTGAGTACTAATGTGATGATCTTCCATCTTTAAGGTAGACCTCTCAAAATTTTCAGAAAAACTTCTTTCTGTGGATATGTATGTCCCAGTTGCAGTAGTTCACTGATGATGCTTGCGAATTTGCTATCCATTTGATCAATGGATTCCCAGTCTTCATTTTGAAATTCTCAAATTTCTGTTGAGCAACAGATAATTTGTTTTCTTTGACTACCTCTGATCCTTCATTGATAAGTGCCCATTTGACCCACATCTCCTTTGCTGTTTTGCAGTCTTTGATCCTCATGAACATATTGCTGTCCAGAGTCTTCAAGATCATATCTTTTGCAACAAAATCAAGATTTTTATCTTTGGTCCAATCCTTCTTTAGCTTTTCTATTTCTTTTCCTTGATCACACTTGTGGCTATCACAGCCATGATCCTGATTGGGAAATCATTAATAACATCCAACATCTCCTCATGAGTTGTTGCAAGATGAGATAACATTCTTATTTTATATTCATCAAAATTGTTAACATTGAATACAAGTACTTTAGATATGAAATTTGAAGAGTCCATTTTCACAGACAAAAAGATGTATGTATAAAACACAAATTTGAAAACTACTTTGAAAGTATGTGATCTCCTTGTTACCAAAAATCAGATCTGAACAGGTTCTGATACTGGGAACACTGCTCCGATACCAATTGTTGGTCCCAAAGAAGGGTGAGACTATAGTCAGAGGGGGGTGAATGACTATATTGGAGTTTCAAAAACTTTTCTTATTTTAAAAGCTTTTGAGCAGCGGAGAAGACTCTTCTTAAAGTTGTTTCAAGGTAGTTCAAGCACACACAAAATATAACTAATATGCAGTAAGGCAATGCTGTAAGGTAAAGTGCAGTAAGTAAATGAACACAAAGGTCTATAGTGATTCAGGTTGAAGTAATCCTTTAATCCACTATTCTCCTGTGATGATGGGAGGAAATCACTATTGTTTTTCATCAATACAATAGTATGATTGTCCTTGGCTACAAAAGCTTCAAAATCTCAAGACTATCACTCCCTGGCTAAAAAAGGTTCAGTGACTCAGTCTTCAACACTACTCCGTGAGAACAAATCCTTCAGCAGCTATCACAAGGTGTGCAATTCCTTCTCAGAAGATCTGATTCAATTGCTTTCTGTTAGGTGTGAATAAGATTGTAAGAAGGTTGATCAATCTCAGTGCCGGATGTGGAATTGTAGCTCTGATTTCTGAGTTGATCTCTAGATATGTCTTTTCAAGTTCAGATCAAAGGTTTTTGAATTTCACGAAGTTTCTGCACTTTTTGTGTGTGCACGTATTTTTCTTCATTTTCTATCAATGCCTTCTATTTATAACCGTGATCTCCTTGATTTGAAAATTCGTCCCATTTCTATTTAATGCTGTGAATAATCCTTGATTCTTCCTTTATTTTATTCTCCTTAATTTCAGCGATCCGGATTTTCTTCAAACGTTCTTCATAAAACCCGTCCTTGATTGATTCTGCATTAATTGCTTGATCTCCTTATTTTCCACGTTTAGAATAAATCATGGGCAGCATACTTGACTTTGCTGTTTTCTGACTTAGCTGTTGCTTGGCCGGTCCAGTGACTCCTTCACTGTTATTTCTATAGTCAGCCGGTAGAGCTTTTACTTAGTCGTTTTGCTGTTTTCTTTTTCTCCTTTGATTTTCCAAGTATGCTTATACTTCAGTGATCCTTTATTTGTGTGAGATCAGTGTACACCATATTACATGAATAGATTTCATCACGTGTAATATATCTTGGACTTATCCAAGTTCATCACAGACTTACTTGGTTATAAGTCAGTCCATAAGTCTTGACTTTACTCTGCTGGTACTTGGCTGCCTTCATTCAGCTGATCTTCAGTCTTCCACTGGGCCATCCTACCAGTCTAGTACAATTCTTGTCTGTCTGAACTTGTACAACATGTCAGACTTCTAAATAAAGCCTATACAAACATTACTGTTCTTTTTAGACTTATTTCAGGCTTGCTATAACAGTTAGTATGGCCATCATCAAAACAATAAAATGCTCCTAACAGTGTGTGTGTTTAAATTACTTTGAAACAACTATTATAAAGGGTTTTAATATTTCGCTGCACAAAGCCCTTTCATCAAGAAAAGTTTTTGAAACTCTAATATAGTCACTCACCCCCTGACTATATTTTCACCCTTCTCTAGGACCAACAACCAAAAATAAAATTGGTATTGTAGATGACACAATTAAAGGCCAGAAGCAGATTCTGTAGATTTCTATGCATTGAGGCAATGCGATACAATGGTGAGGTCTTGGATTTTGAATTCTGTAAAGAACACCATTGCATAAAGTTTGATGTATTTTAAGAGTGCTCATGCAGTTTGGAAGAATCTTGCTGCTAGATTTTCCAATGTAGATGCATTGAGACTTTCAGATCTTCTTGAAGAAATGCATTTGTTGAAACAAGGCACATATTCTGTCAATCCATATTTTACAAGATTCGTGGTTCTTTGGGAAGAAATCAAGACTATTAAGCCCATGCATGTATGTACATGTGTTCCTCGGCATCACTGCAATGCCATCAATACTTTTGTCTTTATGGATCATATGGAAATTGAACATGTCATGATGTTTTTTTAAAGGCTTAAGAGATGAGTTTGAGCCTATGGTTTCCCAGACAATTAAGTTGATTGTGCCATTCCCAAAGATCCATGATGCATTTTCAATGGCAATTAAATTTGAGAGACAAAAATTATATGTGGCAAATATGGCCAAGAATCCAGATTCAATTGTTCTCTTGTCTCAAAAGAGTGGACAAGGGCAACATCAAGCAGTAGGCAGACTATGATTTGTACCTGCTGCAAGCACTAGACCTAAGAATCCTAAGAAAGTACAGTACATTTTTTGTGGATTCAATGGTAACACTGAAGAGACTTGCTATAAGAAGCATGGCTATCCTCCTGGTTTCAAGCAAAAAAGGGCTAACTTGGTAGAAAATGAAAAGTCAGCTAAAGAAGATTAGCCCCAGAACAGGTCTACTGGACTAGGGTTTCATAATCTTACTACACAACAACTGGAGAAGTTGATGGCTAGCTCTACTGAGTTCTGATCCTTCTAGGCATGCATGGTTTGTTGTTAGGTATCTAAATGCAGTCAAAAGTCATTTTTCACCTGCTACAGGGACATGTGACTTGAATTTAGTGAGACCTATTCATTGGATCTTGGACTCTGGTGCCACAGATCACATTGTAGGTTCATTAGAACTATTAAGTAACCTTAAACCTTTAAATGGTATAAAAATGGGATTACCTAATGGAAATAATGTTTCTGTTACACACATAGGATACATGAGAGTAAATTATCATCTGGTCTTACATGATGTGATTTGTGTTCCTGGTTTTAAATATAATTTGTTGTCTTTACCTTCATTGATTAACCATTAAAAAGGTGCAGTTGTTTCTTCTGCTAAAAAGTGAGTTTTGCAGAACATAAACAAGAAAGTGGTTACTTCAGATGAGTTACAAAAAGGGCTCTATGTCATGGATCAACCAGTCAAGATTTATATTGTCAATGTTGTTGAAAATAATACGTTGGCTAATAGACTAGATGGTGCCTTTTTATGGCATTATAGACTAGGAAATCTACCAGATAAGAGACTGAAAGTTATTAGTTCTCAATCTGCTGATGTCAAATTTTGTGAGCATGATCTTTGTTATGTTTGCCCTATGGCCATGTTAACGAAAACCCCTTTTTCCTTTAAGTACTACAAATGTGAATGCTATATTTGATCGTGTTCATATGGATATGTAGGGCCCTTTGTGGCACCACACTATCAATGGACAACAATATTTCTTGACCATTGTGGATGACTTTTTCTAGACTTACTTGGGCTTTTCATATTACACATAAATTTAAAGCTTTTGATCTTGTTAAATATTTTGTTAAATTTGATTCTACTCAGTTCAATGAGACCATTAAAGCGATTAGGTCTTACAATGAAGCTTAGTTTCAACTTACTTAACTTTATGATCAGCATGCATTATACATCAATGTGTCAGCACACCTGAGCAGAATGGTATTGTTGAAAGGAAACATCAGCACCAGGGTTTAAGATTTCAGAGTAACTTACCCATTGAGTATTGGGGCTTTAATCTTTTACATGCTATAAAATTAATTAATGCAACACCCACACCACTGATGTGCTTTATGGAACCAAACCAGATTGTTCTACGTTCAAAGTTTTTGGTTGATTAGTCTTCTCTTGCACACTTCAGCAGTACATGACTATGTTTGATTCTAGATGCAGGACCAATGTCTATCTTGGAATTTCAAACACTTCCAAGGGTACTATACTCTTGACATCACCATCAAAGACATCTTTGTTGTTAGAAATACTCAATTTCATGAAACTTATTTTCCTTTGTTTCAGTAGGTTCTAGGCAAGGCCAAACACCTTACTGATATGCCAGTCCCATTACAAATCATGGACACTTTTGATGATCTGCTGAGTGAGTCAGCAGAGCAGTTAGACACATGATCAGATGCAAAGATTTCCAATGAAGGGAATGCTTATGTCAATCAAGTACATGCACCTGTACCTGAATCTGTTCCATTGAGGAAATCAACAAGGACTAGAAGAACACCAACCTTTTACCAAAGTGGTGCTCATACAGTTCAGCAGACACCACATCTACTGAGTGAGGTGATGAATCTGGAAAAACCATTCAGCAGAATATGCCAGATACATCAATGCAATTGATGCGGTCAAAGAATGTAAGACTTACAATCAAGCCATCAAACATGATAAGTGGAAAGATTCTATGAAAAAAGAGATTGATGCTTTACAGAACACTCATACTTGGGAAGCAGTTGATTTACCTGCAGGAAAGAAGCCTATTGAATGAAAATGGGTGTACAAAATCAAGTATAACCCTGATGGCTCAATAGAGAGATACAAGGCAAGATTAGTGGCAAAAGGGTACACTCAGACGTTTGGCATTGATTATCAAGAAACCTTTTCTCTTGTACACAAAATTACCACAGTCAGAGCTAGACTAGAAACAGAAGCTATTCACAGGCATCTTCATTAGATGGATGTCAATGCAACCTTCTTACATAGAGATCTACATGAAGAGTGTACATGCAGCTTCCCCTATGTTTTGCAAAAAAATCCGGTTTGCAGATTAACAAAATCTTTGTATGGTCTAAAGCAAGCCATTAGATAGTGGAATTGCAAGTTGACTGAATTTTTGGAGGCAAAAGGGTTTGCTCAGTCAAAACATGATCATAGTTTAATCACCAAAAGGTCCGGACAATCTTTTATTGCTTTGATAGTTTATGTAGATGACATCATAGCAGAAAGTCCTGTTGATAAATTAGTTCAGCAAGTCAAATACGCCATGCACGAGTAGTTTACCATCAAAGACCGTGGAAAATTGAGATATTTCTTGAGTACTGAGACTTCTAGAACCCCTTAAGGCATTTCTATTTCTCAAAGAAAGTACAAATTAAACCTTTTAGAGGAATATGAATTTTTTGGGGCCAAACCTACCAAGACATCTATGGAGTCCAAGCAAACTTTACAACATGGAGATTCACCACTTTTGGAGGATAATACTGCATACAGATCACTGGTGGGTAAGCTGATTTATCATACCTTCACCAGCTAGACATTGCCTTTGCAGTACAGAAGCTGAGTCAATTCTTAGATACTCCCACTAAAATCAAATGAAATATGCACACAGATTGCAAAGACATTTAAAGGAAAATCCGGGGCAATGCATATTTTTTCCAGCCCAGAATAACTTTTTTTTGAAAGGTTTCACTGACAGTGATTGGGTTGGATGTCCAGAAACAAGAAATTCAGTCTCAGGCTACATGACGTTCCTAGGAGTTGCTCATATCTCTTGGAAAGATAAGAAACAGACAACCATAGCCATGAGTTCCTCAAAATCTTAGTATAGAGCCATGGCCAATGCAGTTTGTTAACTTCAGTGGTTGGTCTATATTTTACAAGATTTGATAGTTCCCATTCAGACGCATGCTCTACTTTTTTGTGATAATGCAAGTGACATGCACATTGTTCATAATCCTGTGTTTCATGAATCAACAAAACACAATGAAATTAATTGTCATGTTGTTAGAGACAAATTCATGTATGGCCTTGTCAAACTGCTTCCAGTCAACAGTAAAGAACATGTTGCTGACATCCTCACCAATGCCTTAGATGCACCTATCATTTCATATCTGCTGGGCAAGTTGGGAATTTCAAAGATGTTCTAGTAGCTGCAGAGAATGATGAGTGCAAGTTGTTCATGTACCATTCTCAGCTTGAGGGGGTGTTACTATATATGTGCTTAAGGGAATGATGCGTGCAAGAAAGCTGAGTGTTGAAGACTCAACAGCCTACATGAAGACTCAGTGTGCTGCTGATATAGTGATGAGAGTCAACTTGGCTATCTTTTACTATGTGATTATACCATGTTTATACCTCATTTTATATGTATTCGGAGACATTTGTTTGCATTTTGATGCATTTTACACCTTGTTTATCATTTCAAGACATAGGATGTAAAGTCTATAATCTCATTGCTTTTCGGTGTTTTGATGCATTCTCGGTCACCCTAGTGTCATGTAGGGGTTACGTGTGGTATTGTTTGTGATTTTGTATAGGTATTAGGCGTTCAAGATGACCGGAAGGCGATATACGGGTGTAGGAGCGTGTGCCCAAAGATGAAATGTTCAAATGGATCAAAACTTGTTGGTACTCATCAAAGTTGTAGGCAATTGAGTTTGATTTCCAATGCATTTTGAATCACTGGATTTGGATGTCTACACACAAAGTTATTGCTGATTTACTGAATATGTATCAGCGGCCGCTCGCCTATGATTCTGTAGGCCGCCTCCGACAAAGTAATAGGATTTAAGGAACACTGGGACTGACAATAAGCGCCCGCCTGCGGTGTTATTTCCAATTTCCACAATGCACTATAACTTGATTTTCTAGGTCAAAAAACAGGGATCCGGACATTCTTCATCGTTTTTCTGCAGTTAGTACCATTTTTCTTAGATTCAACTTAAATTGTAAATAGTTAGCCTATATTAGGTTTAATTTGTTGTTAATCGAAGACTCGTGTTGTTGGGCGGTTGTAAGTTCAATTTGGATTTCGTTTTTCTTCCGGTGTTCATCGGCTCCATTTTCGGTAATCTTGATTTCTTGTTTCAATCTTGATGTTTGTTACTTTTATTGTTGATTTCTTGTATTTTGTAGTTAGAATGAGTATCTGGTCGTTTTATAGCCGAGTTATGCAATAATCTTCAAAATCAAACCGTAGATTGTTCATGTGGTGTTCTTGATGTGATTAATTGATGATTCTTGATGTATTAGTAGTTCTTGAAATTTTGCTTAATCACGTTTGTTGAATTCGCAACTCGATATTTGTATTACATGTATTTACTTTATATATGTATTCTAGGATCACCCAGTAAACCGACTGAGTTGTTTTGATTCGGTTTCGTGTGTGAGGTTTGTATCAACTTGTTGAGCGTTTCATTGAACGTAGACCGTGTTAGGTAGGTTAAATCCGGTCAGCAGACTGTTGAACCTGACATAGGAGGGTAGATTATTGTATGCTGTCTATTCTCGGAATTAGAAAACGACACCCTATGAATGATATCGATAACTTTTAGGTAGTTCGAGACACCACCGGGCTTAGCTAGGGTTTGCGAAAATTATATTGGATCATAGCTCGGCTATCTCTTTTTTAATAGTTTAAACTCTTTTATTTTGTGTATATTTAGTTTGTAAAACCGGTGATTTGACAAATCACCGTCCTCAGTAGTTGTGTTGGCCTGAACTAGGAACGATACCGACTTTGATACTTGACCAGATTCCCTGTAGGATACGACCTTGTTCACCATTTATAGTACAACCGACTCGGTACCATGCCGATCAAAGTTGGTATACTATAAAACGGCAATCAGATAGTCTGTAGATTAACTATAGGCAGAAAACGGTAACTTAGTTAGATTCTGTTATAACTTTTAATTGATTCATGAGGTCTATGAAGATATAAATACCCGTGATTAGTCGTATTTTAACTTAACTTGTTGATTATTCTTTCAATAAAAAACTTCCGCCTTTTATTTATGCTTTCGTTTGTTCTTTACAAACTTCAACAGGCCAGACCAATGTATGTCCGGTACGTTGTAACCATTATTTTCTATTTTTTCTTTAACATGGTAGATTCAACATGCATCCGGATCGAGTAGAATTTATTTTCACATAGATCAATTAACAAATTACACAACGTAGCATCATTTTATCAAGATCTAGCAGATTCACCTTTTGAACTAGGAAAAACATCGAGAAAAATAATACCTTTGAATCACTAGTTTGAAAAACATCTTCCCAATGGTTAATATGTTGACACAGATGTGCGCGCCTTGCCCCCCAAGAAAGAACAAACACAGAAGATCGAAATTCAAACGTAATAGATAATGGCGATGAAAAAATAATAGAAACAAGAAGAACACAGGGATTTAACGTGGTTTATGGCGTTGTGCTGACTACACCGCAGGCAAAAATAGAGTTATTTTATTATGCATAGAAATTCACAAAGAAATCAGTTGGTAATTATAGGCACAAATCCATAAACCCTAACCACAATTTGGTTCCTGTCGGAATTTCCATAAATGCACCAAATGTGGACCCTAGCTCAGGGCCGGCCCTGGGCCCGGGCGGGATGGGCGACCGACCCGGGCCCACGATACAAGTGGGCCCATTGTTACATGTTTTTCAATTTTATTGGTTATATATAAATTGACGAAAATTAATAGTTTTGCTATAGCTACGTGTTGGCGTAGTGGAAGAGAGGTGATGCTATATCTTATTGATTCAGGTTCGAAACTTGTTTACCACATTTTTTTTCTTTCTTTTGTTGTTTTATAAATTTTTCTTTTTGTTCTTTTTTTTTTTCTTTCTTTTGTTGTTTTATAAATTATTATATATAAAATTATAAATGCTGTAACTAGCTGGCACGATACACCGTAAATCCTATCGGGACTCAAGTTTCTTCGCGTCTCATTCATGTTCCACTTCCACACACTTGCACCAATCTTTTTCTTACAAATTTTTTTTTAAGATCTTAATAATTTTTTCTTGGAATTTTATAAAACAAAATATCCACAGTTTAATTCATCACTCCTTCGTCTACGGATCACGGCCTCTTTGTTCAGGTACGATTTTTTTTGTTAATTAGTATTTGATAAACTAATGATTTTCCGGTGAATGATTTTATTGATTTGATACATCGATCTAGTTTTTTTTATTTATAATTTATATTGTTTGCTCAATTTTATTTAAGTGTCAGGTTTAATCGGGAAGTTCACGAAAGTTTTGAAGGGGTAGCCATTGTTTTTCCATGGAAACTACTACTCTATATGGGTGCTTTCGTTAATTTTCTTGTACAATTGTGTTATTGTTGAATATTGATTTTTATGATGGTGCATAAAAAACATTTATCTAGAAGTGAAAAAAAGGGGGGAAAAAAAAAAGAAAACAAGATGAACAGTTTCGAGAGTCTCAAAGAGGAGCTCTTGATAAATTTGTTAAAGTAGTAGATCCTTCTCATGTGAATATTGAGGAATTGGGTAATAAAAAGGGGCCATTTTTTTAATCTTGCCCCGGGCCTACTAAATGTCAGGAACGGCCCTGCCCTAGCTCCAGCTGACTCTACCAACTGTAACTCAGCTCCAGCGGAGTTACCAGACTTGTAACCAAGTAGACAAGATTGTAGAACCAAGAAGTATTCAACATGAGTCGGCATACTACTCTGCTGATAGACAGACTCAGCTGACTCCCTAGACTTGAACACTCTCGATCAACAGACCATTATCCTCAGTTTACCCTAGATTTAGATCCACCAGATATAGAAATCAAGTCACCCTTTGACAAATCTGCACCTTGACTTGAACTGTAATTCAAATCAAGTAGATTGCGTAATCAAATGTATCGTACTAGATGCATTTGTCAATGGCAGGATGTAATGTACCAGACTTCTCCATGGAATCCACTCAGCTAATCTGCCCTCAGCTGAGTATCCAGAATTCAGATTATAAGCTCTTGATGTTCAGCAAGTCCAGACGCAACCGAAAATTGCTCTGTTGAACTGGTTTAGTAAGCATAACAGTATAATTCTCCTTTGTGTTGATCTTTTTCACTTGAACCCTCTTCTCATTCCTTAGGAAATGATACCACACATTTATATGCTTGTTTCTTTCATGATGAACCTGATCTCTAGCCATACATATTGCACTCAAATTGTCACCATATATCTCAGCTTGATCCTGATGTAGCCCGAAATCATTAACTAGCCCCTTCAACTAAATTCCTTCATTGAATGCTTCAGTAAGAGCCATGTATTCCGTATCAGTAGTTGATAAAGATATTGTTTCCTGTAGAGTTTCCTTCCAACTTACCATTGAATTCCCCAATGTGAAAACATAACCATTTGTTGATTTTATGTTGTCCACATCACCTGCATAAACAGCATCACAGTACCCTATGACCAAACCTTAAGTATCACCTTCATAAATGAGACCAACATTAGTTGTACCCCTAAGGTACCTGAACATCCTTTTCACAACTTTCTGTGTTCATTTCCCGGTTGAGCCATAAACCTGCTGCCTACACCAACGGCCTGATCCAGATCAGGCCTATTGAAAACCATGGAATACATAAGACTGTCAACTGCTCTAGCATAGGGAACTTCTAACATGTATTCCTTCTTTTCTTCTAGTTGTGAATCATTTAAAAATAAATGAGCATTGGATTCCATAGGAGTATTTGTTGGTTTTGCAGCAGACATGCCAAACCTAGCCAAAATATTTTGTACATAACCATTATGAGACAAGAATAACTTCTTTTGACTCCTATCTTTAAATATCTCCTTCCCCGGATGAGTGCTGACAATCAGCTGAGTGTTGCGGCTCAGTTCTGTCAACATCTTCAGATTCAACACTGATTTTAGATTCATCAGACCTACCCACTGATTAGTTGAGTATAGAATTATCATCCAAAACAACATCTCTGCTGAGAATAACCATGTTATCTACTGATGACCAAATTATATAGCTCTTCACCCCATCTCATACCCTACAAACATATATTTCATGGCACTAGGCTTCATCTTTACTCTCACTTACATGATAGTAGACCGTGTTCCAAAAAACCCTTAGAACTAAGTAGTCAGCAGGCTTGCATGTCCACATCTCAAATGGTGTCTTGAAATTGATCCTTATGTGAGGTTCTCTGTTGATTAAGAATCAATCCGTGGTTACATACTCTGTTGAAAATCTCCTTGACAAACCATCATTAGAGAGCATGCATCTTGCCCTCTCCAGATGAGTTTTATTTATCCTCTCAGCTACCCATTCTGCTGAGGACTATTCCTAACTGTATGGTGTATAGCAAAACCCCCATTCCTGCAAAACTCATCAAACTTAGACCAATAGAATTCCAGACCAATATCTGTATAAAGCCTCTTGATCACCTTCCCTGTCTGATTCTCTACTAGAGTCTTCCACTGCTTGAAGCTCTTGAATGCCTCACTCTTGTGTTTCATCATCACCACCCAAGTCATCCTTGAATAGTCATCTATGACCGACATAAAATACATGTGACCACCTAATGACTCCACCTTTGAAGGCCCCCAGCAATTAGAATGAATGTACTTAGGTGATGACTTTGTGATGTGTACCCTTTCTGAGAACTTGCCCATATCAAGCTTCCCAAACACACAGTGCTCACAAAAGTCAAGATGCTTGCCCTTACATCCCCCAAGAAGATCAATCTCAGAAAGAATCTATACCCCCTTTTCACCTATATGACCCAGTCTCATATGCCACAGCTTAGTCATATGTGACTTGTGAACCTCAGCAGATGCCACAAGGTCCCCCTCTTGACTCCCTTGAAAACCACAACTGAACATTTGTAGACATTCAACACTCCACCTTACCCCTTGAAATTGAACCCCTTGATGTCCAATAAAATAAGAGATTCCAATTCCGATGTCATCTGTGTAACATGTCTAACATCTTTCAGTGTGCAAAATCTACCAACCTCTGTCCTTGCCTGCACTGAACCAATCCCAACTACCTTACAGACCTTATTGTTGGCCAGAAAAATATGTCATTCATCTATCTGCTCATAGCTTGAAAACCACTCCCCGTGTGTACAAATATGATACGATGCTCTAGAGTCTATAATCCACACATATCCATGATGTGCAGACTCCCATACCACTAAAACCAAATCCTTATCTGAGTCATGCTCATTGCGATAGCAGCTATGCCACAATTGTTCTCCTGTTGTTTCTTCCTCCTTGGAAAATTGAACTTCCAATATTTCTGCTCCTTACAGTAATTGCATAAATATGTGGACTTAGCAACTTTGGACCTTGTTTTCTTGGATTTTCTTCTTTCCAAACTGTCTATATTTGCCCTTTTCCACTGGCGATACTAACTACCAAGCCAGCTGCCTGACTGTCTGCCCCTATTGCCTTATGTTTCAGCTCCCTAGCATGAAAGGCTGACCTTACATCCTCCAAAGCCACTGTATCCTTCCCAACTATTAAGGACCGCACAAAGTTCTCAAAAGGTACTGGTAATGACACCAAAAAAAATCAGAGTTGCATCTTCACATCAATATTTCTCAAGTCCAGCAATATTGTGTTCAGCTAATCAAGATGATCTTTCAGCTGAGTCCCCTCATGCATCTTCAGGGTGAACAGCCTCTGCTTCAGCAGCAAATTGTTCGTCAATAACTTAGTTATATACATGCTTTCTAGCTTTGACCATAACTTTGCAGCGGTGTCCTCTTCAGCAACTCTTGTGATAACATCATCAGATAAGCACTACATGATGGTTGAATGTGCTTTCTCCTCCAGACTAGCATAATCTGTGGCACTGGCATCCCCTTTACCCAATAAATGAGTCCACAATGCTTGTTGCTTCAACAAGGCCGCATCTTGATCTGCCACAGACTGAAAAATTTTCTTCTTGTAAATTTGTCAATCTTAACATTAATTGCCGACATCTTTCTTGCCAAAGAATAGACCTTTGATCACAGAATCCTAGCACCAGTCACCGGTCTTGGTGAAGATCAATTCCGTTCAACTGCAAATCCACACACAAAACCTACGCTCTGATACCAATTTGTTAATACAGATGTGTGTTCCTTGCCACCCTAGAAAGAACAAAAACAGAAGCAAATCAAACGTAAAAGATAATGGCAATGACAAAAATAACAGAAACAAGAAGAACATATAGACTTAATGTGGTTTTCGGCGTTGTGCCGCCTACTCCACGGACAGAAACGGAGATATCTTATTATGTACAAAAATTCACAAAGATTCATATAGTTACATTGATACATCAGTTGATATTTATAGGCACAAATCCCTAAACCCCTAACCGTCATTTGGTTCCTGTCGAAATTGCCATAAATGCCTCCGATGTGGACCCCAGCTCTAGTTGACTCCACCAACTGTAACTCAGTTCCAACTGAGTTACCAGACTTGTGGTCAAGCAGACCAGATTGTATTCAACAAGACTCAGTAGACTACTTTGCTGACAGACGGACTCAGCTTTCACTTCACTCAGCTGACTTCCGATACTTGAATACTCTCGATCAGCAGACCATCATCCTCAACTGACCCTAGATTTAGTTCCACCAGATGCAGAGATCAAGTCACCTTTTGACATAATCCTTTCAAAAACCGGAGAATTTTCCAAATGTACGACCGCAAGAAAGTAAAACTCCAAAGAAATCAAATAAACTCAAGATCTTTATTGCAAACCTTAAAGTTATTATGACTACAAAAGAGTTGATCACAAGCACCTTAGGAAAAGAACCAATAAAATTGAAAGCAATTGCAAGTTGTCTCCAGGTACTTTGATAAATCGTAGAAGACCTTTCAATGCAGAAAACCTGACTTAGCGTAACCTCAGTCGTGTAGGAAACGGAAAACTTTGAAAATATAGGACATTGAGCCTACCAGACGGCTGGTTCTTGTGTAGTGTCTCCACACGGTGTGGAGACACACACACCATACAGTTTTATTCTGTTTTTAAACTGTGTGGTTTTGATCTTTTCACCCGTCACTTCACCTCAAAATCTCTCTCCACACAAGTATTTCCCCTACCAGATTTGCGCTAGGTGTACCATAGGTTTGGGGGAAGTTCTACAATGGGGACTCCCCTGTGGAGAGCCCCCGTGTGGCCCAACACTACAAAAAAAATAGGTTATTGTGTCGGTATTTTTGCCGCACTATAAAAAACTGTTGCAATAGATACTGTTTTTTGTCACACTTCCGTATTGCATACTACAATGGCCTAAAAAAAATTCTCCCGGCAACATTACTTTTACCTTTTTGCATCACACTCTATAAAAGTGCTACATAAAACAATAAAAATAAAATAAAAGCGGTCGACATTTTTATTATACAAAAAGCGTAAACGAAAGCGCTCAACGTTTCAAAGAGAAAAAGTAAAGTAAAGAAAAGCGATCGTCATCCCAAAATCAGATCTGAGTCGATCGGATCGGCGATTGAAACACCCAATCCTGAAGCGGTGATTACCAATCGGCGATTGTAGCGGTGATTACCAATGTTCTGCCTATCGATTTCTATTATGGATTTCCACCTAAAAATACAATTGAAATTCGTGAAATTACGCAGGTTCTTGCAATCGGGACAATTCAAAGCGTTTTTCAGAAAGAGTTTATTAGGCGACGATTCATTCTGTTTAAGTATTCTTTTAGTTGTTCATGATATTAGTCGATCATTATAGTTTTGCAGTGATATAATTTATTTAAATTTTTTTTTACTTTTATGGATTATTTTAGCAACATTTGGTACAATTTGTTCATGTTGGTGGTGTAATTTTGTGCAATTCATCATTACCTTTCTGATTTAGCCAGAAGATTTGCTTAGCTTCTTGTTAACACAAGATCTGCATATTTCTGAATGTTCTGCATCATTTAAGTCCAATTAAGTAATTACATGGGTTGCATTGAATCTTTTGAGTAAAGTATATGGTCAAATTTAACTTGTATGAGCTATTAGACCTCTAGTGAATCTTATCAATCATTAAACTTGTATGTGGACTGGAAACATGTGTTTTTTGGATCATTGTGTGCTTATATGTGCATGTGTGATTTTAGCATTATATGTGGATGACATATTCTTGACTTGTTGCATATTCATATGAAAGAACACTTAAAAAATACATTGTTAACATGGATTTAGGAAAACTGAAATACTTTCTTGACATGGAACTGTTGCATGGAAAGCACAGAAATGTGTTATCACAGAGATGTGTGCTTGAACTATTGCAGATACTAGACTAATGGTTTACGCTAATTGATCCTAGGCCCGATCCCACGGATGACACATGTGACCTTCTCACTGATTTAGGGCTTGTTAGCTAGATTTTCTGTCTTGCGTTGCTTTTGTTGCAGAGCGTGAAAAATCCTAAGAGTATACACATGAATATTGCATCCCGAATATTAGCTTGTGTTGTAAACTGTCAGTATACTGTTATTATGTTTGTTATACTTCTGTTTCATGTGTTTTTATTATGTTATTGTGTCCTTAAGAGGGTATTTGAAAAGGATAGGATTTATGCCTTTTTGGCTGGTCTTAATCCAGATGATATGCATGAAGTCTTCTTACGCCCATTTATGAACACACTCAAGACTCAAGCATTCATCTGACATTGTGTTTTTTTCTTTATTTGTACTTGTATTTTGAAATCCAAGTTATTTTCAGCATGACATCTTTGTCTGATAAAAGTTGGATGAAGAAAGATAAATCCACTCGCGAGTACTTTCGAGGTTGTAAGGATTTTGTGGAGTTTGCATGGGCAAATAAACCTGATGAGTATGGTAATAAGATTTATTGTCCATGTATTCGTTGCACCAATCAAATATTCAGAAAAAAAGATGAAGTACTAGATCACATAAGAAGATTGGGCATTTCACGAAACTACACTTGTTGGACAAAACATGGTGAGTCTGAGGAGATAAATATAATTCCAAATGATGGGGATGATATGCATGGAATGCTTAGAGATGCATTTACAGCCCATAATTTAGTAGAAATGGATAGTAGAGTTGCAAATGAACCCAACCTAGATGAATACGATTCAAATAGTTGTAGTTCTGATGAGCCCAACAAGGATGCACAATCATTTTTCAAGCTATTAAAAGAGGCAGAGACACCACTATTTCCGGGTAGTACTAAAAGTACAAAGTTATCTTTTGTTGTGCGATTGTTGCATGCAAAATGCATTAATGGATGGAGTAACAAATCTGTTGATATGTTACTTGCGATTTTGGGTGATTCACTTCCTGATGATATTAATATGCCCAAGAATTACTATGAAGCCAAGAAACTACTTAGAGATCTTGGTATGGAATACATTAAGATAGATGCATGTCCAAATGACTGTATGCTGTATTGGAAGGATGAAGATTCGAGTAAGGACGAATGTGACATATGTGGGGAGTCTAGGTGGAAACCGGAGACATGCCAGTACAATGAAAGTGGAGTATTTGCACTGAAAAAACAGAAAAAGAAGGCTGCAAAGATTTTGCGATATTTTCCATTGAAACCAAGACTTCAGAGGTTGTATATGTGTTCTAAAACGTCCAAGGATATGAGATGGCATGATGAGGGTCGTACGAAAGATGGTATAATGAGGCATCCAGGAGACACTAAGGTGTGGGAAGATTTAAATACTAATTACCCATGGTTCGCCGCTGATCCTCGTAATGTTAGACTTGGTTTGGCAAGCGACGGCTTTAATCCCTTTGGTACTATGTCTACTACTCATAGTACATGGCCTATAGTTCTTGTTATTTATAACTTACCTCCTTGGTTATGTATGAAGCAAACTCATTTCATCATGTCGATGCTTATTCCCCGGTCCTAGCGGCCCTGGAAATAACATTGATGTATATCTCCAACCATTGATTAAAGAGTTGAAGGAGTTGTGGTTTAATGGCATTGAGTCATATGATTCCTACTTGAAACAAAATTTTCAGATGCATGCTGCTGTCTTATGGACTATTAATGATTTTCCTGCATTAGCCAACTTGTCTGGATGGAGCACCAAAGGGTTTCTTGCTTGTCCTAATTGCCATAAATATACATGTTCAGAAAGATTGCATCATGGGAACAAGTTTTGTTACATGGGGCATCGTAGATTCTTACCGCAAGGACATCGGTTTCGAAAAAATACAACTTCTTTTAATGGAAAACCAGAACCACGATGTGCTCCTGTACCATTAACAGGAACTGATGTACTTGAGGAGCTAAGCGGTTACGATCAAGTTACTTTTGGCAAGGCCGAGTATGACAAATGTGGGCAGAAAAGAAAACGAGGTGATGACAAATTGCCTTACAACTGGAAAAAAATCAGTATTTTCTTAACTGATCTTCCTTATTGGAAACATAAACCCTTGCGAAACAACTTGGATGTTATGCACATCGAAAAGAATAATGGCGAGAGTTGGTACGGGACCTTATTTAATATAGAGGGTAAAACAAAGGACAGCTTGAAAGCTCGTCAAGATATGGAGATTATGGGTATACGTCCCTCACTTCATGCTGTACCTAAAGGAGACAATAAATACTACATACCTCCAGCTTGCTACACTTTGTCCTTGCAAGAGAAAAGGAAGATTTGCCAATTTTTACATGACATAAAGGTTCCTGATAGCTACTCATCAAACATTTCGCGTCGTGTTCAAGTTAAACAATGTAAGATTTCTGGGTTGAAGAGTCATGATTGGCATGTTCTTATCCAACAACTTCTCCCAGTTGCAGCACGTGGGATTTTGCATAAGGATGTGATGTCGGTTTTGGTGGAATTCTCAAATTTTTATAGAAAGCTATGTTCTAAGACATTGGTGGCTAAGGAGTTGGAGCAACTACAATCACAAATTTCCTTAACATTGTGTAAAATGGAAATGATCTTTCCTCCAGCATTTTTTGATATCATGATGCATTTACCTATTCATCTAGCTAGTGAAGCTTTGGTGGCTGGACCGGTGCATTATCGATGGATGTATCCAATTGAAAGGTTAGTAACTAAAAACTAAATTATTTTAGTTGCACGCTTTTTTTATTTGTATAATGATTGGTTGATATTAATGTGTGATTTGAGTATGCAGGTACTTGCATACGCTAAAAAAATACGTGCGCAACCTGAGTCACCCGGAAGGTTCAATTGCTGAAGGGTATCTTGCTGATGAATGCTTGACATTTTGCTCTCGGTATCTAGATGTTGAAGTTGAGACAAAGTTTAATAGACCAATGAGAAATAACGATGATTGTAGTATTTCAACACAAGAGAAGCTGCCGATCTTCACGGGTACTGGACGAGCATTGAGCAAGGCAAGCTTTCGAAACCTAAGTGATGAAGAGTGGGAACAAGCTCATTTGTATGTGTTGAGCAACTGTGACGAAGTACTTCCATTTATTGAGTAAGACCCATATTTGTACAAGTATATCTTAAGAATTAATATGCAAGCTTCTGTTTTATTATTTATGCCTTTTTATGTACAGGAAGCACAAACAAAGTATTAGGGAGGATTATGTAGGGCGGATAAGAGCAATCGATGTAGAACGCTTTCACAATGACAAGTTTGCTGGGTGGTTTGAACTTCATGTAAGTGAAACTACCTTATTGACTACCCAATTGCCACATGTAAGTGAAACTACCTTATTGCCACATAGTTGCTTGCCACGGGTGACACAAAAGCTTTTGGCGTGGCGATAGGTGCCTATAAATGTCACTTTTCTGGGCTTTAGTGGCAGTTTTCCTCTGCGGCAAAAGCTAGTTTTTTTAGTATTGCAATCAGGGCCACACATTTCAATTTCGGGCACCATTATTTTTAAAGGAAAATTGAAATACGTGCCCGACGCCACACACGCTTTCTCCACAGGGGAGTCCCCGTTGTAGAACTTCCCTAGGTTTGGTGGATATTTTCTCTTTCTACTGGTCCCATTTTTACTTCCAACCATCTTTGACTACTTTGACCCTATCAAGTCCTTAAAATTCAGTCCATTCTACACGCACAATAACATCTTAACCTGGCAAATAAAAATAAAAAAATACATAAAAATCGGTAGGGTTAATTAATCTAACCATGATATTTCATTTTAAACCCAATTAACTCAACATTCCATACAATATATAGCAATAAAACACACAATTCTAGGTAAAGTGAAGGTAAATTATGTCCTAGAGTTTATTCACAATGTGATGTTTACGCAATATCAATATACATTTACTTCAAAAATGTAATACTTCAACGTAGATAATGAAATGACAAAAAAACCATTTCATACAATTAATATAGTCTAATTATTAATCTTTCATTTGGTATTAGATTAAGTAGGAAAATTAATAATTAATGATGTCTTAGAAATATTTGTGTTTTGAATAAATAAAATATTCATTGGAACATAACTGAATAACACTCCTTTCTTCGGAAAAACAAAATAGGAAAATATTGAATGGGACGAGGCGGATGTAATCGAACCGAGTTGAGTTGATACTATCTAGGCTCAAGCTCGACTCAAATAAGAAACTTGGGCTAAAACTTACCTTAAACTAGATCGAGCTATAAAAAGATAAAATCAAACTCGACTCATTTAATACTCGATATAACATGACTCGTCATGTAAGCTAAATATGTTTTTTTTTTTTTATGGAATTTATTATTTTTGTGATAAATATGGAAAACTAGAGCTCGACTGTTAATATTTATAAATATACATATTTAGCTAAAAAATTATTTAAATATAATCTGATTAACTCACGAGTTACTCGATTATCATATATTGAAATTCGACTACGCCTAAGTAAATTATTCGATTAACTCGATTTTAGCTCGAACTAGGAAAAGAAAAGAAAAAACTAGTTTACAAGTCAATAGAACTAGGAGGTTCTTCCCTAGTATCTTCATATACATCGAAATAACCGGTGGATGGATCATAACCACACAGTTTACTTTTAATATTTAAATTGTATGGCTTTGATCAACACATCGGTCAATTCATCCTAAAAATCCTCACCATTCAAAAAATTTCCAATATAACTAGCTAACGAATAATCTGGTCCAATCATAGAGATTGCTCTCGACGTGAGAGAGAATACAAAACAAGTCAGATAATTCACCAAGAGAAGAACTCAAAAAAAAAAAAAAAAAAAAAAAAAAAAGTGAAGAACGAATCAACGGCAGATTCTCCACCACGTTAGTGTCAGGGGGACACGCATGACGCTAGATAAAGACATTAAAGCTGACATAATTAGAATAAAATGACGAATAAGACATCGCCGGTTCTTACGGTGACAAGGAATATAATTTCAAATTTTGTTTGACGTAATAATATAGAGATAATGTTTTTTATTTTTATTTTTTATGTTCTGTCAATTTCAGAACATTTTTTTTAGTAATATTTCTTTTTGAGGAATTCTTTTTATAGTAATATTAAAGATTGTATTAAGTCTCTATTATAAATTTATAATCCTATAAAAAAAACTGGATCTGGATTTATTACATTTGATGCTCCTTGCTTGAGACCATCCCTGCCTTTAAGCTGATCTGTTTTTTTTTTTTTTTTTTTTCTCCAAAGGACGAAAGCTTTATTATAATCGGAAAAAAAAGATTACAACACGGCCAAAGCCGTATTACAACGCGGCCTATTGCCGCACTAACGACGCCGATTGAGACTATCAAGACCCAAAGTCTCCTTGAGACAGGCTTGATAAAAGGGTAAAGAAGCCAAAAGAGGCTGAGAGCTTTACCCCACAACAAAAACTAAAAACTGTCACAAACTGAACAAAATACAAGACAGTCTACAACACTAGCTACAAAAAAAAAAAGAAAGGCAGAGACTGAGACCATAAACCATGTGGGACACCACAGGGACCCACCGCCACCGGCAGCCGCCTCCGGGCTTCTTTACCCTTTTATCATTATAAATACCACGTTCCAAGAACTACGTAAGGCTTGATTCCTAGACAATTACATGATACGTAGGCAATCTAAGACAAGCTCTTAGACTCAGCCGCAAATCATAAAACCTATAACTCGTTCTTGAGGCATTAGGATTTTGGGTATTCATCACTAGATCTGATCAAGACCCAGATTAATTAGGTGACATAATTTGTCATCGTCATTGTCGCTAGAAGGAGGGCCTTATATTGTTGAATACACTCATATCACGATGCCTCCTAAGGATAAGACCGCCAAGAAAACTACTTCCAAAGCCACAGATCAACAGGGTTCGCAGATCTACGAGCAGATGGATCTGGATCCACAAAAAACAAAGGATCCAATGCTAAATCCTGTCCACGAAGATCCCCAGAAGGAGAAGCAAGGTCTTGCTCCAGAGCATCAAGCTATCATGGATCAATTGGCAGGGGCTGATCGTGAATTGATGTGCAGAATTATAGCAGAGGCGTTTATGGCACAACAACAAGTAGACGGCGGCAAGAAGGAGGCCGCCTTCAACGCCAAGCACGTCCCTAGGGAAGAGATTAGTGCGTCTTCCATCTCCGTGGAGAGAAAGAGACGCGAAATTCAACAAAAGCATCAAAGGATGGATGAAGATAGCGTTAGACAGGAGCTGGATGTTATTCTGGGAAAAAACCAAGTCTCATTACGGATAGAATCGCCCTTCACAAAAGAAATCGAGGATTTCCCCAAACCCAAAGGGTTTAAGATACCAAAGATAGAACCTTATGATGGAACCACTGATCCAGAGGACCATCTACACAGGTACCTATCTCAGATGAGGTTGGATGGCGCACCCGATGCAATGCGATGTCGGGCTTTCGAGACATTGCTCGTTGGTCAAGCCAGAGAATGGTTCACCAAGCTACTACCCGGGTCAATCTTTAGTCTTGCTATGCTAGCCCGTAAATTTCGAGATGCGTTCATCGTAAACAAAAAGTTCCATTTAAGTGCTACACACCTCATGAACATGAAGCAACAGAAAGATGAAACGGTGATCGATTATCTGAATTCAATCTCGAAGCCATGCAAGTCGAGAGTGCCGATGATCGACTTCTGATCACATCATTTGTGGGAGGGTTGCGTAATACAAAGTTATATATGAACTTGAGCAGAGATATCCCTCGTACCATGGATGAGTGTGTTAATCTGGTGCATAGATTCTGTCAAGGGGAAGAGGCAGTGCGTAGGAACACCCAATCCGACTTGATGGATTCGAAGAAGGACACTCGAGGTCCGAATAAGAATCAATCCAAAGGGCAGAACACCGAGAGCAAGCCGACAGTCTGAGACCGTATCACAGCGCCCGTCTCTGACCGATTGGGAAAGAAAGGGGCTCTACGCGATAAAGATTTTATTCCCCTCAATCGGTCTCGGGGGGAAGTATTATCCATTATGATCTCGAAGGGTTTAGCGAAGAAACCGAGGCCCCTAAAAAAGCCTCGAGAAAAGAGAAATCCCAGAAAGTATTGTGAGTTTCATGAGGATATAAGTCATACAACGGAGGATTGTGACGACCTAAAAAGCGACATCGATGCTTGTATTCAAGAAGGCAAGCTAGACAAGGTGGTTGATAGGTCTCAGGGCAGCAAGCCCAAAGGGCACAGAGAGTTTAAAAGGAAGAATTCTGAACAAGATCGAGATTGAGGTCGTGACACTCAGAGGGAGAATGGTAAAGACCGAGCCAGTCGAGAGTCAACTGACAGCTCGAGGGAAAATAAGAGACTGAGATTTATAACGGAAGTCGGATATGGACCCAAAGATGATATTCCCAAGTCTCGGAATCACAGTGAAGGGTTGGTAATTGAAGCAGTGATTAGCCGAACTCAGGTATCGAGAGTATGGGTCGATAATGGTAGCACGGTAAACATCTTGTATTACTCGGCTTTTGAGGCGATGAAACTGAAAGAGAAGGACATAGCTCCACTAGCGTCTCCTTTATTCGGGTTCACAGGACAAGCGGTCCATCCCAAGGGATCGATAAAATTGCTAACGACAGTCGGGGATGGCGAGAATGGAAGGACCCTTGAATTAAACTACTGGTAGTTAAGGCTCCTTCGGCATACAACGTCATCTTGGGAATGTTTGGTGTAGTGCCTAAAAGACAATTTCTGTAATTGTTTTTGACAGGATTTATAATTCATCTTAATATTTTCATTTATGCTTATATAAATACACTCCTGAAAACTCTAAGTATATCGGTATGTAATCACATAACTCAGTGTATGGCATACACACGAGGATTGAGTTAGTGATGATATGCTTAAAACTAGTTAGTCCATGGTGAATTTAATCAGAGTATGGGTCTCATGATTAATATACCAATAATGCACCCAGATAACTTAACGGTGTGACCGTCTTATCCGGACCGTCGGTATAGGGTACCTAGTGGGGCATTTATATATGATGTCTATCATATAGGACTGGACCGATTTGATTTGAATTCTCGATATAATTCCGTGATCGAGAAATCTTATTGAATCACAAGATGATCATATATGGATTAATCTCAATCCTGATGTGATAACAGTTTACTGCTTGGTTCAAAGTAGGGTTTGATGAAGGATCACTTGGATACATGTGATCTGAACACTTCTCGTTGGCTCTATTCTGGAATGAGTGAGTAGTCTGTGACTTCACAGATATGAAATCCATTCCTTCCTGCGGGAAGTAGACAGACAGTTCTCTTATTTGTTAATCCTAGAAACTGATCGATGGGCCCAGTTCATATTATATTAGTTATGAACTAATTGATCACTAGGGGTTTAATGGTAAATAAGGATAAGATGTTTTGAGAAGGGTTTACGGAGATATCCCGAATCAAAACGAACAGTCTATGGAGGATTTATCCGTATGTAATGATTATATCAATGGACGCTTATCGACTCAGTGATTAGAGTGTAAGTATATATCTATAATCGATAGAGTTCAGTTTCAGGTTTATGGTGGCGTAATCCCGGAATTAATAGATTGAATAAGAATTGTTATGTTCGATGAATAATTTTATTTAATCTATTGTAGCTATTGGTTATAGGTCCATGGTCCCCGATGTGGCTCCTAACATGCATATGTTTCTTGACGGTTGGCCTCAATGATAATTAAGTAGTTGGACTATTTAATTGATGTGTGAATAATTATTTAGTGGGCTAAATAATTAAATACATGGAAAAGACATTTTTCATGGACTCGGCCCATTATGTGAAATTTCGTGTGCTAGCCTTATTTGACTAGGGCATGGCGTGTTCTACATGTTGTGATTAGAGAGAAATTAGTTTTCTTGGATAATTACATGTCATGTGATTAATTGTTTATTTGTTAAATAATTATTCGGGAGATATTAGATATTATCTATTATATATATCTAAATTAGTTTTAGAATATATTAGATTTATCTTATATTTAATAAAGGATTATTATGATTGATTATTTAATTAATTATTAAATCCTTGGAGGACAAGGATTTCTCTCATATATAAAGAGAGTTCTCCTAAGCCTTTTATGATGACAATACACGCATGCATACACACAAATAAGCTTGGAATTTTCGGCCAAGCTTAGGGTTTAGAGTTGGGAAAATCTTCGGGATTTTCCGGGTAGCATATCAAGGAGGTCAAGCATCAAGGATCAACATCCACCGGTTGTTGCTTGGAGATACACATCGGAAGATCGTGGCATCTCAACTATTCGGATCTCGGCTTCTCAATCTTGGATTTCATCCTTTTTGATTGGTAAGTAGATCTCACCTTCTTGTAGGTAGATCTTAAATTTTGTAGTTTAACTTATATTGATCATGATCCTTGTTATTCCGTTGTGTAATCGGGTGGATCTAGATCTGTTCGGCGATATTACATCTAACAGGGATGACCTGCTCTCTTCGACCTGCGCGCCATCATCTCCACTTTCCACAGCAGTATGAAGTTTCCTACCAGGAACGGCTCTCATGAAGTAAGAGGAGACATTGACGCTGCGCGGAGCTGTAATTCTATTGTCATGGACGGGAAAATGGAAGTACAACAAGTTTTGGTTGAAGAACTGATTCCGGGGGAAGAATAGGAGAAGAGTTGGATCTCAATTGATCCAGTCGAGAATGTTCATCTATGGGATGGTGAAGATGATCAGTGTGTACAAGTCAGGGTTTGGATCTCGGGAAAAGAAAAACAATTACTGGTCGGGCTGCTAATTGAGTTCAGAGATGTTTTCGCTTGGAGGGCTGATGACATGCCGGGACTATCCACAGATATCACGGTCCATAAAATCGATATAGATCAAGCCAAGAAACCGCTTAGACGGAAAAGAGGAGCTTTGCGCATGATTGAGTCGAAGCCATAGAGAAAGAAGTCGGGAAGTTATTAACCGCCAGGATAGTAAGAGAAGTGTTTTATCCCGAATGGCTAGCCAACCGTGTTAGTCAAAAATCCCGATGGCAGATGGCGTATGTGTGTGGTCTTCACCGAACTTAATAAAGCATGTCCAAAGGACTCGTATCCATTGCCAAAAATCGACAGGTTAGTAGACTCTACTATCGACTTCGAAGTGTTTGGTTTTTTAGATGCATACAAGGGATATCATCAGATCCTGATGGATCCTCGAGATGCTTAGAAGACGGCTTTCATCATGGAATTTGGCACTTTCTGCTATGTAACCATGCCATTCGGTTTGAAAAACGCCAGGGTTACATACCAGAGAGCAGTCAACAAAATCTTTGCAGAACAGATGGGTAGATGTATGGAAGTGTATGTGGACGACTTGCACATCAATATTCGATCCATGAGTCATTATCTGGTAGATGCTCGGGAAGTGTTTGAGGTGTTGAGGGACACAAAGATGAAATTAAATCCGAAGAAGTGCACCTTTGGGGTCAGGTCAGGGAAGTTGTTGGGATACATGATCTCGAAGGACGGGATTCGAGAGAACCCAGCCAAAATCAACACGTTGAAAAACATGCCTGCACCTCGAAATATAAAGGAAGTACAAAGACTTACCGGTCGAATGGCCGCCCTCAACAGGTTTCTATCGAGATCCACGCAGCGCGCACTACCATTTTTTAAGATGCTCCGTAAGGCCAGTCCTTTCCATTGGGATGAAGAATGTCAGACAACCTTCGAGTATTTGAAGGCCTACTTATCAGAACTACCCACTCTCACTTCACCTCGAAAAGGAGAGAAATTGTTGGTCTACATAGCAGTATGTGAAGAAGCAGTGAGTGCAGTTCTAATTCGGGAAGGGGTCCACGGCCAGGTGCCAAATTATTTCATTAGTAAAGCATTGCATGGACCCGAGATCCGATACTCACCAGCAGATAAGTTGGCATTATGTCTGGTGCATGCCTCGAGAAGACTGAGGCCTTATTTCCAATCCCATCCCATCACGGTGGTTACTAACCAACCACTGAAGCAGATCTTAGCAAAGCCCGATACTTCGGGTCGATTAGCAAAATGGGTAGTGGAAATGGCTCAGTATGACATCGTGTCCGTGCCTCGAACTGCGGTTAAGGCCCAGGCCCTGCCAGATTTTCTAGCCGAAGGAATTTCCATCCAACTCGAGCAAAAGAGGCAAAGTACAGAAGAACAATGGACTCTCCAAGTCGATGGGGTGTCAAGCAAAGAGGGGACAGAGCCGGACTTCGTGAATCCCATACGCCTTCGGTTTGACTTCAAAGCAACAAACAACGAGGCCGAATATGAAGCTATGATCACGGGTTTGAAACTTGCTTTGAAATTGGGAGTTGATAGTCTACTACTGTACAGCGACTCACAGTTGGTGGTGAATCACATCAGGGGGGAGTATGAAGCCAAGGAAGAAAACATGAAGAACTACCTAACAGTGGTTCAAGGCCTCATACCTAAGTTCAAATCAGTTCAGATCGAGCAGGTCCCTCGAAGCCAGAACAAGAGAGCCGATGCATTATCTAAGCTAGCTTCGAACTTCATCTCGAGCAAGAAAGTCTTAGTCGAGTTGTTGACAGACAAAAGCTACAAGGAATCAGAAGTGCAACCAATCACTCAACAGGCGACTTGGTTGTATCCAATAGCCCTTTACCTTAAGGATGGGATTCTACCATCCGACAAGGTGCAAGCACGAAAAATACGACTTCGGTCAGCACGGTATGCTTTCTTCGACTCCATCCTTTATCGAAAATCTTTTGTAGCGCCATGTTTAAGATGTGCATTAGAAGAAGAAGGTGAATATCTTCTCGAAGAAATTCATAGAGGGGTTTGTTGAAACCATTGGGGGGCTAGGATGCTTGCCCGAAAATGTAAGCTAGCTGGGTATTTTTGGCCGTCGATGCAATGAGATGTGATCCGCCTAGTTCAGAGGTGTAGGACTTGTCAAATCCATGATAATATCACCCATCAACAGGCCTAAGAAATGAACGTCATCTCGTCAGCTTGGCCCTTTGATCAATGGGGTGTCGACATTGTTGGACCCTTACCCCGAGCTCCCGGGCAACAACAGATATGTGGTCGTCGCGGTGGACTACTTCACGAAATGGGTCGAGGCCAAGGCTTTGACCGACATCAGAGCAGCGACCATCAAGAAATTCTTGTGTGTCGACATTTTATGCAGGTATGGAATTCCCAAGGCTCTATCTCAGATAATGGCACTCAGTTCGAAGACAGAAAGGTTAGGGAATAGTGTGATGAATATCATATCAGCCAGCGCTTCACCTCGGTAGCACACCCACAAGCCAACGGTCAAGTCGAGCAGACAAATCGACAGATCAAGCTAGCGTTGAAAAAGAGACTAGAAGCGGAAGGCCGAGACTGGGCAGCACAACTTCCGAGCATCCTATGGTCGTATAGGACAGCTCTAAATTCGTCGACAGGAGAACCGCCCTTTTCTCTAGTCTATGGGTGCGAGGCAGTAATTCCTGCCGAGATCGGTCTTTCCTCTCCTCGGGTTCTAGCGTACAATATCGAAACCAATGATCCCGATCTTCAACATGAAAAAGATAGCGTTGAGGAGCGAAGAGAAATAGCTTCAGCTCGAATGGCGAGATATAAACAGAAGATCTCGCAGTATTATAACTCCAGGGTTGTTGGGGAGATTTTGCATCATTAAAACAAAAGAAAATTTATAAACCTATACTTAACATGCAAACTAACTCCTAACCGACCAAATATCGGGTAGTTGATAGCATAGTAGGTTAAGTACAGGGTCGATCCACAGGGAATTGGGATGTTGAATCTAATTTCACTAATTCCTTTCGATTGTTACTTAGGAAAAACGAATAAACGAAAGAACAAATAAAATAAACGAAAAAGCAATTAAAATAAAGCTAACCTACGAAATAAAATAACACAACCTAAACTAAACTAAAGATACATGGGATCAAACAAAGGCACAAACCAAGTGATTTCAATACTATTTCATCTCATGATTTCAATTCAAATTGTGGTTTCACCTTTACACGAGATACAAATCCCTAATTCCTTAGTGAATCTATTTCTCAAGCTATGAATCCCTAATTCCTTAGTGAATTCAATTATCGATCTCTCCTCTTCCGAATGTTGAGACCAATATTCCATACAAAACGAAGGTGTAGATTCAGGTTAACTCTCGTATTTTAGAATCTAACAAACTAGATAATTAATCGATTAATTTGTCATCATTAATGATTAAAAATCCTATCTTTCTATGGTGATCTAGTCTACGCAACTTCCGTATGTTGTAAACATATCAATAGCAAACTGATCTCTTGATCTAATTCACATAATAGCATCATAATCACAGAAAAATACAAAATAAATTAAAGATCATGAAAATAAACAAGGACTGAATTAATTGAAAAAAAAATCAAACTCACATAGTTGGTACAATTGTTGAATCCATGAATCGAAAAACGGAAGAAAACTACATCTAATCTAACCCCGGATCACCCGAGCACAAGGCTCGGGTGACCGGCCTTGAAGCTCTCAAGTTGCCGCCCTGCTGCTGTGATTTGCGGCTGGATAATAATTGTTGTATGAATAATTGGATTAGGGTTCACATGCATGCGTATATATAAGAAGTAAGGAGGCTGAAATAAGTAATACTGATGTCGGCTAGAATAATTCCTTATTTAATTAGGATTTATATGTATGTCGGCTGAAACAATTGCATGCGGCTGAAAGAAAAGCTTCTTAAGTCGGTTGAAGCAATTAGGGTCCGGACGCCCGTTCGCATAGAGGCTGAACTCAAACTTCTAAAATTCATATCTTGAGTTGTAGACCTCCAAAAATTATGATCCGAACGTCATAAAAAAGCTCTCGGAAAACTCTACAACTTTCATTAAGGACTCTTCTTCAGAAAACGCCTTTTTGACTAGCCCGTCGTATTACGAGTCGTTTTCGGGATTTTCCCAAGCTTTATTTCATCTTCATCCTCTTGTATCTCTTTCTTTCCACTTTAATCTTCAATCAAACATCATTTAGACCTCTTCCATTCCACATTTGTGCACCTAAAAGATGACAAAACCGAGCAAAACGTAAAACCATACAAAATAGATAATAAAACCACGATATTTACTCGATTTTGCATTTTAACTATTCAAAACGTCATTTGCTCAATTAATCGATTATAAGCTCGAATTCTACGAAAAACATCCATATATGGGGAATATTGATATAAAATATATCCTTATAAAACACTACAAATTGACCCTTAACAACTCCCCCACACTTATCTTTTGCTCGTCCCGAGCAAAACAAAACAAAGTCAAGCTCGAGACAAATAAACATCCATACAAATATGAAGTATATTCAATAACTTAGAAGTTCACCCGTGTAGTGTGTGCATAGCCATAATAAACTTCCACTAAGTTCCACAATTTGAAAGTTATTCAAACCAAAACTAGCCCGGTTTCCCATCTAAGTTAGAAATATTCAAAAATTATAACAGGCACTTTACAAAACATACATATCCCAAAAAGAAATAGTAGAGAATTTCTAAAACATTTCGACGACTCGAGGATAATCCCTACAACATATCCTTCGGTTTATACTTGGGTATAAGATTAACGATAACTAAGTCCTTACTTATTCATAATAATATATTTCAATATTTTCACTTTTTTCACACTTTTCTAACACACATCGAATAAGCTTTTGCCCTCATAGCGAGAATAGGACATTTCAAGATAATCCCCTACCTTACTCCAATCATAAGGCGACTATAAACCGACCGTCGTGAGCTTTTGGTCATCATAGTGGAATAGGACATACGTGGTACACCCTACCTCACCCAAATCATAAACCACTTCCGACACACACAATTACAATTATGTTTACTTAGAGATTTCGGGTGGCAAGTGGAAAAGATTATTTTCTAGTAGCACGGACCACCGAGCATAACACCTCAAGTAAACAATTTATTACTATTGCAAAGACTTAATCACGTTTCACTTATCACATTCAAACTTACGTATATTCACAAGTATGTCATACTTTAATCCTAGAATACAAACTACTAAACTTTTCAAGAATTGTACATAAGCAAAGAAACATGCTATAATCATCAAAAATCTCCAACTAAAATGGGGTAGGCTTTCAACATTTAGCTCATCATTTACTATGGCATGTGAAAAAGAGTGTCGGGTGAAACAACTATAATTACTAAATATACGAATATAGCAAAAATGATATAAACTCAAGCAAAGATATGCCTTTGTCTACTCGGGATTTAACAAAAAATTTGAAAATTAAGCACTTTTCATAGAAATACTAAAAATATGAGCAAACGAAAGTAGACACATAAATCATCTATCCCTTCCCCCACACTTAGATTGCAACTAGTCCTCAAGTTATACAGAAATAATAAATTAGAGAACTTAGTTGATTGGATGCTGGCAATTCTGGAGGAACCAACAAGAACCAGGATTGCTTGCATAGCTCAGTAGACTGTGGAGCATCACAGGACAACTGAATACATCTTTAAAGTGCACAATAGCTATCAAAAATATCCTGCACCACTTGATCAGTGCAAAAAGAGTCTTCGGGGAAAAAGAAAAGATTACATATATAAAGCACATGGAAAAGGAGATATAGAGATATTTCAAATTTAAGCTCATATAAAGATGGAATTCATATACATGGAACATTACACAACAGTAGGCTAGGTGCAACTACATGAAAATATACTACAATGCAGCCTACATCATATGCAATCCTAAAAATAAAATAAATAAAAATAAATTCGGACAGGCTCAGGCTGAGCAAGTTGAGAGGACAACTCTACAGTGACTACGGCCCGTGCAGAAACAAAATAAAAAACGAGGTAGTATTACGGAAACCGACAGTTAACTACGCTCAAGAAAAATAAAAGAAAAATAGAAAAACAATGCAACTAGATGACATGCAACTAAATGATATGCATCTAAATGATATGCAAAAATAAAAGAAAATAAAAGAAAGAAAACTAGCCCACTCATTTGCAACATGACATGTATATAATAAACGTCTACCGATAATGACAAAGTTACGATAAACGACAAGATCGTTCATTACATGCGGTGTACGCGCTTTAAGACTCGTCAAAGGTGATAGCATTATGGAAAACCAACAAGCTAGCTATACTAAACAGATATAACTCATAAGGTTTCCATCGTAGCAACGGAAAACCGACAAGCTTACTACCCAAATGAGTTATAAAAATAACAAGGAAGCACATAAGTCTCAAAGCTCACAAGATTCATCACAAATGGTATGTAGCATACGGAAACCGACATTAGCTACTAAATAACAATAAGACCGAGTTATAGCATACGAGAACCGACAAATACTATAACTTGCATAGATGAATCAAGTATATTATCAATTAGATTCAATTATTTAACATGGATCCGTAGATGGAAAGATGTAACTATGCAAGTTCAGAACATCTACGTAAAATTACTTAGCCACAGAAGCTCGAATGAAAAATCCACATCAAATAAAAGCATTGAAAATAAAATCAAGAAAAAAAAATCGAACTCGGACGGCGTTCATTAACTCAAACGAACGTTCACCTTGAAGCACAAAGACCGGACGAACGTTCAACCCTTTCGACGCTCGTCCGCCACGCGAAGAACGACCGGACGAACGTTCAAAATACCGGACGGCCGTTCACTTGGTGATTTCTCCCTCGGACGGTCGTCCAACAAAACAGACGCTTGTCCGGATCCTGAAATCAGAGCAGAGTCGAAACTTCTGGGACGGACGAGCGTCCTTAAACCCGGACGTGCGTTCACCTGCAACTTATGAACTGGACGGGCGTTCACTTACCTGAACGCTCGTCCATACAACGAATTTGCACGGACAATGCGGGAGAGACACGAAACCCTAAATCTCATAAGCACAACACAACATAGAGCACGGACAATCTCGTATAAATTTTAGCACACTAGGTAACAACTAAACACATAATTCACGTTTCATAAGTTGAGTAAAAAAATTTTTGCACATTCTTAACCCTACGGTCATCGAAACACGGAAAAAATAAAAACTCTCAACTTATTTATCGCTACTTTTATTGAACGAAAAATAAATCGTAACAAAATCGAAGAATTAATTCAACTAGATTCAACAAAACACCGACTCCCCGGCAACGGCGCCACTTTTGTTGGGGAGATTTTGCATCATTAAAACAAAAGAAAATTTATAAACCTTACTTAACATGCAAACTAACTCCTAACCGGGGTAGTTGATAGCATGAATCTATCCACAGGGAATTTGTTGAATCTAATTTCACTAATTCCTTTCGATTGTTACTTAGGAAAAACGAATAAACGAAAGAACAAATAAAATAAACGAAAAAGAAATTAAAATAAAGCTAACCTACGAAATAAAATAACACAACCTAAACTAAACTAAAGATACATGGGATCAAACAGTGCACAAACCAAGTGATTTCAATCCTATTTCATCTCATGATTTCAATTCAAATTGTGGTTTCACCTTTACACGAGATACAAATCCCTAATTCCTTAGTGAATCTATTTCTCAAGCTATGAATCCCTAATTCCTTAGTGAATTCAATTATCGATCTCTCCTCTTCCGAATGTTGAGACCAATATTCCATACAAAACGAAGATGTAGATTCAGGTTAACTCTCGTATTTTAGAATCTAACAACCTAGATAATTAATCGATTAATTTGTCATCATTAATGATTAAAAATCCTATCTTTCTATGGTGATCTAGTCTACGCAACTTTCGTATGTTGTAAACATATCAATAGCAAACTGATCTCTCGATCTAATTCACATAATAGCATCATAATCACAGAAAAATACAAAATAAATTAAAGATCATGAAAATAAACAAGACTGAATTAATTGAAAAAAAAAATCAAACTCACATAGTTGGTACAATTGTTGAATCCATGAATCGAAAAACGGAAGAAAACTACATCTAATCTAACCCCGGATCACCCGAGCACAAGGCTCGGGTGACCGGCCTTGAAGCTCTCAAGTTGCCGCCCCGCTCGCTTTGTGATTTGCGGCCGGATAATAATTGTTGTATGAATAATTGGATTAGGGTTCACATGCATGCGTATATATAAGAAGTAAGGAGGCTGAAATAAGTAATACTGATGTCGGCTAGAATAATTCCTTATTTAATTAGGATTTATATGTATGTCGGCTGAAACAATTGCATGCGGCTGAAAGAAAAGCTTCTTAAGTCGGTTGAAGCAATTAGGGTCCGGACGCCCGTTCGCATAGAGGCTGAACTCAAACTTCTAAAATTCATATCTTGAGTTGTAGACCTCCAAAAATTATGATCCGAACGTCATAAAAAAGCTCTCGGAAAACTCTACAACTTTCATTAAGGACTCTTCTTCAGAAAACGCCTTTTTGACTAGCCCGTCGTATTACGAGTCGTTTTCCCAAGCTTTATTTCATCTTCATCCTCTTGTATCTCTTTCTTTCCACTTTAATCTTCAATCAAACATCATTTAGACCTCTTCCATTCCACATTTGTGCACCTAAAAGATGACAAAACCGAGCAAAACGTAAAACCATACAAAATAGATAATAAAACCACGATATTTACTCGATTTTGCATTTTAACTATTCAAAACGTCATTTGCTCAATTAATCGATTATAAGCTCGAATTCTACGAAAAACATCCATATATGGGGAATATTGATATAAAATATATCCTTATAAAACACTACAAATTGACCCTTAACAAGGGTCAAGTAAAAATACTTCAAAGTCGGAGATTTGGTCCTCAGAAAGAATGAAGCAAGCCGACAAGAAGCGACTGGTATGTTAGACCCGAACTGGGAAGGTGATGACGTGGTCAATCAGGTTATAATAAAATACTCGACCACCATAAACCAATACTAGCAAGAGGACTAGGCCCATCGTAGTATAGCTATAGTGAATCAAGGTCGATCCCACAGGGAACCAATTGTGGGTCATCTCATATATAAACAATTAATTATAAATGTCAAGGACATAGAGGCGGTCTACGACCAACATAAGACAAGAAAAGTAAAGACACGACTCGACACAACGTAATTAACCTCCCCAATTATAGTCTTTATCGTTTGGACCTAGATAATTTATATAATAAACTGAACTTATTAACTGTCAATCCGTTTGTATCTATCTTAGATTGGCTACGGGAGTCATCCCCTTAAACTTGACTTAGCACCGGTTAGCTAGATCACTGTGCTACATTACGTGACTTCACCTTTTGGGTATCCATCTCATATAACTTGCACGCTTACGACACTAAGGATGCCGATATTAATCGTACACCTCGTCCAGGCAACATTCCTATGGTTAGGCGTACTTCCTAAACGATCGCTCAAGCCCTCGTCCAACTAACAATTACCTTTTAGGTCTCATGCTAGTTTACGAACTACGTATAACTAGGTGACGCCAATTCCCTAATACAAAACCTACCTAGATCTCGCTGAAAGTCCCGGAAGATCATTCGTGAGCCGACCTAGAGTCCTATATTGGTATTTCCTAATCGTACGCTAATTTAAACTGACGAGCAACGTAGCCGTAGCCATACCTACTGAGATAATAAATCCTACTAAGCTAAACCTACCATAAAGACGTGGCGGACTAACTAACAGATAAATAGGGGCTCGGTCGACCGAGCATAGACACTCGGTCGACCGAATGATTCCATTCGGTCACCCAAACGATTTCATCCCCGTTACATCCTAGAATATATTTCTCGGCGTTTCATCATACGAACGGATTAAACGGTAACTCGTAAAGAAATCATATAAACTACTTAGATACACATTAATTAAACCAAACCGATTCATGAATAGACGTTAAACATATGACGTAGGTTATGGGATCCTCATAGACAAGGCTTCGCCACATCCCTAACGTCATAGTCTAGATCTACATCATCTAGCTATGAATTAACTAACTCAAACGATAAAGCATAATTGGGAGGGATTAATTACTTAAAATAAAAGAAACGAAAAGTAAAGGCTTACATAATTTGCAGCCCTTAAACTCGGAAACCTTCAAATTAAATTACATTGCTACAAGATATGAAGAGTATTCTAAGAATGAATGAATTATTGAATGAATGGATGTGTTGGTGTCTAAGGTGTGTTACAATTCTCGTAGTTTGCTTGCTTATATAGAGGTTTTTGCCGACTTAGGGTGGTTCTAGAAGATAGACTCGATAAAAGCCGGAAACCGACCCAAACCCGAGGCTCGGTCAACCGAAGATCTTCACTCGGTCGACCGAAGCATCAGGCTCGGTCGACCGAACCTAGAAATGCCCCTTTTCACACGTTTTCTCCGTTTGCCTTGCTCCCCACTGCACGTTTGCATGTCGATCCGATTAATCTATCATTTAATGCTCCGATTTCCTTCCTTATCTTGAGATAATTGATTGAATAACATTGATCCTCTCGATTTGTTGTGATCTGCAAAATCAATAATTATCGCACAATAAATCGGCTTTAAATAATAAAAACAGCTAAATACCAAATATCATATTAATAATCACTTAACATTAAATAATAAATATAAACGAGTGATTTAATATGAAATATACATTATTAATCTCGATTTAAGGTCAACGTTGATGACTTTTACGGGTATAATTTGACCGTCATCAACTACCCCCCACTTAGACTTTGATCGTCCCGAACAAAGCATCAATAAGTCATTCCCCAAGACAACATTTTCTATGGTCAAATCATACTTACACAAGAAACTCAAGTCAACTCATACTAGTCATGCTCATAAGATATCCATTATTCACTACTGACTATGAATCGAAGTGATGTGTGCATGTGCATTTAGTTTTATATATTCATGGCAAGATCAGAGTTTATGCTAACTTCGCAATCTCAACCTACCAACCTCAGCATTCATACTTCTTATGCCTCGCAATGGTTAGAGCACTAGAGCAATAAGCAAGAGCGTATCTATAGGGTTTTTGGACTTGGAGACCGAGTACTACTCAAAGCCTCTTAAAGAGTTGAATATTCTTTTCATATCTTCATATTTTTCAAATACTATAAATCTCAAGGAAGAAAACTTTTTAGAGTATCCCCCTATCTTAGATCATGTATAGCATCGAATATTACCACAAGCGCCGGGCTACTTTGGTAATGTTACTACAAGCCCAAAGTGTCTAACATTTTGCTAAAACACGGTACGTCTCAAGCTTATTACTCGCTTTAATGGCTAAAAGATAAGAATACATCAGCCAATAAGTATCGACACTAAGTCTACATAACCAATCATCTATGCAATGTACACATAATTTCTTCAGTTATTATGATTTGCGCGGAATACTCGATTCACAGGTTGAGTAATCGAATAATAAATAACTACTTGCAAAAACGAGCATGAATATCCTTAAATTTACCTAACATAAGTATAAAATGATCACGTACTTATGAAACTTGGTTCCTTTCCTATCAATTCTTAGCTAGGAACTCTGAATTCTAAGGGTATGAGATACATAATATGGTATTTATTCAATTTTTTCAATCATGTGCCGTTTCATTCAATTTTCAATTATAACATAACATGGCTAAGTCTCCTACCCCCCACTTAAACATGGCATTGTCCTCAATGACAAAAATAAATGAGAATTTAAGAAAAAGACTTAGCTCTGGAAACGGCTCTTAAGTAAAAGCAGAACATCGGAGTAAATTTCGGCACGCCGTGGAGAGATAGACACATCCTGTATAAGCAAACAAACTCCACGAAACCGTTAATAACACTATGTCTATGGAAGTTATAGAATAATGTGGCAGTAATTAGGTATGAATACCGAAAAACAGTTTAAGCCACTTTATTTTATACAACCAAAGACAAGAAAAATACTAAATAGAAAGAAAAATAAACAAGCAACTAAAGATGGTTGTCTTCATCTACAACCTCCACCGCCTAAATATTCTTAAAACTGGGTGGAGAAGACAAAGATCAAAAAGCATTACCCCAAGTGGGAAAACACGAGGTGGACTGGCGCACTATGTATTCATTCCAGTCTAAAAGAGAAACTTGGTAAGGTATAACAGATTGAATGCGACCTATTGGCTAAAGATAAAAACAAATACTTAGCGCAGAAACTTATCGCTTGCATTGGATATCAACAACTTAGGGAGATGTAGCTACTCCTCGAAATTACTAATAGCCCAATGTATCACGTAAAAGTCATAACCGTCATCAACAAGGTCGGATCGGTGTGATAGTGTAGAACAAAACTTATCATCTATAAATGCCGGAATAAACGGAAAAAATTGTGAAATTTAAAACTTCCGGTAGAAAGATAAGTTGTACTTCGATCGAACCAAAAACCTTTAAAATCTAGCTAGGGTCAGAGCTACACTTCCCCCAACTAGGATCATGAAAATCAAAAAAAATGTTATCATTAAAGCTTAGCAATATTTCAAATTCCGCAACACAAAGGTATTTTGTATACAAAATGGAGGTTGAGAGTATGATGGGTTTAGAAAAAGATACACATAAGAATGGGAAGAAAAGATAAAGGGTGGGTAAGAAATTGTGTTTATGGGTGGGTTGAAAGTGGTTAAGGCATGGATATTGGGTGGGAGAGTGAAACGGATGGAAAGAAACGGATGGAAAGAAAAAGAGACGATGAAAGAATGGTTAGAAATGTGAACTGTGGTGAAGAATAGAAAAGTTTGAAGGTGAAAAAGTGTAAAGGGAAAGATAAGGATAATTGCAGAATGAATTGCACATCACTTTGTATTTTCACTTGGATCACCATTCTGAAAGGTTTTGGAAGTTGACCAAAATTGTTCTTGTTTGCACCAATAATTCTCACTTTCCAAACAAGTATCCGAACGCAATTAAAATAATTAACACGAATTAAACAACAATTTTATTGAAAATAAAACGAATTACAATTGAAAAATGAAATATACTAAAAAAAAAAAAAGTGGATACAATAACTCCGAGACGAGTAGGACACTCTGTCCTTAAGACAAATTTGGTCCGGTGTGTACCCCGGTTAAAACCAATTGTCTCCCAGGATAACTCGGATTACTGATTCGTATAGAGGTACTTCTTACACGAACCTTCAACGAACTCTTCTAGTGCTCAGAATCTCTTCTTCAAACTCGTATGCAACTACGTCAGAACTATATGAATGTATGAAGCTTTCGGTGTGTTGTATTTCGAATGTGTGTATGTAGCTTCAATCCATACGAGGCTATATATAGGAGAGAGGGTCGGGCCGGAATGAATTAATTACGCCGTTTCATCGCTTACAACAATGAATTACCATAACTCATCTTAATTACAAATTTCATCGCTATACAAGCAATGAATTAACCATTAATTATTGCTGAACCGAACTATGTTGGATAACCGAACCGAGCTGAACTCAATCTTCAGCTCACAATCGAATGTATATGAACTGGACCAAGCCCAATTAACTTTTGTATAAAAAGTTTAACACAGGCCTGGGCCTAGGGCCCTCAGGCCCATTCCCCAAAGCCCAAAGCCCAAAGCCCAAGCCCAAGCCCAAGCCCAAGCCAAGGTCAAGGTCAAGGTCAACGGTCAACGGTCAACGGTCAACGGTCAACGGTCAACGGTCAACGGTCACGGGCACGGGCACGGGCACGGGCACGGGCACGGGCGGGCGGCGGCGGCGCGCGCGCGTGTGGCCATTTTAGCAGAACGTCTGACTGCTAAAACCAACCCGCTATCTCTCCTTCTTCTAGGAGCTTATACCACATATAACATTCTTCCCACATATATACCGGAAAACATTTCTCCCTTTTTCCAATGTGGTACACAGCTTAGTTGAATACTCTTCAACTTCCACTTCCAACAAAAGTTCTTTCAAACACCCGACTTCAAGCGTTAATTTCTCATTCACTCGTACTCCGAATTGAATGATTCTAAATCCCGAATTCATCTACGACTTACGTAGTTTTCGAATTATCAAAACATTGTATATATTCTATACAAGAATATAATCAAATTAAGCTTGCAAAGTCGTTCGAATAAAATGATTATAAAATCATTTTTATTCACTTTAATTCAATTCCACTATTTTCTCCAACAATCCCCCACATGAATGGAAATTAATGCAAATGCGTACCCCGAAGAGATTCTCGACGTAAAAACATTGCATCGGGAGAGGTAGCTTCGGCTTTGAACCCGCCCTAGTGAAGTACTATCGGATCTACTCGGCTAATCGCTGAACTTAAGTCTTGAACTGTTCAGCCTTTAGTGTAAACCGTACAATAGCACTCACACAATATTTCCCTTAGCACCGTACTTGGTTCTCATGACCGGATTCATTTTGGCCCCGAATCACACCTCGGTTTCGTAAAGTGCTTTAGAGAATTCTAGCCTCTCGAATTCTCATAGAAGCGGCCCCACTTCGCACTTACATAGGTGACTTCCTATCAAGAGTATTCGCCATACCCCACTCGAATTTAATCAAGTTATAGGAATCATTAAAAGTTTTCACTTAACCTTCACACTCCCGGCGTACAACACTTTTATTCACGTAATGGGAAAGTGTTCATCGACAAACTTTCATAACTTAGTTGTCCCCTTGAACCAAGATCTTGGGATCTCCAAATAACATGGTAGGGTTACCATTACAAAACTTAACTTTCAATAGGCTTAAGTCCCATTCCGAGGGTCAAAATTGACATCCGATCTCTGTGTAAACCTTTAGTAAGCGGATCCGCAAGATTCTCCTTCGATTTTACATAATCGATGGAAATCACACCACTAGAGATCAAGTGTTTAACGGTATTATGTCGTCGACGTATATGTCTAGACTTACCATTATACATACTATTTTGTGCTCGGTGTATAGCCGATTGACTATCACCGTGTATGCTAATAGAGCAATCGGTTTTGTCCAACAAGGAATGTCCTCTAGAAATTTCGAAGCCACTCGCTTCTTCCCCAGCCTTTGTCCAAGGCAATAAACTCGCCTTCCATTGTGGAACGAGATATGCATGTCCGCTTTGTGGACTTCCAGACACCGCAAAGACCACCAATCATAAAGATATATCCAAATTGTGGATTTTGACTCTTTAGAATCGTAAATCCAGCTTTGCATCACAAGTATCCTTCTAATACCGCCGGATATCTTGTGTAACGTAATCCCAGTGTTCATTGTATATTTCAAGTACCCGAGTACTCTCATCGCCGCTTTCCAATGATCCTCACTCGGGATTACTTGTAAACCTCGCTTAGTTTGTTCACAAGACACGCAACATCGTGTCTAGTACATGCTTGGTTATGTACATTAGACACCCTATAATCCGTGAATATTTCAACCGAGACACAGTGCTCACCCTTATTTTTGACCAAGTGAAGACTTAAGTCAATGGGTGTTTTCATAGGACTTTCATCAAAAACATTGAATCTCCTCGAACGGATTCAATGTAGTGAGACCGTGATAATACTAGTCCCTCGATATTCTCGGAGATTTTAATCCCCAAAATTACATCTCGCTTGTCCCATATCCTTCATATCAAAATTGCGTGTCGAAGAACTTTTTTGGTATTCATGATGATATCATGAGTACTTCCCATAATCAAGCATATCATCAACATATAAACACACTAACACATAAGCATTAGGTGTTTGTTTGATGTAGACGCATTTGTCACACTCGTTAATTTTAAACCCATTAGATAGCATAGTTTGATCAAACTTTAGATGCCATTGTTTGGGTGCCTCGTTTCACCATACAAAGACTTAACGAGTCTACACACCTTGTGCTCTTGCCCCGGAACCACAAACCCCTCGGGTTGTTCCATGTATATCTCTTCTTCTAATTCACCATTTAGAAATGCGCTTTTAACATCCATTTGATGGATCTCCAAGTTATAGATCATGCAAGAAGAGCAATAAGAACCCTTATAGAAGTGATTCTCGTTACCGGTGAATAAGTATCAAAGAAGTCAAGACCTTCCTTTTGTCGATAACCCTTGGCTACCAACCCGGCCTTATACTTATCAATAGATCCATCACCCTTAAGCTTCTTTTTGAAAATCCACTTACACCCGAGTGCTTTACTTCCCGGTGGAATGTCAACCAATTCCCAAGTGTGATTTTGCATAATAGAATCTATTTCACTATTAATAGCTTCTTTCCGTAAAGGTGCTTCGGATTAGACATAGCCTCGGCATATGTCCTTGGAGTATTTTCTACCATGTAGGTTAGAAAATCTGCCCAAAAGACGTTGAAGTCCTAGCCCTCTTACTCCTTCGAGGTTCCACTTCCTCGTTTTCTGGAGTACTATCCCCCACATTTTCGTGTACTCTCTTATTTGAGTCTTCATTGTGTCTTTCTTTATGTGGAAAAACATCCTCAAAAAACACCGCATTTCTTGACTCCATGACCGTGTTTACATGCACATCGTGATTGTCGATTTGTGCACAAGAAATCTATATGCACTACCGTTATGAGCATACCCAATAAATATGCAATCTATCGTTTTTGGCCCAATCTTAATCTGCTTAGGCTTAGGCACTTCCACCTTTGCTAAACACCCCCACACTTTCAAGTATTTATAACTTGGTTTGTGGCCTTTCCACATCTCATATGGAGTTTTATCCATCTTTTTAGACGGAATCCCGTTGAGAATTTTATTGGCGGAGAGAAGGGCCTCCCCCCACAAGTTCCGAGGTAACCCGTAACTAATCAACATAGCATTCATCATCTCTTTCGAGTACGGTTTTTGCGTTCAAAGAATTCCGTTAGATTGAGGTGCATATGGAGCAAGTAGTTTGATGAATAATGCCCGAATCTAGACATATTCTTTCAAATGGCGATTCATACTCTCCACCTCTATCACTACGAACCTTCTTGATTCGTCCGCTAAGTTGATTCTCAACTTCATTCTTATAATTTTTGAATGCCTCGATAGCCTCATCTTTGCTACTTAGCAAATATACATAACAAGACCTTGTACAATCATCGATAAAAGTTACAAAATACTTTTTACCGCCTCTCGATTGCACAAACTTTAAGTCACACAAATCGCTGTGAATTAATTCTAACGGTTCTCGTGTTTCTTTCCACGGATGGAAACGGCGCTTTAGTCATTTTAGCTTCAAATACGTACTTGGCATTTTGCGCTTTCATTAACTTTAAGTTTAGGTAATAAATCCAAATTCATCATTCTTTGAATTGATTTATTATTAACGTGTCCTAAACGATTATGCCATAAAGTACAAGACTCAATCAAGTAAACAAAAGTAAAGCACTTTTATTAGCCTCGCCGGGCACATTTAATTTAGGTACAATAGTCAAAAGATTTCTCTTGCATACCCAACCATCACTTTTATGTAAACATAAAATTATTCTAATTTTATTTTACAATACGAAGGTCCATAAAAAATAATCTATCGACCGCAGTGCCTTCGCCAACTACCAATCCATTCTCGAGAAAGTGTGAATTTGTTTGCAACAAATTCTAACTTGTAACCCGTACAGTTAGCCGAGGACCGTAAATATAATTTCTACCGAGGTCCGGCACATGCAAAACATTTCGGATAACCGTATAGTTTCCATTCTTTAAATTTAACGTGATATTCCCATATCCGACAATTTCGGACGTTGTTAAATTTGCCATGAAAACATTTTCTTGAATTTCCCCGGTATCCCCGTAACAAAGATTTGTTCGCACACATATGTTGAGTAGCTCCGTTGTCTACACACCAATCATATGTCTCTTCATCGAGGTCTCTCGTCGTGCTCAATTTTGACCTCGTTTTAAAACCACTTCACTTCCCGCAACCCGGGAGCTTTCTCCTTGAATTGGCGCACCAATAGAGTCATCCGATTATAAAATTCCATTTCGTTCACAAACAAGATAAACTTTTATCGAAAAGGATAACCGATAATACAACACGTAGGTTTTTCACCCAAAGAAAACAATGTGAAGATTGTTTTGACTCGTCGAACAAGCTCGAGTTTGTTTCAACTCGATTCTCCAACAATGTTTGTATTTCAATCTTGTTTTAACGTGGTAGTTTTTACCGTAAAACACCAAAAGGAGGTGGACCGATTTTGCCGTAAATCGATACCAAAAGGAAGTGGACCGATTTTACCGTAAATCGATACCAAAAAGGAAGTGGACCGATTTTACCGTAAATCGATACCAAAAAGGAAGTGGACCGATTTTACCGTAAATCGATACCAAAAAGGAAGTGGACCGATTTTACCGTAAATCGATACCAAAAAGGAAGTGGACCGATTTTACCGTAAACCGATACCAAAAAGGAAGATTTAACTAATTATAAAACGAGCCGAAGTTTCGTAAGTAGATCGAACCGTTCGTAATAAGAGCCGACATGTTCGAAACGAGCCGAAAATTCGTAAATAAGCCGAATTAATCAAGAACGAGCCGAACCGATCGTAACCGAGCCGATCGTAATCGAATTCCGATTAAAACAAGTTTATTTAATTCGTCTAAACTCGAAAAAATTGAGTAGAAATTCGTATAAAAAATTTCGATTACGCACGGGTTAAAATCGAACATCGGTTCCGAAATTTGTCTTAAGTCAGTAGGAGCCCGAACGCAATTAAAATAATTAACACGAATTAAACAACAATTTTATTGAAAATAAAACGAATTACAATTGAAAAATGAAATATACTAAAAAAAAAAAAGTGGATACAATAACTCCGAGACGAGTAGACACTCGTCCTTAAGACAAATTTGGTCCGGTGTGTACCCCGGTTAAAACCAATTGTCTCCCAGGATAACTCGGATTACCGATTCGTATGTAGGTACTTCTTACACGAACCTTCAACGAACTCTTCTAGTGCTCGAATCTCTTCTTCAAACTCGTATGCAACTACGTCGAACTATATGAATGTATGAAGCTTTCTCGGTGTTGTATTTCGAATGTGTGTATGTAGCTTCAATCCATACGAGGCTATATATAGGAGAGGGTGGGCCGGAATGAATTAATTACAAATACGTTTCATCGCTTACAACAATGAATTACCATAACTCATCTTAATTACAAATGTTTCATCGCTTACGCAATGAATTAACCATTAATTATTGCCGAACCGAACTATGTTGGATAACCGAACCGAGCCGAACTCAATCTTCACCAATCGAATGTATATGAACTCGGACCAAGCCCAATTAACTTTTGTATAAAAAGTTTAACACAGGCCTGGGCCTAGGGCCCTCAGGCCCATTCCTCAAAGCCCAAAGCCCAAAGCCCAAGCCAAGGTCAAGGTCAAGGTCAAGGTCAACGGTCAACGGTCAACGGTCAACGGTCACGGGCACGGGCACGGGCACGGGCACGGGCACGGGCGGGCGGCGGCGGCGTGCGCGCGTGTGGCCATTTTAGCAGAACGTCTGACTGCTAAAACCAACCCGCTATCTCTCCTTCTTCTAGAGCTTATACCACATATAACATTCTTCCCACATATATACCGGAAAACATTTCTCCCTTTTTCCAATGTGGTACACACGCTTAGTTGAATACTCTTCAACTTCCACTTCCAACAAAAGTTCTTTCAAACACCCGACTTCAAGCGTTAATTTCTCATTCACTCGTACTCCGAATTGAATGATTCTAAATCCCGAATTCATCTACGACTTACGTAGTTTTCGTAATTATCAAAACATTGTATATATTCTATACAAGAATATAATCAAATTAAGCTTGCAAAGTCGTTCGAATAAAATGATTATAAAATCATTTTTATTCACTTTAATTCAATTCCACTATTTTCTCCAACACTCCCAGCCATGGTTAGACCATTTCCGAACCAATGTACTCGAGTCTCCGATTTCTAAATTGTCACCCAAAGCGTAATCTCGTTTCTGTTTAAGGTGGGTTCACCGAGAAGCCATCACCATAAACATCAACGAAAGCCGAAGATTGCGTTCTCTCAAAACTCAACGTCTTCTTTAGATTGTGAATGCTTAAACTACACAATTTGTTGCTCCCATGGCCAGTAGAAGCAATCTCATGCATAGGACAAAGAGATTTTAACAGAACTACGAGGAACTCTTTATTCACTGCTTCCTTTCAACGACTACATGTTTCCTTACACCCTCTAGATGAGAACCTTCCACACTAATAAAATTAATCTTACAAACCAACTCCGGGCTAAGATTCATACTAAGGTTCATGTATAGGCTAACTTATGCTCAAAAAACCAAAAGGTAGTAAAACATAAGCCAAAAAAAGGGTAGTACCTTGCCTTCAACATTGTACCACGAAGAATTTAAGCCTTAGAATATGTATATTATTTTTTTTTTCGGAGCCATCTTGGTGCTTTAATGGTATTGCTTCCATCGCTTTTCCCATTGTAGAGTAGTAATTCCGCATGTTGCTGGGTTATTTTCTCAGCGCCCTTGAAAAATTACTGACTCAGATTATTGCTTCCCTGGTTTCTGCAAACAGAAGAAAAACAAAACAAACCGTAGATCGATTTTAACATGGTTTCCCATGTCGCTATCGGACCTACGGATTAAACATACGGGGATAAACGGACACGCGAAGTCCCGAAAAATAGAACCGGGCTCGCCGGCAACGAGAGGCGATCTCGGCCGCCGGGAGCGAAACCAAATTCCGGATTCCGGAATTTTTACACATAGCAGACAACCAGAGGGACTCAAAAACAGACTCTAAAACAGAAAACTTGACATGAATAAGAAATTATTTATATATAAAATTGACCGTTAGTTCCCCGGCAACGGCGCCAAAAACTTGATGACGTGGTCAATCAGGTTATAATAAAATACTCGACCACCATAAACCAATACTAGCAAGAGGACTAGGCCCATCGTAGTATAGCTATAGTGAATCAAGGTCGATCCCACAGGGAACCAATTGTGGGTCATCTCATATATAAACAATTAATTATACATGTCAAGGACATAGAGGCGGTCTACGACCAACATAAGACAAGAAAAGTAAAGACACGACTCGACACAACGTAATTAACCTCCCCAATTATAGTCTTTATCGTTTGGACCTAGATAATTTATATAATAAACTGAACTTATTAACTGTCAATCCGTTTGTATCTATCTTAGATTGGCTACGGGAGTCATCCCCTTAATCTTGACTTAGCACCGGTTAGGTTGCTCGATCACTGTGCTACATTACGTGACTTCACCTTTTGGGTATCCATCTCATATAACTTGCACGCTTACGACACTAAGGATGCCGATATTAATCGTACACCTCGTCCAGGCAACATTCCTACGGTTAGGCGTACTTCCTAAACGATCGCTCAAGCCCTCGTCCAACTAACAATTACCTTTTAGGTCTCATGCTAGTTTACGAACTACGTATAACTAGGTGACGCCAATTCCCTAATACAAAACCTACCTAGATCTCGCTGAAAGTCCCGGAAGATCATTCGTGAGCCGACCTAGGAGTCCTATATTGGTATTTCCTAATCGTACGCTAATTAAAACTGACGAGCAACGTAGCCGTAGCCATACCTACTGAGATAATAAATCCTACTAAGCTAAACCTACCATAAAGACGTGGCGGACTAACTAACAGACAAATAGGGGCTCGGTCGACCGAGCATAGACACTCGGTCGACCGAATGATTCCATTCGGTCACCCAAACGATTTCATCCCCGCATTACATCCTAGAATATATTTCTCGCCGTTTCATCATACGTAACGCATTAAACAAGAACTCGTAAAGAAATCATATAAACTACTTAGATACACATTAATTAAACCAAGCGAGATTCATGAATAGACGTTAAACATATGACGTAGGTTATGGGATCCTCATAGACAAGGCTTCACCACATCCCTAACGTCATAGCCTAGATCTACATCATCTAGCTATGAATTAACTAACTCAAACGATAAAGCATAATTGGGAGGGATTAATTACTTAAAATAAAAGAAACAGAAAGTAAAGGCTTACATAATTTGCAGCCCTTAAACTCTGGAAACCTTCAAATTAAATTACATTGCTACAAGATATGAAGAGTATTCTAAGAATGAATGAATTATTGAATGAATGGATGTGTTGGTGTCTAAGGTGTGTTACAATTCTCGTAGCTGCTTGCTTATATAGAGGTTTTTGCCGACTTAGGGTGGTTCTAGAAGATAGACTCGATAAAAGCCGGAAACCGACCCAAACCCGAGGCTCGGTCAACCGAAGATCTTCACTCGGTCGACCGAAGCATCGAACTCGGTCGACCGAACCTAGAAATGCCCCTTTTCACACGTTTTCTCCGTTTGCCTTGCTCCCCACTCGCACGTTTGCATGTCGATCCGATTAATCTATCATTTAATGCTCCGATTTCCTTCCTTATCTTGAGATAATTGATTGAATAACATTGATCCTCTCGATTTGTTGTGATCTGCAAAATCAATAATTATCGCACAATAAATCGGCTTTAAATAATAAAAACATCTAAATACCAAATATCATATTAATAATCACTTAACATTAAATAATAAATATAAACGAGTGATTTAATATGAAATATACATTATTAATCTCGATTTAAGGTCAACGTTGATGACTTTTACGGGTATAATTTGACCGTCATCAGAAGGTCCGTATCAGATCTTGAAGGTTCACCCCAAGGGATCCTACCAACTCGGATGAGCAGATGGAACCACGGTCCCTCGACAATGGCACGCCAATAATCTGAGGAAGTATTACGTTCAATTAATTTTTATGTTGGTTCGTTCTTGTTTTCACATTTTGTAATAAGTCTGTTTGACAATTTCGTGAATGTTCTAATACACATGTCTTTTTTCGAGATGCTTTTATGTTTGTTAGGATCTACAGCCTTAACGTTACGAGTCTAATGCGATACAAAATGTCAAAGCCAATGCAGTCGACTACGAGAAGGGAACATCTGCAAGTAGGATCCCTCAATATAGCCAAAAGCAAAATGAGCCTAATAGGCAAAAAAATGCTAAGGCAAAGGGAGAGTTCGCAAAGTCGGACCAAACACCCAATAAAATCGACCAGCCGAAATGCAAAACGAGCCTAATGGACAAAAAATGCTAAGGCAGAGGGACGTTTCGCAAAGTCGGACCAAACGCCCAGAGAATCGATACATCTATGTCAAAACTAGTCCGTGAGACAAAAAATGCTAAGGTGACCAAGTCGATCTCAAATAAACTAGACTTACAAGTGCAATAAGAACCAAAGGTTCATAATACACTTGGGGGGCAACACGACATCGATAAAGCAAATGACAAACGAGCCAAAGGCTCGACAAGCGAAGAGCTAAAAGACACCGAAACGTGAAAGATAGACAACAAAAAGAAAAGGAAATAAAATACTACAAGATCGAAGCAAAATCAATGTATGATTAAGCAAATTATGCAGAAAAAAATCAAATCATACAAATTCCAAGATCAACAAAAGCAAAATCCAAAAGAATTGCAATTAAGAAGCAGCATGAAAGTCGGATCGGTGGTCGAAGGGGTCGGCTCGGTGTCGGCAGCATCGGCGGCGGGCGCAGAAGTCGAGGGACCATATTTCCGAGCCAGAGATTCCCCTCGTTGGAACTCCTCATTATACTGGTTATATAACTTCTCTGCCTCGGGCTCATAGTGTCCGACATCAAGCCCGGGATAGACCTCCGAGGCGTGGTTGACTGCCAGAGTGTAACCACCCATCATCGCCATGCGCATCATCACAGTAAGATCAGCATCGAGCTCAGTCGACTTGCGGAATCTGATGATCGAATCTTTTCTAGCCGCCTCGACTTGTGAGGGAACTCGATCTAGCTCGACCTTCAGAGCATCCCTCTCTTCTAGAGCCTGCTTCACCCCGGCCAAAGATGCATAGTGTGCTTTTTGCATCTTTTCATTTTTTGCATCAAATGATTTGTTGATTTATTAGAAAAATCAAATTGTGCAAACGAGTAACACTATCATTAGACATCCCACAGTTCACGAGAAGTGTCTACTCAAATGAACTGCTAGTTCAAGACTGTTTCCATATAAGGAAAGTCAAGAATGGGAAAGAATGTCTATACGTGTTAGTCATCTAAACTAAGTAGTTTTAAGGCTAAACCGGAATATTAATAAATAGAAAATCAGGAGATAAGGAAAGTGATTTCGGATCACTGACCAATGCATCCTTAACGATTTCCTCGAAAGCTAAGTTCTTTGGAAGAACAAGGTAGCTATGCATCAAACGATAAATAGTGTAGACAACGGGCAGTTATTTCAGCTAGAATAGTGGGAGTGATATAAGGAAATGAATTTCTGATTCAATCCTTGAATATCACAGAAAATTTATTTTCTGTTTCAGATTCGTTGAAACAAATGGATTCACTTTCAATTCGATAATTTGTTTGTCTTATAGAAAGTGAATATGACATTTGTAGCACGAATCCAAGACTCGGATTTTTGTTTGATAAATTCAGAACCACTAAGAAATGTTGAAAAGGTATATGTAACACATCTTAAACTATTAAAGGCAAAAGGTTTCCGTATTTAGATAAACACTTCTTCATACTCTATTAATTAGTGCATATTTCCTAAAGACAAGATCTGAAGACTGGCTTAGGGTGATTTCTATCTCCCAGTCAAGGAACAATGTCTCAAAAGGAACAATGACTAAGCTTCCTTTCAATCGGGAAATGGTAATAGATTTAAAGAAGTAACATAGCTTGTTCATAATGACCTTCAGGGTCTTGTGAAAGATACAAGTTAGAAGGAGCTTCTGAGTAGTGACATCTCGTCAGACAACTACTCGAAACGACAGTAAGATTATCTAAAATATTTGGAGGTATCTCTGATTTCACCAGAGATAGAGTATTCCATTCTCAATAATAAGCCATAGCATAGTCTTGGGACTGATGCTCGGCCTGCCTCCTAGTGGAATTTATCCACTGAGGGATAACACCATAAATTTGCCTCATATAGTTATTAATGTACTACAATACACTGCTTAACTCATTTAAGATATTGGTTGCTAAATAACGGTTTACACTATCATGTAAAACCGAGAAGTCTACCTAGAATATGTTTACAAATTTGTGGATAAGGAGTGAATTCGTTTCACCCCACTTCCGTCAATATAGGCATTTAGCACTTAGTGCTTGAAGGTAGGACTGGAAATTTTGCGTACACGTTCAGATAATGAGTGTTCGTGCAATGTCTTATGCGTTGAGTAAAGGTTGGTTATAAGATTCTTAAGATCAGAAAGTGACGGTTATACTGTCAAAACCCCTTCTAAAATGGTCTATGAATAACAACCTTAGATTTTGGAGTACAGTTACTCAAGGTAGTTACTAACTGATTAGATCAGACCACGTCCAACATTGGTTGTTGGTGATAACACTGATAATTACTACTAGATCAGAATATCGATCCACCAAGAACGCAATGGGAATATGGTTTAACCATTACCTATTATGGTTTTCTGAAGACTTTGCAGTTTACAGAGGTGATTGATAACCTATGGTTCCTTGCGGGCTGTATAAGATTCTGATCAATAGAGGTTGGTTTAAAAGCCATAACCCTGTGAATGGAGTTTTGATACTCTAGTTCTGTTCACACTCTAGTGAACCACCTGAGTGTCTCAGGCCCAGTGGGAGTAATTGGATCTACATGATAAGAGTCGAATGAATATAAAGTTTAAATTTTAGTACAAAGCTGAGTGGTCTAGGGGTGATTCTCTAACAAGTAGAGAGTTAACCAGACCGTGAACTCTCTCACCACTCGGTCTTGTTTGATTTCGTTAGAAAGCAGAAAATTGGGGTGATTCCCTGGGACAGTCTTGCCGAACAAACGGAATCTGAATTCATTCGGAACAGAAGGGTTTTAGCTAAGAACAAATGGCAGATTCATTAGAAAGCAGAAAATAGGGGTGATTCCCTAAGACTTTTTTGCTGAACAATCGGAATATGAATTTATTCGTAACCAAAGCTTATATCCTTTGTGGATTAAAGAAAACCTTTAGGTCATTTAAAAGTCACATATTTCAAGTATGTGGACTTGACCAGGATATTGATAAGTCTTTCTTAGACAGGATGTCAATAATGGTAAAGTAGTATATACATTAGTGTTCATGAATGGTAACATTGAAACATTTGGAAACAACATGGGTGTGTTATCTGAAGTCGGAAACTGACATGCGAAGATTCTCTTTATGAAAGAATCGGACTATATTCTAAAGGATTTGATTCGGTCAAATTCCCGAGAATAAGTGATTGGCAATCCCATCTATCCTAATGGTTAAGATGATTTTGCATATCGGTATGCAACATTCAACGAAGTAGTCCTACCTTACTTCCCACGGAATGCTTCTCTAAACCTGAGGATGAATAGAAAATAGGATAGACTCTCTTTTGATAAGAGAAAGTTAGGTAATTACAAGTTAATTGAATCTTGGATTCGAGTACTAAATAGCAAGTTTAGTACGTCCTCAAGTATATTGGGAGAGTACCACCTGATTGGATGGACCGGCGACGTTTCGATCCTAAAGATCGTCTCGAGCTGACAACCTAACGGATCAGTATACTAAGTCGCGTGGCATTGAGATGTTTCATACTCACCGAGTCACTGACCGACCCTGCGGCGGCACACTCGGAGTGTGTTTTGACATCTAAATGATTTGATGCACTTGGCGGGAACAGAATTGAGGGATGTATCTCATTTGCTTTTAGAGCAAGTGGGAGAATGTTGTGTATAAGGGGTATGCTCTAAACAATTAATCACTTGCCTTTCGTGCAAGTGGGAGATTGTTAGGTGTAGTGCCCGAAAGACAATTTCTGTAATTTTTTTTGACAGGATATATAATTCATCTTAATATTTGCATTTATGCTTATATTAATACACTGCTGAAAACCCTAAGTATATCGGTATGTAATCACATAACTCAGTGTATGACATACACACGAGGATTGAGTTAGTGATGATATGCTTAAAACTAGTTAGTCCGTGGTGAATTTAATCAGAGTATGCATCTCATGATTAATATACAAATAATGCGCCCAGAGAACTTAACGGTGTGACCGTCTTATCCGGACCGTCGGTATAGGGTACTTAATGGGGAATTTATTTATGATGTCTATCATATAGGACTGGACCGATTTGATTTGAATTCTCGATATAATTCCGTGATCGAGAAATCTTATCGAATAACAAGATGATCATATATGGATTAATCTCAATCCAGGTGTGATCACAATTTACTGCTTGGTTCAAAGTAGGGTTTGCTGAAGGATCACTTGGATACGTGTGATCTGAAGACTTCTCGTTGGCTCTATTCTAGAATGAGTGAGTAGTCTGTGACTTCACAGATATGTAATCCATTCCTTCCTACGGGAAGTAGACAGATAGTTCCCTTATTTGTTAATCCTAGAAACTGATCGATGGGCCCAGTTCATATTATATTAGTTGTGAACTAATTGATAACTAGGGGGTTAATGGTAAATAAAGATAAGATGTTTTGACAAGGGTTTACGGAGATATCCCGAATCAAAACGAACAGTCTATGGAGGATTTAATTATCCGTATGTAATGATTATATCAATAGACGCTTATCGACTTAGTGATTAGAGTGTAAGTATATATCTATAATCAATAGAGTTCAGTTTTGGGTTTATGGTGGCGTAATCCCGGAATAAATAGATTGAATAAGAATTGTTCAGTTCGATGAATAATTTTATTTAATCTATTGTAGCTACTGGTTATATGTCCATGGTCCCCGATGTGGCTCCTAACATGCATTTATTTCTTGACGTTGGCCTCAATGATAATTAAGTAGTTGGACTATTTAATTGATTTGTGAATAATTATATAGTGGGCTAAATAATTAAATACATGGAAAAGACATTTTTCGTGGACTCAGCCAATTATGTGAAATTTCGTGTGCTAGCCTTATTTGACTAGGGCATGGCGTGTTCTACATGTTGTGATTAGAGAGAAATTAGTTTTCTTGGATAATTACATGTCATGTGATTAATTGTTTATTTGTTAAATAATTAATCGGGAGATATTAGATATTATCTATTATATATATAAATTAGTTTTAGAATATATTAGATTTATCTTATATTTAATAAAGGATTATTATGATTGATTATTTAATTAATTATTAAATCCTTGGAGGATAATGACTTCTGTCCTCTATAAAGAGAGTTCTCCTAAGCCTTTTATGATGACAATACATGCATACATACACACAAATAAGCTTGGAATTTTCGGCCAAGCTTAGGGTTTAGAGTTGGGAAAATCTTTGGGATTTTTCGGGTAGTATATCAAGGAGGTCAAGCATCAAGGATCAACATCCACCGGTTGTTGCTTGGAGATACACATCGGAAGATCGTGGCATATCAACTATTCAGATCTCGGCTTCTCAATCTTGGAGTTCATCCTTTTTGATTGGTAAGTAGATCTCACCTTCTTGTAGGTAGATCTTAAATTCTGTAGTTTCACATATATTGATCGCGATCCTTGTTATTCCGCTGCGTAATTGGGCGGATCTAGATCCGTCCGGTGATATTACATCTAACAGGGATGACTTGCTCTCTTCGACCAGCGCGCCATCATCTCCACTTTCCACAGCAGTATGAAGTTTCCTACCAGGAACGGCTCTCATGAAGTAAGAGGAGACATTGACGCTGCGCGGAGCTGTAATTCTATTGTCATGGACGGGAAAATGGCGGACAACAAGTTTTGGTTGAAGAACGATTCCGGGGGAAGAATAGGAGAAGAGTTGGATCTCAATTGATCCAGTCGAGAATGTTCATCTATGGGATGGTGAAGATGATCAGTGTGTACAAGTCAGGGTTTGGATCTCGGGAAAAGAAAAACAATTACTGGTCGGGCTGCTAATTGAGTTCAGAGATGTTTTCGCTTGGAGGGCTGATGACATGCCGGGACTATCCACAGATATCACGGTCCATAAAATCGATATAGATCAAGCCAAGAAACCAGTTAGACGGAAAAAGAGGAGCTTTGCGCATGATTGAGTCGAAGCCATAGAGAAAGAAGTCGGGAAGTTATTAACCGCCAGGATAGTAAGTGAAGTGTTTTATCCCGAATGGCTAGCCAACCGTGTTAGTCAAAAAGCCCGATGGCAGATGGCGTATGTGTGTGGACTTCACCGAACTTAATAAAGCATGTCCAAAGGACTCGTATCCATTGCCAAAAATCGACAGGTTAGTAGACTCTACTATCGACTTCGAAGTGTTTGGTTTTTTAGATGCGTACAAGGGATATGATCAGATCCTGATGGATCCTCGAGATGCTGAGAAGACGGCTTTCATCATGGAATTTGGCACTTTCTGCTATGTAACCATGCCGTTCGGTTTGAAAAACGCCAGGGTTACATACCAGAGAGCAGTCAACAAAATCTTTGCAGAACAGATGGGTAGATGTATGGAAGTGTATGTTGACGACTTGCTCATCAAGATTCGATCCATGAGTCAGTATCTGGTAGATGCTCGGGAAGTGTTTGAGGTGTTGAGGGACACAAAGATGAAATTAAATCCGAAGAAGTGCACCTTTGGGGTCAGGTCAGGGAAGTTGTTGGGATACATGATCTCGAAGGACGGGATTCGAGAGAACCCAGCCAAAATCAACACGTTGAAAAACATGCCTGCACCTCGAAATATAAAGGAAGTACAAAGACTTACCGGTCGAATGGCCGCCCTCAACAGGTTTCTATCGAGATCCACGCAGCGCGCACTACCATTTTTTAAGATCCTCCGTAAGGCCAGTCCTTTCCATTGGGATGAAGAATGTCAGACAACCTTCGAGTATTTGAAGGCCTACTTATTAGAACTACCCACTCTCACTTCACCTCGAAAAGGAGAGAAATTGTTGGTCTACATAGCAGTATGTGAAGAAGCAGTGAGTGCAGTTCTAATTCGGGAAGGGGTCCACGGCCAGGTGCCAAATTATTTCATTAGTAAAGCATTGCATGGACCCGAGATCCGATACTCACCAGCAGATAAGTTGGCATTATGTCTGGTGCATGCCTCGAGAAGACTGAGGCCTTATTTCCAATCCCATCCCATCACGGTGGTTACTAACCAACCACTGAAGCATCTTAGCAAAGCCCGATACTTCGGGTCGATTATCAAAATGGGTAGTGGAAATGGCTCAGTATGACATCGTGTCCGTGCCTCGAACTGCGGTTAAGGCTCAGGCCCTGGCAGATTTTCTAGCCGAAGGAATTTCCATCCAACTCGAGCAAAAGAGGCAAAGTATAGAAGAACAATGGACTCTCCAAGTCGATGGGGCGTCAAGCAAAGAGGGGGCAGGAGCCGGACTTCTGTGAATCCCATACGCCCTTCGGTTTGACTTCAAAGCAACAAACAACGAGGCTGAATATGAAGCTATGATCACAGGTTTGAAACTTGCTTTGAAATTGGGAGTTGATAGTCTACTACTGTACAGCGACTCACAGTTGGTGGTGAATCACATCAGGGGGGAGTATGAAGCCAAGGAAGAAAACATGAAGAACTACCTAACAGTGGTTCAAGGCCTCATACCTAAGTTCAAATCGCCCGGATCGAGCGGTCCCTCGAAGCGTAACAAGAGAGCCGATGCATTATCTAAGCTAGCTTCGAACTTCATCTCGAGCAAGAAAGTCTTAGTCGAGTTGTTGACAGACAAAAGCTACAAGGAATCAGAAGTGCAACCAATCACTCAACAGGCGACTTGGATGGATCCAATAGCCCTTTACCTTAAGGACGGGATTCTACCATCCGACAAGGTGCAAGCACGAAAAATACGACTTCGGTCAGCACGGTATGCTTTCTTCGACTCCATCCTTTATCGAAAATCTTTTGTAGCGCCATGGTTAAGATGTGCATTAGAAGAAGAAGGTGAATATCTTCTCGAAGAAATTCACAGAGGGGTTTGTGGAAACCATTGGAGGGCTAGGATGCTTGCCCGAAAATGTAAGCTAGCTGGGTATTTTTGGCCGTCGATGCAATGAGATGTGATCCGCCTAGTTCAGAGGTGTAGGACTTATCAAATCCATGATAATATCACCCATCAACAGGCCTAAGAAATGAACGTCATCTCGTCAGCTTGGCCCTTTGATCAATGGGGTGTCGACATTGTTGGACCCTTACCCCGAGCTCCCGGGCAACAACGGATATGTGGTCGTCGCGGTGGACTACTTCACGAAATGGGTCGAGGCCAAGGCTTTGACCGACATCGTAGCGAAATACCATCAAGAAATTCTTGTGTGTCGACATTTTATGCGGGTATGGAATTCCCAAGGCTCGATCTCGGATAATGGCACTCGCCCGAAGACGAAAGGTTAGGGAATAGTGTGATGAATATCATATCGACCCGGCCGCTTCACCTCGGTAGCACACCCACAAGCCAACGGTCAAGTCGAGCAGACAAATCGACAGATCAAGCTAGGGTTGAAAAAGAGACTAGAAGCAGAAGGCCGAGACTGGGCAGCACAACTTCCGAGCATCCTATGGTCGTATAGGACAGCTCTAAATTCGTCGACAGGAGAACCGCCCTTTTCTCTAGTCTATGGGTGCGAGGCAGTAATTCCTGCCGAGATCGGTCTTTCCTCTCCTCGGGTTCTAGCGTACAATATCGAAACCAATGATCCCGATCTTCGACATGAAAAAGATAGCGTTGAGGAGCGAAAAGAAATAGCTTCAGCTCGAATGGCGAGATATAAACAGAAGATCTCGCAGTATTATAACTCCAGGGTCAAGTACAAATACTTCAAAGTCGGAGATTTGGTCCTCAGAAAGAATGAAGCAAGCCGACAAGAAGCGACTGGTATGTTAGACCCGAACTGGGAAGGTCCGTATCAGATCTTGAAGGTTCACCCCAAGGGATCCTACCAACTCGGATGAGCAGATGGAACCACGGTCCCTCGACAATGGCACGCCAATAATCTGAGGAAGTATTACGTTCAATTAATTTTTATGTCGGTTCGTTCTTGTTTTCACATTTTGTAATAAGTCTGTTTGACAATTTCGTGAATGTTCTAATACACATGTCTTTTTTCGAGATGCTTTTATGTTTGTTAGGATCTGCAGCCTTAACGTTACGAGTCTAATGCGATACAAAATGTCAAAGCCAATGCAGTCGACTACGAGAAGGGAACATCTGCAAGTAGGATCCCTCAATATACCCAAAAGCAAAATGAGCCTAATAGGCAAAAAAATGCTAAGGCAAAGGGAGAGTTCGCAAAGTCGGACCAAACGCCCAATAAAATCGACCAGCCGAAATGCAAAACGAGCCTAATGGACAAAAAATGCTAAGGCAGAGGGACGTTTCGCAAAGTCGGACCAAACGCCCAGAGAATCGATACATCTATGTCAAAACTAGTCCGTGAGACAAAAAATGCTAAGGTGACCAAGTCGATCTCAAATAAACTAGACTTACAAGTGCAATAAGAACCAAAGGTTCATAATACACTTGGGGGGCAACACGACATCGATAAAGCAAATGACAAACAGAGCCAAAGGCTCGACAAGCGAAGAGCTAAAAGACACCGAAACGTGAAAGATAGACAACAAAAAGAAAAGGAAATAAAATACTACAAGATCGAAGCAAAATCAAAGTATGATTAAGCAAATTATGCAGAAAAATTCAAATGATACAAATTCCAAGATCAACAAAAGCAAAATCCAAAAGAATTGCAATTAAGAAGCAGCATGAAAGTCGGATCGGTGGTCGAAGGGTTCGGCTCGGTGTCGGCAGCATCGGCGGCGGGCGCAGAAGTCGAGGGACCATATTTCCGAGCCAGAGATTCCCCTCGTTGGAACTCCTCATTATACCGGTCATATAACTTCTCCGCCTCGGGCTCATAGTGTCCGACATCAAGCCCGGGATAGACCTCCGAGGCGTGGTTGACTGCCAGAGTGTAACCACCCATCATCGCCATGCGCATCATCACGCAAGATCGCATCGAGCTCGCCGACTTGCGGAATCTGATGATCGAATCTTTTCTAGCCGCCTCGACTTGTGAGGGAACTCGATCTAGCTCGACCTTCAGAGCATCCCTCTCTTCTAGAGCCTGCTTCACCCCGGCCAAAGATGCATAGTGTGCTTTTTGCATCTTTTCATGGTCCACCAACAGTTCGTTCAGCTTCTTCTCCAGGACCTGCTAGTCGCCTCGAGTTTTGTTCGGATCGTTAATAGAGGTAGACAGCTCACCCTTCAAAAATGTGATCTCGGCTTTCAGCTTCTCTATTTCGGAGTCTGATGCTCTCGTATGAATCTCCAGTTGGTTCTCCAGACCGGCTACAGCGGCACCCTTCTTGGCACTCTCGTCCATCAACTTCCGGATGGTCCTCTTCAAACTTTCTTCCATCTCGGCTGGCGCGCTCAACCTCTTTGGCAGCTTCCCTGCTGAGGTGCTGTGCTTGTCAAGAAAGAAAAAAAAGAGGAGATACATCATCCAGCAAAAGTAAAAGATGGGCTATGTTAAAGAGAAAGAAAAAGGAGATAGCGATTTACCATGCGTCCCAATTTCCGGAGTGCAGAAGATAGAGCTTTATTCTCCATGACGGCACACTCGTCAGCAACCTGATTCATATCGACTTCCACCTCAGAAGAGGCTTCACCGACTTTAGCCCTCTTGGCCTACCTTTGTTTATCCCTCACCAATTCGTGAAGGGTTGGCCTTTTCTTGGGATGTGTCGTTGTTTCCTCGACGCTCCCCCCGACATGTGGAGTTATGTCGACTAGGTCCTCTTCGTCCTCATCCTGCAACGAACCATGGCGGACTAGTAAGCCATTGGTGGTTTGAGGTCGGGTGGGCGAGCGAGCTGGAATCGTCGACTCGACACCAGCAGGAGTAATCTCGGGCTGAACAGAACTCCCTTCTCCAGCAGTGGGAGATACCCTTTCCTCGACAATCTGAGCAGTACGAACCGCTTGATCCCCGAGAGGTGGAGCAGCCCTACTCTTCGACTGGGGAATGTGAGTAGGGTCGGTGATAAGAGAGAACTTTCCCACTGCGGAAAGAAAAGACAAGGTTAGCGTCAACAAAAATATCAAGTTACAGATATCAAAAAAGAAAAACATATATAATAAATGGAGAAATATCCTACAGTTCTCTTGGTCGAGGGCATGAAGATTCCCATAGGGCACCGGCCCTGCCTCTTCTAGATAAGCCAGGTCGTAGAGAAGGCTTAGATCTCGGGTGGCCACCTTAAAACCAAAGCCGTCCATTATACGGGCCTCTTGAGGGACTGGACCCTTGTCCAGTTTATCGTTTCTTTTGCCCCTCGACCTCCATTGTCCGATGTTGGGATTATCTAAGCCGTGATGTAGGCTTCCAGTCCCCATGTGATGAAGATCCTTTGGACACAAACTCATGTCGATTGGTCCTTCGTTGGAAGGTATACCACATCTTGTCTGGCATGCTTGCCATCTTATAGTAATAGCGAAAGAGGGGGATCGAGAAGCACACCCCGGCCACTTGACATGCTATCACAAAACCCATCAGAATCCTAATGGCATTGGGGCCTAACTGAGATATACTTATCTCGTAATGGTATAGAACTGCTACGACAGCCGGACATAGTGGAAATCTCAATCCACTGGAGAGTTGGGCTTCGTAGACTGAGCAAAACCCCTCCGGAGGCTCATCGGCGTATTGATGTTGGCTGGAAGGCAGTCGGATTTCAAACTGGGTGCTGGCAAGGCCAAACTTTTGCCGGATTTTACCAATATCATCAGAGGAAAGGGTAGTAAGACAACCTTTAGGACCCTTCCCCTCCATCCTGGTCACTAATTTCTTTGGTTCCTTAAGAACACCTATGGGGTCGTCTGAAATTGGCTAGAGAGGGTGATCAGAAGCAGTAGGCAACAAAGTTTGGGTGAGAAGGTGATTCACTACTCCTATCAGACTCAGTAGCACTGCTAGACATGAATATATACAGGAGAAAGCAGAAGAGGTAGAAACCAAAAAAGATGCTTACTTGGTGTTTTGTGATTAAGTGAAAGAAATGGCAAATAGATCTCTTCTCCAACTCTTTCTCTCCCTTTTATGCTTGCAAAGATCTTCAAATAATGTGAAAGGACATGATTGAGGGAGCTGTAAGGAGTTATAACCCCCTACAAGTCGCGAGAATCAAGGCATGACGTTACGGTTGACGGAAGATGAAGCGTTCGTGCATCGTGACGTCATGATGCAGTGCCACGATTGGCTAGGGTTACAGGTGGCGGGCTTTTTCCTGCCCAGACGATGATCCAACTCGAGGACGATTTCAAACTGGCACATTTGACCTCGGACAACGGGAGTCGCCTCTCTCAAGTCTGGGGGGCTTATGACGATACGGGATTTCACCCCTCCACATGTCGTCTATCGGTTGGTCCTCACGTTATGAATAAGTACCAAGGTACGCATGTCGATACTCGAGGTAGTCTACGCCGATCGATATTCGAGCAGTGTAGGATAAGGTTCCCAGAGTCGGTTACCGCTAGTCGGTTAAGTCGGTGTCGAGGGCAGAGTCCGCACCAGCTACGAAAGCCCATTATCAGCATGATAACTTGGGCAAGGGGCAAGGCCCGTTAAGGGTAGATATGACAATAGCTAAGACCGACCTAATATTAGGGTTAGGGCACGCATTATCATTATAAATACCACGTTCCAGGAACTACATAAGACTTGATTTCTGGACAATTACATGATACGTAATCAATCTAAGACAAGCTCTTAGACTCAGCCGCAAATCATAAAACCTATAACTCGTTCTTGAGGTATTAGAGTTTTAGGTATTCATCACTAGATCTGATCAAGACCCAGATTAATTAGGTGAATAATTTGTCATCGTCATGTTTCTTTATTGGAAAATTCGTCAAAGTCTTATATAAGGTAAGATGGTTTTATCATAAAAAAAAGTTTGTTTTAGTACGATTTATTTTCCACAAAACTTCATGTATCAGAATTTTTTCCTTCTCTTGCATATGTTTTTTTTCGGACGTTAAAATTATATTTGATAAATGTATCTTTTTTACAAGATATTAGTTGAAATGTTCTTATATGTACAATCCTGTTTTTTTATTTTGGTTTTTTTTTTTTTTGTTGTACAATCCTGTTTTCAAAATATAATAATTGGATTGTTCTTATATATACAATTCTTTCGGAAAATTCTGAACGGACCGTCGAATGACTGTCATGTGTAGAAAAATACAAAATTATTTTGTTTACTTATATATAGTTATTTGACGATCCGTTCCAAAGTACGATTTGTTTGGACTAAACTCATGTTCCATGTTCACTCTGTGCTGCGTTGCTCTGCATTGCTTTGGGTAGCTGAATATATCTTCATGCTTGTTTAGTGGATTGAATAGTTAATGATGATGTATTTGTTGTAAAACCAGATTTCTTTCTAGGATGTTTAATGATGCATGTATCATTTGGAATGAATCTATCTTTCATTCACAGGAAGAAAAGAAAAAAAATTCACTTTGAGCTGTTTTTCTTTTAGAGATAAATAAGCCAAGAATAAAATCCTTGTGATTTTTTAGTTTTTTGGAATGCTTTGTGAAAGCTGAATTTTACATTTGAAAAGAATATGAGTACATTAAAATAAAAAAATAAAAAAATAAAAAAAATATATGTAAGTGAAGGTGAGAGGCGGCTTCGTAAGATGAACAAATAAGATCATAATGTAATGTGGGACAGTGTAAGGGTTAAAAGGAAATAACAAAAAATGATTAAAAAGTTGCTTTGGCAGGAAGATAATAACTGTGGCCATACCAAGAGCCAAAGTTAAAGTCTACTTTGAGTTGGAACAGTGGTTTGATATTTTTCCTATTTGGGAAACATGGTGACGAAGATTACACATGACACATTTAATTAACATCACATGTCATTCCCTTATTTAAATCATTTATTACCCATCAAACTTTATTTCTTTTGAATTTCATTTCGGGCGGAGTCTTTACATTGAAAGTTTTGCAAAAATAAATAGTTAAACATTAATCCATCCACAGTGTTTCCGATTATTTTCTTGATCAATGAACGTGAAAGCAATACATAGGTCATATTCATTAAATTAAGAAAAAATATTTAATGGCTTTTAGCCATTGGCTAAGCTTGACCAATAACAAATGCTTAGCCGGCTTTAAAGCATCTAAGAATTTTCGATTGGAATAAGAATAAGTTATTTTTACACAACGATAAACTGCACTGATTTTTAAAAAACCGATTCCAAATATAATTAAATAAAAAAAAACGATTTTCTAAAAGTCGATTAGCAAATTTGGCTTTTTGAAAGTCGATTTTTTACTCAATAATCAAATTTTAAAAATTGATTTCAATGTGTACAAGTAGGTAGGGTGTATGTTGGATTCACCGTAACAAAAATAAGAACGCCCTTAAAATAAAATTGGAGAAAAATACATTCGCCTCCTAGTTACCTTTTATTTTATTTATTTGGAATACATCATTACGATGCTCAAAATCGTCACCAAGAGAAAGCTTTTAAGAGAATTTAATTCTGATTCATTTGATTCAACTTACTCATTGTCAATACAAATGAGGCTCCAATAAATACATACACGGAATAAAAGAATGTAAAATATTCCTCAAACAAACTTGTACTACCACAATCTAGTAAGGCACATGTCACGCTTACTCTCATAGTCACCACTATGTCAGCTTCACTTCTCTCATCGGCTCCCCTCAAGATGGATGGTGGATCAACAACATTCAACTTTACCCAAAAAAAACAACATTTAACTTACTCTTAAAAAGATTGAACTGTCTAGATGGTAAGGCTGTGGTCAGGCAATCAACCAATTGGTCAGCTACGGGAATGAACTGAACCGAAATAATATTCTTCAACACAAGGTCTCTAATATAATGGACATCAACCTCAACATGCTTCGTCTTAACATAGAACACAAGATTCTGAGCCAAGAATGTGGCACTGGTGTTGTGACACCATGCTATTGGAGTTCTTGGAATCTTGAGCGTCAGTTCTTTCATCAAATGTTGTATCCCCACTGAAGTTCTATAGACAAATTTACACGGGATCTATTTCTGACACAACACTTGACCTGGAAACCACTGTTTGCTTCTTGAAGCTCCATGAGACAAGTGAATTCCCTATAAATACACAATACCCACATGTAGATTTCCTGTCAATATGATCACATGCCCAGTTTGCATCCGAGTATCCAATGATGTGCATAGGGCTTAAAGTAAATGCCTTGACCTATAGTGCCTTTTACAAACCTTAGGGTTCTATTCAGTGCATTCTAATGTACATTTGTGGGAGACCACATGAATTGGCTGAAGCAGTTGACAACAAATGTTATGTCTTTCCTGGTTAGTGTAAGATACTAAGTTCTTCAATCGCACTTATGTATAAAATTGGATCGGATATGGGTGTTCCTTGATCATGGGTGTATAATTTGCATGTGACCATAAGAGTAGAACAAGCCTTAATATGCTCCATGTTCAGTCTTCTCAGTAATTGAGTTGAATAGTGTATATGAGTGAGGTAAAGGCATGTACTGTCTTTGTGTGCTTCCATGCCAAGAGAGTGAGACAACTACACAGGTCCTTCGGAGCAAAGGTGGAATTAAGCTTCTAGACAAATAAATGGATATACTAAGATGAGTCCCATGTGACTAAGATGTCAGCTACATATACAAGCACATAGAGTAGCAGCTGATCTTTCTGAATGATGAACAAAGAGTTGTCTGGCTTGGACTATTAAAATCCCATGTTCAGCATCTACCCCTGCGAGCATTGTAAGGCTCTAGGTGCATGTCTTTGGACATATAGTGCCTTCTTCAGTTTACAAACATGATTTTGTCTAAGAGTATCTACATACCCCTCAGGTTGGGGCGTACACACTGTTTTCTTAATAGGAACATTCATAATGCATTGCTGATATCTAACACTCTGATTTCCCAATTCACGGTCACTAAATACTTTATGCCTTGGCCCAATGATGAATGTTTCAGTGAATTTAATTCCATATGCTTGAAGGAATCCCTTAGTTACCAGCATTGCCTTGTGCTTGAGGATGGTCACATCTAGATTGAGCTTCAGTTTCAATATCCACTTATTTCTATCTAGTTGCTATTTGGGATTTTAGGGAACCGATTACCATGTGTTGTTCTTAATCAAGGCATCCTATTCCTTCTTCATTGCCTTTTTCCATTTAGGTTGCTCTAAACTATCTGACACATTTCCTGGTTTAGCAGGATGAGAAACTAAAAGTGGTTCAACCATGGTGGTATAGGTTTTTGGTTTATAAAATCCATTTTTGGACCTAGTTTGCATAGGGTGTGATATAGGTTCGGTAGTTTGGATTGTGTCTGGTTCAGGTGGTGAAAGGGAGGAGCTGGAGCCATGCTCATCCTCTTCAATGTGTCTGCAAGTAGTGTTGGTATATTTTGACTGAGACTGCTATGGTAATGGTGTAGGTTTAGGTAGTGAAGGTGAATTAACAGAATTGATTGAGGTATTTGTTGTACATGATTTTGTGTGTGTGCCCTCCCTAAAGAGTAAGAGTGTGGAGAATGACTAGGATTACCTGAAGTTAAAGAACTTGTAGATGGTGGAGTATGACTGTCATGCTGCTGTGGACCGCTGAGCTGAAATGGAAAGGAGTTGGATAGATAGCTGCTATGATGGACAGATATGTGAGGTCCTTAGAGAAAACCAATATGAAAAGGAATTGAGGTCTCATTAAATGTGACATTGCTAGTAATATATATTCTGCCTGGCTCATGTAAACATAAATGGCCCTTATGAGAAGTGGAGGTCCTTAGATAAACACACACCTTGGAGTGAAAGTCAAACTTGTGAGAGTTTTAAGGTCTAAGGTGAAGGTAGTAGGCACATCTAAACACCATGTGAGTGGTGTAGTCAGGTTTGAGGTGGAAAAGAACTTCAAAATGAGACTTGTTTTGAAGGACATGAGTAGGTAAGATATGAGTAAGGGTAACATAAAGTAGGAATGCCTCACACAAGTACCTAAGTGGCATGCTGGATAGGGCTAAGAGAGTGGGACCAAGGTCAATAATATGTATGTGTTTCCTCTCATTTCTATCATTTTGAGCATGAAGATGAGGGCAAGGGTGCCTAAAGAGAATCTCATATTTTTTGAGAACATGGTTACATATCTATACTCCCCTCCCTAGTCAGTTCGAAGACATTTTATAGTGGTGCCAAATTAATTTTCAACAAGAGTTTAAAATTCAAGAAACACATGTAAAGCTTCATATTTTCATTTCAAGGAAAAAATCCATGTGAATCTGAAATGATCATCTATGAAGTGAATATAGTAGGTGTATCCATCAGTGGACTTTAAGGGTACTGGTCCTCAAATATGAAAATGTATTAAATCTAAAACATGAGAAGCATGAGATGCACAAGTAGCATATGGTAGGGCATGGCCTTTTCTAAATTGGAAAGCCTCACAAAATTTCATTTAATTAAAAATATCACCATTACAACTGCTAAGAACTTGGCCTAAGACTTTTTTAATGGATGTCCTAGTCTTTTGTGTCAAGCATAGGCATCTACTTTCAAGCTAATAGTTTCGAACAAGAAAAGTATAAGAGCATTATGAGATGTTGGAAGAGGTTTGGAGTAAATGGAGGTCTCCCCAGCAGCATCAGAAAGTCTGTATAAGCCATCTACAAGTTCCCTAAGCCAACTTCAAGTTCCCTTACTAGAAGAGTCTCCTTTGATATTTATTCCTTAACAAAATAGCGGGAAGAGTCAAATTCAACATAAAAAGGGTTATCATTAGTAAATATCATGAGAATCTGTTAGTATGAATGAAAGGGTGGGGTGGGTGGTGGCATGGTGGATGGGTAGGGATTGGTGGTGACGGATTGGGTAAGTAAGGCAATGTGGTTGCAAATAATAGGTGAGTGTGGTAGGGTGGGCAATGGTAGGGCCGGTGTGGTCTATGGCAGCGAGGTTAGTGGATGAGTGGTGGGTTAATCGAGGCACTATGAGGTGGGTCATTGTTGGTGGGTGGGTGGCGGTGGCCAGTAGCGATATGTCGGTCAATTATCGCAGTTTGTTGCTAGCTAAGTGTATGCCGGTGGGTAGGCGGCTAAGTGGCATATGGTGGGTGGATGGCGGAGAGTGGCAACAGGTGATGGTGTACATGTTGGGTCGGTGCATGGTGACGTGTGGTAGATAAGTGGTGGTAGGTGGTGGTGGGATGGGTTTTTATGGGTTGGTGACGGTAGGTAATAGTGGTGGGTGGGTTGGTGAGAGTGGGTTTTGGTGGGTTATGTCATTAATGATGGATGGTGGTGGGGCGGGCGGTGGTGGGGTGTGTTATGGTGTGGTGGGCAGTGGTTGGTTGTGTGGTGACGGTGGTGGTAGCTAGGTTGGGTGGTAATGATAGGGTGATAGTGGCATGCTATGACATGGTAGGTGACTTTGAGGAGAAATGGGTTGTGCGGTGACAAATGATGGTGAAGTATGCATTAGGGCATGCAGTGGAGGATGGATGGTAACATTGGTTGTGCCGTGGTTGTAAAGTGTGGTAGTGGCGGAAATAGCATGTTGAGTGGTAGGGTTGATGGTGAGGGTTGTTGCGTGCAGGGGTGGGTTGTGGCGGCAGGATGGTGACCGACTCAGTGGTGAGTTAAAAAATTGTGGTGGAAGAAAATGTTTTTCTTTTCTAATGAAACATTTTTTGATTTGAGCCAAAATCAAAAGCTTTAAAAAAAAAGGGAATTTAAGAAAAGACGCGGTTAAAGAAATGACGTTTTTTCTCTTAAGAAAAAAGGAAAAAAAAATATTAATGTCATTTTTCCAACACATTTAAGTTGGAAAAATTATTATAATTATATTCATTTCTCACATCTGTTTCATGTGCCAAACATACCCCAAGAACACAAGAATTTTAATAACAAAAGGATTTTGAACTGGTTTATCTCAGATTCTCAGTAATTAATAAGTAGAAAAACAACTCATTCCCTTACTCTCTCTATTGCTCGACATACATATCTTCCCTACCCCCTTGCTATGATGCATTGGTATATCATTTTTAGTGCCGTATCCGTGTCCGACACGCACAGGACACGGATACGCCGGATACACCTCAAGACACGGTGCCGGACTGAATCGAAATTTCTGAAAATTAAATGGACAAGGCTGAGGATACGGCGACATATACGTATCCGTTTCAGGGATACGTCTTTTCAAGACGGATGTATGAACACGAGATGGAGAACGAATTGGCATAGCTATGTGTAACAAATTTTCCGATCATCGTGCTTTAATTTCTTCATAGAACTAATGTGAGAATGATGTTTCTTTATATGAAAATTCGTCAAAGTCTTATATATAACAAATTATTTATGTGCTGCAAGATGCTGTTATCAATCAAAGCTATAAGGTAAGAAGGTTTTATCATTAAAAAAAAAGGGAAATGAGGGAGAATGACATAAATATTTCATCAATTTAATAGAATGACAGTTTTTTGAAACTTTTGTATAAAGGACAAAACTATTTTTTCACTGTCGAAATTCACTTGTGTTCGAAATTCACTGTTTAAATTCACTACCGAAATTCACTAATTTTCAAAATTCCTTATCGAAATTCACTGATTTTCCGGATTTACTGTCGAAATTCACTGATTTCGAGATTCAGATTCACTGATTTTCGGGATTCACTGTTTGTCTTTCTCGCTATAAAAATTATGCTATAAAAAATATGTAACTGTCCTATTACTTAAAAATATTCCAGATTATGTCCTTATCCCTAATTTCCATAAAAAGAAACTTCGTTTTAGTATGATTTATTTTCCACAAAACTTCCTGTATTAGAATTTTCCTTCTCTTGCATATGCTTTTATTCGGACGTTAAAATTATATTTGATAAATGTATTTTTTTACAGGATATTAATTGAAATGTTCTTATATGTACAATCCAGTTTTTTTTTTTTTTTTTTTTTTTTTGGTTGTGCAATCCTGTTTTCAAAATATAATAATTGGATTGTTCTTATATATACAATTTTTTTTTGGGAAATTCTGATGCAGGACTCCCTATTAGAACGGATCGCCGAATGACTGTCATGTATAAAAAAAAACAAATTATTTAATTTATTTATATACGTGACAGTAATCTGACGACCCATTATTGTAGGGATGAAAGCAAAGTTAAAATCAATTTTGATATTTTTCCTATTTGGGAAACATGGTGACGAAGATGCCACATTTAATTAAATAATTTATTACCCATCACATGTCATTCCCTTATTTAAATCATTTATTACACATCAAACTTTATTTCTTTTGAATTTCATTTCGGGTGGGGTCTTTACATTGAAAGTTTTGCATAAATAAATAGTTTTGTTTTAGAGAGCATAAATAAATAGTTAAACATTAATCCATCAACAGTGTATCCGATTATTTTTCTTTATCAATGAAAGAGAAAGCAATACATAGGTCATATTTATTAAATTAAGAAAAAATATTTGATGGCTTTAAGCCATTGCCTAAGCTTGACCAATAATAGCCGGCGTTAAAGCTTCTAAGAATTTTCGACTGGAACAAGAATAAGTAAATTTTTTTTAGGGTAAGAATAAGTTATTTTAACACAACGATAAACTGAACCGATTTTTTAAAAACCGATTTCTAAAATAAAAAAAACAAAATGATTTTCTAAAAGTCGATTAGCAAATTTGACTTTTTGAAAGTCGATTTTTTACTCAATAATCAATTTTCAAAAATTGATTTCAATGTGTCCAGGTAGGAAGGGTGTATGTTGGATTCACTGTAACGAAAATAAGAACGCCCTTAAAATAAAGTTGGAGAAAAATACATTCACCTCCTAGTTTAGTTACCTTTTATTTTATTTATTTGGAATGCATCGTGACCATGCTCAAAATCGTCACCAAGAGAAAGCTTTTAAGAGAATTTAAGTCTGATTCATTTGATTCAACTTACTCACTGTCAATACAAATCTCAGCTCCAGTATATACATACACAGAATAAAAGAATGTAAAATATTCCTCAAACAAACTTTTACTACCACAATCTAGTAAGACACATGTTACTCTTACTCTCATAGTCACCACTCCATGTCAGCTTCACTTCTCTCATCAGCTCCCTTCGAGATGGATGGTGGATCAACAACATTCAACTTTACCCAAAAAAACAACATTCAACTTACTCTTAAAATGATTGAACTGTAAAAATGGTAAGGTTGTGGTCAGGCAATCAACCAATTGGTCAGCTGAGGGAATGAACTGAATTGAAATAATATTCTTCAACACAAGGTCTCTAATATAATGGACATCAACCTGAACATGCTTCGTCTTAACATAGAACACAAGATTCTGAGCCAAGAATGTAACACTGGTGTACTGGAGTTCTTGGAATCTTGAGCGTCAGTTCTTTCATCAAATGTTGTATCCCCACAGAAGTTCTATAGACAAATTTGCACGGGGTTCATTTCTGACTCAACACTTGACCTGGAAACCACTATTTACTTCTTGAAGCTCCATAATATGAGACAAGTGAATTCCCTATAAATACACAATACCCACCTGTAGATTTCCTGTCAATATGATCACATGCCCAGTTTGCATCAGAGTATCCAATGATGTGCAGAGGGCTTAAAGTCAATGCCTTGACCTATAGTGCATTTTACAAACCTTAGGGTTCAATTCAGTGCATTCTAATGTACATTTGTGGGAGACCGCATGAATTGGTTGAAGCAGTTGACAACAAATGTTATGTCTTTCCTAGTTAGTGTAAGATACTAAGTTCTTCAATCGCACTTATGTATAAAATTGGATCGGATATGGGTGTTCCTTGAACATGAGTGTAGATTTTGCATGTGGGCATAAGAGTAGAACATGCCTTAATATGCTCCATGTTCAGTTTTCTCAGTAATTGAGTTGAATAGTGTATCTGAGTGAGGTAAAGGCATGTACTGTCTTTGTGTGCTTCCATGCCAAGAGAGTGAGACAATTGCCCAGGTCCTTCAGAGCAAAGGTGTAATTAAGCTTCTAGATAAATCAATGGATATACTAAGCTGAGTTCCATGTGACTAAGATGTCAGCTACATATACAAGCACATAGAGTAGCAGCTGATCTTTCCGAAAGATGAAGAAAGAGTTGTCTGGCTTGGACTATTGAAATCCCCAGTTCAGCATCTGCCCCTGCGAGCATCGGAAGGCTCTGGGTGCCTGTCTTTGGACATATAATGCCTTCTTCAGTTTACAAACATGATTAGGTCTAAGATTATTTACATAACCCTCAGGTTGGGGCATATACACTGTTTTCTTAAGAGGAACATTTATGATGCATTGTTGATATCTAATTGTCTGATTTCCCAATTCGCGGTCTCCACAATGGCAATAATAACCCTTATAGTTTATGCCTTGGCCCAAGGATGAATGTTTCAGTGAAGTTAATTCCATATGGTTGAAGGAATCCCTTAGCTACCAGCCTTGCCTTGTGCTTGAGGATGGTCCAATCTAGATTGAGCTTCAGTTTCAATATCCACTTATTTCAATCTAGTTGCTATTTGGGATTGTAGGGAACCGATTCCCATGTGTTGTTCTTAATCAATGCTCATATTCCTGCTTCATTGCGTTTTTTCCATTCAGGTTGCTCTAAACTATCAAACACATTGCCTGGTTCAATAAGATGAGAAACTAAAAGTTGTTCAAACGTGGTGGTACAGGTTTTTGATTTAAAAATTTCACTTTTAGACCTAGTTTGCATAGGGTGTGATATAGGTTCGGTAGTTTGGACTGTGTCTGGTTCAGGTGGTGAAAGGGAGGAGCTAGAGCCATGCTCTTCCTCTTTAATGTGTCTGCATGTAGTTGTTGGATCGTAACACGCACTAAATTACTCTAGAGGGGGGATGGGGGGTGAATAGAGTAATTACCGGATTATGACTACTTTTTTGACTTAAGATAATTTCGGAGTTTCAACCTAGTTTTTAGTTAATTAAATAGGCGGAAGACTATCTAATTAAAAAGAAAAACTAAGTTATCCTAGTTATCTAAGTGATCTAAGTTGCACCTAATAGGATTACAAACAAACTTGTTTTAAATCAGGTTAGGTTGTTACTAGCATGCAAGATATTACCTAAGTGTTATGTTATGTAGGTGAGAGAACACTTAGCAGGTTTTAGTTATTTAACTAGCATGCAGGTCCTAAGGTGTTACAAAACAAAACAAAACAAAACAATCCAAGCAAAACAATCAATCAAGAATGTTTTACTTGAATCAACCAAGTGTTGAATCCAAGCCATGCTTAGAAAGAACACTTGAGGTCAAGATTCAAGTATAACACTAAAGCTACACTATAAATCTCTACGGTTACAAATACAATACAAAAGATTACCCCACCCGAGCCTACAGCTCGGATGGCCAAGATGAAGTGAAGACCGGAGCCCTCCAAGCATAGTCCTTCAACACTCTACTCTGTAAGAATATTAATCTCCTTGATTCCTTATTTCCATGTACGGTTACATATATATGCAATTATAGACAATCAATCCTAGCTAGTCTTGTGGCTACAAATTAGGAAGACTATATGCAGAATATCTTCTAATTAATTACAACCTTAATTATCAATATATACGCTATTACACCCCCGCAGACAAAACGGGAGGAGCACGGACGCTGAGACTATTCCGGAAGTCTTCAAATAGAACACGTGGAAGACCTTTGGTGAAGATATCGGCGATTTGATATCGGGACGGGACATGATGAACCCGTACCTCTCATCGGGCAACCTTTTCCTAAACAAAATGAATATCCATCTCAATGTGCTTGGTACGTTGATGTTGAACATGATTCCCGGAAAGATAAATAGCACTTACATTGTCACAATAGACAAGAGTAGCTTTACGAACCGGACAATGAACTTCCAGAAGTAGATTGTGAAGCCAACAAGATTCTGAGACCACGTTAGCGACCCCTCTGTATTCGGCCTCGGCACTTGACCGAGAGAGGGTAGGTTGTCTTTTAGAGGACCAGGAAATGAGATTGTCACCCAAAAAGACACAGTAGCCGGATGTGGAACGTCACGTATCGGGACAGCCACCCCAATCCGCATCAGTGTAGGAAACAAGATCCGTGACCGAGGATGAATACAGATGCAATACGAGATGAAGAGTACCCTGAGCATAATGAATGTTGCACTTGAGTGCCTGCATATGATCCTCTCGGGGGTCGTGCATATGGAGACACACCTGCTGAACTGCGTAAGAAATATCCGGGCGAGTAAATGTGAGGTACTGCAAAGCACCAGCAATGCTACGATAATGGGTGGGATCATCATAAAGAGCACTAGTCGTCTCACCAAGTTTGGGTTGAGTATCAACCGGAGTAAGAGATGGTTTGCAGGAAGTCATACCCGCGCGCTCAATGATCTCAATAGCATACTTGCGTTGAGACAAAAACAACCCACCTGAATGACGAGTGACTTGAATGCCCAAAATATAATTCAATGGTCCCAAATCCTTCATTGCAAACTCTGAGCTAAGTTGAGACATGATAGTAGTGCGGAGGGCGTCAAAGGACGCAATCAGGATGATATCATCAACATATAGTAATAAGTAAGCCATGTCAGTGCCATGCCGATAAATGAATAGAGATGTGTCAAGCTTACTGTTGGTGAAACCAAGAAGCGTCACAAAATCCGCCAACATTTGTACCATGCCCGGGGAGCCTGCTTCAGGCCATATAATGACATATGCAATAAGCAGACAAAATCAGGATGCTCAGAATCGTGAAACCCCATAGGTTGATGCATATAAACAACCTCGTTAAGCTCACCGTGCAAGAAAGCATTCTTCACGTCTAATCGATGTATCGGCCAATTTTGTGACAGAGATAGACTTAGTACAGTCCGTATCGTAGCGGGTTTCACCACCGGGATAAATGTCTCGCCACAATCAACACCAACCTGTTGAGTTTTACCATCACCTACAAGTCGGGCTTTCTGCCGCTCAAAAGAACCGTTAGAATTTTCTTTGTGATTAAAAATCCACATAGAACGGATAATATTAACATCAGGAGGGCGGGGCACAAAATCCCACGTCTTATTTTTAATAAGGGCATTAAATTCGTCAGTCAAAGCCATTTTCCATTTCGGGTCACGAAGGGCAGCCAACGGGGTGCGGGGAAGAGGAGATTTGGAAACCGTAAGAGAATGGGCCTGTTCGGAAGCGTACTTCGGATTGGGCCTATAAATTCCACTTTGACTGCGGGTAACCGGCCAATTTAGAAGAGGAGAGGGAGGCTGGAAATTGGGGGGCTGAACGGGTGAAGCAGTTAAAAGGGGAAGTGGGTTGGGCCTGTTCTGGGTTGGGAGGACCAGTTTGGACCGAAGGGTGGGGGGGCTATAGCAGCTGTTGGACAACATAAAGGCTTAGCCCATTATCAAGGAAATCATAGGTTTGAATGGTTGGTGTATGCAGTGTAGCAAAAGGAAATATTGTTTCATCAAACTGAACATGCCGACACGTGATCATTTTATTATTTGATAAGTCAAAACATTTATAACCACGGTGACTAGACGGATACCCCAAAAACACACACGGAGTAGACCGGGCTTGTAGTTTGTGTATCGTGGTAGACGGAAACAAAGAATAACATAAACACCCGAAAACTCGAAGATGGGAATATGTGGGATCCTTATTGTACAAAATTTTCATCGGACTCATTTTTCAAAAACGGACTGGGAAGGATATTTAGGTATGTGGCCATTTGTAACGCATGAGGCCAAAACGAAGAAGGCACGGATGCGTGGAGGAGAAGTGTGCGCATGATATTGTTTATGGATCGGATCTTACGCTCGGCTTTGCCATTTTGGGATGAGGTATGAGGACACGAAAAATGGAACGAAATGCCATTAGATGCATAATATTCCCAAAAACGACGATTATCAAATTCACCCCCATTATCACATTGTACATTTTTAATGTCACGTTCAAACTGAGTACGAATATGTGATTTAAGCATGGTAAAAATGGATAAAACTTGGGATTTTTTGGCAATGGGAAAGGTACACAAAAATTTCGAATAGTCATCCAAAAAAAGCACATAATATCGATCCCCGGAAGAACTCAAAACGGGAGAAGTCCAAAGATCGCTATGAACAATATCAAACGGAAATAACGTAGTAGAAGTAGAAGAAACAAATGGTAATTTATATGTTGTCCCAATACACACGATTGACAACTAGTATTCCGTGAAATAGGAGTGCAATCGAGCATTTTATTTCTGTAAAGCGAATTAAAAATAGAAGTGCCCGGGTGACCCAGACGATCATGTCAAGTAGTTGACGTGATCAAAGCCAAAGGAGGAAAATGAGGAGATGGACTGGTGGTAGTGATGGGATATAGATCACCCGTGCTATTACACCTCATGAGACGCATCCCCGTCTGTATAACATGTACAGAAAAACCATAAGGATCAAATAACACACATACATTATTATCCACAGTAAATTTCCGTACCGACACAAATTTTTTTATGAGATGAAGGGCATGAAGGACATTATTTAATGATAATGGTGAGTTGGGGGGAGATAACGAAGTATGACCACAACCACGAATTGGAATCGTTTGACCACTACCAACTGTAATTCCATTATTTTTGCCCAAATTAGAGTAAGACGAGAGATTATCTTGTCGGATGTCATGTGGGATGTAGCCCCGGTATCCATATACCAATTTGGATCCGGTGGAGAGAGAGACATTGTATGCAGCGCTGCGTCAATATCCGTCGGAGTCCATGGGGCGGTGGCTGCGTATGCTTGCTGGGGATGTGGCGGCCTAGGTCCCAAAAGTCCAGATTGAGGAGGGGCAGGTTGTCGTGCCCAAGCCTGTGAAGGATAGGGGCATGGTGGTATTGCCCAAGGTGCTGACTGGTAAGCCCACCAAGGAGCCGGCATCCATGGCTGACGGACTGGTGGAGCAGTGCCGGTGGGCTGTCCACCACCCCCATGGTTGTGACCACGGCCCCCACGGCTAGGACCTGATTGCCCATGTCCATTGTCACCACCGCTGCTGTTTTTATTGCCTCTGTGATTGTTGTTTCAATTCTGAATATATTTACTCTTTCCGTCAATTCTGACTAATCAAACTTACCAAAACGAGGCACAACAATTCTCCTCCTTTTGATTAATTTTCAAAATACCCTTAAAATTTGAAAAACTCCCCCTAAATCTATACTCCCCCTACATATGACTTCTCCCCCTTAGTTTGAAAACTTAAGCAAAAGAGAAAAAAAAATTTAGGAAGGAGTCATATGTAAATCACTACGAAACTTTTCAAAAAGCGCTTGAGGAAGCGGCTTAGTGAAAATATCCGCAACTTGTTGGTTCGTAGGCACAAACTCAATAGAAATAGTACCATTTTGCACGTGGTCACGTATAAAATGATACCGAATGTCAATATGCTTAGCCCGGGAGTGTAAGACGGGGTTTCGTGACAAGTCTATGACACTGGTACTATCACAATAGACTGGCACGGAAGAGAAGGTAACACCAAAATCTAAAAGTTGTTGTTTGATCCATAGAATTTGGGCACAACAATTACTTAGGGAGACATATATACCCAGCCTTGGTAGTACTAAGAGCAACACTAGGTTATTTCATAGAATACCAAGAAATGAGTCTATCACCTAAGAATTGGCACGTTCCACTCATGCTCTTTCTATCGATTCTACAACCACCATAGTCGGCGTCACTAAAAGCAAGTAGTGTGAAGGTGGAGGCCTTACCAGAGACCAAGTGTAGGTGTGTGTCTAAGATATATAAAAATATGTTTTACCGCATTATAATGAGATATCTTAGGATTAACTTGATAACGTGCACACATGCATACAGAGAACATGATGTCGGGTCTAGATGCAGTGAGATAAAGTAATGAACCTATCATGCTACGGTAGATGTGAGAGTCAAACGGTTGACCATTCTCATCAAGCTCAAGTTTGACTGATGAACTCATAGGAGTTGTAGCCGGTTTTAGATTTTCAAACTTGAAGTTTTTGAGCATGTCATTAACATAATTCGTTTGACTAATATGTGTGCCATCGGGTGTTTGTTTGACTTGTAGACCAAGGAAGAAAGTGAGCTTTCCTATAGCCGACATTTCAAACTGTGAGGCCATGAGTGATTGAAATTATGCACAAAGTGATTCATTAGTAGAGCCAAAAACAATGTCATCGACATACACTTGTGCTAAAAGAATATCAGACCCGATTGACTTATAGAAAAGAGTGTTATCTATATGCCCACGAGAAAAGCCATTTGAGGTATGGGTGGAAGAAAGTCTATCGTACCAAGCTCGAGGGGCTTGTTTCAAACCGTAGAGTGCTTTCTTGAGATGGTAAACATGGTTTGGATGAAGTGGATCCTCAAAACCGGGAGGTTGCCGAACATACACTTCTTCCTTAATGTACCCATTCAAAAACGCACTCTTTACATCCATTTGAAACAATTTTATATTATAAGTTGATGCAAAGGGAATTAAGAGACGAATAGCCTCTAATCTAGAAACTGGTGCAAATGTCTCATCGTAGGCAATGCCCTCCTCTTGGCAATACCCTTGAGCCACAAGTCTAGCTTTGTTCCGAGTTATTTTGCCATTTTCATCAAGCTTATTTCGAAAAACCCACCGGGTTCCATCGGCATACTTGTTTTTAGGTAGGGGAACAAGTTCCAAAACATTATTACGCTCAAATTGGTGTAACTCGTCTTTCATAGCCGATATCCAGTCAGTATCAAGTAATGCATCTTTAATGTTTTTAGGTTCTATTTCTCACACTAAGGCGTGCAATGATGAAAGTGAAGGGTGAAGAGTGGACCTACGGGTGCTTACTCCAGCATTAGGATCTCCAATTATGAGATCTTGTGAATGGCAGTGATCTCATCGTCGATGAGATGAAGCTGTTTGCTTGTCAACATTTTCAGCATTATACAATTCGAGCTGATCTTGCTGTATTTGGACTGTTGGATCAGGGTCTTGGACTGTTTGACCAGAATTTAATTCTGGGAGAGGAAGAAAATGAGCTGAAGGTGCAGGATCAGAATTGTCATTCAATGCAGCAGGCAAAAGATCAGATTCATCATCCATTTGCAGATTTTCCAAGTCCTGTTCTAAAGATTCAACATTCTCAACAACAAGATTAGTCATGAAAGTAGATTCAAGAAAGGTGACATGGATGGACTCAATAATACGTCGATTACTTGGGTCATAGCATCTATATGTCTTAGAGTTTTTTGAATATCCCATGAAAATACACTCTATAGACTTAGATGCAAACTTATCCAAGTTATCTTTGTCATTGAGAACATGGCATTTACAGCCAAAAACGTGAAAATAACTAACTTTTGGAGGTCGGCCTCTCAACAACTCATATGGGGTTTTGTGCAGTTTCTTACGAATAGTTAAACGATTAATTATATAGCATGCACTAGATACAGCTTCAGCCCATAAGAAACGAGGTAGGTTAAATTCATTTAGCATTGTTCGAGCACATTCTTGGATGGTACGATTTTTGCGTTCCACTACGCCATTTTGTTGTGGAGTTCTAGGGGCTGAGAATTCATGCCTAATACCCGACTGTTCACAAAAGTGAATAAGTGGGGTATCGGAGAATTCTCCTCCTCTATCACTCCTAACGGTTACAACCGTTATATCATAAGTGTTTTGTAATTGCTTCACAAGAACTTCAAATGTCGAAGAACTATCGCTCTTATGAGTCAAAAACAAAACCCATGTATAACGAGAATAATCGTCTACTACAACAAGTACATAAAACTTACCACCCAAGCTTTTAGTTCGAATAGGACCAAATAAATCGACATGCATTAGTTCGAGAATCCGAGAAGAGGTAATGTCATGCTTAGACTTGAATGAGGCTCTAGTTTGTTTTCCTTTGATATAAGGCTCACAAGTTTCAAACCCATCTAAGTCTAGTTGTGGTAAGCCACGTACCAAATTCTGTTTGCACAGTTTTTGGATGGTGGTGATACCAACATGACCTAACCGTCTATGCCACAGGTTGATGTTATCGTGCTGTGACACAAGACAGGTTATAGAGCAATCTGTCAGCTTGTCTAGTTCGATCTTATGGATATTATCTTCTCTAGGACCGGACAACATAAGCTCACCACGATTGTTCCTTATCTCATAAATAGATTCATTAAACATAATACGCATTCCTGCATCGCAGAGTTGTGAGAGGCTAATTAAGTTATATTTCAGGTCGCTTACGTAAAGCACGTTATTGATGACTAAGGACTTAGGATTACCGACTGATCCTTGTCCAAGGATCTTCCCTTTACGACTATCATCAAAGGTTACCGGTCATATGCCTAGAACAGCCGTTGTCCAAACACCATTTGGTGCAGCTGTCCATTCCCTTAGACTTAAGGCACACCTACAACCAAAAAAGAAGCTGAGGTACCCCAAAGTCTTTGGGTCCTAATTGGGTTAGACTCATTTAGGTAAGGTAACCTTTGGTACCCAAATCTTCTTCATCTTAGGCATTTTAGGAAAGCTGTTAGAGCCAAAAGTACTACCAAAAGCAGTACTCCTGATCCTAGGAGCTGGTCCAAGTAAGCCAAAATAAAGAGGATGTGGATAAGGATAACCTTGACCAAAACGGTTGTTCTCATGGAACCAAGTATGAATAGGGGCCATGTGTGGACGCATATGAGTGTAGTTGGGTGCCATGTGTACCCTAGAATCATGGAATCTAGATGGATGCTGATATGCATAAGGTGGCTGCTGAAATGCAGAATATGGTGCAACATATCCAGTCTGAAAATTAAGACCTCTGGGAGTGGTGTTCCTAGCAGCCCTACTGTCATACTGGAATGCGTGAGACATTCTAGATGATGCAGCATAGTCAAAATGAGTTCTACTGTAATCAGTACACTGTGTAGTGTGTGCAGGTGTAGATGGAGCATACATAGGTGATTTCTTAGAAGTGGAGGAAGAGGCAATGTTGGATGCTTTCTCTGCAGAAATGGGTCTAGGCTCATAAACTTTCCCTTTACCACTGGAGACAAAGACTGAAGGTTTGGCTGGAATATCCTCCGAAGAAGATATAAAGCCAATGCCCCTCTTGTCCTTTGGGTCTTTGAGAGAAGAGAGCTGCTCATGAAGATGTTTAGAGCTAATTTCAAACCTTTGAATTGTCTGTGTGAGCTTAAGCTTCTCATCTTTCAAGGACTGATTCTCCTTGAGCAAGTTTTCTGCCCTAGACTCCAACTCGGCAATAGTATTCAAGAGAGAGCAAACCTAATATGGTATCAGAGCCTCTCTAATCAAAAAAAAAATCTAGCCGCCGCAAAACACAGCACAGCCACCGCCGCCATGTCTGAAGTGGTCGAAGAAACCACCGCCGCCGCCGCTGCACAATACCCCTCCTTCACCCCTTCTTCTGCTATCCATATTACACAACTCACATGTCAAAACTACAATCTTTGGCGAGCACAAATCGTCCCATACCTGCGAGGACAGGGAGTTTTCGGCTATGTGGATGGAACCATACCACCGCCGCCGCCAACCATCACCACCGGCGAAGGTGCCGCTGCAACCACCTCTGTGAATCCAGCCTTCACAACGTGGACTCGAAATGACAATCTTATACTATCTACGATTACCTCTTCTCTCACTGATGACATTTTATTGCAAGTTTATACGGCCACAACATCATCGGAAATTTGGTCGGCCCTCTCCACCTCCTTTGCGTCTCAGAGCCGCTCAAAAATGGTCCAACTCCGCACCTCCCTGGCATCAACACGCAAAGGCGATAGCACCGCCTCTGAATACTTCTTCAAGATTAAAAATATCGCCGATCAACTCTCACTCGCCGGCCATCCCCTCTCCGATGAAGACATTATTGCGTATCTCCTCGCTGGTTTAGGACCTGAGTTCGAGTCCCTTGTCACCATGCTCTCTGTTCAGCTGACTCTCTCTCTTGATGAATTATACTCCCAGCTTCTCACTTCCAAAGCCAGAATTAACAACTACCGGCCAGTTGTTGTCCCTGCTTCCCCAACGCCGCTCCCACCATCAGGCTCCATCGCTGCGAACTATGCTGGTAATTCTTCTTATGGTAATAATTCCTTTTCCAACAATTATGGTACTGGTTCAAATAATAATGGAAATGGTTCTGCAAATTATTCGTCTAACAACCGCAACTGAGATAATGGTAACGGGAACAACAGGGGCCGGGGGCGTGGTGGTCGTGGCCGAGGTCAACCTCGTCCATCACAACCCTCTCCTCCAACCTGAATGATCCATTACCCAAGTGTCAGATATGTGCTAAAACAGGTCACACAGCTCAAGTTTGCTATTGGCGTTATGAGGAGTCCCGTGGCTCCAACCCACGGCCTCCTGCACCTCGACCACCACAGGCTTATGCTGCGTACCCCTATCCAGAGCAACACCCTGTCACTCCTTCTACATGGATTCCTGATACTGGAGCAACGCATCATCTCACGAATGATTTCCGCAACCTCAATCTCACTTCTGAACCGTATGGCGGCAGTGATCAAATACACATATGAGACGGTACAGGTTTACCAATCTCTCACTCTGGTTCTTCTTCGTTTATTTCCCCCTCCCGCACCTACCACTTATCTAATATACTTGTATCCCCTTCCCTCGCTAAAAATCTCCTTTCCGTCCACAAATTTACCTCTGATAATTCTGTTTTCTTCGAGTTTCATGACACCTTTTTTTGTTGTGAAGGACTACTCGGGCAACATCCTTCTTAGAGGTGTAGTCAAAGATGGGCTCTACTACTTCACTCCTCAGCCAAGCCGTGCTCCACCACATGCCCTCTCCGCCAGAACCACCCTCCCCTGGCATAACCGTCGCCTTATCTCCACCTCCAACTAATCCGCCTCGTATGATTACCCGCACCCAAACCAACACGCTAAAACCGAAACAAATGACAGACTATATTCGCTACCCCATCTCCCGAGCCCTACTCGCTACCACTTCCGCTTCGGATCCTACCTCTTACACTCTTGCCTCTAAACATCAAATTTAGCGCCATGCGATGCATGAGGAGATTGATGTGTTATTGAAAAATCAAACGTGGGACCTTGTACCTCGCCAGTCCCATATGAATATTGTTGGTAACAAGTGGGTTTACCGCACCAAACAACTTGCAGACGGGCGTTTGGAGAGCCATAATGCGTGATTAGTGGCCAAGGGATTTCATCAGGACGAGGGCATTGATTACCATGAGACCTTTAGCCCAGTTGTGAAACCGGTAACAATTCGCCTGCTTCTGTCTCTTTCCGTTTCGCAGGGTTGGTCGCTTCGACAGGTTGATATACAGAATGCATTCTTACATGGCCACCTCTCCGAACCTGTTTACATGCAACAACCCCACGGATTTGTTCATCCTGATTTTCCGGATTACGTTTGCCGCTTGAAGCACAGTCTGTATGGTCTTCGACATGCTCCCCGAGCTTGGTTTTCCCGGTTTACTGATGCTCTCACTCAGTTTGGCTTCACTGGCTCAAAAGCCGACCCCTCCCTCTACATTTTCTCTCGGAATGGTGCTCGTATCTACATACTTATTTATGTCGATGATATCATATTACTGGTTCTTCCACTCCACTTATTGAGCAGGTTATTCAGTTTTTGGCTACGCAGTTTCCGGTAAAAGATCTTGGTACGCTTTCCTACTTCCTTGGTATAGAGGTTCTTCCCTCAGATGATTGCATCTTCCTCACTCAACGTAAATATATCCTACAGCTTCTCCAGCGTGCCTCTATGGATAAGGCTAAGCCTTGTCAATCACCCATGAGTGCATCTACTCGCCTAATTCGTGATGATGGTCCTCCATGCTCCGATCCTGCACTCTACCGCTCCGTCGTTGGGGGCCTCCAATACCTCGGTTTTACTCGCCCCGACATAGCCTTTGTTGTTCATAAGGTTAGTAAATACATGCATGATCCGACTGATGCTCATTGGATGGCAGTTAAACGTATCCTGTGATATCTTAAACACACTATCTCCGAGGGGTTCTTCTTCTCCCGCCGGTCTCCGATTACTATTCAGGCTTATTCTGACTCTGACTGGGCGGCCGACTCCGATAACCGTCGCTCAGTCGGGGCTTACTGTGTCTTCTTGGGATCTAACCTCATCAGTTGGCGCACCAAACAACACTTGATTGTCTCCAAAAGTAGTACTGAGGTTGAGTACAAAACACTGTCGAATACTGCTGCTGAGATCCAATTGTTGTGCAGCTTATTGCGGGAAATGGAAGTTCCCTTGTCCTCTCCGCCGACTCTGTGGTGCGACAATATTGGCGCAACATACCTCGCTCACAATCCGGTGTTTCATGCTCGTACTAAGCATATTGAGATCGATTTCCATCATGTTCGTGAGCTCGTTGCGTCTCGTCTACTTACCATATCCTTTATCAGCTCTAAGGAGCAACTTACGGACATCCTTACGAAGCCTTTGGGGCATCCTCTCTTTCACACTATGAAGACCAATCTCTGTGTTCAGCCACTTCCCACGGGATTGCGGGGGCGTGTCGAGAATATTATCACCGAAGACAAATAGTGTAGAATATTTTATTTATTTGTATTATTTATTTTACCTAAGACAAATACACAGTGCCTATAAATACCCAATGTAATACATTTTTACAATCAATGACAATACAATTACTTCTCTAAAACCTAATACAGACACACGAAAAAAGACATAACTTTTTATGTAAATGTGGGATTGCTCAATTGTTACTGAATTGATTCACTCTAAGGTTTGTTAAGCAAGTTATATATAAGGTGTGAAGGTATATGAAACCTTACACCACTATAATCTTCCCAAATAAAATATCATTAAAACCGAGGCACCAAAATCATATGTGATAAATCCTAAATAGGTAGCTTTTCGAAATGTTTGAGTAAATACCCATGTTAACATCTTCAATTTGGTGCCCTTGAGCTTATATGGAATGGATGCATATGTGATTTTACTTAGTATAAGAAGCTCTATGGACTGTGACATCACATGTGTTGAGATTTAAAATGTGAGAATTATACTAACCATAATGGGAGCCGAACAGACCGATTATTCAACAAAAATTGATAGCATGCGCGCGCATACACAATTGGGTTGAATAATGGCCTAAAGACCAAACCGATTCAGAGACAGATCAAGACGAAGATCATCGCTGAACCACAGACTCTACTAGACATCACACGGTATAAATCATCAGTCATTGACCCAAAACAGGACCTCATTGAGCTAGGCTCTCGGTCTGACCAGGATACTAAAACAAAGAGGGTCAAGCCGCTTTACCAGAGCATTTTGGGTTGCATTTATTGAAATGTAGCACGTGAACGAGTCAAGATTGCCCGGCTGATGTCCATGATTTGAGGCTGCAGTCTTCGAATCTTCGTCATCTGCATTAAGCCCTAAATCATAAGGCGGTGATGTCTATTGACATTAATAACCCTTATTGGGCCTAAACCCTTCCCCAAGTAACCTCCTGATATTGGGCTTGTGAAGCTGGGCCGGACTTCTGATCTCGACTCGAAGATTCCCGACATGGGAGTTCGAGATAGGACACTTGCACAACTTGCGGGCTGCTGTGGCCCTTCGTGACACGAGTCTTGCTCGACTCGAGGTGACCATCCTAAGCTTGGGTTCTTTACAACGCCAGCTGGACCAACCAGATAATTCCACGTGGAGGGGTGAAATCTCGTATCCTCATAAGCCCCCGAGATCGGAGAGAAGCGTCTCTCGTATGCTGAAGTCGGATCTGTCAATTTGAATTATCTTTCGATGTGCGGTTCTCTTTAGGCGGGAAAACAGCTGTCCCCTTAGTCGATGCAGGCTGTCGTAGGATGACGTGACGCTGTTTCAGCATTAATGGGCGCAGGGAACGAAGCATTCTTATTGGTTCACACGGGGGTTTTATCCTTGATTACCGCGCCTCCAACTCCATAACTGCCCCAAATCTTGTCTTTTCAAATCATTTGTCTCAAAGGTTGGTCAGTGACCACAGCATAAAAGGAGTCCTTGGAAACGGAGTCTCTCATTTGCCATTCCAATTCCCTGCTTTATCCGAAAATACTCAAGTAAGCCGTTCTTTCCTTTAGTTTCTTTCTTCGTTTTTTATTTCCTTCACCTCTTCTCAATCCTATGTCTAGTAGTGAGAGTGATTCTCAAAATAGGGAGGAATCTGTTGAGGGAGAAGAAGAATCGACGGAGAGGACAGTTTCTGAGCGGCCTCAGGTTTCTGGTGAGAGGGTAGCCGCAGAAGAAGGGGAAGGAGGAGAAGAGAAATCGACTTCTCGTCCAGGTGTTAGTAAACGGAAAACTAGAATGAAAGGCCAGGGGCCTTATGGCTGTATGTCCATCCTAACCCCAGAAAAGGCAAAAGCCGCTTGCATAAAGTACGGCATCCCCTACTCTTCTGAAAACATCAAAGTCTCTCACGGGAGACATCAGTATGCTTGTGATCCTCCCCATGGGTTCTGTGCCATATACGAGGCACAATTGAAACAAGGGTTAAGGTTTCCCTTCGATCCAGCCCTCATAGATGTCCTTCGCCACTATCAGATCAGTATCACACAACTCGCTCTAATCGGAATTAGGAGCGTTATGGGTTTCGTAGTGGCGTGTCGGATCGCTAAGGTTGAATTCTCAGTTCATCTGTTCAGGCAATACTACTCGATCCAAGCCCTGGAAGATGCGGGATAGTACACTTTTCAAAGGCGTGCCCTGGTCTCAGAATTTGTCAGAAGGGTGACCTCGTCTCAGGGTGAGTGGAAGCCCCACTTTTTTCTTTATCCGACATGGGTAGAAGATGCCGACATCCACACTTGGTTTAAAAGACCTAGAAAATGGCATGATAAGCTGGACTCTGGTGCTCCCTCTGAATGCAGAATCCTCGAGAGGGTTAACCCCGATGTCGCGACTCGAAATCTACATTCTTTATACCCTTTCACTGATATCGAGACGGCGGGTCCAGATGGTTATATGGAACTCGACGAGGACATTCGGATATTGCGTAGGGTTTTATTCGCTCTGTCGAGCTACTATACATCGCGCTTTTTCCCTTTCTATATATTTTTCAGTGTTGTGTATTAATGTCGATCTTCTTATCTTCGCAGTGGATTTTTCTCAAAGCTGGAGGAAGTAGGTAAAGTGCCTAACCCCAAGAAGGTCGATCCTAAGAAAATTCAGCAACTGGCGGGCATCGGGTCGAAGAAACCCGTTTCTGGTACAATAATCTCTGGGGGTCAGAAGACTCCCGCTCGATCTTCTACCCCTGCTTCGACATCCGATCTCCTAAGAGAGCAACCGACGATATCTCGGTAACCGAGCAGCCTGAAGGGAGTCTTGTCCCGAGAAAACACCAGAAACTTACTGAGGTGAGGCATGGAGTTGGGAAAGGAAGCTCGTACCCTCCCTCCTCCTGGCTCGAATGTGATCGAATAGATCCCTGGGGTGAGTGTTGCCCAGATGGAAGCTATGGCTCCTGAGGAATTGAGTGACTATTTTACAAAAAGCATCCGAGCTATAAGCCATTACTTCATTCTCTTAATTTTAGGACTTTTTGTCTGCTTCATGTATAAACATCATCCTCTTTGCTGGCTCGGCTAGCGGCTAAAGTTGCCATGAACAGGATCGAGTCCCTATCCGCTATCCTGGAGGAACAGAGAGAAACAATCAGCCGACTGAACTCCGAGATCGAGAAGCAGAAGTCTGCGGTAAAAAAGTTGGAGGGTCGGCGTGCCAAACCCGAGTCCGACTTGGCAACCTCTCAGGACGAATTGTCCAAGGCGCGTAAAGACTTAACTGACAGGGAAGCTGAGCTTGCTAAGATAGCATCTGATCTTGATGAAGCAAAGGCTGAACTGGCACGATCCCAAAAAGCTCGAGATGATCTTCAATATGAGGTCGATAGCTACGCGGCTCGTCTGGCCTCTGCCAAAAAAGACTTCCTGCTTTCTGAGGAACTTGAAACCGACCCGACTTTGCTGATGAGCCAGGCTATGAAGGGAGGGTTTTCCAATGCTATTGATCAGGTCAAAATGGTCATCCCGGCGTATGAAGTCTCTAGCATCGAGAAGGCGTATTTATACGATCCTGATGCCATCCCAAGATATCCTCAGTATTTCAAGGATTTCAAGGCTAGGGTTTCTCTGCATGACAAGTATGTGGCCCCAGCAATGGATGAGGATGGAGAGGATGATGATGCCTCGGAGGAGCCAGTCGACCCAGACGCATCCACTTCAAACCAGCCTTCTGCTTAAGGCTGTTTCTCGTTACTATTTTTTGAACAATTTTATTCGATTTGGTTGTAATAACTTTTTATCGAACCTTTGCTTATCTGGATATGATTTTTGTCAAGGCGAATCTATGATTCGATCTCTGAAACTTTTGAAATTTTGAATTTTGAATTTTGATTTCTGACTTTTCTATTGAATGTCGTTTGTATTGCCGAATGCTTGCCTAGGGTGTAGTCCTTTGGACTTAATCCCTTGCGATGTTGCTTTATGGGGTGTAGTCCTTTGGACTTAATTCCCCTAAGCCCCTCGAAGTTTAGTATGAGTACGTGACTCATGGTACACTTGAATATGAGTCGACCCAGCGTTGTATTGCCTTATGGGCTTGACTTGGCTATTTGGTCGGAGCTCGATTCGACTGTCGTGCCTCGTCAGGCTTATGAACTTGTCGAATTAAATAACTCCTTATTTGACTGTCGCACTTCGTGGTGCTTATGAACTGGTCGAATAAGGTACCCATCGTGGGATCTTCCAACTGCTTTGCATCGTGGCTTACTGGCAGGTTGGGAGAGGCATACGCACCGTCATTGACTTGGCTTTATTCACTATTTTATTTTAACTCCATCATGTCGAGAATTGTTGTTGTGGTTGATTTTTGCCTTTTTTATCTTTTAATCACATGAATTCATAAGTAAGGCATAATCTGAAAAGAAAGCCACTCAAATAAAATGCATCAAGATCAATTGTCGTATCGACTTATTACAAGTAACTAGGAATGTAAAAACTGCGAATGAAATAAAGGGGAAAGTAGATCAAACATAATATTTTCTGAGGTTGGTAGCGTGCCAAGTTCGAGGCATTGTACTTCCATCCGATCTGCCAAGTTGATACGATCCCTTAGGATGGACTTTCAGAATCTTGTAGGGACCCACCCAATTCGGCTCGAGTTTGCCTATTGGATCCTGCCTGCTTGCCTCGTTTTTTCTCAACACGAGGTCACCCACTTGAAAGTATTTATACTTCACTCTTGCATTGTAGTACTACGAGATCTTCCTCTTGTAATTAGCCATTCGATGCGCTGCAATCTCTCTTCTCTCTTCGACATTGTCTTTCTCCTGCCGTAGGTCGGCAGCGTTGGTCTCGATGTTGTAGGTAAGAACCCGAGGTGATGATAACCCGATCTCTACAGGAATCACCGCTTCACACCCATAGGACATGGCGAAAGGAGTTTCCTGCGTGGCCGTATTAGGTGCTGTTCGATACGACCATAGAATACTAGGCAGTTGAGCTGCCCAATCACAACCCTCATCTTCCAGTCGTTTCTTTAAACCAAACTTTATCTGTCTATTCATTTATTCGACCTGCCCATTGGACTGAGGTCGGGCCACTGAGGTTGGCTTGTGCTCAATCTTGTACTCTTTAAGCCAACTTTGTACCCTTTCATCGAGAAACTGAGTTCTATTGTCCGAGATTAAATACTTCGGCACCTCAAACCTGCATAAGATATTTTCCCACAGAAATTTCTTGATGGTCGAGGCTCTGATGTCGGTAAGAGGCTTGGCCTCGACCCACTTGGTGAAGTAGTCCACTGCTACCACCACGAATTTGAAGTTGCCCGGAGCTCGAGGTAAGGGCCCAACTATATCGAATCCCCACTCATCAAATGGCCATACCGATTCGATTGCATTCATTTCCTGCGCTTGCTGATGAGTTACCACATCGTGCACTTGGCAAGCTCTGCATCTCATCACTAGGCGGTTGGCATCTCTTTGCATAGATTGCAAGAAATAACCTGCTAGCTTACACTTTCTAGTCAACATCCGAGCCCCGCAGTGGTTGCCGCACACTCCCCGATGTATTTCTTCGAGTAGATATGCCCCTTCTTCCTCCAAGGCACATCGCATCCAGGGGGTCACAAAGGATTTACGATAAAGGACGTAATCAAACAATGCATACCAGGAGGATTGTAGTCGAATCATTCTTGCTTGGGACTTGTTAGACGGAAGAATTCCATCCTTCAAGTATAGAGCTATCGGGTCCATCCATGTCGATCCCTGAGTAACCGGCTGAACATCGACCTCGTTGTAACTCCGTTCTGCTAACATTTCGACCAGGATCCTCTTTTTTTACTTGAAATTCGACGCGAGTTTAGATAACGCATCGGCCCTTTTGTTCTCACTATGTGGCACCTGTTCGATTTGAACCGTTTTAAACTTTGACATCAACCCTTGAACCACTTTCAAATAACTCTTCATAGTTTCTTCTTTAGCTTCATATTCGCATCGTATATGATTGACTACGAGCTGTGAGTCACTATATACTAGGAGATTCTCGACCCTTAACTTGGATGCTAGCTTTAGACCCGTAATCATGGCTTCGTACTCTGCCTCATTGTTGGTGGCCTTGAACTCAAACCGAAGTGTATAGGGGAATTCCTCTCCCTTCGGACTGACCAGTAGTAATCCAGCTCCTGACCCTTCTTTACTGGATGCCCCATCGACATGAATGGTCCAACGCTCCTCTGGTGCTTGCCTCTCTTGCTCTAGCTGAATAGATAACCCCTCGGCAATGAAGTCTGCCAGAGTTTGGCCTTCAACTGCTGTTCGGGGTAAGAATTCGATGTCATACTCAGCTAATTCAACTACCCATTTCGCCAATCGACCCGATGTCTCGGGTTTAGCCAAAATTTGTCTCAAAGGTTGGTCAGTGACCACAGCAATAGGGTGTTCTTGGAAATAAGGCTTTAATTTCCTTGATGCATGAACTAAACCCAATGTTAACTTCTCGGCAGGCGAGTATCTGATCTCTGCTCCATGTAGCGCCTTACTCACAAAATAAACTAACCTGTCCATGTTCTCCCTCTCGAACCAACACTGCACTTACTGCCTCTTCACAAATTGCCAAATAAACCAGTAGTTTTTCTCCTTCCCGAGGTGAAGTCAGCGTTTGTAAATCGGAAAAATATTTCTTCAGGTCTTCAAATGCTTTCTGACACTTGTCATCCCATTGAAAAGGACTTACCTTCTTCAATATTTTGAAGAAGGGAAGTGCTCTCTACGCTGATATTGACAAAAAATGGTTGAGGGCCGCCATACGTGATGACGGTCAAATTATACCCGTAAAAGTCATCAACGTTGACCTTAAATCGAGATTAATAATGTATATTTCATATTAAATCACTCGTTTATATTTATTATTTAATGTTAAGTGATTATTAATATGATATTTGGTATTTAGCTGTTTTAATTATTTAAAGCCGATTTATTGTGCGATAATTATTGATTTTGCGAGATCACAACAAATCGAGAGGATTAATGTCATTCAATCAATTATCTCAAGATAAGGAAGGAAGAAAATCGGAGCATTAAGTGGAAGATTCATCGGATCAACATGCAAGCGTGGAGTGGGGAGCAAGATAGACGAGAAAAACGATTAACGTGTGCAAAAGTAGGTTCGGTCGACCGAGCCTATAGCTTCGGTCGACCGAGTGTAGCTCTTCGGTTGACCGAGCCTTAGGTTTGGGTCGGTTTCCGGCTTATATCATGCTTATCTTCTAGAACCACCCTAAGTTGGCAAAAACCTCTATATAAGCAAGCAGCTACGAGAATTGTAATACACACCAACATATACCTTAGAATATCATTCAATAAAATCACTTTATTCATATCTTGATACAATGTAGAATAATTTGAGGGTTTCCAGCAATTTAGGGGCTGCAAATATGTAAGCCTTTATTTTCTGTTTCTTTCTTTTAAGTAATTAATCCCTCCCAATTATGCTTTATCGTTTGAATTAGTTAATCATAGCTAGATGATGTAGATCTAGGCTATGACGTTAGGGATGTGGCGACACCTTGTCTATGGGGATCCCATAACCTACGTCACACACTTAGTATTTATTCATGAATCTGCATTGATTTAATTAATGCGTATCTATGTTAGTTTATATGAATGCTTTACGAATTACTGTTTAATCCGTTGTGTATGATAAAACGCTGAGAGATACGTTCAGGGATGTAATCTGGGGGAAAAAGACCATTCGGTCGACCGAGCCCAGCTATTCGGTCGACCGAGCCCTGTTTTTTCATCCGTTAGATAGCCATGTCTTTATGGTTAGGTTAACTTAATAGAATTTATCATCTTGGTAGGTATGGCTACGGCTACGTTGCTCGTCTGTTTTAATTAGCGTATGATTAGAAAATACCAATATAGGACTCCTAGGTCGGCTCACGAATGATCTTCCGGGACTTTCAGCGAGACCTAGATCCGTTTTGTATTAGGGAATTGACGTCATCTAGTTGTACGTACGTCGTAGATTAGCATGAGACTATAACTCGGTAATTGTTAATGGGACGAAGACGATGCGATCGTTTAGGAAGTACGCCTAACCATAGGAATGTTGCTGGACGAGGTGTACGATTAATATCGGCATCCTTAGTGTCGTAAGCGTGCAAGTTATATGAGATGGATACCCAAAAGGTGAAGTCACGTAATGTAGCACAGTGATCTAGCAACCTAACCGGTGCTAAGTCAAGTTTAAGGGGATGACTCCCGTAGCCAATCTAAGATAAATACAAACGGATTGATAGTTAATAAGTTTTGTTTATTATATAAATTATCTAGGTCCAAACGATAAAGGCTATAATTGGGGAGGTTAATTACGGTGTGTCGAGTCGTGTCTTTACCTTTCTTGTCTTATGTTGGTCGTAGACCGCCTCTATGTCCTTGACATGTTTAATTAATTGTTTGTATATAAGATGATCCACAATTGGTTTCCTGTGGGATCGACCTTGATTCACTATAGCTATACTACGATGGGCCTAGTCCTCTTGCTAGTATTGGTTTATGGTGCTCAAGTATATTATAACCTGATTGACCCCGTCATCAAGTTTTTGGCGCCGTTGCCGGGGAACCAAAGGTCAATTTTATATATAAATAATTTTTTATTCATGTCGAGTTTTCTGTTTTAGAGTCAATTTTTACGTTTTGAGTCCTTCTGGTTGTCTGCTCTGTCTGAAAATTCCGGATTCTAAAAAAAAAAAAAAAATAATAATAATAAAAAAAAAATATTTATTCGGTCGACCGAGAGACCTCATTCGGTCGACCGAGAATTTAGATTTTTTGTTTTATTTTGTTTTGTTTTGTTCTTGTTCGTTCGTTTACACGGTTTCGATTTGTGTTTTCGAGTCCGGAATTTCGCGTGTCTTTTATTCCCGTATGTTTAATCCGTAGGTCCGATAGCGGCATGGGAAACCATGTTAAAATCGCTACGGTCTGTTTTGTTTTTGTTTTTCTTCCGTTTGCGAAAAACCAGGGAAGCAATATTCTGAGTCAGTAATTTTTCGCGGGCGCTAAGAAAATAACCCAGCAAACATGTGGAGCTATGAATCTAAGATGGGAAAAGCGATGGAAGCAATACCATTAAAGCACCAAGATGGCTCCGAAAAAAATTTAAAGGCTTAAATTCTTCGTGGTACAATGTTGAAGGCAAGGTACTACCTCTTTTTTTTTGCTTATGTTTTACTACCTTTTGGTTTTTTGAGCATAAGTTAGCCTATACATGAACCTTAGTATGAATCTTAGCCCGGAGTTGGTTTGTAAGAATAATTTTATTAGTGTCGATGGTTTTGCCCCATATCTGTCTCATCTAGAGGGTGTAAGGAAACATGTAGTCGTTGAAAGGAAGCAGTGAATAAAGAGTTCCTCGTAGTTCTGTTAAAATCTCTTTGTCCTATGCATGAGATTGCTTCTACTGGCCATGAGAGCAACAAATTGTGTAGTTTAAGCATTCACGACCTAAAGAAGACGTTGAGTTTTGAGAGAACACAATCTTCTGTTTTCGTTGAGTTTTATGGTGATGGCTTCTCGGTGAACCCACCTTAAACAGAAATGAGATTACGCTTTGGGTGACAATTTAGAAATCGGAGACTCTTAGTACATTGGTTCGAAAATGGTCTAACCATGGCTGGGCGAGTTTAACCGAGCCTCGGCTCAATCGACTCCCCTCCACGTGTGATGTACGTTACGGCGGTTCGACAAGACTAAGCATAGCCGATAAGCCTTCGGGCTAAACGGGGCTTATCTTGACGGATTGGCCCGAATCGTCACATATGTTCCAACGAATAAGACGGCGTAGGCTTGCCTACATAACCGACCTTATTCGGAGTACTTTGATTCATTGTTTCTTATTGTCAAGGCCAAAACCGTAATTTTTGCCGAGTTTCTTTGAATTCACTAATTCCTAAAACGAGAACCGAGGTAAGAGCTTTGGATAAATGGTATGGATAAATGTCGTTTCCTAGGTCTCACAACCAAGGGAAGGGTATTAATCCGCAAAAGCGACAAGCCACCTCTAATAATGCTCAGAGGGTCAAAGTCTGGCGATCCAAGAATAATGACTAACAAGGATAATTTTTGGAAATTCGAGCTGAGGACTTTAAACTCAGAACTACTTCTTTAAAACCCTTAGGATTTCTTTTTAGGATTTTAGGTTTTGTTTTCTTTGAGTCCAATAAGAGTAACGTGAAATATGTTGAGGTTTTTTATTTTGCCGTGTTCCGATGGCCATTGGGCTAAGGATGTGCAAAACTTTTTTACTCAATATAGGCCACGTGAAATAGAGTTCCGTAGGAGAGTCGAGAAATTGCTAAATAAAAGGAAATTTAGCAATCAACCTTAAGATGGAAGCATTAAGAGAGCTTGAGAATTATTGAAAATGTAACGAGAGAATGATTGGTGCGAACAAGAACAATCTTGGTCAAATTCTAAAACTTTTTAAATGGTGATCCAAGTGAAAATCCAAAGTGATGTGCAATTCATTCTGCAATTATCCTTATCTTTCCCTTTACACTTTTTCACCTTCAAACTTTTCGATCCTCTCACCAATCTGCCCCAACAGTTCACATTTCTAACCATTCTTTCATCGCCTCTCTTTCTTTACATCCGTTTCACTCACCCACCCAATCTCAATGCCTTAACCATTTTCAACCCACCCATAAACACAATTTCTTACCCGTCCTTTATCTTTTCTTCCCATCCTTATGTGTATCTTTTTCTAAACCCATCATACTCTCAACCTCCATTTTTACAAAATACCTTTGTGTTGCGGAATTTGAAATATTGCTAAGCTTTAATGATTATCTTTTATCATTTTGATTTTCATGATCCTAGTTGGGGTAAGTGTAGCTCTGACCCTAGCTAGATTTTAAAGGTTTTTGGTTCGATCAAAGTACAACTTATCTTTCTACCGGATGTTTTAAATTTCACACTTTTCCGACTATTCCGGCATTTCTAGATGATAAGTTTTGTTCGAACTATCACACCAATCCGACCTTGTTGATGACGGTTATGATTTTTACGTGATACATTGGGTTATTAGTAATTTCGAGGAGTAGCTACATCTCCCTAAGTTGTGATATCCAATGCAAGCGAGAAGTTTCTGCGCTAAGTATTTGATTTTATCTTTAGCCAATAGGTCGCATTCAATCTGTTATACCTTACCAAGTTTCTCTTTTCCTGGATTGAATACCTTTTCGATCGAGTCACCCTCGTGTTTTCCCACGTCGGGTAATGCTTTTGATCTTTGTCTTCTCCACCCGGTTTTAAGAATATTTAGGCGGTGGAGGTTGTAGATGAAGACCACCATCTTTAGTTGCTTGTTTATTTTTCTTTCTATTTAGTATTTTCTTGTCATTGGTTGTATAAAATAAAGTGGCTTAAAATGTTTTTTAGGTATTTATACCTCATTACTTGCCACATTATTTTATAACTTCCATAGACATGGTATTTGAACGGTTTCGTGGAGTTTGTTTGCTTATACGGGTTTTCACTTGCTTCTCCACGACGTGCTTTGAAATTTACTCCGATCTTTTTCCTTTACTTGAGAGCCATTTCCGTAGCTAAGTCTTTTTCCTAACTTCTCATTTATTTTTGTCATTGAGGACAATGCCACGTTTAAGTGGGGGGTAGGAGACTTAGCCATGTTATGTTATAATGGAAAATTGAATGAAACGGTACAAAATTGAAAAAATTGAATAAATACCATATTAGGTATCTCGTACCCTTAGAATTGTGAGTTCCTAGCTAAGAATTGATAGGAAAGGAACCAAGCTTAATGAGTACGTGATCATTTTAAACTTATGTTAAGGATATTCATGCCCGTTTTTGCAAGTAGTTATTTATTATTCAATTACTCAATCTGTGAATCGAGTATACCACGCAAATCATAATAACTGAAGAAATTATGTGTACATTGCATAGATGATTGGTTATGTGAACTTAGTATCAATATCTATCTGCTGATGCATTCTTATCTTTTAGCCATTAAAGCGGAATAATAAGCTTGAGACGTACCTGTGTTTTAGCAAAATGTTAGACACTTTGGGCTTGTAGTAACATTACCAAAGTAGCCCCGCGCTTGTGGTAATATTCGATGCTATACATGATCTAAGATAGGGGGATACTCTAAAAAGTTTTCTTCCTTGAGATTAATAGTATTTGAAAAATATGAAGATATGAAAAAATATTCAACTCTTTAAGAGGCTTTGAGTAGTACTCGGTCTCCAAGTCCAAAATCCCTATAGATACGCTCTTGCTTATTGTTCTAGTGCTTCTAACCATTTAAAGGCATAAGAAGTATGAATGCCGAGGTTGGTAGGTTGAGATTGCGAAGTTAGCATAAACTCTAATTTTGCCACGAATATATAAAACTAAATGCACATGCACACATCACTTCGATTCATAATAAGTAGTGAATAATGGATATCTTATGAGCATGACTAGTATGAGTTGACTTGAGTTTCTTGTGTAAGTATGATTTGACCATAGAAAATGTTGTCTTGGGGAATGACTTATTAATGCTTTGTTCGGGACGATCAAAGTCTAAGTGGGGGGTAGTTGATGACGGTCAAATTATACCCGTAAAAGTCATCAACGTTGACCTTAAATCGAGATTAATAATGTATATTTCATATTAAATCACTCGTTTATATTTATTATTTAATGTTAAGTGATTATTAATATGATATTTGGTATTTAGCTGTTTTTATTATTTAAAGCCGATTTATTGTGCGATAATTATTGATTTTGCATATCACAACAAATCGAGAGGATTAATGTCATTCAATCAATTATCTCAAGATAAGGAAGGAAGAAAATCGGAGCATTAAGTGGAAGATTAATCGGATCAACATGCAAGCGTGGAGTGGGGAGCAAGATAGACGAGAAAAACGATTAACGTGTGCAAAAGTAGGTTCGGTCGACCGAGCCTATAGCTTCGGTCGACCGAGTGTAGCTCTTCGGTTGACCGAGCCTTAGGTTTGGGTCGGTTTCCGGCTTATATCGTGCTTATCTTCTACAACCACCCTAAGTCGGCAAAAACCTCTATATAAGCAAGCAGCTACGAGAATTGTAATACACACCAACATATACCTTAGAATATCATTCAATAAAATCACTCTATTCATATCTTGATACAATGTAGAATAATTTGAGGGTTTCCAGCAATTTAGGGGCTGCAAATATGTAAGCCTTTATTTTCTGTTTCTTTCTTTTAAGTAATTAATCCCTCCCAATTATGCTTTATCGTTTGAATTAGTTAATCATAGCTAGATGATGTAGATCTAGGCTATGACGTTAGGGATGTGGCGACACCTTGTCTATGGGGATCCCATAACTTACGTCATACACTTAGTATTTATTCATGAATCTACTTGATTTAATTAATGCGTATCTATGTTAGTTTATATGAATGCTTTACGAATTACTGTTTAATCCATTGTGTATGATGAAACGCCGAGAGATACGTTCGGGGATGTAATCTAGGGAAATTGACCATTCGGGTGACCGAGCCCGAGTTCATTCGGTCGACCGAGTCCACCTATTCGGTCGACCGAGCCCCGTTTTCATCCGTTAGATAGCCATGTCTTTATGGTTAGGTTAACTTAATAGAATTTATCATCTTGGTAGGTATGGCTACGGCTACGTTGCTCGTCTCGTTTTAATTAGCGTATGATTAGAAAATACCAATATAGGACTCCTAGGTCGGCTCACGAATGATCTTTCGGGACTTTCGGCGAGACCTAGATCCGTTTTGTATTAGGGAATTGACGTCATCTAGTTGTACGTACGTCGTAGATTAGCATGAGACTATAACTCGGTAATTGTTAATGGGACGAAGACTGATACGATCGTTTAGGAAGTACGCCTAACCATAGGAATGTTGCCTGGACGAGGTGTACGATTAATATCGGCATCCTTAGTGTCGTAAGCGTGCAAGTTATATGAGATGGATACCCAAAAGGTGAAGTCACGTAATGTAGCACAGTGATCTAGCAACCTAACCGGTGCTAAGTCAAGTTTAAGGGGATGACTCCCGTAGCCAATCTAAGATAAATACAAACGGATTGATAGTTAATAAGTTTTGTTTATTATATAAATTATCTAGGTCCAAACGATAAAGACTATAATTGGGGAGGTTAATTACGTTGTGTCGTGTCGTGTCTTTATCTTTTATTGTCTTATGTTGGTCGTAGACCGCCTCTATGTCCTTGACATGTTTAATTAATTGTTTGTATATAAGATGATCCACAATTGGTTTCCCGTGGGATCGACCTTGATTCACTATAGCTATACTACGATGGGCCTAGTCCTCTTGCTAGTATTGGTTTATGGTGCTCAAGTATATTATAACCTGATTGACCCCGTCATCAATACGACCTGTCAATCTTTGTACCTCTTTGATGTTACGAGGTGCAGGCATATTTTTGAGCACGTCAATCTTGTCCGGGGTAGCTTGAATTCCGTCTTTCGATATCATATAACGCAAAAACTTACCAGACCGAACCCGAAGGTGCACTTCTTTGTATTGAGCTTCATATTCACAGCCCGAAGCACCTCGAAAACCTCTCTAGCATCGACAAGAAACTGTCCCATGGACCTGCTCTTGATTAATAAATCATCGACGTAGACCTCCATATTACGACCTATCAGCCCCTTGAAGATCTTGTTGACCGCTCTCTGAGAAGTGGCTCTTGCATTCTTTAGGCCGAATGGCATGGTCACGAAACAGAACGTACCGAACTCTATAACAAAGGCGGTTTTTTTCGAGTCTTGAGGGTCCATAAAAATCTGATAATAGCCCTTGTAGGCGTCTAGAAATCCGAAAACCTCAAAACCTAGCGTCGAATCGACCAGCTGATCAATCTTAGGAAGTGGATACGAATCTTTAGGACATGCCTTGTTTAGATCCGTGAAGTCCACACACATTCGCCAACTCTCGTCTGGCTTCTTAACTAAAATGGGATTGGATAACCACTCCGGGTAGAATATCTCCTTTACGATGCCAGCAACTAGCAACTTCTCCACTTCCTTCTTTATCGCCTATTTCCTCCCCGGGTCGAAGTTTCTCTTCTTCTACCGTATCGGCTTCTTATTCGGGTCGACATTGAGTCGATGCACTGCAATATCCGATGAGAGACCTGGCATATCGTCGGTTTTCCAAGCGAACACTTCTCGGAATTCGACTAGGAGGTCAACCAAGGCTTGCATGTCGGGGTGTGGTATCGACTTCCCGATCTGGACTCCTTGGCCTTCTTCCTCCCTCCAGACGCGGACTTCCTCTGTCTGGTCGACAGAGACCCAGCTTTTACCTTCTTCTTCCTCAGGAATTAACTCTTCGACCAGCACCTGTCCGACGCCTTTCCCTTTTATTGTAACCAAACTACAATTCCTTGCAACTTCAACATCTCCTTTTACTTCATGGGTGCCATACCAGGTGGGAAACTTCATGCTATTGTGGAAAGTGGAAATAATGGCACGCAGGTCGAATAAGGCTGGTCGACCTAATATCGCGTTGTAACCCGATGGGGCTTCATGTTTAGGGTGATTTTCTGTGGTTTATAATGTTATATTTTGTAATAATTTCCTCTATAATCTGATGATTTGCATAGAAAGTAGGTATTTATTGGATTTATTGAGCAAATGAGGTTTGAAGTGGTTTAAGTGCAAAATCGAGTTAATTACGTGATTTTATTAGCGATTTTCTATCAATATATATGGTTCTACATTTTGCACGTTTCTATTATCTTATAGGTACATTTTGCATGGCAAGGAATGAGCTGAAAAGATGTTTGATTGAAGATTAAATGGAAGGAAAGAGATGCAAGTCGAAGGTAGAATGAAGATTTAGAAGTCTGGACGTGCGTTTGCTCCATCCGTCCAATGGACTGGCGTCCAGAAGAAGTGGACGGGCGTCCAGAGGAGCTGTTTGATTCAGGGAGTTGAGATTTTTAGTGGACGAGCGTCTGATAATACATAGGACGGGCGTCTGATCCAGCATGGCCCGACTCGAAGATTTCAAGCAAATAGGACGGGCATCCAGCATAGTGAACGAGCGACCAGTGGCCGACTTAGCAGAACCGACTTATTTTTCTATATATATGCGCATTGCGTAAACCCTAGAGATACCACATATACACACCATACATTGAGCAAACCCTAAACCGAGCAAAGTTAGGCTCGGTCGACCGAGCCCTGGTGCTCGGTCGACCGAGGGTTGTTATTTTTATTTTTTTTATTTTCAATCATTTCTGGATTGTGCTAATGACTGGGGGCTGAGCAGTCTGTTCAAGCTCTGTGAAACCGTTTCAGCAGGTTCTTTATTTTCAACCTTAGGTTTATTTTGTGATTTTAATTAAAGTCGTATCTTTTCTATGCTTATGTGTTATGCAATTTAAATCGAGAGATGTTTTGCTGTTGATGTTTACTATGTGACGAGAGTCGGTGTAAACCTAGATCGCCGTAGTAAAGATTAGATTTTCAACCTAAAAATAACGAGAGTTGCTAGGTTAAATTTCTAGGTTGCTAGATTGAGAAATCTTACACCTTTGTTATGGGAGAGTTAATCTTTGAGATCGAGAGATGAGAGATTAATAGGCGAACTTTTCTAAGAGATTAGAAGTTCATACCTTTGATAGGTGAACCACATCTTTATTAAATCTTCATTAAACGATCTAGGGTAGAAATTGAGGGTTGCGGGATAGGTGGATCAATGCTTGTTCTTCGTTAAAATTAATTGAAATTATCTTTGTGCCTTGTTCTTCGTTGTTATCTCAGAAGTTTATTTTCTTTTTAGTTTATAGATTAGAGTTATTTTCATTCGCAATTATCTTTCCTGGCTTTGGATTGACAATCCTCTGTCCAGTTTATTGTTTTAGTTTTTTTTAGTTCTGTTTTGTTTTATTTTCCATGACAACCCTTAGAAAAATTAAGAACTAGATAAACCTCGATTCCCTGTGATTCGACTCCGGTTTTTAATCGATATACTACGATCCCTGCACTTGGGGTAAACCGGATTTATTTTATTACTTGTTTATTTTGCTTAGATAAAATCCGAGACAAGTTTTTGGCTCCGTTGCCGGGGAATCGGTACGGTTGTCTTGTTTATTAATTTTTCTGATTTTCTGTTATAAGTTTGGATAAAAGGGATCGTTAGGGCACATGGTAGTAGTTTAGCCATAACTTTCGGCTCCGGTGTCGGTTTGGCGCGCAGGACCCCAATTCGGAAAGCTCGTTCCGACGCCGACGATGTGACAAATGCCGCTGTTTGTTTGACGCCATTTTCGAGGTCAAAATCTGCTGTTTTCCCTTCCATTTTGGGCTCAAAGAGACCAACACATTTTCCTCGCTTTTATTGTTTTCTGTTTTTCTGTTTTAAATTTTTCGTAGGTAGGTTTCTGTTTAAGTTTTCCGTATCTTTTTCTGTTTCTTTATCTTATTAAAAAAAATAAAAAAAAGGAAAAAAAAATTAAGAAAAAAGTTGTTTTTTTTGTTGCTAGGGTTTCTGAGGTTTTGAATTTACTAACGTGGTAACTAGGGTGAGAGTCAAACGAGGGGTCGAGTTTCTCTTTATTGTGCATCATGCTAGGGCCAGACGAGCGTTTGTCCTTTCCAAACGCCCGTCTGCTCTGTGTGGTTCCAAACGTGCGTCCATAAGGAGTGGACGCCCGTCCGACCAAACGCACCAGTCCTGTATATGTTTTGAGAGCACCAGACGAGCGTCTGTCTTGTCCGAACGCCCGTCCAGTGCATCAGGCTTCAGTGAATAGAATTTGATTCTGCTACATGCTTCCGTTATTTGACATGGATGTTTTAATGTGAGCCTCTGTGGCCTTTATATATGCGTAGATGTTCTGTTCTTTCACCTTTATGGTTATTTCTCCATCTATTGCGGTCCATGTTGAGTGATTGTTTGTGTTTCGAGTCTGCTGATGTGGCATGGCTTCTTTATTTTACATCCCCCATGTATCTATTGCATACTTTTGGTATGTGAACCACGTCCCATGCAGGTTTTTCGTTGTTTTCTGTTTCTATGACTTTGGGTGCATGGGATGCGCTTATAAGAGGATGTCACGAAATTTATTCACAAAGTTCAGTAAGGCCCTACTACTGGTGACACTGGAGCACCCAGCTAGACGTGATTCTACTATGATTTATGTTGTTCCTTTCGTAGTGTATTTAGGGTGTTAGGGTTGTTTAGGGGTTGGCTTTTCTGATGTGATTCATCTGTTCTTTCGTTGAAGCTACTGACGGTTTTCCGTTGCTATTATTTTCTGATGGATATTAAGGCACGTCTACACTTTGTCTGTCGAGCCTCTGTGGCTTTATTTAGAAGACGTTTATATATTTGACCTTCCTTCTGTAGTTGACATGTTTCATCGCTTAGTCCGAATTATAGAGTAGGGCGACATCTATGGAAATTAGTTGGGCTAGCATTTTCTTTATTTTCTTTTTGCCTTATTAGTATAGTTGCATATCACTTAGTTGCATTGTGTTATATTCTATCTTTTTTTTTTTTATTTATTTAGTGCACCTAGCCCTGCTACTTTGTAGTGTCCTATGTTTACACTTTCAGTTGGAGTTTGATATTTCTGTATGCACATGTTGGACCCTATACGGATGTCAAGCCTCTGTGGCTTTATAATTGACGCTTAGATGCCCTGTGTTTTCCCTGTGTGGTGATTTTTCCATCTGAGCAATTATATCATGTGCTTCTATCTTGTCTATGATTATTTTTGCCATGTTATATCCCCCTATGTTCCCCGAGATGTTGCCATGTTTGTTCAAGTGTGTAGGATATTTTCGATAGCGATTGTGAGCTTTTAGATGATATCAGTTTTCTGGTGGATGGTCCACAGTCTCCTGATTTCTTCAAGCATTTCCGGATCTGGATCATGACCACTTCCAGAATTGCCACCTTCGAACTACAATCAGCTAAGTACTTTATTTCTTTTTTAAATTCTGCACAACCTGAGGACATGTTGTCGTTTAAGTGCGGGGGAGGGGAATAGTTATGTGTATCTATCATTTGCTTAATTTATTATGATTCTATGCTGAAATGAGCTAAATTTTTGTTTTTGTCCCGAGTAAGCAATGCATATTTTTTGTTCGGTTTTTATAGTCATTGATGCTGTGTACCGTATGTTTAGTAAGTTAGTTGTTTCACCCGACATACATTTCACGAGCCATATTGAACGATGAGCTAAATTATAAAGCTGTACCCATTTGGATTAGTAATGTTTGATTATCTTATAAGTATCTTGTGCTTAGTGCTAACGTACATATCGTGGGAATTATAATAGTTTGTGTTTATAGCCAGAGTATGACATACTGTGAATATCTTAGGTTTGAATGTGATAAGCGAAACATGACTATTGTTCTTTAAAAAGTATGTTTAAAAACAAATATGATGAATAGTCGGGTGTGTCGGAAGCTGGTCGATGATTTGAGTGCGGTAGGTCATATCTCGAATGTCCTATACCACCATGATGACCAAAAGCTCACGACAGTCAGAAAAAGCTGCTTTATGATTTGAGTAAGGTAGGGTATATCTCGAATATCCTATTCTGCTATGACAGGGCAATAGCTCATTCTGATGTGTGTTTGTATATGGAAGTTAATTGAATCAACTTATATAAGGAATCTGGTATGAATGAGTAAAAGACTTAGTTATCGTCTACCTTATCCCCAGTATAAAGCGACAGATATGTTGTAGGGATTATCCTCTGAGTGTGTCAGAAAGGTCCTAAATGTATTCTATCATCCTTTTCAGGATATGTTACGTTTTGTAGGGTGCATGTTATAAGTATCATTTATTTCTAGTTTAAATGGGGTATTTGCTAGTTGCTTTGAATAAATTTCAAGTTTGGACTTAGTGGAAGTTTGGTATGGCTTTGCACACACACGTGGGTGAACTTCTAATTTATTGAATATGCGTGATATTTGTTGAAGTGTCTACATTTTTCCCGAGCCTTTATCTTGTTTTGTTTTGCTCGGGACGAGCAAAAGCTAAGTGTGGGGGAGTTGTTTAGGGTGATTTTCTATGGTTTATAATGTTATATTTTGTAATAATTTCCTCTATAATCTGATGATTTGCATAGAATGTAGGTATTTATTGGATTTATTGAGCAAATGAGGTTTGAAGTGGTTTAAGTGCAAAATCGAGTTAATTACGTGATTTTATTAGCGATTTTCTATCAATATATATGGTTCTACATTTTGCACGTTTCTATTATCTTGTAGGTACATTTTGCATGGCAAGGAATGAGCTGAAAAGATGTTTGATTGAAGATTAAATAGAAGGAAGGAGATGCAAGTCGAAGGTAGAATGAAGATTTAGAAGTCTGGACGTGCGTTTGCTCCATCCGTCCAATGGACTGGCGTCCAGAAGAAGTGGACGGGCGTCCAGTGGAGCTGTTTGATTCAGAGAGTTGAGATTTTTAGTGGACGAGCTTCTGATAATACATAGGACGGGCGTCTGATCCAGCTCGGCCCGACTTGAAGATTTCAAGCAACTAGGACGGGCGTCCAGCATAGTGAACGAGCGTCCAGTGGCCGACTTAGCAGAACCGACTTATTTTTCTATATATATGCGCATTTCGTAAACCCTAGAGATACCACAATTACATACCATACATTGAGAAAACCCTAAACCGAGCAAAGTTAGGCTCGATCGACCGAGCCCTGGTGCTCGGTCGACCAAGGGTTGTTATTTTTATTTTATTTTATTTTCAATCATTTCTGGATTGTGCTGATGACTTGGGGGCTGAGCAGTCTGTTCAAGCTCTGTGAAACCGTTTCAGCAGGTTCTTTATTTTCAACCTTAGGTTTATTTTGTGATTTTAATTAAATTCGTATCTTTTCTATGCTTATGTGTTATGCAATTTAAATCGAGAGATGTTTTGCTGTTGATGTTTACTATGTGACGAGAGTCGGTGTAAACCTAGATCGCCATAGTAAAGATTAGATTTTTAACCTAAAAATAACGAGAGTTGCTAGGTTAAATTTCTAGGTTGCTAGATTGAGAAATCTTACACCTTTGTTATGGGAGCGTTAATCTTTAAGATCGAGAGATGAGAGATTAATAGGCGAACTTTTCTAAGAGATTAGAAGTTCATACCTTTGATAGGTGAACCACATCTTTATTAAATCTTCATTAAACGATCTAGGGTAGAAATTGAGGGTTGCGGGATAGGTGGATCAATGCTTGTTCTTCATTAAAATTAATTGAAATTATCTTTGTGCCTTGTTCTTCGTTGTTATCTCAGAAGTTTATTTTCTTTTTAGTTTATAGATTAGAGTTATTTTCGTTCGCAATTATCTTTCCTGGCTTTGAATTGACAATCCTCTGTCCAATTTATTGTTTTAGTTTTTTTTAGTTCTGTTTTGTTTTATTTTTCGTGACAACCCTTAGAAAAATTAAGAACTAGATAAACCTCGATTCCCTGTGATTCGACTCCGGTTTTTAATCGCTATACTACGATCCCTGCACTTGGGGTAAACCGGATTCATTTTATTACTTGTTTATTTTGCTTAGATAAAATCCGAGACACTTCAACTACGACATAAGTCATTTCAATCGTTCTGCTCTTTTCTCCATCTCCTACGGTGGTTAGTAAGTTTATCGACCCGACAGGGTGGATGGCCTGTCCCGTGAATCCGAACAAAGGGGTTGATAATGGCACAACATCCTCATCTCTCAACTTCATTGCTTCGAAGGCTGAGTAGTAGAGGATGTTGACTGCACTTCCACTATCGACACATACCCTTTTTATCAGGCCTCTGCTTATTACTGCCTCTTTCACCAATCCCTCACTATGGCTATGAGAGCTTGGAATATCATCCTCGGGTCCATAACCCACTTCTGTCGTGAACCTAAGTTTTTTGGCTTCCCTCGATCTGTCTGTAGGCTATCGACTGGATCGAGGACGATCTGACTCGTGCTCAGCAACAATTGTGTTGACACAATATCCGATGCGATTATCCCCATGGGGGTCTCGATTTTGATCTTCCCTACGATCATCCCTACGGTTATCTCTGTGAGTCGGCTCAGACTACCTGTCCCGACACCTCTGATTATCTCGATGTGCCGATCGGTCTCTTCCCCCGTTATAATTTTTCCTCTTATATTCCCGACGATCTTTTGGCTCATCCTTTTGTGATCTGTCGACCACCTCTTCTAACCGACCTTCTTGAATACACGCATCGATATCCCATTTCAGGTCGAAACACTCTTCCGTGTCGTGCCCCACATCTTTGTGATATTCGCAGTATTTGTGGGTATTCTTCCTCTTTTCTAGATCTTTGGACATCGGTTTAGGAGTTCGTGCGATGTTTTTCTTAATCATGATGGCCAGCACCTCCCCTCGAGATCGGTTGAGGGGGATGAAATCTCGGTCTTTTAAATTCCCCTTCTTTCCTAGCCGATCCGTGATGGGAGCTGTCAATCGATCGAATACATTTGACTTTCCTTCGTCGCTTTGCCCCTTAGGCTGACCTTTGGTCTGGCCTCGGGCATCATTTCTCGATTTGAGGCCAAGTGAAATGGTGTGCAGGCGCACTGCCTCTTCACCTTGGCAAAACTTATGGACTATGTTCACACATTCGTCCAAGTCTTGGGGCATCTTCTTAGAAAGGTTGTCGTATAGCTTCATATTGCGCAGGCCTCCGACGAAAGAATTGACCTGAAGGGCATCACTTGCATTATGCACCTTCAAAGCTTCGAGATTAAAGCGCCTTATTAAGTCAATAGTGGACTCTCCTTTTTCCTGCTTGATGTTCATGAGGTGAGTGGCACTGAGGTGAAACTTCTTATTTCCGATAAAAGCATCTCAAAACTTCTGCCCCAACTGTAGAAAGCTAGAAATTGACCCAGGTCGTAGCTTATGAAACCACTCCCGAGCTCTTCCCGTAAGTAGGGTATCGAAAGCATGACACTTCATGGCATCGTTAGCATTCCTTAATCTCATCAGCGATATGTATCGATACAGGTGATCCTCTGGGTCCATAATACCATCATAGGGCTCCATCTTCGGTGGCTTAAAGGACTCGGGCATCGAGAATTCCTCTATCTCGGAGCTGAATGGTGATTCAAGCCACTCTGTGACCTGATCCTTACCTACGATGCGATTAAACTAGTTTCGAATACTATCCTCGATTTGCCTTTGGTGCTTTTCCTGCACAGCACATTTCTTGGTGTTGGTGATGCTGACTTCTGCTTCGTCTTCACACTCTTCCCGAGGATCGACAGGCTTCTTTCCTCTTGAGTTCTCAAGCTCCTTTCGACCCGGTGGGTCTAAAGGGTTCTGCTCATCAGTGGTGTTATAGATCCCTTTATCTATGAATGCGGACGCCACCACTCGTTTCAGGGCATCTTCATCCAAAGACGCCAGGTGATCAGCCATGTCTTGCAATTGTGGGGGAAGTTGAGGCTTCGGCGGTTGTGCAACTGCGGGTCTAGATCCAGTGGGTATTTCAGGAACCTGGGTTTGAACCCCTGCTGGATCTAAATCCGTGTGCTCTTCGGTCGGTAAATTCTTGCTGCCCGCAGGTTTCTGTCTCCTGGGTGGCGGTGCCATCGCGATATCCTCAATAACTCACCGGTAGAAGACCCTCCTTTTAGCGCCAATGATGATGCTAAATTAAGCACCACTAATTTAACAGGGCCCAATATAATCTAAGGATGAGTTAAGAAGAATAAGGACGGCTGTAATAATGGTAAAGATAGGGTTTTTAGGGGGTTGTGGCTGAGTCCAAGAATGTATCTCGGATTGCCTACGTATCCTGTGTATCGTCCAGGAATCAAGCCTTACGTAGTTCCTGAGCTATGTATTTATAGTCATAAATCTGCATTAAGCCCTAAATCATAAGGCGGTGATGCCTATTGACATTAATAACCCTTATTGGGCCTAAACCCTTCCCCAAGTAACCTCCTAGATATTGGGCTTGTGAAGCTGGGCCGGACTTCTGATCTCGACTCGAAGATTCCCGACATGAGAGTTCGAGATAGGACACTTGCACAACTTGCGGGCTGCTGTGGCCCTTCATGACATGAGTCTTGCTCGACTCGAGGTGACCATCCTAAGCTTGGGTTCTTTACAACGCCAGCTGGACCAACCAGATAATTCCACGTGGAGGGGTGAAATCCCGTATCGTCATCTATATTTACCCAGTACTGTATTCGAATCCGGCATGCTACTCCGTGTATATCTTTCTATCAGATCACCATTCAAAAAAGATTGAAATCTAAATATATAGAAATCAATCAAATCCCTTTTTACTATATACTTTAATGTCCATACTCTTACAGACATAGTCCATTTGGATCTTTCACAAAAAATCAATTAACGCATTCCACAATTCGCTAATTAAAAATAGGTTAGAAGTGATATGAAAAGAACTCTGGCAAATTTTTTAGTAACATTAGAAAAGTCAAAATTGATAATTAGCACAGGCACACGGTTTTCAGAAATATAAATGTGCTCTCTTTTTGTTATAGTTTACGTACAGAAAACCATAGATTTTGCAGATATAATTAATTAGTTAACTCGAAACCAGATATGGACATCTTCAACCTCTGCTGCACCCTCTTCCTCATTCTAGCTATATCTGGTTAGTCATTTCCTCTTAAAATTCTTTCTTTTTCTTTTTCTTTTTCTCACGATGATGCATTCTTTTCCATCACTGATTTTTATGAGATCTATTTGAATCAATAGATCTCATATCATAATCAGTAGTCCATAAGTATGTTGTGCACTTTGTTATTGCTATTTTGTTGTGCCACTCTATCACTACTCAAATACAAAACCATTTCTCACCATGATAGAATAATGGTAAAAATAATTGTATTGCATTGATTCAACTGAATGGATAGTACAAATATAGGGTTCGGTGACTTAGTCGATAAGTCACTACAATAATATTTAGGGAGATTGAGGCAAAAGGAAAGAAAAGATATAAAATGAATAAATAGGACACACTACCTTTTTTAGTTGCAAAAATGACAAACATTTTCAGACGGACAAAACTAACCCTTTAAAAGGGACGCGCGAGTATAAACATTTGCTTCAGGTTACAAAATGAACAAACATTTGCTTCAGGTTTGTTTGTTTTTTTTTTTTTTTTTCAAACATCCGTAACTTTTGATTTATAACTCCGATCATCGAAATTTTTTCATCTTTTTGCTCTTTAATTTGAGCCCAAATACGATACCCTTCCGACGTATATTTTGAAAGACGAAAAAATATTTGTATTAACCGGAGCGCTTTTTCTTTTAAACGACCGTAACTTTTGATTTAGAACACCGAGCATCAAAATTGTTTCACCAAAGTTCATTTTTTTTTATTTTCATTTTGACACCGCGTTTGATACCTTTTTGACTTAGTATTTGAAAGCCGGATTTAATCGCAGCATTTACACTAACACTGTATCAGTATCATTCTCAGTATCATTCTCAGATAAGGCTTAATTCAAGTGACTACTTCAAGGCACACATATCTGGCTCATATAAGGCTCATGTCATCCTTCATATTAGAAAAAAGGAAAGAAAAACTTTGGCACAAGTCATGAGATTCCCAAGCTCCCTGTGATTCTTTAAACTATATCCATCACCTGTTGCATCCCTCCTCCACTTATCTAATATGTTCCTTTTTTATAGTAAAAACTCATTTAACACTGTACAAGAGTTGTGTATGTTGAGTTTTGAAATTAAAAAATTATGTACTAACACAAATATCCTACCACTTGTGCTTAAACAAGTTGTAGAACCATAATATGTATATGTATATATACATATAAGCTGTCAACAAAGTTTAAATTACATCATATCTTTATATCCCAAATCATGGAAGAAGAAGAAGAAGAAGCTGAGGTGCTATTAGTAAAGAAAAAATCACCATCACTTCTATTACAAACATCATTTGATGAAGCTAACATTGAACTGAAGAGAATAAAAGCCGGGCTCATGTGGGTTTTTCTTGATCAATCCAGATATTTTTTTATCTTCATTTTGAGACCTCATTTGATACCTTTTCGACGTATTATTTGAAAGCCGAATTTAATCGCAGCATTTACACTAACACGGTATCGCATCGTATCGTATCGTATCGACGATAACGATAAACGATATGATATCGATATCGCCTCATTTAAGGCTTAATTCATGTGACTACTTCAAGGCACACATATCTGGCTCATATAAGGCTCATTTAAGGCTCATGTCATCCTTCTTTTGCAGCGTTAATATCGACAAGAAGTCCAAGAATAGTAGCAGTGATAGCCTTCACAATGTGTATACGTCCAAGATCACATATGTCGACCAAAGAAAATAGTTTTGCAGCCCTGGCCATTGTGAAATGATCAATAATCGATTTGCTCAATTGAAATCTACCAACTCCAATAGTGTAACTAGAACCAACATGAAGCATATTAGCCCAAAAATCAAAATCTTGCTTATCACCACTAATCTTGAACGAATGACAGCTTATACGATATAAGGATCGACCCCCTGGATCGAATATAAACATCGACATCTTTCCGAACAAAAATCCAATATCAAGCTTGGAAACAAGAATGACATGTGAAGTAGTCATTTCATACTTTTCCGTACTTAAAAACTCAGCTACTCCCTCAATCCGTGGCTTGGATGAATCGATGATTAAACTAACCTTTGTTGCCTCATTTTCACGACCAAATAATCTCGGCATACCAACAACCGGAAGCACCAATGCTTCATGACTACCAATTCCTATGTTTGGTTCAAATGGCATTTCGTCGAACACGTGTCGGGTATCTCCCAAATGTTGTGTATAATAGTTATCTTAAACAAAGAAATGGTTTAAGATAACTTTCCATTGGACCCGAGTATTCTAATTTCTTCGAGGTTAGAATCTCAAATCCCTTTTAAATAAGCTGCACTTACCTGAATAGCTTCTGATATAAATGAAGCAACACGACCACTTGTTGAAGACTGAATAAGATCTTCAACATCTTTTGCATACTGTTTTCCGTCCAAACCAAATATACCCTATATGTATCAGGATTCAAGGCATGGACTCCACTCTGTTAGTAAATCAAGAAAGATTCAAGGAAAGTAAACGTAGCAGTTCATAGTTCACTCCTTTGTTCATTGAAAAAGGCGAACTGTAGCTAAAAATATATGCACATGTTATGAACAAGAATGGCTATAATATGAAATGTCTTTTGGACATAGCAGAATATTATACTTCTCATATGAAATAGCTTCTCTGAGTTCCAAGAATCACATGGTACTTTCATCTTAGCATTTGTTAACAAATATATGTTAATCTATGTGAAAACCTCAAACAGCAATAAGCTTTGAGGTTTAACTATACCTTGCATAATGCCATTGGATTGACAAAATAACCATACTATACCTGCATAAGATTAAATTTCCAGTTACACAACCCAGTGGAAGCCATTGTTGCAACAACATTTACATGATATGCATTTCTCAAGGCTATAATATCATGATATCCGGTGTATAACCGGGCCATCAAGATTGCTAATTTATTTGCTTCTGTCCCAGAATTCGTAAAATACACCACCTGTACCAGCACATACACTCATAATATTAACTCAAACGCAATTATAATGGGTAAATTAAAGTAGCCAACATGCCGTGGTTTTAAAACATGAATTTTGAATGTGATTCCAGCTGTATCTAGCAAAAATGCTCTCTTTCTGTGATGTCATTCGGATGAAACAATTGCAAACCTGTTGCAACTGAAATGGTCATTCTTTCGAGCACCTTGTCTGCGCCATTTTTAGATTCGCTTTGAACACCAAGATTCTGCTTAGCCATTGTTTCTCCTCCATAATCCGGCAAATTTTTGACTTCAAACACCTCATCTACTGAGATATGCCGATGCAGCTGAGTTAGGAACAACATCTGTCAAAGCTTGAGGACCCAAAATTCCTAGGCTAGTGGACGGAATATCAGCTGCAGGAGGGGCGGGCAAATTTTCCCCATCTGATTTGTTGGACAGAATAGCGAAGATAGCTACAAATTGGAAGACAAGGGTATATTCATATGGTGGAATTTATTTGTTCTTAATACAACTAAAAAATTGAAGTTGGATTAGCACTTAATTAAGTGGGAAAAAGTGGACTATAAACTAATTTTTCCTAATATTTATGGTAAATATTAATAATATATAAGGTAAATACTATAATAATAATAATATCCTAACACTCTCCTGCAATCTCATGGTAATGCAATGAACATGAAGATTGACTCGCTGATGTCGGCAACAAGCTTCTCCGAATCAAACGGCAACAACTGCATAACAACACGATACTGCTTTGCGGGAACCTGCAAGGGAAGACTGAAAAAGAAAACTGGAAGGAGGTAGCAGTCGGAGGAATAGATCCTAGGAAATAGGCGGAGGGATATACCCTAAAAATAATACGATAGCTGGATGACTCTAAAATGTGGAAGAGTCGTAAAAAAAAGAATACTTGGAGGGAAGTTGAGTCCCTAAACAAAAACAAAAAGGAATAAAAAGGGATAAAAAAAGAAAATATTGGATGTATGGTTATTCGTGCAACCAACACATGGGTGTGACAAAATGGTATAAAAGGAGTGGAGGGTCATACTCTAACAAAATAAACGTACGAAAATATTAGGACAAAACAAACCGAGTTATAGCCCTTAAGGACGGTAACACAAAATAAAAAACAAAAGAAAAAGATAAAACACCAAATTTACGTGGTTTCCGACAATGTGCCGACTAGTCCACGAGCGAAAAAGAAACATTACTATAGACGAGGAATACAATAGATACAAGTCTCCTGACGCCTAAAAACAATAGCCAAAATAGCTAAGGCAATTGAAAGGTTATTTTCATTGACACAAATTGATACACAATTGGCACTTTGGTACAACAAAATAAATAGCCAATAGGCTAAATATATATCAACTTAAGTCGGCACCTCTTTTTAATTTTGCCGATGTGGGATGACAAAATATAACAAATTAACTATGTGGGCTTTTGGCCCACTTAACTAACAAATCTCCATCTTTGGGACAAATGCCCAGATCCAGAAATAGTAATACTACTTTTTCTCCAAAAAACTTCAAAATCATCAAACTGTGTCAAATAAATCCAAGCACTGCTTGAACTTAACAAATGACCGACGCTTCGTAATGTCTAATTCTGAATGAGATGACATAAGGATTGCAGAATTACCAATAATTGTGGATCCCTTCAAAACATATAAACCACCAGACCTGTAAGCTTTCATATCAACAAGAGCAACTTTAATTAGCTTCAGAACTCCACCTTCAGCGGCGTACCTAAATTCGAGATTCTTTAATGCCCCCAAAGAGATGAGATTTTTCTTCAAATCCGGAATATGTCTGTCTGTCTTAAGTGTTCTGACAACACCATCATGGGTCTTGATTCTAAACGTATCAATACCAGCAACCTTGCAAACTGTGCCGTTGCCCAACGAAACAATTCCACCTTGTACTGAATCGTACTTGGAAACTCAATCCCTATTGGGACACATATGATACGTGCAACCAGAATCCAAGATTCATTCATCAACAGACCTTAATTTATCATCAGCAAAGAAGATATCTCCATCACTCTCAACTTCTACAAAACTGGCCTAAGCAGACTCATTACCACGCTCTTTATTCTGTTCACGTATTTCTTTGTTCTTAAGTCGAAAGAAATTAGATTTGATATGCCAAATCTTCTTATAATAGTTGCACGTCAAATCTTTATGTATGGGATTCAAAACACAATTTTCACTATCTGCATCCTTCTTATTTGATATGCCCCAAACTAACAACACGTCTGCCTCACTACTATTACTTCCCCTAGTCATATCTTTATCAATCTGCTCTTTCGATTTTAGAATTGACTCAACTTCTTTGTAAGAAATAGTATCCTTACCACCTAAAATGCTTAAATCTGGGGAAGTGAACACAATAACAACAGGGCCTGATCCTCATCATCAATCTTAGCATCTATATTACTCAAATCCATAACCAAGGAATCAAATTTATCTAAATGCGATAATATGGATGACCTTTCAGACATACGAAGCATATACAAACTTTGCATTCAATAAAGCCTATTCTCAACGGTTTTCTTCATATATAACGATTTTAGTTTTTTCCGCAAATCCTTAGCAGTAAACTCCGTGGCTACCTCTCTTAAAACCTCACCAAAAAGACACAAAATGATACATGACCTGGACTTCTTGCCGAGACCATCAAACTCCTCATCTGACATTTTCTCTAGCTTTTTCTCCTTCCCAAGCAGCGCAATGTCGAAGCCCTCCTGAATCAGCATGGCCTCCATCTTCAACTGCCACATCCCGAAGTTGACATTTCTGTCGAGTTTCTCAAAATAATACTTAGTTATCGTCATGGTGGCTAATTTTCAAACCTCGGAAAATCTTAACAAAATTTCGGCTCGTAAAACTTCGGCTCTCGAAAAACACCTCAAAAATAACCCCGGCTCGAAAAACCTCAGGAGTAACCTCGTCTCTGATACCAGTTTGTTAGGAAAAACAAACCGAACTATAGCCCTTAACGACGGTAACACAAAATAAATACGCAATTGAGAGTTTATCTTAATTGATACAAATTGGTACACAATTGACACTTTGGTACAACAAAATAAATAGTCAATAGGCTAATTATATATCAACTTATGTCGGCACCTCTTTTCAATTTTGCCGATGCGGGATGACAAAATATAACAATTAACTGTGTGGGTGTTTGGCCCACTTAACTAACAGAAAATGCATGGAGGGGTGTACCTTAACGAAATAAACGTAAGAAAAGACATGGATGGATATACCCTAACAAAATAAACGGAAGAAAAGTAACGGAGGGTTGTACCCCTAATTTTAAAAAAAATTGAAATGGAGAGTTGTACCCTACTTAAAACAAATGCCAAAAAAGAGAAGGTAGTGGTGGTAGTGGTGGTAGGAGACTGACTCAGTACCCTTTGTCATTGTGGAAAACAAGCACAACATTTTTTTTGGGGCTGTACGAGCCTTTTTTTGGTGTGGCTTTTTTTTTTCCTTTTTGACAAAAAACAATTAAAAAAAAGGGTGAACTGCCGATGAACGGAGGGGCTTTAGCACCAATGAAAAGGTGGGAGCAAGAGAGGTTTGTGAATTGGGAAATTGGAAGTGGAAGCAGGGAACGAATTGGGACTAGACAATTGGACGGAAATTGGAAAAAAAATCAGATCGGGAGCAGGAAGCGGGACGATCGGAAGCACAAGGGATACGGCGGCGGCCCGAAGATTAGGTGGCGGCTTGAACCTAAAGGGGGTGTCGGTGTTTGAATCTGAGAGGAGGGTCGTAAATTGCAATTTCCAGATTGTGTCGGTCGAATTGGTGAGCCTTATGGGTGTTTAAGAGGCTGAATAAGCAACGAGTTGGTTCGCCGGAGCGTTGGGCTGGAGAAGGACCAACGAGGTGGAGCTGGTGGAGTCCGATGAAGCAGCCATGGCTGCAAAAGAGAGGAATAAGCAGGGAGCAGGATTAAAAGATAAAAAAGAACGGGAAGAAGGAGGGAGATTAGGCTGAAGCAAATGGAGGGGGTTACGGCATACGGTGGCATTAAGCCTGAGAGTATGAACGCTGAAATTGACGGGAAAAAAACGACGGAAAAAAATATGAAAGAAGACGAGTGAGGGTTCATTTAGATCACGGTCACGAACCCCTACCCAAATGAATTTCTGTACGATTGACCAGGATCTGAAAGACGTTAGATTGAGAGCTCCGATACCATGATAGAATAATGGTCAAAGTAATTGTATTGCAGTGATTCAACTGAATGGAGAGTACAAATATATGTAGGGTTCGGTGGCTTAGTCAATAAGTCACTACAATAATATTTAAGGTAAATACTATTATAATAATAATATCCTAACACACTATATTAACCTCATGTTGTCGGTGTTCAAAAAACCGGTCTGGGTGGCCGCACGCTTAGGCGCAGGCGGGAATCAAACGTCCAGATTATTCCCTAGGCGTACAAGCTGGACTTGGCGGGTAGGGTCCTGAGCGGGTCCTGATGGGTAACGTACGGGTCCTGGACGGGTCTAAGAGGGTCCTTCTCATATGTTTGAGTCTCTTTTGCTTATGCTTATATATATGTTTGACTCTTTTCTTATGCCAGAATACAGGCCTACATGTGATGATTTTGACTTTCCGATTTAGCCTTAAAATTGAACATTATTCGTTTACGGCGTTTGTTGTTATATCTTAAGTAGTATTGTTAAGGAACAAAGTTTTTTTTTTTAGACAAGGAACAAAGTTATTAGGTCATTAACATATTCAAAACAAAATCGTATAAGTTTGTGTTTGTTTGTTTGTTTTTTCTTTTTCAAACTTAATACAAGTAGAAACCACATAGCGAATAATAATGTGTTTTTGTAAAAGTAGGAAAACGGAATAAATGATGAAGTCAATTAGTCATAGCAGTGGATTTTATTCATCTTCTCTGTACTTTTGAGCCATTTTATTTATTTATGCAGTGGTTGTTATTATTATTATATTTCAATAATCTAAAAAACATATAATAATATATTTTTATATGTATCGCTTCAGTTATAATTATGTTATTTATATGATAAAATTTTTATGTTAACGGATTCAATTTTCATAGTTGACGGGGGCGAATATAAATTTTAAAGTAAGCGAATCTAGGGTGCGAATGCCTCCCTAACTATAAAGTGCGTCCGCCCCTGGTCCTGATAGAGGACATTTTCACAACTAGAGAAAAGATCTCACGAAAATCAATGTCCTTTCTCTGACCAAAACCTTTGACCATTAATCTTTCTTTGACAAAGCCTTTGGTACTCGAGAGCTTCTTCACTTGAACTTTTCGTGTTGAACGAAAGAGTACTAGTGGTACTTGTTAATTCTTAAGCGATAGACTCATTTCTTAGTTCTCGAAGAAGCAACCGAGTGTTTCCCTTAGCAATATTGTGGCCGAGAATGTTGCTCTAAGTAACTGTTGTGCTCAACTACTATAGATCAAACAGAAGCTCGTGGATGTCGGCATGTCTGTTGAGTGTGTACCAGTCTATTGCAATTGCACCAGTCCGATAGATTTGGCACACAATCTTGTATTGCACTCTCATGCCGAACACATAGACATTCAATATCATTTTCTACGTGACCATGTGCAAAATGGTACAATATCGATTGAGTTTGAACAAATGCGCAGCAAGTCGCTAACATTTTCACAAAACCCTTACCTAATGCCTCGTTTGAAAAGTGAGCAGGGGCCTCTATATGATACCTCTTTGATCCCTTTCGCTTAGTTTGAATGATTAGTTTTCGAACTATGCAGGAGAAGTACATATGTAGGGGAGCAGTAATCAAAGGGAAGCATTTAGGTATTTTGAAAAATTAATCAAAATAGGGAGGATGTTAGAATATGAGCCCCAGTTGCATATAAGTTTGATAAATTTTCCGATTATACCCATGTATGTTATTCTATATATACTACTAATGGCCTTGAAGCATTAATGCTTACATCATACGACAATTGTGTTTTTGCACGGTTGCATATTTATTTGGGTCATTATTTAATTATATTTGTCATTACTTAATTTTAAGATTAACTTTGACATTCATTTTATAATTAAATTATAATTCCTTGATGATTTATATTGATTATATAATGTTTGGGCCATTTTAAAGTCAAGCCCAATGCTCAACTGACCAGTCTGCTTCATTTCGCGTCTAGGCTTTCACCAACCTGGCCCAGACCCTGTCTTTTAACCCACAACCTGGCTACTCCGTTTCAATACCCTAATACCCAAAATCCACCCTTATTTGACATAACTTGGCTTCTAGAATCCTCTATGTCTTATCTATTCTTTTGTATATGTTTCAATGCTCTTCGATCTCTCAATCGCCTGCCCCAATTCTCTACAAATTACTCCTCTCACCTCATGCCTAAAGGCCTGTTTGGATTGAAAGAAAAGGGAGGAGACGAAAAGAAAGGGTTTGGGCTGATTTTAATTGAGGTGTTTGGTATGTCAATAGGAGAAGGAAAGGAAAGGCGATGAAGGGAGACCAAAGGAAATGATCTAATAGAAATTAGATGCTTTCCGTCCATTTTCAGCAAGATTTGGAAGGAAATTATATTTTTTTTTAAATAGTTTATATAATTACCTCTTCAAAAAAATATTTTATATAATTACTTAAAATACCTTAAAATTAATACTAATATCTCATTAATCTAATGTCTAAAATTGGAAAATCATTTATAAACTTGTGATTTCCTTTCTTTTCCATTGACATTCCAAACACACTTTTAAACCTTCATTTCCTTTCTACTTAGTTCTATCCAAACACTCAAAATAAATTTCACAATCTCTCATTCCCCTCTCCTTTCTTTTCCGTCACTATCTTTGCTTTTCCTTTCTATTTATTTCCTTCAATCCAAACGGGCCCTAAATGTTTTGATGAGTTTCCTGCCTTATCTAGCAACATGAATCCTTGATTCGTGAATGCTTCTTGTTGTTTCTTAAATTACTTGGCCTATTCAATGGTGATTCCATAAAATCCGGTGATTCTTCTCCCCTTACCTCATCATTTTGAATGATTCGAATCGTATATGTCTTAACTTTTCAATTGTCTTTGATTATAGGAACCTTGATGAATCGGAAAGCCTCTTCGTTAGGACATAGTTGTTTCTGGAAGCATTTAAGGTGAGAGATTGCAGCGTTGACCTTTCAGGAACTACGTAAGGCTTGATTCGTGGATGATACATAGGATACGTAGGCAATCCGAGATACATTCTTGGACTCAGCCACAACCCCCTAAAAACCCTATCTTTACCATTATTGCATCCGTCCTTATTCTTCTTAACTCATCATTAGATTATATTTGGCCCTGTTAAATTAGTGGTGCTTAATTTAGCATCATCAATAGATATATATAATATACAACCGTGTGTTGTATCAAGTTGTATCAAATGCTTTAATAAAAGTACATAAAGAGAAACTAGAAATAGGGCTAGTCTATGTTCATCACTTAATAATAACTACGTGGAAAACAAATATCTATTGGACACATATGCTACGTGCAACCAGAATCCAAAATTCATTAATCAACATACCTTAATTTATCAGCTGTAAAGAAGATCTTTCCATCACTCTCATCTTCTACGATACGGGTCTGAGATGATGCTTTACGGCGCTCTTTCTTTTGTTCACGTGTTCTTTGTTCTTAAGTCGTAAGCAATCAGATTTGATATGCCCATTTTTTTTACAATAATTGCACGTCAAATTTTTATGTCTGGGATTCAAAAGATAATTTTCACTATATGCTTCCTTCTTATTTGATCTACCCCAAAATACCAGCACGTCTGCGTGACTACTACTTCCCCCAGTTATGTCTGTATCAATCTGGTCTTTGCATTTCAAAATCGACTTAATTTCCTTGTACGAAATTGTATTTTACGTTAAGCATTGTTTCTCTAAAATGCTTAAACGACTGGGGAAACGAACACAATAACAACAGGGTCTGATCCTCATCATCAATCTTAGCATCTATATTACTCGAATCCATAGGCAGGGAATCAAATTTATCTATGTGCGATAATATAGACGACCCTTCAGACATACGAAGCATACACAAACTCTACTTTAAATAAATCTTATATTCCACGATTTTCTTCATATACAAGGATTTTAATTTTTCCAACAAATCCTTAGTAGTAACCTCAATCAGGGGCGGCGGCACTCAAGGGGGGTTAGGGTCAACCGACCCCCAAACCAAAAAAAAATTCAGTGTATTTTTTATTGTCTTTTGAAAAATTTATCACTAATATGTACTAACTGACCCGCTAAAATTTTAAAATATTGACACTTGACCCTTATTTACACTTGGAAATTTAAAGTTAATGTATTAAAAACTTATAATAGGATGTGTTATTCTCGAACCTTGACCTGTATCACAAAAATCCTGCAGCCGCCCTGACCTCAATGACTGTCTCTCTTAAACCGTCATCAGAAAGACATAAGATGATACAAGACATGTAGTATGATTTTTTAGAAATGGCAGACGTGTCATTCTGCGCAAAATCGGAATATTATGTTTATATATTTATGGATTAAAGTTTTAAAAAAAAGAATAAAATAAATGGAATAACAACAACTCCCCAAGAGTTATTTACATGGAATAAAACATCCTTTGTACTTGAGAGTTGTCAGAAAACTTCAAGTTCAGAGTTTGGGTTCAGAAAAAAAAGAATACAGAAAAGGCAAATAGAATTTTTGAAGGATCTTCTTAATTGTTTGTCGGTTTTCAGAATCAAGTTTAGAAACAGAATCAGCAGGAGAAGAGCATCGTTTTCATACCAAAAAGTTGAAGCTTTGAGAAGGTAACAGATTTTTCCCTAGTTTGGAATTTTTAATTTTGAACCCTTCTTGTTGTTTTAAGTTGCTTAATTCGTAGAATAGATTGTTTAGAAACCTTTGAACGCAGTTAATGTAGGTTTAATTGGTGATCGATTAGGTTTTGCTTTGAAGTTTTGCTTTAATTCTCCTTAGAATCAGGAATCTACAGTTTTGCTTTGAAGTTTTGCTTCAATTCGCTTTGGAAACCAAGTAAGAGGGTCTTTATTGTTATAAAACTGATGGAGATAACTTCAGATGCAAGAAATAGAAACAGATGCAATCAAACGCAAATAATCAAAGGAGATAACAGAAAACAAGAACACAGATTTAACGTGGAAAACCCCTCTCAAAGTGAGAGAGATAAAAAACCACGGGCAGAAAAGAGATATTTATTATTATGCACTGAGTTACAGATTTCACACACACAGACTATGTAACAACAACTGTATTTATAGGCACAAATCCTTAAACCCTAGCCGTCAGGGAATCTTTGTCTGATATGCCATAAATACACTTACACGTGTCCTCCTTTTAATGACACTGTATAGCTGTCACATAACAAAAATAACAGATGTGGGACCCTGCTGTATTCCAGTACTCAGCAGACTTTCACCCTGCTGACAGAAGCCTCAATAGACTCCATACCCTACTGATGCGTAGAATTGAATACACTTCTCAGCTGTCCATCACACAGCTGAGTCTTCAGATTGGTTCCACCAAATGTAGAGTTTAAGTCAATTTACTGACAAATCTCCACCTTGACTTCAACTCTCCCTAGAGTCAAACAAATTGCATAACCAGATGTACTTGTACCAGATGCATTCGTCAATGCCAGATGTACTTGTACCAGACTATCTCCACAGCATCCACTCCACTGATCTTCCCTCGGTAGAGTTTCCAAAAACAGATTATAAGCTCTGAATATTCAGCAAGTCCAGGCAAAGCTGGAACTTACTCTGCTGAACTGGTTTAGTGAACATATCAGCAGGATTCTCCTTTGTACCAATCTTCTTCACCACAACCCTCTTCTCATTCCTCAGGAAATGATACCTGACATCAATATGCTTGGTTCTCTCATGATGAACCTGATCCTTGGCTAAACATATTGCACTTAGACTATAACAATATATTTCAGCTTGATCCTGATGCAACCCCAAATCACTGACTAGCCCCTTCAACCAAATGCCTTCCTTACCTGCTTCAGTAAGAGCCATGTATTCTGCTTCAGTAGTTGATAAGGCTCATGTAGCCTGAAGAGTAGCTTTCCAGCTGACTACTGCATTTCCCAATGTAAACACATAACCAGTCATTGATTTTCTACTGTCAACATCACCTGCATAATCAGCATCACAGTAGCTGGTGACCGACCAGTATCACCTCCATAAATGAGACCAATATCAGCTGTACCTCTCAGGTACCTGAATATCCTTTTAACAAATTTTCCAATGTTCCTTTCCAGGTTGAGCCATAAACCTGCTGACAACTCTGACTGCCTGAGCCAGATCAGGCCTAGTGCATACAATGGCATACATCAGACTGCCAACTGCACTAGCATAGGGAAATTTTGACATATACTCCTTCTCTTCAGCTGACTGTGAAGCATAAACAGACAAATGAACATTTGATGCCATAGGAGTATCTATTGGTTTTGCAGCAGACATCCCAAACTTGGCCAATATATTCTGCACATAACCTTGCTGAGACAAGAACAATTTCTTCTAACTTCTATCTCTCCAGATCTCCATCCCCAAGATTTTCTTGGCTGCACCCAAATCCTTCATTTCAAATTCAGCACTGAAAAGATTCTTCAGATTTTGAACATCAGACTTCCTTGTTGCAGCTATCAGCATGTTATCCACATACAGGACAAAATAGATATATGATCCATCTTTCAGCAGACTGTAGTAAACACAACATACATATGGACTTCTATTGTAACCCTGCTGAAGCATAAAACTACCAAACCTTTTATACCACTGCCTTGGAGCTTGCTTCAAACCATACATTGATTTCTTCAACTTGCAAACATAGTTTTCCTTGCCAGGAACTTGAAAACCCTCAGGCTGTGTCATGTATATCTCCTTATCCACCTCACCATTTAGAATAACAGTCTTCACATCTAATTGCTCAAGTTCCAGATCCTGCTGTGCCATCATTGCTAGTAACACCCTGATTGAAGTGTGTCTGACCACTGGTGAAAATATTTCATCAAAGTCAACCCCTTCCCTTTGACTGAATCCTCTTGCAACCAAACGTCCCTTATACTTGACCCTTCTTGCCTTAGTTATTCCTTCCTTTTTCTTGAAAATCCATTTACAATTCACAACTCCATTGTCAATAGGCAGTTTGACCAATTCCCAAGTCTGATTCTTCAACAATGACTCTATTTCATCTCCCATGGCTGCATGCCACTGAGATGCTTCTGTACATGTCACTTTGCTTCCCCGTAAGTAGTAGGTTCGAAAGAACCTCTACCTCTTCGCAACTTGGAGTGCATATCCAGGCCAAATCATCATACCCATATCTCCTTGGAGGTATCCCAACATTAGATCTTCTAGGCCTGCTGGCAGCTAGATTCTGCTGATTAATGTTTGTATGATGCCCTACTGAGGACTCAGTAGGCTGGCTTGGATCAGATTCTGGTTCATTATCCAGATCGTATAGTGTTGATTTGGATCCACTAATTGTTGCATATCAGTAGACTTCACCTGAAGCTCCGCCTGTTTCTCAACACTATCAGATTCAGCACTGGTTTCAGATTCAGTAGACCTCCCCACTGATGAGTTTAACATAGAATTTTCATCAAACACAACATCCCTGCTGAGAATTACTCTGGACTCTGCTGATGACCAAATTCTATATCCCTTCACTCCATCACCATACCCCACAAACACTCCCTTCTTGGCTCTAGGCTCCAACTTCCCTTCACTAACATGATAGTAAGCTGTACTCCTAAAAACCCTTAGAACTGAGTAGTCAGCAGGTGTCTTGAGATTGATCCCTGTGTGAGGACTCATGTTGATTAAGTAGCAAGCTGTTTTTACAGCCTCTGGCCAAAATCTCCTTGATAAACCAGCTTGAGAAAGCATACATCTTGCCCTCTCCAGTAGAGTTTGATTCATCCTTTCGGCTACACCATTCGCCGAGGTGTATTCCTTACGGTATGATGTCGGCAATACCCTCGACCGCACAAAATGAATCAAAATCCGTCCGGCGAATTCCGGACCATTATCGTACGAAGCTTCTTGATTTTCTTGCCTAACCGATTCTCCAATAGGGCCTTCCACTGCTTGAAGTTACTGAATGCATCACTTTTTTTCTTCATCATCACCACCCAAGTCATCCTTGAATAGTCATCTATGAATGACACAAAATATCTATGACCACCCAATGACTCAACTTTTGATGGACCCCAGCAGTCTGAATGGATATAATCAAGTGATGCCTTTGTGTTGTGCAACTGTTCGGTAAAAACTAGTTTTAAATTTATAAACCGAAACACCCCAAGTATAAGGTTCGTAGTAAAAGGTGTTAACGGGTCGTCCTAAGGGAATCGAACGTCTATCGGATTAAGTACAGTTATTGTATCGATTATGTCACAGATTACTACCTAAAACTAAGGTATATATTAATTGTAAAATAGAAACGAAGAACAATGACTAAAATAGCAGAAAACAGAAGGTAAAACTAGGGTTTTAAAATAACTAATCGTAGCAATCACAATTGATACGAACAAATTGGTTTATCAAAGAATTAAAAGAACGGCAAGGCAACCAGAATCCACCAATCAACCAACCAACCCCAACTAGATTGTGAGCTAAAGGTACGATTTTTAGTAATGATCAATCACGAATTCGATTAAATCTCTTTAATCAATTTCTAGGGTTTCGTTTTCTTTTTCAAGCAAAACTAAACTAACATGCATAACACGATCATGAGATTGTCTCCAATACTCTACTCAACTAATCATGAACAATCTCTTGAATCACAATTAATTGCATCAATTGAAAAGATCAAAGCTTGAATCAATACTCTCATATAAATTCAATCAAAAAGATAGCTCCATCGATCTCTCGAATCAATAAAACATAAACAATATAACAATATCCAATTGATGAAAAATCATAAATTTAACTCACTAAGATATAGCTAAAAATCCTCTAGTTGGTGTGGTCGTTGATTGGTTTCCTCCGTTGTCCCACCGCGAATTGCTTAGCCAACAATCATATTGGTGATCATGATTGTTGGGATGGAAGAATTCATCTCCTTGTTTGCTCTGGAATATGCGGCTGCTTGGGTTTTGAATGAATGAATAATGCGTATGATGTGATGTCCCGTTTCTGCTCGAATGCTGCTGCTTATATAGGGGTTGTAACCGACTTAGGACGGATCTAGAAGATAAATACGTGAAAATCCGCTGACCGATCGAATGACGTCACTCGGTCGACCGAATGCAATGGCTCGGTCGACCGAGCCTACCCTTTTACGCGTTTTCACACTGTTGCTTCGTATACCATGTCCCCCACTTCACTCTTTCGATCTGATCTGATTTATCCTCTCTTCAATGCTCCGATTTTCTTCTTTATTTTGAAATCACTTGATTGAATGAGATTAATCTTCTCCATTAATAATATCCCCCTGCATATCTTTTAATTTCCTGCAAAATTGTTCTTACACCAAGTCATCGAATAATAATAATAATAAAATGTGTAACAAAATAACATTTAAACTCAATATTTCCTCATAATTAAATTATAACCCCTCAATAACCATTATAGGAATTTCACGGTTAAAACACGCTTTTCTCATTTATTTCCCTTAAAAATAAGGTAAATTGTTTAGGGATTAAGCCCGAAAATATAGTAAAATATACCCTAAACAACTCCCCCACACTTAGCTTTTTGTTCGTCCCGAACAAAATAATCAAAATCGGCTCACTGTACATGTAATCCACATAGATTCCTAACTCACGTAACAAAAGATACAACAACTATAGCAAGTGATACCAACATAGAGATAGATTCTGTGTGTGTGTGTGAAACTCCCTTTTCAATCTTCACAATCCTCTCAAACAAATATCCTCTCAAATAATTTTAATGACTATCCTAGGTATAGGCAGCAGTCGTTCCACACAAAGTCTTCCCGCGCACTCAGTAGGATAATCCCTACAGCATATCATTCGGTTTATACTGGGTATAAGTTCAACGATAACAAAGTCTTTAATTTTTTTTTTCACTTTCTTTCTTCTTTGACGCACATCAAAATGAGCTCTTACCCGTCATAGTAGAATAGGATGTTTCGGGATAACACCCTACCTTACTCAAATCATAGGGTAGCTTTTCTTGACTGTCGTGAGCTTTTGGTCATCATAGTGGTATAGGACATTTCGAGATAATGCCCTACCGCACTCCAATCATCGACCAGCTTTCGACACACCCATTTATTTATTATTAACTCAACTTTTTTCAAAAAAAACATTAGTTACGTTTCACCTATCACATTCAAACCTTCAGATATTCACAGTGCACGTTCTGAACTTAGGTGTTACTTCACTGTTACTATTAAGAACAAATATCTCTAAGATAAATCACTAAAATAGTGAAAGGATACAGTTCGAAATTTTTGCTTCAATATCAAAGGCTTTCGTGAGTGTGAAATGAATACTATCTCAAATCAGTAAAAACATGCTATAACTATCTCACAGAAGTTACAGACAATCATTGTCAGGAAACTACAACTAGCGAGCCTTTTTGTTTCAATTACATGCTCAAGATTTACAATTATCCAAGTTTACTTTGAAAAATTTTAAAATTGTCGAGAAAATCACATTTACTCATTTCTGAAATATAGCATGATAACATACGATGTAGACACCCCCCCACACTTAAATGACATGATGTCCTCAGAATGTGCAAATAAAAGAAAAGAATACTTAGCTGGTTTCAAAGTGGTTGTCGGGCTGTAGGTTGACAGTGGTCAGGCCGTAACATGAATGAACCGCTGCAGCTCGTATCATGAACAGACAACACTAAAAGTGATAACTGGCAAAAACCGCTCAACAGTATCTGCAACACTCGACATAGCATATAATCTCGGGGTACAAGGGGTATATGAGTAAACATAAATGCACACAGAAATGGGCAAATAAAGCATTCACAAATAGGACAGGGATAACCAACACACAAATCACCATAGTTTTATTCCTAATGCCCTAAAAACTTAACTAAAAAGTAACTTAAAAGACTAGGTTGCCTCCTAGGAGCGCTTCTTTTATGTCATTAGCTTGACACAGATTTCAAAGTTAACCCGGATCGGGCCACTTCGGTTTACTTCTGGCCACTTCTTCATCGGAATCAGAATGAAGGACAGGGGTATGGCCACAACAGCAACAAGTCAAGTGCTCTACTAAGCGTTTGAACTTAACTCTCCAGATAGCACTGACTCTCTTCTTCTTGTTCTTGTTTCTCAGATTCGGCTGAGGTATGCTAACAGGCTCAGGAGCATTGACAGAAGGATCTGCAAGGTTAGGGGTAATAATGTCATCATCCACTCCAAAGAAGTCGGATGGAATCTCTTCACAAATAAACGACTCAACCGTTTCATTTCTCTTTTGAAAGTATAGTACTTCAGGCTTTTCCTTGGGTTGCCCAAAGTACTTCTTAATCCTGTGACCATTGACTTTGAACGGTTGATCGCCGTACCCTTTCTACGTAATGGCTCCACCAGGATGAACATCAAGAATCTCAAAGTGGCCAGACCATCTAGATTTAAGCTTACCAGCAAAAAGATGGAGCCTGGTGTTATACAAAGAAAGCCATGTCTCCCACTTTGAATTCCCGATCTTTAATCTTAGCATCGTGGAGTGCCTTCGTTCTTTCCTTACTGATTCTCGAATTATCGTAGGCACGGAGTCGGAACTCATCGAGCTCGTTCAATTGCAATAATCTCTTTTCCCCACAAAGCTGGCTGTCGAAATTCAAGAATTTAATAGCCCAGTAAGCTCTGTGCTCAAGCTCGACTGGTAAATGGCAAGCTTTGCCATAAACCATTTGGAAGGGTGACGTACCCATAGGGGTCTTAAACGCAGTGCGATAAGCCCAAAGTGCGTCATCCAACTTCAGACTCCAGTTGGACCTATTGGAATTCACAGTTTTCTCCAAAATCCGCTTAAGACTTCTGTTGCTCACCTCGACTTGGCCACTGGTTTGGGGGTGGTATGGTGTACCAATTCTATGCTTGACACCATATTTCTCAAGAATTTTATCTAGTGGTGCATTACAGAAATGCGAACCTTCATCACTGATAAGGGCTATAGGACAACCAAATCTAGTAAAGATATTCTTTTGCAAGAATTTCTTTACAACTTTGTGATCATTGGTTTGGGTGGCTATGGCCTCTACCCACTTGGAAACATAGTCCACACAGACCAGAATGTATTTGTTAGAGCATGATGATGGGAACGGTCCCATAAAATCAATGCCCCAGACGTCAAAAACTTCACATTCCAAGATAGGCCTCAAAGGCATCTCCATCCTATTACTGAGTCTCCCTACTCTTTGGCATCTATCACAGCCTTTGCAAAAGACTTCAGCATCTTTAAACAAAGTAGGCCAGTAAAACCCAGCTTGAAGGATTTTTGTGACTGTCTTAGGTGCTCCGTAGTGCCCACCAGCGGGACCACTATGACATTGCTCCAAGATATCCAATTGTTCATGCTCCGGAACGCACCTTCTAAGCAACCCATCCTTGCAGACTTTAAACATAAGTGGATCCTCCCATACAAGATACTTTAAGTCGCTGAAAATTTTCTTCTTTTCCTGATACGTCATTTCTTCTAAATGCCCACCTGCTAAGTAGTTGACGTAATCAGCATACCACGGCCTAACTGTATCAAGCTTCATCAATTGCTCGGTTGGAAAATCAATGCCTATGTCCTTATGGTTTTTGCCACCCTCATTTACTAGGCGAGACAGGTGATCAGCCACAATATTTTCACTACCCTTCTTATCTTTGATCTCCAGGTCAAACTCTTGCAAAATTAGAATCCATCTGAGTAACCTTGGCTTTGCATCTGCTTTGTCCATAAGGTAGCGTAGGGCTGCATGGTCTGTCCAAACCACAACTTGAGAACCTAGAAGGTAATTTCTAAACTTGTCGATAGCAAAAACGACGGCTAAGAATTCCTTCTCAGTCGTGGTGTAATTGCATTGAGCCGGTTTCAAGGTGCGGCTCGCATAGTAAATGGGCCTGAACTTTTTATCAATTCTCTGGCCTAAAACTGCACCCACTGCGTAGTTAGAGGCATCGCACATTAATTCCAAAGGCTTAGTCCAGTCAGGTGCGATTAAGATAGGGGCACTTATGAGCTTATCCTTTAGGCAATTGAAAGCTTCCTTGCATTTCTCATCAAACAAGAACTCAACATCATCTTTCAGAAGGTTAGATAAGGGCTTGGCGATGGTAGAAAAGTCTTGAATAAACCGCCTGTAGAAGCCAACATGACCTAGAAAACCTCGCACCTCTTTCACTGTTTTCGGGTACGCCATCTTTTCAACGGCCTCTACTTTAGCCTTATCAACCTGAATACCAGTCCTGGACACCGTGTGCCCCAGAACAATCCCTTCATCTACTAGAAAATGGCATTTCTCCCAGTTAAGCACTAAATTCATTTCAACACAGCGTTGAAGTACCATATCTAGATTTTCCAAAATCTCATCAAAGCTATCGCCATAGACTGAGAAGTCATCCATGAAGACTTTCATACATTTCTCCACAAGTCCATCGAAAATGGCCAACATGCACCGTTGAAATGTTGCTTTGGTGCATTGCATAACCCGAAAGGCATTCACGCGAAAAGCAAAAGTGCACGATGGACACGTAAACGTAGTCTTCTCCCGGTCATTAGGGTCGATGGCTATCTGGAAGTAACCAGAATATCCATCGAGGAAACAATAATACTTATGACCACTCAGTCTTTCAAGAAGCTGGTCAATGAAAGGTAAGGGGAAATAGTCTTTGACGGTGACTTCATTCAATCTGCGATAATCAATGCAGACCCTGTAGCCAGTCTCAAGGCGCAAAGCTACTTCTTCCCCCTTTTCATTCTTTTCCACGGTAATACCTCCCTTCTTTGGCACAACTTGGGTGGGGCTAACCCACTCACTGTCGGCGATTGCATAGATGATTCCCATATCTAACCATTTTATGACTTCTTTCTTGACAACCTCCTGCATGTGCGGATTCAGCCTTCGCTGAGGTTGTCTGACTTTCTTAGCTCCTTCCTCCGTTCGGATTTTATGCATGCACACATCGGGGCTGATTCCTCGGATATCACCCACTTGCCATCCGAACGCGAGGATGTTCTTTTCAAGCACTTTTATCAGTAGTGCTTCTTGCTCGGGCTCGAGTTTTGAAGAGATGATCAAGGGTAACTTATCACCATCCTTAAGAAAAATGTACTTAAGGTGTTGCGGAAGTGGTTTAAGCTCCAAGTCATTAGGTGGTTGCTCAATCTGGATTTTAAGGGGCCACCTTTTTCCTTATGGGCTTGAAGTGGCCGATCCGAAGAATACCTCATCTTCCCGAGGTATAACCCCGAAAGGTCTTGGATCACATCATCCATAGGGATCCTTCGTCGGCACCCGCTTTCTCCTTCTTATGCTTGATCATCTTTCTCAACTCTTCTTCTTCTAGCTCCTCTGCTAGCTGTTCCCAATCATCAACCTCCCAATGAGTAGTCTCTCTCCAGAAATCCACTTCATCCCAACTACCCATCAGGGCTTCCTCTTCTACAGGGTTAAAGTCTTCTTGATGCAGCTCTTTGAAATCATCGTTCATTGCTGGGAATTTCCATGTTTCTTGTTCATTGACAGGCTCAGTGTGAGCAAGTTGTGAAGACGACTCGTCAGTGACTACGGCCTGTAATGAAACAGAAGATGGTCCACAGTCAGCTTGATCTTTAATGTTTATAGCTTCGAAAACACCTATCTCTGTTAGCTCTACCGCTTCTTCAGAGTTGGCATCTTCTTCGTCCTCATAAATTGCTTCAACGAACGAGATTTCTTCAATCAAGCTTTCCTCAGGACTTTTCCCTCGTGTGAAGGTAACAGATGTATCATCGACTCTAAGCGTAATCTGACCCTTACGAGTAAATCGATGAGGGCGGCGAGAGGTGTCCAAAAAGGTCCGGCCTAGAATTAGGGGCATCTCTTTGTCGGTGGATAGTCTAAGATAACCCGGTCGGTAGGGAAAACCAAATGTCCAACACGGAGAAGAACATTAGCAACACAACCGGCTGCTGAGCGGCTAGATCGGTCTACCATCTGAAGAGAAATAGGGCGTTCCCGCATTCTTTTATCTAAACCGAGCTTTTTACAGACGTTCAATGGCATCACATTTATGGAGGCCCCTGAGTCGCATAAGACATTTTGGAACATGTGGCCTTCAATCTCACAAGAGATTGAAGGTCTCCCGGGGTCACCTCGCTTAGTAGCAACTTTTTGCGAAACCAAAGAGCACTCTTCTCTTAAAACTTCTTCTGCCATCCCTTGAAACTTCTTCTTGCTTCCACAAACTTCCTTAAGATACTTAGAGCACTTGGGCATTTCAGTCAATACCTCAGCTAGGGGTATACTCACTTTGGTGTCTCTGAGCATCCTCCTCACTCCGTCATATTGTCTGTCATGACTGAGGGTATTCTTTTTCTTCTTTGGCGGGTAAGGAAGGGCTTTATCATTGTTCATGACTTGATTTTTTATGACTTCGTCTTCCTTATCCTTCCACCTGACAAACTTTTCCTCCATTTTCTTTGTCAGGGGTACAGCCACCTGACTTTTCCTCATTTCTCTATCAGAATCATTTTCATCACCCGAAGAATCATCATTAAGCTCCTCATCACTGTTGCTTTCTTCGGTATTTAACTTCTGATTGCCCCCTCCTGAACTTATGGCGTCAGGAGGGGCTACTCGTTTCCCGACATCTTTCCGGGTCCCGCCTGCTTACCACTTCTTAAAGTAACCTCATTCAGCTCTTCGTTCCTATAATACCATTGAGGTGTGATGGCAGTGCAAACATTGACATCTGCTTTAGGATTTCTTTCGGTATAACTTGGAAGTTTACCGTGGGGTCTGTTTGCTTGTTGGTCTGCCATCTGGCCAACCTGTCGCTCTATTGTTTTGACACTAGTAGCCAGGGTCTTCACCATGTCTACTAGCTCATCAAACTTATGTTGGGGAACACAAGAGGTGGTTTGGTTATGATGTTGGTTTTGATTCCAACCACCTTGAGGTCTTTGGGAGTTAGGATTGTGAGATTGATTAACCATCCCAGGTGGTGGTCTTTGATAACTTGAGTTGAAAGAAGGTTTTGAATTGGATGGGCCAGGTGGTGCATTGGCTTGATTAAAATTGGGACGTTGAAATCCGGAATGATTCTGGTCCTGATTGAATTTCCTGAAGGTTTGATTATGATGGGCTAAAGATTTAAACCAACGGTTTGCTTCACCCTTTAGAGCAAACGGGAAGAGTTTTAATTTGACAATCTCAGAATCAACACCAGGATAGTGGCCTGCTTCGCAGATTTGAACGAAGGTGGACAAGAAGTCATGAGGATCTTCGTCATTAGTGCCATGAAAAGAACTATTCTGGACCAGTCCTACCACTCCATTTTTCAGATCGAAGTTCACTTGCCCCATTTCTGGAGGGCGAATAGGTCTATGCCCTTCCAGGAAGTCTTGGTCAAGATAGGGATCATAGGGGTCTTGATTTAATTGGTTTAGCTGGTTCTGACGGAACTGTTGAAATTGATTATTTATCCCAGCTTGTTGATTCTGTTGTTGTTGTATTGCCTGCATCTGTTGAAGGATCAGATTCATCTGGGCTTGAGGGTCTGCATTCGGAACTTCGTTAGCCATGATGTCTGGATTAGGGAAGAGCTTTCTCCTGATAATAGATCGCTCAGGTTCGGGATTAAAGAAAGAGGTCCTTTCTTACTCCTGGTTTGCATAAACCAGAAGAGCAGAACAGGGAGAAATCAACCTTAGGGTTGATGAGAACGAATGTAGAGAAGATTAGAGGGTTTAGAGGTTTAGAAAGAGAGAAGAGAGAAGAGGATTCTGGAGGTGAACGCTCGTTCAGGTCACTGAACTAGCGTTCAGAAGACAAGTTGGGGGGCAGACGGGCGTTCAGTATGGGTGAACGCTCGTTCAGAAAGTTTTTATTATTTTTTTATTTTTTATTTTTTTATTTTATTTATTTAGAAAAGATAAAGAAACGGAAACAGGAAAAGAAACTTACCTACGAAAAAGCTAAAACAGGAAAAACACTAAGACGGTGAAAAAAAACGTGTTGAAATCTTCTAGGGCTAAAATGGAAGGGAAAACAGCAGATTTTGACCTCGAAAACGGTGTTGAACGTCCTACGGCGTTCACCACGTCGTCGGTGTCGGAACGAGCTTTCCGAATTGGGGTCCTGCGCGCCAAACGGACACTCGAGCCGAAAGTTATGGCCAAAATACTGCCGACACAAAAAAGTGCACTACAAGAATCCGACAACCGTAACCGATTCCCCGGCAACGGCGCCAAAAACTTGTTCGGTAAAAACTAGTTTTAAATTTATAAACCGAAACACCCCAAGTATAAGGTTCGTAGTAAAGGGTGTTAACGGGTCGTCCTAAGGGAATCGAACATCTATCGGATTAAGTACAGTTATTGTATCGATTATGTCACAGATTACTACCTAAAACTAAGGTATATATTAATTGTAAAATAGAAACGAAGAACAGTGACTAAAATAGCAGAAAACAGAAGGTAAAAACTAGGGTTTTAAAATAACTAATCGTAGCAATCACAATTGATACGAACAAATTGGTTTATCAAATAATTAAAAGAACGGCAAGGCAACCAGAATCCACCAATCAACCAACCAACCCCAACTAGATTGTGAGCTAAAGGTACGATTTTTAGTAATGATCAATCACGAATTCGATTAAATCTCTTTAATCAATTTCTAGGGTTTCGTTTTCTTTTTCAAGCAAAACTAAACTAACATGCATAACACGATCATGAGATTGTCTCCAATACTCTACTCAACTAATCATGAACAATCTCTTGAATCACAATTAATTGCATCAATTGAAAAGATCAAAGCTTGAATCAATACTCTCATATAAATTCAATCAAAAAGATCGCTCCATCGATCTCTCGAATCAATAAAACATAAACAATATAACAATATCCAATTGATGAAAAATCATAAATTTAACTCACTAAGATATAGCTAAAAATCCTCTAGTTGGTGTGGTCGTTGATTGGTTTCCTCCGTTGTCCCACCGCGAATTGCTTAGCCAACAATCATATTGGTGATCATGATTGTTGGGATGGAAGAATTCATCTCCTTGTTTGCTCGGAATATGCGGTACGCTTGGGTTTTGAATGAATGAATAATGCGTATGATGTGATGTCCCGTTTCTGCTCGAATGCTGCTGCTTATATAGGGGTTGTAACCGACTTAGGACGGATCTAGAAGATAAATACGTGAAAATCCGCTGACCGATCGAATGACGTCACTCGGTCGACCGAATGCAATGGCTCGGTCGACCGAGCCTACCCTTTTACGCGTTTTCACACTGTTGCTTCGTATACCGTGTCCCCACTTCACTCTTTCGATCTGATCTGATTTATCCTCTCTTCAATGCTCCGATTTTCTTCTTTATTTTGAAATCACTTGATTGAATGAGATTAATCTTCTCCATTAATAATATCCCCCTGCATATCTTTTAATTTTCTGCAAAATTGTTGTTACACCAAGTCATCGAATAATAATAATAATAAAATGTGTAACAAAATAACATATAAACTCAATATTTCCTCATAATTAAATTATAACCCCTCAATAACCATTATAGGAATTTAACGGTTAAAACACGCTTTTCTCATTTATTTCCCTTAAAAATAAGGTAAATTGTTTAGGGATTAAGCCCGAAAATATAGTAAAATATACCCTAAACAGCAACCCTGCTGAGAACTTACTTCTATGCAATTTCCCAAACACACAATGTTCACAAAAGTCCAGATTCTTGACCTTATATCCCCCAAGAAAACCTGCTGAAGAAAGAATCTGCATACCCCTTTCACCCATATGACCTAGTCTCATGTGCCACAGCTGAGTCTGCTGAGACTGGTGAACTGCTGAGGATGCAACAGCAGCAGTGCTAGATATAGTAGATCCTTGTAATATATACAAGGTTCCCCTCTTGATGCCTTTGAGGACTACAACCGAATCTTTGAAGACATTCAGTTGTCCACATTCACCCTTGAAATTGAACCCCTTGCTGTCCAGTAGACAAAGAGATACCAAATTCTTGGTCATCTGTGGAACATGTCTTACATCTTTCAGTGTACAGAATTTACCATCCTCTGTCCTTAACTTTACTGAGCCTATTCCCACAACTTTGCAAACCCTGTTGTTGGCCATATAGATTTGACCACTATCCATCTGCTCATAAGTAGAAAACCATTCCCTGTTTGGACAAATATGGTAGGATGCTCCAGAATCAAGTATCCACACATCATTATGGTGTGTAGAGTCCCCTACAACTAGAACCAGATCCTCATCAGATTGCACAGTAGCCAATGCTACTGTGCTAGAATTGCCTTCCTGCTGTTTCTTCTTCCTTGGACAATTGGACTTCCAATGTCCCTGCTCCTTACAGTAATTACAGACATCAGTAGACTTAGGACCTTTGGACCCTGACTTCTTTTTCTTCTTCTGTCCATATCCTTTTCCACTATTGCTACTAGCTACTAGCCCAGCAGCCTGGTTGTCTGTCCCAGCAGCCTTGTGTCTAAGCTCCCTGGCATGTAAGGCAGACCTCACATCCTCTAAAGCTACTGTATCCGTCCCAACTATGAAAGACTGCACAAAGTTTTCATATAATGCCGGTAATGACACCAACAGGATTAGGGCTGCATCTTCATCCTCAATTTTAACGACAATATTCCTTAAATCAAGTAATATTGTGTTCAGCTGGTCAAGATGGTCCCTCAGTGGACTCCCTTCATGCATCTTCAAACTGAACAACCTCTGTTTCAACAACAACGTGTTGGTCAGTGACTTGGTCATATACAGGCTTTCATGCTTCTTCCACAACTTGGCTACGGTGTCTTCCTCAGCAACCTCAGTGATAACATAATCAGATAAGCACAACATGATGGTTGAATGTGCTTTCTCTTCCAGACTGGCATAATCTGCTTCTGTATTTGGTTTGTCAGATAAAGGACTCCACAAACCCTGTTGTTTCAACAGTGCACGCATCTTGATTTGCCACAGACCAAAATTGTTCCTTCCTGTAAATTTATCGATTTTCACGTTTACTGTTGACATCTTTTCTTGCTAAAGATCACAACTTTATCACAGATCCTAGCACCTTGCTGAAGGCCTTGGTGAAGATGAAGTTGATCGTACAGATTGTTTTCTCCGGAACCTTGCTCTGATACCACTTGTTATAAAACTGATTGAGATAACTTCAGATGCAAGAAATAGAAACAGATGCAATCAAACGCAAATAATCAAAAGAGATAACAGAAAACAAGAAGAACACAGATTTAATGTGGAAAACCCCTCTCAAAGTGAGAGAGATAAAAAAACCACGGGCAGAAAAAGAGATATTTATTATTATGCACTGAGTTACAGATTTCACACACACAGACTATGTAACAACAACTGTATTTATAGGCACAAATCCCTAAACCCTAGCCGTCAGGGAATCTTTGTCTGATATGCCATAAATACCCTTACACGTGTCCTCCTTTTAATGACACTGTATAGCTGTCACATAACAAAAATAACAGATGTGGGACCCTGATGTATTCCAGTACTCAGCAGACTTTCACCCTACTGACAGAAGCCTCAGTAGACTCCACACCCTACTGATGCACAGAATTGAATACACTTCTCAGCTGTCCATCACACAGCTGAGTCTTCAGATTGGTTCCACCAAATGTAGAGTTTAAGTCACTTTACTGACATTTATATTGAATGGTTATTATTTTATAATGGTTGGTGTATTTTAGGTAGTGTTCTAGTGAAGTTATTGTTGAATTATTGAACTAAACCCAATCGGGGCAGACCGGATCCAACCGGGTCGGATCATTTACAGTCTATTTAGTTAATTTAATAATTTTATTATGTGTAATAAAAGCACTTTTGTTATTATATATTATGTTTATTTTATAAACCAATTTGTTATTGTATATATAGTAACGTCCTTAGTATTAAACTGTGACAGAGAAACAATGATGGTGATTATGGTTGATGAGATCTCGAATCACGTAATAAGTTTGCTACTTAAATGTCTCTAGACGTATGATAGTATGGTAGACTAGCACGTATTAAATAGGACAATAATAGTATGGTAGACTAGCACGTATTTGATGTCTTCTATCTTGATTAATATAGGGATAGATCTCGTCTACGAAAGTGTAGGGACACTTGGACTGTACGTGGACGTGTATTGGAGAATATGTATGTTAGACTGACCCACATACATTAAGTGTCGCAGTGTGTGGCAGGTGTGTAATTATCCTGAGACCGGAGTCCTCACGGCATCGCGGTGTGGATTGTCTTGCTTTGACACTATTGAGGTTTTCCTTAGTCACGGGGCAATCATGCGGTAGTGCTCGGTTATAATATTGAAGCATGCGTAGGATACATGTTGCTCGTCCGGAAATCGCGTATATGGTAGGAGTAAATATCCAAAAGGGTCTTCTTATAAGGAATGTCTAGCACACGTGAATTTTGCAAAGTGAGAGTAATTGAGTTACTTCGAGAGAGCATGGTATCCAGATTATAAGATACGATCGTTAATGTATTGACACTCGAGATACGATTGTATGGATATTATAACCACAATAGGATTCTATTTACACGGTAACTGTTTTACATAAAAGGTAGTAGTCATCGCTTTTGACTCTTCTGATGATCGGGGGTCATGGAGTGTTGATAGACGCTATTCCTGATCGTTAGGTGTGTAGGGTATTTTAGTAGCATTTTATGCCTACGGACAACTTATTCGGAAGCCTATCGGGTCACACTATAAGAACATCTAGCCGGATTAAAATGCGGTTATAGTGATAACCAAATAAGGATTTTTTTTATCTCAACTATAAAGTGTTCTAGTGATAAATTAATATTGTGGTATTTATTTATTATGATAAATTAAATACAAGATATTAATTTTGTTAATTAATTAGGAAATTCCGGATACCAATTTATGGTAGTATGGGGCGCATATTGATGTGTATAAGATACACATGAATTTTACAATTTAATAAATAGATTAGTTAATATAAGATATTAAATTAAATGAGATAAATCTAAAATTTTCTTATTTTATTAGGAAAATATTTCTTTCTCCCCACTCCACGCAGGAAGATTTTTCCATTGGGAATGGGAGCATATGGGGCGCATGCCACCTTTATATAAGAGGTGGGTGTCTGGCTCTTTTTTATAATCACAATTAGAAGAGTTCTAATTTACTAGAAAATTAAAAGGCTTCCTAGGGAGAGTTTTGAGAGAGAGAAAATGTCGGTCTAGCAACTAAGTTTTTCTAGTAGGAATACAAAGCGGGATTCCGACATGGTGCCCGTGTGGATATTGATAGAGGCCGAACACTTGGGCTGCTTGCGTACTACAACTCTTTCATAGACGATTAACACTTTGATCTTTTACATCATTCAAGGTATATTCTTCGTCTATTACTTTTATGTTGGTTTTTTAAACGAAGTCGATCCGGAAACGGAAATCAAATTTTTGAATTCCGCTGCGTGAACTAGTTGATTTCCGCTGTGTAAATTCCGCTTCATCTCTTCTTCTTTTTTCTAAGTATATATTTTATGGTGGTCCCACATGATTAGAAAAAAACCCACCCATTTTAACATGAGTAATGATATACTGTAACGCCCGTTCCTGGACACCGAGTCCTTATCCGGAAAAGGAATGTTCGGCAGGTATAAAATAAAAATAAATTCACCTTCTACGTAAGCCCTACTACGTCGTATCAAAAGTAAGCAAACGGAAGCAAAAAGACTCGGGTATAAAAAAATTTCCAAATAAACTAAGAATAGAAATGTAATCTAAAGATGGAAATGTAATCCTTATTACATTCAGAAAGAAAATACGAAATCCAAAAGAAACGTACGATATTCTCAAAAGAAACGTAAAGGTACTCCAAGTCTCGAAAGATCAAAAGTCTACTCCAAAAGTACTAACACGGTCTATTAAATAAATGACAAAATAAATAAATGCTAAGTCTTCAATGAGGCGTCGTCAAACGTCGTCATCGAACTCCTCCTCGTAAACATGATCAACCTGTTCGTCTTCTCACCCCCAAACACATAGAAAACATGCATTTGAGGTAAGTACAAGGTACTTAATAAAATAGAGAAGCTATGACAACGGTTATAATTTATAAAGAAAAGATATTTAATCGTTTGGTTATCTCTGTATGACGACTCAATCTGGAGTTCATTCCTTGTCCACCAACATGAATTGACTAAACGTTTCTACTTAACTTATCTATGTTACAACCGCACTCAAGGGCACTACACATATCCAAACTGGGGATATTCTTGGCAACATATTAGTGGATCACACCAATATCCACGAAGTCTAGAATAGGTAGACTCTGATAGTACGCACATCTCAGTGGAGTCCTTCCGTACTTAGGGTTTTTTTGACCTACGGAGTTCTTCCACCTTCAGAGGTAGCACACACATCGCGATATAGACTGGTGCCTATCCAAGAGTGACATGTTGTTTAATCTTTTACTAGTCAAGTACGTATTTTATTAAAATGATTAACTAACCACCTAAGTGTTTTCAAGTAATCTCCCTCACACAAACTACTCTCTTCCTAGACTACTAGAAATTAACAAGGCCTAGCAATTACACAGACATTGATGAATGCTAATTCATCAAAGCACAAGCCTATCATGCCCTTCTGACGGATCCGAACTTCAACTCCCTTTAAGAGTACAATCGGTGTTTTAACTGAATGAATCAGAAGCTCAATGCAGGCTTGTTCATATTTATACAATGTTAACATAACTTGAATAAAGGATTAAAACTCAATAGCATAGCTTAAACATCACTTATATGCAAACAGGGGCAATGTGTGCGCATTAGCTGGAATGCATACGCATTCCCTGCTTCAAAACCTGCTAGAAACTGTATGTCCAAACAATGCTTGCGCATTGCCTACAAATGCGTACGCAAAACTTGACCAGAACCTAAACTAAAACTCTCTGTTCGAACAATGCGTGTGCATTCTTATGAATGCGTACGCATTCAACAACCAAAAACAAAACCAGAACACTCTGTACAAGGAATGCGTGCGCATTCTATTGAATGCGTATGCATTCAGCGTCCAGAAACTAAACCTGCAAACCTGTAACAGAATGCGTGCGCATTGCTAGCCAATGCGTACGCATTCTGCCTGCTGCCCTAAATTCTGATTTCGATCCTTAACGGTTTCTAATCCGTTTCTAACCCAATTAACATCGAATTAAGCACGGTAAAACACAGAAATTCTTATCTAATCGTAGTACAACATCTATGATCCTTTGACAACGAAAAACACATCTTTCTAGCGTTTGAACACCTTAATACGTGTTCTAATCCTTATAAACGATAATTGAGATCATAGGAAGAGTCTCTTACCTTTTTGCAGCCAAAAACCAGATCAACAGTCTCGAAAATCTGTAGCAATCCCCCGGAAACTGATATCAAAATGGTGCCATTCTCACGACGATTCCAATTCTCTAATCCGTTCTGAAAACGATTAAGCAACGCTTCAGAAATTGTGAAAACTATCCAAGCCTTATTTCTTCCTCTTGAATATGCAGAGAAAGAGCGTGGAAACTGATTTCTGATTAGTGTTTAGGTTATGGGATTAATTAGTGAAATTTTCCTTAAATACCTATTCCCAATAAACCCCTTTTTCCATAATCACCCTTAATTACCAAAATTAGAAATTTCCCTTAGTTAATCATATACATAATTTCAAAATATATATATATAATTACAACTTATCTTTTAACTCCAATAAGAGAAAAGAAATAGTAATATTTCGTTTTCGCAAAATGACACGTCTGCCCTTTCCCGTAAATCGGAATATTACATTCCTCCCCCCCTTAGAAGGAGTTTCGTCCTCGAAACTAGAACATACCCGGTAGATCCACAAACTCTTGAAATTCACTGATCATATCATCTTCAACTTCCCAAGTTGCCTACTCGGGTGAATGATTGCTCCACTGAACTAAAACCAACGGGATCAACCGCCTCTTAATCATCTTCTCCTTCCGGTCCAAAATCCTGATAGGTCTCTCATCATAAGCAAGATTGTCTTGAAGGATTTCCGGATCAACCGTGGTTTCAACATCATTCTTCGTCAGACACTTCTTCAACATTGAAACGTGAAACACACTATGGACCCTTGACATGGATTCCGGTAACTTAAGCTTGTAAGCCAACGGTCCAACTCTTTCTAGAATCTCAAATGGTCCAACATACCTTGGACATAGCTTTCCCTTTTGTCCAAAGCATTTCACTCCTTTCATCGGTGAATCTCGTAGATAAACTCTATCACCGATTTCAAACTCGAGGTGTCTTCTTCTAACATCAGCCTAACTCTTCTGTCTATCTTGAGCTGCCTTCAGATTCTTCTTAACCAACTGAACCCTTTCCTTAGCTTGTTCAACCAATTCTGGCCCGGTGATTTGTCTTTCCCCAACTTCATCCCAAGACAGCGGCGTTCGACATCTTCTCCCATACAAAGCTTCAAACGGTGGCATGCCTATGCTTGCATGATAACTGTTGTTGTAGGCAAACTCTGCTACAGGTAGGTAATCATCCCATGATCCGCCTACTTCCAAAACACAAGCTCTTAGCATGTCCTCGAGCGTTTGGATGGTCCTTTCTGACTGTCCATCTAAGGATGAAAGGCCGTACTCAAATCCAACTTGGTTCCAAAAGCTTCTTGTAAACTCTTTCAAAACCGACTGACGAACCTCGGATCATGATCCGAAACCATCGAGATAAGAACTCCGTGTAACTTCACTATATTATCCAGATATAGTGTTGTCATCTTCTTCAAAGACATATTAACCTTATATGGTAAGAAATGGGCAGATTTGGTCAATCTATCCACAATAACCCAAATTGCATCATGTCCTCCTTTAGTCTTCGGTAAACCGGTGATGAAATCCATCGTGATCTTATCCCATTTTTTCCATTCGGGGATATCCAAAGGCTTAAGCATTCCTCCTGGTCTTCTATGCTCTGCCTTCACTTTTTGACAAACGTCACACTAGTCCACGAACCTGGCTATTTCCACTTTCATTGAGGGCCACCAAAACTTTTCCCTCAAGTCTCTGTACGTTTTAGTAGCACTTGGATGAACTGCAAAAGCAATCCTAGTGCCTCTTCCATAACTCTTTGTCTTAGATCACCAACATTAAGCACACACAAATGATCCTGGTACCAAAGATTTCCATTCTTGTCCAGAACATAACCCACTGTAGGTTTCTCCTTGGCAACTCGCTTCAAATCAACCAAAACTGGGTCTTCATCTTGCTTTGCCCGAATATCATGCATCAATTCGGATCTTGCTAACAACGGTGCCGCAAACTGTCGATCCTCAATCTGATCAAAACTTCGGATTCTCAGCCCATCTAACCTCTCAGAAACATCATCAACGCCCGAAACCGCAAACACTGGTTTTCTGCTCAAAGCATCTGCCACTACATTGGCTTTACCCGGATGGTACTGAATATCCAAATCATAATCCTTTATGAATTCAAGCCATCTCCTCTGTCTCATATTCAGATTCTCCTGTGAAAAGAAATACTTTAGGCTCTTGTGGTCGGTGAAGATCCTCGCCTTAACTCCATACAAGTAGTGCCTCCAAGTCTTCAATGCAAACACTACTGCTGCCAATTCTAAGTCATGTGTCGGGTAATTCTTCTCATGCACCTTCAACTGCCTCGATGCATAAGCAATCACCTTCCCTCCTTGCATCAACACGCAACCTAAACCCTGTCCCGAAGCATCCGTGTAGACGTCGTAGTTATCAAAGATCTCCGGAACTGCCAACACTGGGGCCGTAGTCAACTTATCCTTCAAGGTATGAAAAGTTGTATCACACTCGCTAGTCCATTCGAACTTCACATTCTTCTGTGTAAGCTTAGTGAGTGGAGTAGCTATCTTCAAAAAGTCTTGCACAAACTTCCTATAGTAGCCAACCAAACCAAAAAAACTTCTTACTTCTGAAACTGTGGTAGGTCTAGGCCAATTCTCAACTGCTTCAATCTTTGCAGGGTCAACTTGAATACCACTTCTAGAAATGACATAACCCAAGAAACTGACTTGCTTCAACCAAAAGTCACACTTAGAGAACTTAGCAAACAACTGGTTCTTCTTCAAAGTCTCTAACACTATCCATAAGTGGTCCTCGTGTTCTTTCTCGTCCTTCGAGTACACTAGGATATCGGCTATGAACATTATTACAAACTTATCCAAGTATGGCGTGAAAACTCGATGTATTAAATCCATAAACGCGGATGGAGCATTAGTGAGTCCAAAAGGCATAACCAAGAACTCATAATGTCCATATCTCGTGCTAAAATCCGTCTTCGGTATGTCTGCTACCTTGATCTTCAACTGATGATAACCAGACCTAAGATCAATCATAGAGAACACTTTCTTGCCTTGCAACTGATTAAACAGGTCATCAATCCTCGGTAGAGGGTACTTATTCTTGATGGTAAGATTGTTCAACGCTCTGTAGTCGATACACATCCTCATACTACCATCCTTCTTCTTCACGAACAACACAGGGACTCCCCAAGGCGAAGTACTGGGCTGAATTATGTTCCTCTCAAGCATATCCTTAAGTTGAGCTTTCAACTCTTTTAATTCAGCCGGTGCCATTCTATAGGGTGCCTTAGCAACTGGTGCCGCTCCCGGTATCAACTTGATTTCAAACTCGATTTCTCTATCCGGCATGTTTCCTGGTAACTCCTCCGGAAACATTTCAGGATACTCTCTCACTACCGGAGTTTCTTCTAGCTTAGGCTTCACTTGTTCCACATCCACTGCGTACAACAAGTAGCCTTCACAACCCTTCTGACAAGCCCTAATTGCCTTAACCGCTGAGATTATCGGATGTCGCTTCTTACTCGGCTTGTACACATTACCCTGATAAGTCTTGTCTGATTTCCCGGGTATCTTAAAAGTCACTTTCTTCTCTCGGCAATCTAAGTGAACATAATTCTCGGATAGCCAATCTATTCCAAGAATCACGTCAAAATCTGAAAAGTCTAAAACTGTGCTCTTGCATCGATAAGATCCAACTCGAACATCCACTTGAGGTATCACCCTAGTTACCTTTGTTACCTTTCCTAATGGTGTAGTTATCTCCAACGTGTTTCTTAAAGGTTCCGAGGGTAAACTCAACTTCTTAGCTACCTTGGTCGACACAAAAGTGTTAGACACTCCCGTATTGAACAAAGCTCTGACCACTAGATTATCTAACATTATCGTACCTAGGATGCATATTCATTCATTTAAATAAAATTACAACATGAATGAACGTGCTATAACAATATCTTAATAAATTAAACAACAACAACAAGGTACCTGAGATAACATCATCCTTTGGTTCTGCATCTCTAGCATCAGCTGCAAAAACTCGAACTGGTCGGCTTGGGCCACTTCTCCCGTTTCCTTGGCTCGAACTTCCTTTGTTTCCTCTGTTTGGACACGCTCTAGAAAAGTGTCTTGGCTCTCCGCAGACGTAGCAACCATTAGTATTCTGCTTGCATTCCCCTGAATGATTTTTGTTGTGTGCACTGTTCGGGGCCTTAGCTTCCGTGGGAGCGGTTGTCTTCTTGACGTTCTGTTGCGGTGCTCCTCGGTAATTGCCTTGACTGGTCCCAAAGCTCCTCTTGTTCCCAATAACCACTGTGGCCTTCTACCTGAAGGTCTCAACCTCCAAGGCTTTATTCAATAACTCTGCCATATTCTTCACGGTAAAACCCAGCATACCTGACTGTATCTCATGTGCTAGTCCTTCCTTATACAGTGCCATCTTCCTTTCTTCCACTTTCATGAGCTCGGGATAGAACCTTCCTAACTCATTAAATTTATTGGTATACTGAGATACCATTAAATTAATACCCTGCTTTAGCTTCAAGAATTGACTTGCCTTATCTGACTGTACCGTTGCCGGGAAGTACTCATTGAAAAACATAGCTTTGAAAGCTTCCCAGTCTGTGACCTTACCGTTGCTACTCTGTATGGCATCTATCCATGCTTCAGCTGCACCTAAAAGAAAACTAACCGCCAGCTGTGCCATCTCTGTTTCAGGAACATGTATATTCCTGCAAGCCTTCTCAAAACCTCTCAGCCATTCCTCGGCCTTTGAATGTTCTACATTCCCATAGAAGTTTTCAACCCGATTCCTTCTCAATCTTGTATACCAATCCACAGGCGATGCTTGCTGAAAAGCTGGTCTAACCGGTGGAACTGGTGGGTAAACCGGAGGCTAACCAAAAGGTACTTGATGCTAGTACCGCGGTTGCTGGGGGTAAATTAGATTCACTTGAGGTTCAGTCTGATATGGATAAAATCCCTGGTAATGCTGTGGGGTAGGCTGAGGTTGTTGGAAACCAAAGGGTGGGTAACCAAAACCTTCCTGATGGTCGAAACGCGGTGAGAGTGGTACGGTAGGTCGAGGGGTATGACCTACAGGTGGTGGGTAAAAGGTTTGCTGTTGTTGCTGGTGAAACACTAGTGGTGAGGGGTGGCTCGCTGGTGGAGGGTAAACGCTGACTGGTGGAGGGTAAACACTGACTGGTGGTGGGTAGAAGGTTTGTTGGTGTAGAGGGTAGCTTACCGGCGGTGGTACAAAACCCGCTGGAACATCGCTTACCAAAGAGAACTAAACCGAACTCCCCACGTGCCATCGTGGAGGTTGCTCCTGATGAGGTCATGGTGACAAACCCTGTTGAGATCTTGGTGTAGGTGTCGCAGTATGAGGTGGTGGTGACAAACTCCAATGGGGTGGAGGATTCTGCCTCACAGAACCGCCTCCTACGACCGGTATTGGACTTTCTCGACGAACTCCAGAAGTCTCTGCACCCGCTCCAGTTCTCGTGAACACCATCCTGATGATCAAAGAAAACCAAAACGTTACTAAAAAGGTCTAAAGAAAGCTTATCTTAAAAGAAAGGAAGCCTAAAAGACGCTTCTCTCTGATACCAATTGTAACGCCCCGTTCCCGAACACCGAGTCCTTATCCGGAAAAGGAACGTTCGGCACGTATAAAATAAAAATAAATTCACCTTATACGTAAGCCTCTACTACGTCGTATCAAAAGTAAGCAAACGGAAGCAAAAAGACTCGGGTATAAAAAAAATTTCCAAATAAACCAAGAATAGAAATGTAATCTAAAGATGGAAATGTAATCCTTATTACATTCAGAAGAAAAGAAAATATGAAATCCAAAAGAAACGTACGATATTCTCAAAAGAAATGTAAAGGTACTGCAAGTCTCGAAAGATCAAAAGTCTACTCCAAAAGTACTAACACAGTCTATTAAATAATGGGACAATTATCCAAAAGGACGCATATTGGACTTAATTAGGCAAAAATGACACTCAAAACAAACACTTAGTTATAAGGACAAAAATTAAGTAGATAGACCCAAATACCCTTAATGAAGAAAAAAAAAAACAAACAAACAGAAAACAAAAATGCGGCAACACAGCCCTGAATGTGTATTTTTATTATTATTATTATTATTTTTATATTTAGAATCTCATGTTGTTGTTGATGTCTTTTGTTTTATTTTTTGTCTTTTTTTTCTAGACGTGCAAAATGTGGTTTTTTTTTTTAATTAATTTTTTTTTTCTTCTGGATCTCGACGGTGATTTTTTTTTCATTGACCACTGTGATGCATTGACCACCGCGATGCACTGACAATCGCGGTGCATTGACAACCGCGATGCATTAGCCACCGCGATGCATTGCCCAACCCAATGCATTGACCACCCCCCGATGCATTGACCACCGCGATGCAGTGACATCGGCAATCATATATGCAGAGACATCGCGATGAAGTGAAACCGCGATGCAATGGCCACCCCCGATGCAGAGACACCGTGATGAAGTGGTCACCCCGATGCAGAGACAGCACGATGCATTGACATTTGATGAAGCAACACCGTGATGATATTTGATATTTTCCCACTTAATTTCATAAACTTGATTTCTTTTCTTCATAAAATCGACTTCAAATGACTATATCTTTTGATATAAAACTACGATCAACATAAATCTTTCACCTTAATTCATATTTTTATGCAGTGACATCGGCAATCATATATGCAGTGATATCAACGTTTTATGCAGTGACATCGGCAATCATATATGCGTGACATCAACAATTTATGCAGTGACATCGGCAATCAGATATGCAGTGACATCAACATTTTATGCAGTGACATCAGCAATCATATATGAATGACATCAACAAATTATGTAGTGACATCAGCAATCATATATGTAGAGACATCGCGATGCAGTGGCCACCCCGATGTAGAGACACCGCGATGAAGTGGCCACCCCCGATGCAGAGACATCGCGATGCAGAGACCATCGAGATGCAGTGATCACCGGGATGTAGTGACATTTGATAAAACAACACCGTGATGACATTTGATATTTTTTTCGACTTAATTTCATAAAATCGATTTATTTTCTTCATAAAATCGACTTCAAATGGTTATATCTTTTGATATAAAAATACGATCAACATAAATCTTTCACCTTAATTCATATTTTTTATGCAGTTACATCGGCAATCATATATGCAGTGATATCAACATTTTATGCAGTGACATCGGCAATCATATATGCGTGACATCAACAATTTATGCAGTGACATCGGCAATCAGATATGAAGTGACATCAACATTTTATGCAGTGACATCGGCAATTTATGCAGTGACATTGGCATTTTATGCAGTGACATCAACAATTAATGCAGTGACATTGGCATTTTATGCAGTGACATCGCCAAATCATACACAAACCCGCCATCAATGTATATCTTTGCTTTCTTTGTTTCAAGGTGATGCATGTTAAACTAATTGATCATTATTACATCATGATCAACGGTGTCGATACATGATATACCCCTCGTTGTGTCACAACGGTTGTGTCCGGATCATTACTCAAAAAAAGAAAGGAAAAAATTAAACATCATCCAAAGCCTTTCATAATCATACCAAAGCATCAATGTCACAGAAAATTTAATAACAACAAAAGGTTTAATGCTTTGCTAATGTCACTTCATCAAATAATTAAGCTGAAATTGAACGAACAAAAATGTGAATTACAAATTTGCGTAAAAGCTACATTTACTAAGATGGGGCATGCTATCTATTCGATCTAAAAGCTTATATACAGATAGAAACCGCAAAATTTATCTCTAGTATGGGTTCTGAGGTGGACTCACCGGATGATAATGATTCTGATCATGTACTCAAGTACCATAACCAGATACTCTTGGAGGAGAACATGGACGAGAGGCCCAGCATGTTCCTTGACCCTTTTTCTTTACAAGCAGCTGAGAAAACTCTATATGACACATTTGGCAAAAGGGGCCCTGCTTCTTCAAAACAGCAAAATCAAACTGCTGACAGCCCCAGAATCCCCAGATGTAATAGCAATGAGTAATGGAATCTTTAAGACTTTCTCCATTGATGACCTAGCATCTTTATGGACATAAATTTGTAATAAAAAAAAGTGGTTTACCCTATGCACAGACATCAGCACTACTCAGAAGAATAGCCCTTCAATTTAAAACAACTGAAATTCTTCCTCTGTCCGGAATCTACACTCTGTTCTTCGTATGGACATCCCAAAAATGAGCCCGCCCACTTACCACATTCAAGTAACCAATTTATCTTTACTACCAAAAGTGTCATTGTTATTAGTGAAAGAAGACGAGCATTAAAAGCCGAAATTGGGAATGGTTCAATTTATCAATTACTATAATCAAATTGCATCTCTTTGATACAGGACTACGGATCAAGTATGGAAGGAGAGAGAAACATATCCAATCATCAAGCTGAAAGTATAGCATGCCTACTCAAAATGCATTTACAAAATTAAAAAACTACAAAACAGAAGAGGAGTGGAAAAAATGGTAGAAACATGCCGTGTCATTTTCAGGAAGTGATGGAGTACCGGGATATAATAACTTGCCGTAGCTTCTCGCTCCGGCGCGGCGGAAGTGTAGGCTGCGGAGATAGTTAGGGATTTATGTTGCCGTCTACGATAGTACACGGTCGGAGAATGGATAGGTAATTGATCGGAGAATTTGTGTACCGGATGAAAAGCTAGATTCGAAGATGCAGATACATGGCCATTTGTGTGATTGAGAATAGGATAATTAGAAGATGAAGAAATTGGAAATGGCTGGACGTTGAAAGAACAGATTAGATAATAGGGTTAATTTTGTCAAATTGATGTGATTTTGTCCTTTTAACTAATGGTCTTTTTTGAGTGTCCTAAGTGCCTAATTAAGTCTCAAAACACGTCCTTATAAACAAATAACACTTAAATAAATGACAAAATAAGTAAATGCTAAGTCTTCAATAAGGCGTCGTCAAACGTCGTCATCGAACTCCTCCTCGTAAACATGATCAACATGTTCGTTTTCTCACCCCCAAACACATAGAAAACATGCATTTGAGGTAAGTACAAGGTACTTAATAAAATAGAGAAGCTATGACAACAGTTATAATTTATAAAGAAAAGATATTTAATCGTTTGGTTATCTCTGTATGACGACTCAATCTGGGGTTCATTCCATGTCCATCAACATGAATTGACTAAACGTTTCTACTTAACTTATCTATGTTACAAGTGCATTCAAGTGCACTACGCATATCCAAACTAGGGATATTCTTGGAAACATATTAGTGGATCACACCAATATCAACGAGGTCTTGAATAAAGGATTAAAACTCAATAGCATAGCTTAAACATCACTTATGTGCAAACAGGGGCAATGCGTGGGAATTAGTTGGAATGCGTACGCATTCCCTGCTTCAAAACATGCTGGAAACTGTCTGTCCAAACAATGCGTGCACATTGCCTACAATGCGTACGCATCACTTGACCAGAACCTAAGCTAAAACTCTCTATTTGAACAATGCGTGCGCATTCTTATGAATGCGTAGGCATTCAACAACCAGAAACAAAACCAGAACACTTTGTACATGGAATGCGTACGCATTCAGCGTCTAGAAACTAAACCTGCAAACCTGTAACAAGAATGCGTGCGCATTGCTAGCCAATGCGTACGCATTCTGCCTCCTGCCTTAAATTCTGATTTCGATCCTTAACTGTTTCTAATCCATTTCTAACCCAATTAACATCGAATTAAGCACAGTAAAACACAGAAATTCTTATCTAATCGTAGTACAACATCTATGATCCTTTGATCAACGACAAACACATCTTTCTAGCGTTTGAACACCTTAATACGTGATCTAAACCTTATAAACGATAATTGAGATCATAGGAATCTTACCTATTTGTAGCCAAAAACCAGATCAACAGTCTCGAAAATCTGTAGCAATCCCCAGGAAACTGATATCAAAACGGTGCCCTTCTCACGACGATTCCAATTCTCTAATCCGTTCTGAAAACGATTAAGCAACGCTTCAGAAATTGTGAAAACTATCCAAGCCCTATTTCTTCCTCTTGAATGCGCAGAGAAAGAGCGTGGAAGCTGATTTCTGATTAGTGTTTAGGTTATGGGATTAATTAGTGAAATTTTCCTTAAATACCTATTCCCAATAAACCCCTTTTTCCATAATCACCCTTAATTACCAAAATCATAAATTTCCCTTAGTTAATCATATACATAATTTTGAAAAATATATATAAAATTACAACTTATCTTTTAACTCCAATAAGAAAAAAGAAATAATAATATTTCGTTTTCGCAAAATGCATGTCTGCCCTTTCCCGAAAAACGGAATATTACAGATACGAGCACAACCGTTGTGCCAGAACGAGTGACACAATGGTGGTCTGCACCCTTGATCATTTTTTATTTACTTATGATCAATTTAGACACATTATGATCAACGGTGCAAATCACCATTGTGTCACTCGTTGTGGCACAACCGTTGTGTCTGTGTCATTACTCATTTTAACATTTGTGATTGGTGGATTATGTGATGATATGGTGAGGTTGGACCAAGGGCGGAGACAGGATTTTTATGTCGGGGTGCCTAGAATAAAAATTTTCATGATAGTTGTTTTATACCGATTTTTTTTCAAGTCTACACTCGAGCAAAACAATTTCACAGAAACACCCAATAGCGTTTTTTTTCTTTCGTTCTTGATGTGGTTGTGTCATTATGCCTTATACCTTATAAAAGTAAAACTAATTCAATGCCTCATCATAAATATGAACAACACCATAAACAATAGGAACAAGCTCTAAATCAATAGCAATGAACACAACCAAAAAAAGTATTCCATTTTCACAAAAAGCTTAGACCCTTTATTGATTATAAGTTCCCTGTCCCAGAAACATTTGACATTGAAATCATACTACACAACTAAAACACGTCCAAAAGAACATATCCTCAGCTCCTTCAGATGCCTAGTGTGGAGCAAGATAACTCAAAGGTTACAATTGTAAAATCATTTATCTCAATCTTTATTTTATTTTTCCCACTATAATTAATATACCCAAGTATAATCTCTTTTTCTACTCCCTTCAAACTCCAATAACTGTTGTAAATAAAATGCAACAATACATTCAAAAAATCTATGTCGATTAAAAATAGAAAGATGATGTTGTTTGCATGACCGTCATATATCGATACAACACACTACCGGTGTACCACACCGAACCGATTCCAAATTTGGAAAAATCATCCTTTTTAAGAACAAAATTTAAATCAAAAGCAATGAACACACAAAATCAGCCAGTATCAATCATTTCAAGCCAGAATCAACAACAGCCTTTAAAGCTTAGACATTTGCCAGAATCAATCATTTAAACAACAACATTTTTAATGAGCCAGTATCAATTAAAAACGAGCCAGTATCAATCACTCGCTAGTAACAAAAACCTTAGACACAACTAAAACACTACTCACACCGTCTAAGCAATACTAGTACCCAATTCAACAAAAAAGCAAAAACAATAGCACTTCATAAACAATCAATAGAGAAATGAAGAAATATTTATACAATGGAAACAATTTGAGTAAATCTGCTATAGCAATCGCAAAACAAAATCGCAAATAGAGACTGACGATTCTGGATCTCGTTTATGAATAAATCCGGGCAGTATTTTTCCTAGTGACAATTAATCCAAGAATATGCCCCAAGAACAAGATGTAAAACGTGGGTGGTGTTTGTGATTTTTAGACTGAGCCTGGGTTATTTTCCCAAGTTGCCTATGTATCCTGTAATTGTGCAGGAATCAAGTCTTTCGTATTTCTTTAATTAGGGTTGTTTAAATAGGGGATGGATCATCCCTTTTCTTGTTCTACAAGGATTCGTATTCTTAGTCACTAAGGATAATCACGTGTGGATCCCTATAATTTAGGGATAATTATGCACATATTTAAATGCTAGGATCAAATTCATTATGTCATGAGATTCTTTCCATGTTTATCTGATATTATTAAGCACGTGTGCCAGGTACGAATAAAGAAGGTTCTGGCCGACCTGCGTCGAACCTCCTAGTCCATCTCGACCTGTACTACATTACCCGACCTTCACTCTTACCGAGCCGACCTGCGGTGGTAAGTTAAGAAGGGCCGAGCTGACCTCCCACCTGGGGTTCAAGTCCGTTTCTTCACCAAAACTCGAGGCTCCTGGCCTTTACTACTTATTAATTCTATCCTCACTTAATGGTTATCCAATATAAAGATGACACTTGGCGAGGTTTACTTCAACCCTCATCATAAGCCCCCTAAATCTGGCTAAACTACCCGTTGTGAGGTCGGATCTGTTAGAGGTATTGTTCGGCCACTGTCATCTAGACTTGTAGAATTTTACAAAGGCCTTCTCTGCCAGGTGGCAGAGTTACAGTTATGACGGTGTCATAACTACCCAGAAATCGAGGCATTTTTGTCCACGTCGTTTGAAGTGGGACGGTTTCCGAGAACATGTCTTGGGGTTCATACCCCCTTCGAATCAATTGTACCCTGTACTTTAAGTTAGTAGTCTCTCTCATACTTGACAATTTGTCTATACAGGGGTTCCTTTTTGGCCAACAGGCCTTTGCAAGACTTGCTGCATCCACTACAAGCAAGGTGAAGTAGAAGAAGAAGATTGCCGATCTGGAGAAGACAGCCTCTGACCATCGGCAAAAACTCAAGGATGTGACTAAGTCCAAAGATCAAGGGATCAGAGCCCTCAAGGAGCAACTCCAGGGTCAAGAGATCAAGCTGAAGGCCCAAGAGGCCAAATACAATGCGAGCCTCCAAGCCACGGAGGACAAGTCTTCGGGGGAAAGGACCGAGCTGGAGAACACCATTGGGAGGCTCCGAGCTGAGAAGAATGCTGGAAGCTGTTGTTCCAATCCAAATTGCTAAGGCGATCCAGGATTACGACCGAGCCTTCCCAGGACACTGGGACTTTGCTGGCCCAGTGTTGAATTATGCCTACACCTTAGGAGTTGAGGAGGCTAAGGTGCAGTTTACTGAACTTGCTGTGGACAGTCTTGCCCACAAGACTCTGGACAAACCTTGCTTAATGAGTTTGACTTGGGAAACTTTTTAAGTCTGACCTACGGATTGATAGCTTTAGAGTCTGTCCTGTAGACTTAAGCACACTTTTCGAGTCCGTCCTGCGAAGCTTAAGTTTTCGAGTCCGACCTGCGGGGCTCAATTTTCGGAGTCTGTTCTGCAGACTTTGAAGAATAGTGTCAAAATTGTAACATGTACAATTTTTTTATAATATATGCAATATTTTATTAATTTCTCTTGCCTTAACTTTATTTTCAGCACTTACCTAAAGTACTTTGATCCGCAATGGGGTATCCTGTCCCCCCAGTATGCCTTGCATTTACTAACAGTGTTTGGATGGCATACTTGGTTGTGTATGTCATTTGTTGTCCTTGAGTTTGAATTGTAGAGCTTTGATTAGCTTGGACTGTCTGGCCTGCAGACAGTCTGACTTGTGAGTTGACTTTGTGAACTTTCTGAGTCTCACCCGCAGAGCTCAGATTGTCTGACCTGCAGACTTAATGAAGATTGTCTTTAGCAAACTTTATTCCGTATGTTTGTCCTGCAAACTTAACCAGATACATTCATATTGAAAAAATCAAAATATAATCGAAATAATCTAAAATTGGCACTCAATGGGCGAGTCTGACGTGCAGAGCTCAGTTCAATGTCTGTCCTGCATATTTTGATATTTTTTTAGTCTGACATGCAGACTTAATTTTTAGAGTCTCACGTGCAGACTTATTTTTTTTTTTTAGTCTAACATACGAACTTAATTTCTGGAGTCTGACCTGCAGACTTAATTTTTTTTTGAGTCCGAATTGCACACTTTATTTTTTTTTATGTCTAACCTGCAGACTTAATTTTTTTTTTTTGAGTCTGTCATGCAGACTTAAATTTTTTTTGAGTCTGACATGCAGAATTTATTTTTTGAGTCTATGAGGGCAGACTTTATTTTCTGGGTCTGGCCAGTAGACTTAATTCTTTGGAGTCTGTCATGCAGACTTTATTTACATTTTGAGTCTGGCCTACAGACTTAATTTTTTTTGAGAGTCTGACATGCGGACTAAATTTTTGTTAGTCTAACCCGCGACTTAATTTTTAGAGTCTAACCTGCGGACTTAATTTTTTAGAGTCTAACCTGCAGACTTAATTTTTATGAGTCTGACCAGTAGACTTAATTTTGAGAGCCTGACATGCAGACTTAATTTTTTAGAGTTTGACCTGCTGACTTAATTTTTGAGTCTGTCATGCAGACTTAATTTTTTGAGTCTGGCCAACAGATTTAATTTTTTGAGTCTGGCCAACAGACTTAATTTTTTTTGAGAGTCTACCATGCAGACTTAATTTTTGAGCCAGTCAGGTAGACCTTATTTTTTGAGTCTGTCATGCAGACTTTATTTTTTTTTAGTCTGGCCAGAAGACTTAATTTTTTGAGTCTGAGGGCAGACTTAATTTTTTGAGTCTGGCCAGCAGACTTAATTTTTTGAGCTTGAGGGCAGACTTTATTTTTTTAGTCTGGCCAGGAGACTTATTTTTTGAGTCTGAGGACAGACTTTATTTTATGAGTCTGGCCAGCAGACTTAATTTTTTAAGTCTGAGGACACACTTTATTTTTTGAGTCTGGTCAGCAGACTTAATTTTTTAGAGTCTGTCCTGCCGACTTAAAATTTTGAGTTCTTGGTGGGGTATCTTGCTCCTCAGTATGTCATGCATTAAATAACATAATTTGGACGGTATACTTAGCTTTTTGTATGATTTTTTATTTGAGTCTGACCTGCAATGGTCGGATAGCGAGTCTGACTTGTACACTTATCAATTTTGCTAAGTCCGTCCTGTGCAGCTCAGTTGTCTATCTTGCAAACTTAATTAATAAGCTGAGTCCGACCTGCGGAGCTCAGTTTGTCTGTTCTGCGGACTTAAGCTTATATCTTAAAGCCGTTACGTATTATACACAATAAAGAAGAAAAATATAATATAGAAATAATATGGTAAATTGAAATAATTTATTGAATTCTGGAACCTGTCCTGGACGTAAAGCTTGCAGGGATTGTTTGCATGCCAGCTTTGTGAAATGGTCCTGCCATTTGAATCTGCCGGTGATATGCACCCTTGCCTTGTAATTTTACCGCTTTATAAAGGTGTCGTGCGGACTTCTGGTTGTATGACCTGTAGACTTGTAAATTTTATTGAGGCCGACCTGCGGAGCTCAGTTGTCAGTCCTACTGTCCTGAATTTTTTGCTGAGTCCGACCAGCGAAACTCAGTTTGTCAGTCCTGCTGACTTATAATATTTTGCTGAGTCCGACCTGCGGAGCTCAGTTGTCAGTCCTGCTGACTTAATAATTTTTTGCTGAGTCTGACTTACAGAGCTCAGTTGTCATATTTAGTGTTTTGAGTGGAGCTCGGCTTGTTTTGTCTTGCGGACTTAATTTTAATTTTTTTCTTTTTTTGGGGGGGGGGGGGGATGTTTGACCTGCGTACTTAATTTTCTTCAGATCGTCCCGCGACTTAATTTTTTGAGTCTAACATGCAGACTTAATTATCTTCAGTCTGTCCTGCAGACTTAATTTTTCTTTTTTAGTCTGATTTGCAGGCTTAAAATTTTTGAGTCTGTCCTGTAGACTTAATTTTTTTTAGTCTGACTTGCAGACTTCAATTTTTTGAGTTTGTCTTGCAGACTTAATTTTTTTTAGTCTGACTTGCAGACTTATATTTTTTAAGTCTGACCTGTAGACTTATTTTTTTATTTTCTTTTTTTTTTTCGAGTCTGACTTGCAGCCCACTTCTGATCATCGATCCTGCAGACTTAGGGAGTTTGTCATTTGCAAACTTTTGAGTCTGACCTACAGCTCAGTTCCGATCGTCTGTCCTGCAGACTTAGGGAGTTTGTTCTTTGCAAACATTATGAGTCTGACCTGCAGCTCAGTTCTGATCGTCTGTCCTGCAAACTTAGGAAGTTTATCCTTTGAAAACTTTCTGAGTCCAACCTGCAGCTCGGTTCTGATCATCTGTTCTGTAGACTTAGGGAGTTTGTCATTTGCAAACTTTCTGAATCCGACCTGCAGCTCACTTCTGATCTCTCACGTAGACTTTGGGAGTTTGTCATTTGCAAACTTTCTGAGTCTGACCTGCAGCTCAGTTCTGATCGTCTGTCCTGCACTTAGGAACTTTGTCCTTTGTAAACTTTTATAAAATCATCATGCATAACGGAGAAAGCAAAATTTTATTGAAATAACATAGCTACAAAATTGAAATAATATATAAAAGTCTGGAACCTGTCCTAGACATATAACTTGTGGAGATTGTTGGTATTCCGACTCCGTGGAATGGTCATGCCATTAGAATTAGCCTCTAAGGGATCTCCTAGATCCTTCCCTTGGACTGCTACATGGAAAGGCCTGTAGGGCTGATCCATCAATGACAGTTGGTTGTTCCACCAGCGCTTGTTGTGCTGGATTCAAAACGATTTTTGCTCCTTAGTGAGGCTGGTTAGTGGTGGTGGGATCTGCTGCCACCCCTCCTCTATCATTTTTACCACCATCGTTGGCAGTTTCCCCAAGTGTTTTCTTGTTATTATTTTTTGGTGGCTTGATTATCTTGTTCTTGAATAACTTTAGTTAGTAGGAGGACCTCCTTCTAACGCCAATTGACGATACTGGATCTCGTCAATGAATGAATCCGGGCCGTATTTTTCCTAGTGACAATTAATCCAAGAATATGCCCCAAGAACAAGATGTGAATCGGGGGTGGTGTTTGTGATTTTTAGACTGAGCATGAGTTATTTTCCCAAGTTGCCTATGTATCCTATAATTGTTCAGGAATCAAGTCTTTCGTAGTTCCTTAGTGTTGTTTATATAGGGCATCCCTTTCCTTGTTCTACAAGGATTCGTATTCTTAGTCCTTCAGAATAATCACGTGTGGATCCCTATAATTTAAGGATAATTATGGACATATTTAAATGATAGGATCAATGTCATTATGTCATGAGATTCTTTCCATGTTTATCTAATATTATTAAGCACGTGTGCCAAATACGAATAAAGAAGGTTCTGGCCGACTTCCGTCGAACCACCTTGGCCATCTCGACATGTACTACATTACCCGACCATCACTCCTACCGAACCGACCTGCGGTGGTAAGTTAAGAAGGGCCGAGTTGTCCTCCCACCTGGGGTTCAGGTCCATTTCTTCACCAAAACTTGAGGCTCCTGGCCTTTACTACTTATTAATTCTGTCTTCACTTAATGGTTATCCAATATAAAGATGACACGTGGCGAGGCTTACTTCGACCCTCATCAGAGAGCAAAGCAAGTTACATATAACCAATGAGAATTCAGAAATTAACAAGTTCGGACATATACCTGTAACCTGTTCAAGCAATGCTGCAAAGCCTGGAATAGCCAATAGCACAAAGCCTTAAAGGCCTAAACCATCCCTTCTTTCAAAATGGAAAACTTCAATAAATTGAACCCTAAAAAATGAAATTGAGGTCAATGGACAATGGCGTGTTTTGCTTCTCTTGAAGAATTTGTTCAGTGAAGAATTGAAGATTAGAATTACCTTGAAGAATTATCTTGATTCTTGACGGATTGAATATTAAAGCTCCTGCGTTGTTCCTCCTTTGCCGTACGAGGACGACGAGTTTTGTTTTTTTTTGACATATAACGAATTGTGAAAAAAAAAGCTAATTCTCAAAACAAAAACAAAAACTCAAAAGGAATTTTTTATTATTATTATTTTCCTAAAAAAAATTGATTTTTTTTTATAAAAAAGCTGAAAATGTTAGTGTGGTGGCTGCTGGTGGGGGTTGGACTCAATTCTATAGTTTTTTTTGCTATATACCTAAAAAATATATCTGGGTGGGCTTAGCCCACCCCTGTCTATGGGTAAATCCATCCTTGAGTTGGACCACCATAAAATCACTGCAAACGGCATCGAAAATAACTTCATTATCACGTTATAAATGTATTATGTTTCAGAGATATTTTATGGTCTGATATGAATTTCAATATATACTTATGTTAGATTTTGGGAATTGAATGCAGAGAGTGATTCATCTTCTTATTGCTGTTGAAACGGATTACAGATTACGTACATAATATATAGACTATATCTTAGCCCTCAGCTCAAGTATTCTGTTAGAATCTATTGGCCAAGTACCAAGGCGAGAGAGACGAAGTCTGACTATATATGATCGGGCAAACAAAGTCTGACTATAGATATGCTCATATAAGTAACTTAAGATATGCTAACAACCTAGCACTAGAAGACAAAATAGGAAACTCAGTTTATCACTTATCATCTTTAACAACCGGATCAATACTCCATGATTTTTTTTCCTAAGGCCCTCTGGTATCCGAGACCAACTGGCCCGACTAATTTAAAACTCGGTCTGGGTTGTGTCAACAGAGTGTGACTCTTACTCAGAGGCATAGGCGAAGCTACATATAACCAAGGGGGACCTATATTTAACCAAGGCAACTGTGCCCCCTTAACCTGAAGAAAAAAAAGTGCTATATATGTTATATATTTTGTTTGCCCCCCTCCCCACCCCCACCCCCTCCCTCTAAAATTCCATTTGCCTAGGTTCTTGCCCACTTTAACCAACTGGTTTAACTAATCCGGAGTTCGGCATTGGTCATGTTAAAAGAGTCTGACTCTTACTCAGAGATAATTTCTGACAAATAGCTCTTTGAACATGACGCCTAAGAGAAGCTTACTCATAGTGGGTAAAGCCAGGCCATTAGGGCCAATAGCTCTCATTTGCCTAGGTTCTTTCCCCCTTTAACCAACTGGTCTAATTAATCCGGAGTTCAGCATTGGGTCGTGTGGACAGAGTCTGACTATTACTCAGAGATAATTTCTGACAAATAGCTCTTTGAACGCCTAAGAGAAGCTTACTAATAGGGGGTAAAGCCTGGCCATTAGGGCCAATAGCTCTTTCAACATGGCGTTTGAGAGGAGCTTAGGCAGAAACATGGCGCCGCATTTAACTTCTGACCTCCAATCGTGTGTCGCGCTAATTGAGTTATAAAGGATCCGGTTAACTGTTTAGACCTATCATCCTCGCTTGACCTAACTAGGTTAACCCGAGTTATCAAGTCATTTACGTCTCACAATTACATGGAGGTAATGTTTCTCCCATGTTAACAATGTGGGACATTACAGACATCAATACTTCATGTTTGTAATTTGTAAACATGAAAATGTTTTTTTTTTAAAAATGCATCAACATTAGAAAAGGAAAGAAGTTAACAACAACAACAACAACAAAAATAAAAAATAAATAAATAAGAAAGAGGAAAAAGACTGACCAGATATAGCTTGAATGAGGAGGAGGGTGCAGATGAGCTTGGTGATGTCCATGTCTGGTTATGGGTTGACTAATTATATCTTCAAAATCTATGGTTTAATTTCTGTAGGCTGATTAACTCAAAGAACGAGCACATGTATATTGCTGAAAACCTTGTGCCTGTAGACGGCTTAATATCGATCAATTTAGACTTTCTAATGTTAAAGAAATTAACCAGAGCTATTTTCATATCAATTCCAAGTTCCAACCTATTTTTTATTTGATCCTTTTTGTTTCATTAGCAAATTAATTATGAAATGCATTAATTTGATTTATTTGAAAGTTGCAAATGGGCAACATTTGTAAGAGTATGGACACTAAAGTACGGTATGTAGCTACTGACAGTGTAAAAAGATCATGGAAAATCACAAAAATCGCGGTGCATGCAACATTGACCCAATCGTTCTTGATAGAAAGATATATATAGAGTAGCTAGCATGCCGGATTAGAATATGTACAATGGTAAATATGACATATTTTCAAGTTATAAACAAAGTCACTATACAGTCCAGGGCCGGCCCTGGCCCGAGCGAGACAGGCGACCGCATAGGATCCATGATGTAAAGGGGCCATAAAATTACATATTCTCGGTTCTCATAATAATGTAAGCTAATTTGGTGGATAAACACTGTTTATTTACTTTTATTGATGCGAGTTCGGTTCTTATTCTTGAATTATTTTGGGTTTTTTCCAAATTATATTTATTGTAATGATACATCAATTACCATTAAACCTTGTAAAGTAATGAAAAATCTATCATATGTCAACAGCCCAAGACCTATGAATAGAATGATATTTTGGACAATATTATTCTTGAAACTATTATTGATGATATTGCATCCGAAAATACACGAAGATCTTTTTTTCATTATCAATTTGTTTACTTGTTATTGCAGTTATGTTGTCAATCGGTGTTTTGCAATCTTTTGATGTTTGTGGTTACGGTAGCATTATTTGTATACTGGTTTGTTTCTGCTATTGCTTTGTTCCTCTTACCGGTTAAATAAATTTGTTGTTATTTACATTTATAATATATTGTTTGTTGTCAGGTGTGACTTGATCTTTACATCTAGTGGAACTAAATTTGTGGCTAGCTGAGTGATGGATTGTTGATCAAGAGTATTCAAGTTTGGGAGGTCAGCTGAGTGAAGTGACAGCTGAGGATCCATCTGTCAGCGCAGGGAAGTCTGATGTGTCTGTTGATTGCTGTTGTGTTCTACATCTGAGATGGTTGGTTGCATAGCGGGTGACTCGGCTGAGCTGAGTAACACCTAGGGGCATTTATGAGAAATCCGACAGATATCGTCATGGCTGTTAGGGTTAGGTTTTCAAAGCTATAAATACCCAATTATTGTGTTTTTCTTGAATTTATGTGCAAAATAAAGTTATCATTTTTTGTACGTGGAGCAGTTGGCACAACGCCGGAAACCACGTTAAATTGTTGTGTCCTCTTTGTTTATGTGTTTTGTCAATAATCTGTCATACTTTTCACGTTAGATTGCTTCGGTTTTTATTCTTTATTGCCTTCAGTTTCAACAAACTGGTATCAGAGCGTAGGTTTAGGAAATCTCCTTAGTTGAATGGATTTGATCGTCACCAAGGTCTTCACCGAAGCTAGTTTCTGAAATCAAAAGTATGTTCTTTGGAAAGAAAGATGTCTACAATTTATACAGTGAAAATCAACCGATCTACATGAAGGAACATCTTCGGTTTATGGCAGAGCAAGATGCGTTCCTTGTTAACGCAACAAGGATTATGGGCTCTTTTTTCTAATAAGGGGGATGCCGGTTCCGATGAGATGGCCAGTCTGGAGGAGAAGGCACATACAACCATAATGTTGTGACTAACAGATGATGTTATCACAGAGGTTGCAGAGGAAGACACCGCAGCTGGGATTTGGTCGAAGCTTGAGAGCATGTATATGACTAAGTCATTAACCAACAAGTTTATGTTGAAACACATGCTCTTTAAACTGAGGATGCATGAAGGGACTCAGCTGAGGGATCATCTTGATCAGCTTGATCAGCTAAACACAATACCACTGGATTTGAGAAATATTGATGTTAAGATTGAGGATGAAGATATAGCTCTAATCAAGTTGGTGTCATTACCGGCATCATATGAGAACTTTGTGCAGTCATTTATTGTTGGTAAGGATACACTAGCTTTAAAGGATGTGAGATCATCCCTTCATGCAAGGGACCTGATACATACATAAGGAAGAAGAGACAGACAGTCAGACACCTGGCTTGGTAGTCAGCAACAGAAGTGGGAAAAGGCATGGACAATCTGGCAAGAAGAAATCCAAGAAATCTTTGTCCAAAGGTCCTAAGTCCATATATGTCTGTAATTACTATAAGGAGCAAGGACATTGGAAGTCCAATTGTCCAAAGAGGAATAAGCGAGCAGGAGAGCAATTCTTGTACAATTGCTATGGCCGCTGAGCATGACACGTATGAGGAAATGGTCTTAGTAGCAGGGGAGTCATCACATCATGATGATGTTAGGATTCTGGACTTTGGAGCATCCTATCATATTTGTCCAAACATAGAGTGGTTCTCAACTTATGAGAAGGTAGATGGAGGGCATAATTCTATGGGCAACTACAAGGTTTGCAAGATAGTAGGGATTGGATCAGTTAAGCTGAGGACAGAGGATAGTAGATTATGCACACTAAAATATGTTAGATATGTTCCAAATATGACCAAGAATTTGGTTTCTCTTAGTTTACTAGACAGCATGGGGTTCAATTTCAAGGGAGAAAGTGGAGTGTTGAAGTCTACAAAGATTCAATTGTGGTCCTCAGGGGTGTCAATAAGGGAACTTTGTATTTGTTACAAAGCTCAATTGTATCTGGATCTGTTGTTGTTGCGTAATCAGAAGTTCACCGGTCACAGCCGACCAAGCCTTGGCATATGAGACTGTGTCATATGAGTGAAATAAGGATGCATGTTCTTTCTTCAGCTAGTCTTCTTGGAGGATATAAGGTCAAAAATTTAGACTTTTGTGAGCATTATGTGTTTGAAAAGATTCATAGGAGCAAGTTCTCAAAAGGTATACAAAACATAAATTTATCACTTGATTATATCCATTATGATTGTTGGGGGCCATCAAATGTGGAATCATTGGGTGATCACAGATATTTTGTGACATTTATTGATGACTATTCAAGGATGACTTGGGTGGTGATAAAGAAGCACTAATGTGATGCATTCAATAGTTTCAAACAATGGATGGCTCCAGAAGAGAATGAGATATGGAAGAAGATCAAGAGGCTCCGTACAGATAATGGTCTGGAATTTTATTGGTCAAAGTTTGATCAGTTCTGCAAGGATGAGTGTATTGTCAGACATCACACAGTCAAGAACACTCCTCAGCAGAATGATGTTTCAAAAAGAATGAATCAAACGCTGCTAGAGAGGGAAATATGCATGCTCTATATTTCTGGTTTGTCAAGGGGATTTTGGGCAGAGGCTGTCAACACAGCTTGCTACTTAATCAATAGGGAACCTCACGCATGGATCAATCTCAAAACACCAATTAAGACGTGGTCAGGCAAGCCTACAAATTACTCAAGTCTAAGGTTTTTGGAGCACATTCTACTATCATGTGAGTGAAGGTAAGTTGTAGCCAAGTGCCAAGAAAAGAGTGTTTGTAGGGTATGGATATGGGGTGAAGGGTTATAGAATTTGGTCATCAGTAGAGAACATAGTCATATTCAGCAGAGATATGATCTTCAATGAGAATTCTATGCTCAGCTCATCAGTGAGGGGGTCTGCTGAATCTGAAACTAGAGCTGAATCTGAGAGCGTTTACAAAGAGGTGGAGCATCAGGCGGAGCCAGCTGAACAGCAACATTCAGTTGATCATAGTAGACACTCATCTGATCTAGTATGCCATCTACCAGAGCTAGATTCAAGCAGTTGAACAGAGGTCCTTTGATACTCAAACAGCAGACATTAGTCAGCAAAGTAAAACTATCAACAAATATAGAAGAACCAATGTTGGGCCTCCCAAGAGGTATGGGTTTGAGGATATGGTTGGATATGCACTTCAAGTTGCAAAATAAGTGGATGGTTATGAACCATCTACTTACAGGGAAGCAATGACATGTTCTGTGTCATCTCAATGGCTTGCTGCTACGGGATATGAAATTGAGACATTAATGAAGAATTAGACTTGAGATCTGGTCAAATAGCCATAGGAGAAGAGGATAGTCATTTTTAAATGGGTCTTCAAAAAGAAGGAAGGAATGACATATACTGAGGGAATCAAGTATAAGGCATGTTTGGTTGCACGAGGTTCATCCAGAAATAGATGGTGGACTATGATGAGATATTCTCACCAGTGGTCAGACGCACTACCATCAGAGTGTTACTAGCAATGGTGGCGCATCAGGACCTTGAACTTGAGCAGTTAGATGTGAAGACAACATTTCTACATGGTGATGTAGATAATGAGATATACATGACTCAACCAGAGGGGTTCCAAGTTCCTGCCAATGAAGGGTATGTTTGCAGGTTGAAGAAGTCCATGTATGGACTTAACAAGTCCCAAGGCAGTGGTATAAACGGTTTGAAAGTTACAAGATCCAGCTGGGTTACAACAGAAGTCCATATGACTTTTGTGTATATCACAGTCAGCTGAGATATGGATCATACATATATCTTGTCTTGTATATGGATGACATGTTGATAGCTGCTGAAAGGAGGTATGATATTCAGAGTCTGAAGGACCTTCTCGATGCTGAATTTGAGATGAAAGATTTGGGTGTAGCAAAGAAGATTTTGGGGATGAAGATCCAGAGAGTCAGAAGTTAGAAAAAGCTTTTCTTGTCTAAGAAGGGCTACATTTAGAATAATTTAGCCCGGTTTGGCATGTCAGGTACCAAGACACTAGAGACCCAATGGCATCCAATGCTCTTCTAACTGTTTATTCTTCACATTCAGCTAAGAAGAAGGACTACATGTCAAAAGTTCCCAATGCCAATGCAGTGGGTAGTCTGATGTATGCAATGGTCTCCACTAAGCCTGATCTGGCTCAGGAAGTCAGTGTTGTCAGCAAGTTTATGACTCAACCAGGATAGGTGCAGTGGAAAGCTATGAAAAGGATGTCCAGGTACCTTAGGTGTACAACAGATGTTGGACTCATTCATGGAGGGGATACTCTGTGTTTGGTCACAGGGTACTGTGATTCTGATTATGCATGTGATGTAGACAGTAAAAAATCAATGACTGGTTATGTTTTCACTTTGGGTGATTCTGTGTCCAGCTGGAAGGCAGCCCTACAGGCAACAGTGGCCTTATTCACTACTGAGGAAGAATTCATGGCTCTTATGAAGCAGCCAAGGAGGTGATCTGGTTGAAAGGATTGGTCAGTGATTTGGGTCTGCATCAGAATCAAGATGATATATATTGTGACAATTTGAGTGCAATATATATGTTTGGCTAAGGATCAAGTTCCTCATGAGAGAACCAAGCTATAAATGTGAGATATCATTTTGTAAGGAATGAGAAGATAATCCAGGTGAGGAAGATCAGCACTGATGATAATCCTGCTAATATGCTCACCAAGTTTATTCAGAAGAGCATGATTCTGTTGTGTCTTGATTTTCTCAACATCCAAAGCTTATAGCATGAATCTGAGAAGACACAACTGAGGGCAATTCAGCTGAGTGCTTCAGTGGAGAAGTCTGGTACAGTACATCTGGCATTAATGAATGTATCTGGTACAGTACATATGATTATGCAATCTTTTTGAACGAGAATTCAAGTCAATGTGGAGATTCATTGTCAAATGTGACTTGATCTCTACGTCTGGTGAAACTAAATCTGGGGTTAGCCGAGTGATGGTCTGCTGATAAAGAGTATTCAAATCCGGGTGGTCACCTGGGTGAAGTGTCAATTGAGGATTCATTTGTCAACAGAGAGAAGTCTGTTGAGTATGATGAATAATGTTGAGTTCTATATCTGAGTTGGTTGGTTACGTAGTTGGTGACTCAACTGAGTTGAGTCACATCTGAGGCATTTATAGGAATTCCACTATATGTCGTTATGGCAGTTAGGGTTAGGTTTCCAAGGCTATAAATACCCAATTATTGTAATCAACAATAATGTGTATCTTCCTGAATTTCTGTGCATAATAAAGTTCTCATTTTCGGTCCGTGGATTAGTCGGCACAACACCGGAAACCACGTCAAATTGATGTATTCTATTTGTTTCTGTGTTTTTTCAATTATCCGTCATACTTTTCACGTTAGATTGCTTCTGTTTCTGTTTTTTATTGCCTTCTGTTTCAACATTGTTAGATGCTAGCTTTAGTGTTTTCTTGATCGTGATTTTACTTATGTCGCTTATGTAAAGAAAAAAGAAATTGTGCATTAAAAGGGGACCCTTCTTTTAATTTTGCCCCAGACCCATTAAATTTTAGTAACGACACACATATTTTTGAAAGCATACACCACGAGAAAAAAAATTGGGCTAGTCTATGTTGAACACTTAATAATAAGTTGTAATACTAGAAAAGAAGTTTGGAGTACCAAGGAATGCCTAGATAGTCCTTTTTTTACAAGACATTGTCCAAATAGTCTTTGACCAAAAGACATTTAAAAAGAAAAGGAAAAATCCGAAATTTATTGAAATCCCTCAAATGCCCCCTATTGAATTTTTCCCAAATTTCCCCCTTCCCCAAATTCAAATTTTGAATATATAATTCAACTCTCCCTCCTATCTTTCTTCTTCTTTTTCTTTCTTCTTTTTCTTTCTTCTTTTTCTTCTCCTTCTTCTTCTTCTTCTTCTTCCATTCCCCTTACCCGTTTTCGTTCTTCTTCTTCTCTATTTCTTCCTTCTTCTTCTTTCTTCTTTCTTCTTATTCTTTCTCCATTTTATACTCGTTTTCTTCTTGCTCCATTTTATACTCGTTTTCTTCATGCTCGAGTGGGTGTTCGAATGGATTTTGGGGTTGAAGAAGATGAGTGATTTAGGTTCGAAAGGGTGTGATTTGGGTTCGAATGGGTGTGATTTTGGTTCGGATGGTGATTTGGGTTTGAATGGGTGTGATTTGGGCTTGTGTAACATGTTCAAACTCGTTTTCTACATGTTCATCTTACAATGGAGGTTTTTAAACAATATGTCGGGCAGTGTTTGAAGTTGAAAGATTTGGGGGTCCTAATGTACTTTCTTGGCTTAGAAGTGCCTCAAAACTGTCAAGAAATTTTTTTGTCTCAACGCAAGTATGCATTGGATATTATCCCGAAAACCAATATTTTTGGTGCGAGACCGGCTGAATTTCCCATGGAGCAGAATTATCAGTTAGTTCTTGCGAATAGCCTATTATTGGATGATCCGATATGATATCGACGCCTAGTAGGTCGGCTTGTATAACTTGGTTTCACTCGCCCTGATTTGGCATACTCCGTCCACATTATGTTCCAGTTCATGCAACAGTCTGGCCAACAGTATTGAGAGGCGGCCTTCTTTGTTCTTCTCAGATTCTCGCCCAGTTTGTTGAAGACTAAGAAACAATATACCGTTTCTAGCTCCTCTACTGAGGCGGAATATCGGTATGTGGCTGCTATTACGTGTGAACATAAGTGGTAGAAGAAATTATTACATCTAGCGACAGGGATGCATCTTCACTATGATAGTCCTTCGGCTTTATATATTGCACAGAATTCACTCTTCCATGAATGCACGAGACACATCGAAATGGATTGTCATACTAATGTTTCGGCTTTATATATTGCACAGAAGCTAGTCTTTCATGAATGCACGACACATGGAAACGGATTGTCATACTAATGTTGTAGGAAAACAGTAGTTTCAGTTTTTATTCCGCAAGTTGGCATTCGGGATATTCACTCTCCGACTTGAGGGTCAAAGTGCCCAATGTGGTTCAACTTTAACAGGTCCCCTCAAGTGTGGGCCTATAACAAAGAGCCCAGCACTTGCAATATAAATTGGTGGCTCTGATACCATATAGAAAATCTAGCCTAAATCCAAACAAGAGGAGGGACCTCATCCCCAAAACCTAGGTTATGAGGTGAAGGAAATCCATCTCTTAATATGGTGGGTGAAACAATATTAATTGCCCAATAAACTTTTGAGGAATTGATTTTTATTAGGAGAAATGATAAAGGCACAATGAATACATACAACAAATTACCACAACGTTGATCTACACCATTGATTTTTGTGGGACCTAGATCAATTAATAAAGTTGCCACAAAAACCAGTGGTGTAGATCAACGTTGTGGTAATTGGTTGTGTATATTCGTTGTGTCTCTATCATTGCTCTTTTATTAGACCCATATGATTCAAGTGTCTCATATCATAATCAATAGTCTCAAAATGTGTTGTACACAATGTTGTGATCATTTTATTGTGTCACTATCAATACGTATATTTAGATGAAGGTGAAGAAAAGTACTGGTTCAACTCATGAACTAGTCTCATTGATCTTCTTTGAACTTGTAGAATTTATATTCCATATCACACGTAGAACACCCAGAATGTTCGAAGCATTCATCAGCTTCAGGTTTAGGAATAGGAAGGGGATCACGAAAATCTTTAGTCCTGTATACATGACGCCTGTCTTCTTCTTCTTCCTCGCCGCAAACAATAACATCGCAAGCGTAATAATGTTGATAAACTTTGATGGATGAAGGCAGACGTCGACCCGGCATCTCAATCCCTTTTCTTGCTTTGGAGTCCCACTTGAAACTTGATCAACAACTGCAAGTCATTATTCTCACATACGTACGTAACAGAAAAATGTGTTCTTTCAATCAATTTGGTACGGGTATCCATACCCCACGTTTTAACTTTTAAGAACATGAAAATGTTTCAAAAAAAAGAAGTGCTTGTTGCACTCTATGTAGTAAACTGGGCACAATCTGATTACATCGACTAGAAAACGAATAAGCAAAATTACAACAAAAGAAATTAAAACAAATCAAATCGAAATTACAACAAAACAACTTACAGTTTGTTTTGAAACAGATTAAAAGTAGAAGGAAACCGAGCCGTGTGTGTAACACACTTTCCTTAAGACTAATTCGTCCCATCACCGTCGAGTGCTTGAGCTTCAATGGAACGTTAGTCTCCCAGGATAGAACGGTTAACAAGGACAAGTTGCACCATACCTTCCTTGTTTAAGAACTATTTGTTTGAACTCTCTATTTTACATAAGAAAGGTAGAAGGAGGAGGAATTTCGGTGTATCAGCTTTTGGTTCGTAAGCTCTATATTCCTGTTGTATTTGTGGCTGTTTATATAGGCATGCTCTAGTAGAGGAGAGTGGATAAACTGATGGAATATGGAATGAACAGCCTCAACTCTGTATTGAATGTCATAAGTGTAGCAAAACTGGAAGGTCTCATCTTAAACACGCCTCAGTTGGAATTGGAACAGTCTCACAGCAGCATTCAAGAGCATTCAGTATTGGAAAAATAAAATAAAGATTTTATTTGCAAAACCGACTCTGTATTGGATGTCATAAGTGTAGTAAAACTGGAAGGTCTCAGCTTAAACACGCCTCAGTTGGAATTGGAACAGTCTCACAGCAGCATTCAAGAGCATTCAGTATTGGAAAAATAAAATAAAGATATTATTTGCAAAACCGAACTCTAACCGTGAACCTTCGAATCGAGCTGCATTCGTGTACGCATGACACGCAGGCATGCACAAGCCCAAGGGTAAATCCGGATTGGATTTGCACCCCCCCCCCTGCGTGCGCGAGATCATGTATAAAGTTGGTTTCTTATTCCAACTACACTAAAACAACATCATATAAATATTGACTATTTTCCCTTCTTCCAACCAATGTGGGAGAAATAGCTTCTTCCCATTTTTCCTTTCCATAACACTTTCCATTCACACACTTAAGCCCAATAGGCACAATATGACATATCATTTAAAATATTCCATTTTAACCATCAATTTTCCAACAATCCCCCACACGAATGGAAATTGTGTAAAACCCTAGCAAAGGATCTAAGAATGACATAGAGAGTTCAGCGGTAGATGAATGCATAGGATAGGTAGGTGTGACCCTTTGAACCTTCCCTTGATAAGATATGTTTACTTTACTAGCTGATTAGTAGACGCGATGTCCTTGAACTATTCTGTTGTTGATGTAAACGATGACATATTTACCACAATGCATCTACCTAGCAACATTTAGTTCTTGCGGTTATGTCCATTTTGGCCGTGGACATCTGCCTGGTTCTGCAAGAGTTTCTAAGAATTGCGCCCTATACAATTCCCTTTGAAGCGGCCCTCTTCTCTCTCACATAGGTGATTCTGTAATTTAGAATTTCTCAAATTATTCTTCTTACACAAATCATTAAAAGCTTTACTGGTAAGCTTATCCTCGTTCTCACTGTTTTTCATCTTAGGAATGAGATGGAGGGTAACCCCCCACAGATGATCTCTACTTTTGCAGTTAGGTTGTCCCTTTGAACCAAGATCTTGGGATCTCCAATCTACAAGGTAGGGTTTTCCTTCACAAAAGTTTATTCCATGGGCTTTAGTCCCATTCCTCTTGATGACTTTGCAACTACTTCTCTATTTAACCCTTTGGTTAGCGGATCCGCAAGATTATCCTCTGACTTAACATAGTCTAAGGTAATCGTACCAGTAAAAAGTAGTTGTCTAATGGAGTTATGTCTTCGGCGTATATGCCTTGACTTACCATTATACATTTTGTTCTCGTGCTCGTCCAATCGCAGATTGACTGTCACAGTGAATACATATTCCTGGCACAGGTTTTGGCTATTGAGGAACATCCTCTAGGAATTGATGCAACCATTCTGCCTCTTCTCCACATTTATCTAAAGCTACAAACTCAGATTCTATTGTGGATTTGGTTGTCACAGTTCGTTTAGAAGATTTCCAAGACACGGCTCCACCTCCTAATGTGAATACAAAACCACTTGTGGATTTTGAATCCTTTGAATCTGATATCCAATTTGCATCAGTATATCCTTCTATAACAGTAGGTTCTCTTGTATAGTGAAGGCCATACTTACGAGTATATCTTAAATATCGCAGTAACCTCACTATAGCTTTCCAATGATCATTACTCGTATTACTAGTATATCTGCTTAGCTTGCCAACAGCAAAAGCGATATTTGGTCTAGTACAACTCATTAAGTACATTAGACTTCCAATAATCCTTGCGTACTCTAATTGAGACACACTTTCACCTTTATTCTTTAACAAAGGCCGACTCTGATCTATCGGAGTTCTGGCTTCATTTGAATCATCTTTATTGAATTTTTCCAAGATTTTATCAATATAATTAGACTGACTCAAAATGAGACCATTAGAATTTCTTGTAATTCTAATTCCCAGTATTATCTCTGCTAAAACCATATCTTTCATTTCAAATCTGGCGTTTAACATATCTTTGGTAGATTTGATCATCTTATCATTGCTTCCAATAATAACCATGTCATCAACGTAAAGACACAAAATGACATAGCCATCTTTTGTTTCTTTCATGTAAATGCATTTATCACATTCATTGGTTTTGAAACCCTTTTCAAGCATAACATGATCAAATTTCTCATGCCATTGTTTTGGTGCTTGTTTTAAGCCATACAAAGACTTGACTAATTTACACACTTTCTTATCTTGTCCTGGGCTAGAAAAACCCTCAGGTTGTTCCATGTAGATTTCTTCATCTAAATATCCATTTAAGAAAGCTATTTTTACATCCATCTGGTGTACTTGTAAATTACGCAAAGCGGCTATAGCAAGTACCATCCTAATGGATGTTTTTCTCGTTACTGGAGAATATGTATCAAAATAGTCAAGACCTTCTTTTTTACTGTAACCTTTTATTATCAGTCTGGCCTTATATTTATCAATAGATCCATCAGGTTTCATTTTCTTATTTAAAGATCCATTTTGATCCTAGTGGTTTACATCCTGGAGGTAGATCAACTAACTCCCATGTATGATTTTGCAATATAGAATTTATTTCACTATTTATTGCTTCTTTCCACATTGGACCTTCAGAAGAAGTTGTCGCCTCCTTGAAATTTTGAGGATCTGTCTCTATCATATATGTGATAAAATCTTTACCAAAAGATTTTTCAGTCCTAGACATTTTACTTCTTCTTGGCTCAACGTCAGTTGGCTCTTCCTCATTCACTTGTTCGGAAGGGTGATCCTGAACATGAACACGCTTTAATGAACTAGGTTCATTTGTTTTAGCCGGGAATACATTCTCAAAGAATGATGCATTTCTTGATTCCATTATCGTATTTTTGTGTATTTCAGGATTATCTGATTTATACACAAGAAATCGATAAGCACTACTAGTGTGTGCATATCCAATGAATATACAATCAACAAGTTTTTATCCTACCTTTAATACTTTGGGTGTAGGTACGAGCACTTTTGCAAGGCACCCCCACACTCGCAAGTATTTGTAGGATGGAGGTTTACCCTTCCATAGTTCATAAGGAGTTTTCTCTTGTTTCTTTCGGGGTATCTTATTCAAAAGATAATTGCTAAATAGGATAGCTTTTCCCCCCACAAGTTTTGAGACACTCCTGAACTTAACAACGTAGCATTCATCATCTCTTTAAGAGTTGAGTTCTTGCGTTCAGCAATACCCTTTGACTGGTGTGTGTATGGTGTAGTTGTTTGATGAATGATGCCGGCGCCTCAGCAAGACTCATGAAACGGTACATCATATCCACCACCTTATCTTCAATGTCATCAAACGGTTTGTAGAATATCAATATTCTACTTATTATCTAGGTTTAGTTAAAACCTTTACATTCATTTTAATAGTCATCAACACCACTATTAAATCCCGTTAACTATGACAGTTGAACTTTTTAAATAATCATAAATTAATGATTACTATTCATAATCTCTGAACCTTATAGACATTTTAAGAATTAATAATCATCAATACCATGATTGATGTTAATTCTCATTAACTTTGACAATGAAACGTTTTCAATAATTATTACTGCAACGGTTCATATTCCACTTACCGGTCATCCGGTAACAATTCACTTCAACACAGCGTGTATTCCACAAGATACAACCATAAATTTTTAATTATTTAAAAATTATCACGAGGGTTTAAATCAAACCCGATTTAATTCACACAAATAATCATACGGTTGCACACACGTTATTTACAATGATGCACCTCAATGATTGTTGTAAATACATAAACTCAACAATTCCTCCATTATTTGGTTCGAACACGACGATACCAACATAATAAAATTTGCATTATAGACAGTATCCTCAGACTACCGCTATAATTTTAAAGCAAATTCATTTTATTTCATAACATGTATAGAATTAAATTTTAAATTGATAAAATTTACATCTATTTTATAACATGTATTAAAATTTTGGACAAATAATAAAGTATTGCGTTACAAATAAATTCGTTATAGAATATTAAAAGTCACAACACTTTAATTATAATATACATTAATACATCATATGCTATCTCATATAATTACATGTATAGGTCCAATGACCACAAAATGGACTACAAATGCATTATTGTTCTCTTTCTTGTTCTCTTTCTTATTTACGACATCTTTCAAATCATTGGTCATTATTTAGGGGTGTACATAGTCCAGTCCGGTCGGTTTTTTACGATTTTCTGAATTGAACTGTGAATACGGTTTTGATATTTTATGAACTGAACTGAATTGGTAATTTTTCTGAATTGGACTGAACCAATACAGTCCGGTTCGGTTCAGTTTCGGTTTTCAAACTGTATTTTATTTACCATAAAATTTTATTTTTTTCTTCTAAAAATGAGACAAACACCGTTATTGGCACCATAAGCCAGCGGGTGGTCGTTGTAACGAAAATTTCAAAGGTTGTTTTCACCCTTTCACGATCGAAGGATGAAGAATTAGAAGAAGCAAGAACGGCCGGTGAGCTCAAACGGCGGTTATCGGCGGCTAGGAAGCATTTTAGGTTTAGGTTTAGGTAGAAACGGCAGAAGTATAAGGTTTAGAAATTTAAGGTTGTGTGTGGGGGGTTTTTATAGTAGGAGCTAGTGAACAAATTAAATTATATATATATATATAATTAAAAATGAAGTATAACCGGTTCGGTTCGGGTCATACCGGTTTTTAGGGATAAAACCGAAAACTGAATTGGATTTCCGGTTCGGTTTTTCTTCAATGAAAAAACCGATTGGAAAACCGCGGTTCATCATTTTTCGGTCCGGTTTAATCCGGTTCAGTCGATCAGTCCAGTTTTCCAATTTCGTTGTACACCCCTATCATTATTTACGACATCCGCATTGTTCTCTTAAATGATTTCAAATATTTCTTATTTACGACATCTTATTTAAGAGAACAATACGGATGTCGTAAATAAGGAAGATGATGAGAACACCCGTCCTCTTTCTTGTTCTAGATAAACTTGAATTGTAACTTCTGATATCAAGAATTTTGAAATATGTTTTAGCTTCTTTTGCCTTTGTTGATAATGTCGGAATTATCACAAACAAGTTTGGTACTGTTTGACGGAGGATATATGGCTGAAGTGTTTGATTTTTCCGATGGTCCATGGCGGTGCTCAAGGTTTTTATGAAGGCAGTATGAAGGAAGAACAGTAAAGAGGTGAGCTCATTGTCGACGAATTAGCAGAGTGTATCTTCTTTGTGTAATCGATCCCTTTTTTGTGTTACATGTGCCGCTATTTATAGGCGCGAGTTGCTAATGACGGTAATTAAGATATGACAAGACATAATAAAGTATGACAAGAGGCGGGCTGGATTACACCCGGCCTAGTCCGGCTAATGTCGGTGCAACCTAGTTGGGCCGAGGACCCTATCCTTCAATGAGCCTACGTACAGGCCCAATATGGATCCAAGGACTCTTTTGCGGGCTTGGCATATCAATGGCCTCCTACTCATTGATTTAGTCATGTGCACACATGAATACGTCAAGAAGTAAGCTCTTATCGATTCACCGTGTGCCGAGATGACAGTTGTAAAGCGACCTGCTATGTTAGTGTAAGGCTCGTAAGTGTATTGTGAATGCCGTGTTGGGGAGTGAATGGGATTTAGCAACGTTTATGACCTGAAGGCGACTTGCTGCAAGGTGCCGTGCTATGAAGACGGGCTTAGGTGCCGCGCTATGAAGCGAACGGGCTTAGATGCCGCGCTATGAAACGGATGGGCTTAGATGCCGCACTATGAAGACGATGAGCTGAAGGTTCCGTGCTATGGAGCGAACGGGCTTTAGCAGCTTTTATGACTCAAAAGTGACTCGCTGCAAGGCACCGAGCTATAAAGCAGACGGGTCTAAGATGCCGTGCTAGGGAGTGAACGGGCTTGAATACGTCATGCTTAAAAGCGTAAGTCCGCACAATGACGTGCCAGAGTGACCAGACTTAGATTGTCGTGCCAAAGAGACCGGTCTTAGATAAGATTTGCATGAAGGTGAGTTCCGATATGATGTCGTGCCAAAGCGGCTGGACTTATGTTTGTTGTCTTGGGTGATAGGCGGACTGTTTCATCATAATTCTATAGAGCAACCTAGCCAAATTCAGTCGTATTGAGAATGTTCCGTGATTAAGGCGATCTGATCTTTGCCAAATATAACGGCTAGGAGCGGAATACAAAGTGTTGCTTCAATTCTGTATCTGATATGATTGTTGATTCAATAGGTCGCATTCTCTGATTGGTTTGTACACCTCGGTAACCGTTCTGCAATTAATGTTTTCAAATTTTGAACCGACGCGTCCGTTGCTTCCTGCCTTATATAAGCAGTGGGAGTCCAACCCTTAATCTCTTTTGCAAAATCGATAGATCATTGGGTTGCACAAGGTTAGTAAGTACATGCAATCGCCTACCGAGACTCACTGGGTTGCCGTTAAATGTATTCTTCAGTATATGAAGCACACTATATCTGATGGTCTCTTCTTCACCCGCCGGTCCTTTATTTTGCTCCGGGCTTATTCTGACTCTGATTGGGCTGCTGACAGTGATAATCGCCGTTCTATTGGGGCATATTTTGTTTTTTTTGGTGATAATCTCATTAGTTGGCGTACTAAGCAACACTTGACGATTTCAAAGAGTAGCACTGATGCTGAGTACAAGACTCTTTCTAACACCGCTGCCGAACGTCGGTGGCTTTGCAGTCTTCTTCGTGAGATGCAGGTTCCGTTGTCTTCCCCGCCTACTCTTTGGTGTGATAATATTGGCGCCACCTATCTTGCTCACAATCCGGTGTTTCATGTCCGAACGAAGCACATAGAGATCGACTTCCACCATGTTCGTGAATTAGTTGCTGCTCGAAAGCTCAGCATCTCGTTTATCTCCTCGAAGGATTAGTTAGCCGTTGTCCTCACCAAACCGTTGGCTCGGCCTTGTTTTTCTAGTTTAAAGTTCAATCTCCGTGTTCAGCCACTTCTCACGGGATTGCGCGGGCATGTCGAGGATAATATAGTTTAAATATTATATTTACTTTAAATATTATTATCGTCGTATTTATCTTGTAGTTGATTTATTGACTAAGTCACCGAACCCTATGTATTTATACTCTCTCCGTTAAGTTGAATCAATGAAATATGATTATTCTAAATGATGATAGAGAGCGACCCGAGTGAGGTCGGCTTGTTCCTGACTGAATCTTTCGAACCTAGGTCCTGATTGTGGGCTGAATCTAAGTTGGACCAATTTGACCCGCTTTTCAACCCCAATTTACACCGTTTGTGTGACTTACTAGCCGGTCATACCCATGTCATTACACTAGGGTAAAAAACATATTCCCTTGTCGGAAGCTCAGATTTTAACAGATTGATAATTGTGAAATGGTTTTCCCTTGTCGGAAGCTCATATTCTAACAACCAAAAAAAAATATTGAAAACAGATTCTAACAATTTGAAAATTGTGAAATGATTTTGATTTATGTGAAACATATCTCCAAATGGAAGTGCAGGCTAGACTGTATTCGGCAGACTAATGCCTTTTGCAATATGACAAAACATAACCTTGTGTTAGGGATGAGCTTGGGTTGGGTTGAGTTGGGTTTTTATATAGTATAAGTCGGGTTGGTTCTAAATAAAACTAACCCAAACCAAACCAAATGACTATAAAACCCAATGGGTTGGTTCGGGTTGGTTCGGGTTGGTTTCGGGTCGGTCTGGGTTGGGTTTCGGGTTTTCATCTACAAAACATAAAACTATATTCACACATTCATGCTATAAAATCTACACACATATTATATCTAAATTCAAGTTTGACACCATATATTCATACCAGTTATCGTTATGGAAAACACATTTCAACAAATAATCATTAAAGAAAACACATTTATGAAAGAAAAATTATTATGTGTGCATTATCGGGTTGGGTTGGGTCAACCCGAATAAAAAATTTAAAAAACCAAACCAAACCAAAACGTTTTTGGTTCGGGTCAAAAACCAACCCAAAATTTTTGGGTTTCAATTGGTTTGGGTTTTTCGGGTTGGTTTGGTTTGGTTTTGGGTTGGATTGGGTTCATTGGGTTTTATGCTCAGCTTTACCTTGTGCAATATGTCCGAACAAAAGTTACATAAATTCTCAAAAAAACAAATTACATAATAAGCATCTTCTTTGAATTTTTCTTTTTCCACAAGAAACATAAAAAAAAAAAAAAATTAGGGGGTCATAAATAGCTTTTGACAGTGTATGGGCACTTTTATCGGAGGCCCCAAATTTTACCCTTAAATAATATAAAATAATATATATCCCTATTTTACAACATCTCAATTCAAAAACCTCCACAACAGTATTCCTATCATTATCCCTATAACATTTCAAATAATATTAAATAATACATATTCTACCTCACAACCCTATTCATACACATTAAATATTTATTATTTCACTCCAGCAGCATCCATATCCCTATCCCTATAATTTTTAATAATTAAATATGTTTAGGGACGTGAATAGTGCATCCCCACAAGTAGGGATGCACTGTTCATATCCCTAAAAATAAATAGGGATAGGGACTCTGCTGTGGAAGCTATTTTAGGGTAAACTCTATTTTTTATCTTCATTTTAGGGATATGACACCATATAGGGCTTCTGCTACTAGTGCCCTAAGAAGTTAGGCAAGAAAACAATGAGAATTTGTCATATATGATATTTGTCTTCTTCTTTCTAAAAGAAAATTAAGGGGTTTTTATTTGCATCACACTAGATCTACTTGTACACAACTCTATGTATATGTACACCACAGTAGAACCGATTTTGTAAAAGTCTGTTCTGGAGTCTAGAACTGACTTTTCGTAGGTTAAGGAACAAGAACATACTTTATCAAAGTCGGCTCTCACAATTGCACATACGAAAAGTCGGTTCTAGGCTTCAAAACTGATTTCCTTAAAGTCGGTTTCACTGTAATGTACAGGTAGAGTGGTGCATGAGTAGATTGGTGTGGTGCAAATAAAGGCTCCAAAAAATTAAGATATATTTATCTGCTAATCAAAATTAAAACAATGACTCGTTTTAGGTAACAAAGATACATTACATTATGTTTTGAGCAAATTATCCTTAACTAACTTTATCAACTCGTTCTTCCTTAATCTCTCCTACATTATTGACAATATTTAAACAACTCCATATAATGATTCATGAAAAATCTTGCATTTTGGAAGGCTTCATTCCTCTCGGTTGGAGGTAGGTTGGTTTTAGTGAAATCAATGCTTGATTTTGGTAAATGATCGGAATTGTACTGATTGGGAAACTGAGATCCTGAAATAAGTACGCAACCAGCTGTGGCGGTAGCTACAGACCTGTATTCGGGTTCAGTACAGGAGCGGGCAATGGTGTTTGGTTTCTTAGATCTCCAAGAGATAGAATTGCGACCGAGGTAGACCATGTGAGCGCTGGTCGAAGCATAGTTATATTTGTCACCATCCTAATCGGCATCAGCGAAGGCATTAAGTATATTTGAGGAGCGGAAAAATAATTGAAGACCATACAGGGGCAGAGGCATGTGATTCCCAATGGGGACTGATAGCAAAATACTTAACCGCTAACTTTCACCGACAGAGTATTGGGTCAACGGGAGTATAGTGGTCACAAGGTCGTATCCACAAAGAGTAATGTCTAAGTACCAAAGCTGACGTAGAACTTAGTTCAAGCCAAAATGATGGTGGAAGATATTATACTAATGCAGAAATAAAGATTATACTAACTGTTTTACTTATAAATATTAAAAGGTATAGCCGAACTATGATCCCACGGGCTACTTTTACCCCTTAGGGAGGACTTGACAGGGGGCGTGTCTTAACCGACCTACCTATCCTATGTAGTTCAACGACATCCACGGGTGCCAACTCCTAATTCTGGTGATTAGACTGAACAACTCGATCTAACCACCCTATGTGAAGCTAACCGATTCTCCCTTTAGAAACCGATTACCCTAACATGATTAAGTTCTAGAGTTGCTCGAACAACAATGACAAACCTCTTATTGGAAACGGTCCTAACAACTAGGCCGAATCTACGCAACGATCCCAAAACCCCTTATCCCACATCTCACCGCAAAATACATCTATAAGTTCAATGTGTGTGACACTGAACTAGGTGATCAATCTAATTCAAAGATGTTATAATAGGTTTTAGGACGTGGATTAATCGTTAAAACATTCAATTATGCACTACACTACTCCCAATCTCATCCCCCTTAGGGTTTTCACTCGCTTTCACATAATTCGGCTACACAACTAATTAGCTACTCATAATTATGCTAATAACGGAATTAAGAATTGAAATTAAACTAAGAACAATGAAATAAAAAGAAGTAATTACCATAAAAAAATGCTGGAAATCTGATCCACAAAATAACGAAGTGAAAACGCAATCTAAAAGTTGAATCTTTGGAAGTAATATTGAAATCTAAGCAACAAGTGTTTAGAATCGACCGGTGTTATCTATGGAATCCACGGATCAAATTTTGATCAACCAACACTAAAACCGCACCAAGATCGCCCAAAAAATGTATAAAGTCGACCAGGGTTATAAAAGTTCTGAATGAGCTGCGTATTTATAGTGTAGGGCTGAATTTTCCTCCTGTCGAGGGCAAACGGCCATTTGCCTCCTGGAGAACGCCCGTTTTCCTGGAAATCTGATTCTTAATTAGGGCTTGTTCTTCAGTGAACCAGCGTTTGGCTTCTCCTAAACGCTAGTTCATGGATCATTTCTTGAGGGCAAACGCCCGTTTGGATTGTCTTGAACGCCCGTTTGCTGAATATGAGCTCAGTATTCGAGTTGAACCCATCCAAACACTAGTTTGCGGGTAATTTGGACGCTCGTCCGTCATCTAGGCCAACTTTCAGTATCGAATGCTACTTCCGCAAACACTCGTTTGAGTAGAGCAAACGCCCGTTTGCCTTGATTTGACTCCAAACTTGATTTTTCTCCACTTTCATGTTACTTTCATGCCACGAACATGTTTCTCACTTCAAAACATCGCCTTCCGGGTCCTCGAGTCACCTAAGTCCTGAAATGACACATACAGACAAACACCACGCGTAATTTAGCAGGACAAAAGTGCTCGGAAAAGAAGTAAATATCGTCAAAAAGGCGGAGTTTACTATCGATGCGACAGTTTAACTCCCCGTGCGTATAACTCACGATATTACTCTCAAAATGATCTATATCTACCCGGAACATTCCAATAAAGTGATAAACGTGGGCTAGATCACATACAAAAGTGCAGTGAAGTTGACTCCCATCAACCACCCCACACTTAGCCTTTGCTCGTCCTCGAGTAAACAGGCGTATTAAAAGAGACCAAAGGATCAACAAGACAAACGCATGTAAAATCACTCACATCGTCAAGGTATAAGATAAGTAAAATAGTGAATGCAAACATCTTGACTCAATCGTTTTCAAACAAACGGAAAGTGTGTGTGACATAGCTTCAAAGTCATAAACCAAATTCACCGGTCTAGATTATAGATGCCTAGATATTCCGACTACGCTAAAGCTCATATTAATAACATCTCCACTAATCCGGACCAACCAAAGCTAAACACGGTCCAGGTATTTAAGGGTTATAACGTTGAGCTCGGGGCAGGGTTAACCGAAAGGAATTTTGGGAACTGGAGAATAGAAAAATACGAGTGAACCTTATCATCATGTGTATCTCCTCCACAAAACCATGTAGACTACACCAACAATCCTTTGATCAACATTTACTCGGGATAACAACTCTGAACTCCAACATCATATAAATATATACACAAAATGAGTCCACTCCGGCTTCATTTGGCTCACCACTTATTCAAACTTTATTCATTTTTTTTCTTTCTTTTCCTTTTTTTCTTATGCTTTCAAATTTTTCCATTTTCTTTTTCAAACATTATTCTTTCTCAAACCAAATGCCTAATCAACGGATAACTCAAGCTCATCCCCTTAAGAATACTAGCTCGTACTAACCAACTCTTTTCGAAATACGCACCATCTCCCACCCAACACTTGATTCAGCAAAAGTGTCTAAAGTAACAACTAAGTCCACTCGTAGGGTAATCAAAAGGAACGTGACCAATAATATAGCTCAAGGTTAGGATAATACAAGCTAAGTAACCAAACGGCTCATTTTCGGACGGTGGTCAGACCTTCCTATTCAAGGCTTAGAGAGGGTACAAGGATAAAATGTTTGGATTTTGGCTTATTTGGCTCTGGTCGGGTCAAAAAAGCACCAGGACTGTCATCCCGTGTCTTACCAAGGTTAATCCTTCTATTTCGCCTCGAAGTTATAATATGGGATCTAGGCAGTCGAATTGTGCTCAAGTCTACCATAATCGTTCACTAGATCCTAAGGCCTATGAAATTGAGGCTAAACGTGCGAAATAAATTCTGTTTATAGGATAAACCTAGCGTCTTGCTATAAACATTCAGTATCTCGCTAAGTCGTTTACCAAGCAAATGTGAGAATTAAAACATACAGACGGACGTTGAATCCTTGGAAAATATTAAAAATCTGACTCGAAAACGGACACAGACTAAGTATATCACAAAATTGGCACATTTGACAAACAAACCATCAATACAAAGCTAAGTCGTATCCACCCCCCGCTTCGAATAAAGCAATGTCCTCAGTGTGTGAATGAGATAGAAAAGAAGTCTTAGCATGGAAACCGGCAGAAAGGCGCTATCGAGTCCCGTAACAGCCGCGTGTAAGCATGACCCGTATCCTATGTCAACGGAGATAGAAACAATGCAAAGAATGCACGGGACATGGTCCTCGTGACAAAATAGATAATAGGGATATGGGGGTATAACAGTAATAAGACCCTGTCACGTCAGAAAACTCGACACGCAATATGTCACGCACAAAATAGAACGCTATAGATGGATAAATAACCCCTACGGGTAAAGCACAGAACATCTAAGCATAATAGAGAGGCCACAGAGGCACGTAATGTAGAAATCATCCACAGTGCTTACAAATAACATCCAAGACACGAATAAAAGTAGTAGTATGCCTTAAAGCTTACAAAACCATCACACGTCAAATAGTAACATCCAAAAATTGAGAGTAGCATATAAAGTAGCACAACTGTATCAAACTAGCCAGACAGCTCCTAACCAACCCTAACACCGGACACAGACGATAAAAAAACAAGGATAAACAATAAAAAAAATCACGTCTGTCCGGGGGCATCATCATCAGCAGCAGTAGTAGGAGCTTCAGTGGTAGCTCCTGCCTCCATCTCTTCAATCTCCTCGGCAAACGATGATCCATCTTCGAAGCAGACTGTGCAGCAGCATCCTCAGCCACAATCTATGTAATAGCTCGCTCAATATCGTCTGAAAATTGATAATCAATGATACTCGGGGCGAACGCATCAGGATCCGTCGGCATTCTACCCTGACTCAGCTGTAGGAAGAGAGTCAGGATATTGTTTACGACTAATTTTGTGGTTTATATCGAGTTATTCCGTAACAATATCTTCCGTGTTTTAGTGTTTTTTTATAGAAAATCACTTGCTAAAAGGATAAATTGGAAGAATGGGTTTAGGATCTATTGAAGTGTGAAAATCGAGCTATTTATGTGGTTTTTATCTATTTATGTACGATTTTACACTTTGCTCGTTTCTATCGCCTTGTAGGTATGCTTGCATGTTGTGAAAGGAGCTAGAACGGTGTTTGATTGAAGATTAAAGGAAGGAGAAAGATGCAAGTTTGAGATTGGCATGAAGGTTTACATGGCTGAACTGGCGTCCATTGCATCCGTCCAGTGGACGGGCGTTTAAAGTACCAGACGGGCGTCCATAAGGCTTATTTGATTCAAAGAAGAAAGGTCTCAGGTGGACGAGCGTCCACTATTCCAGACTGGCGTCCAGTAGGAGATTTTTGATTCAGAGTTTGATGATTTTTAGCGAACGAGCGTCTGATTTTGTATAGGACGGACGTCCAAGAAGACTCGGCCCGACTCGATGAATTTTGTGAAGATTGGACGGGCGTCTACCTTGCTGGACGGGCGTCCAATAGCCGACTTAACCCTAGCCGCCTCAAAATCTTATAAATACCAGCGTGTATTGAACCCTAATCGCACCATATCATATCTTTCACTCAAAAATATACACAGCAGCCGCATATTTCAGAGAGAAAACTCAAGGAGATGAACTCTTCCATCCCAACAATCATGATCACCAATATGATTGTTGGCTAAGCAATTCGCGGTGGGACAACGGAGGAAACCAATCAACAACCACACCAACTAGAGGATTTTTAGCTACATCTTTAGTGAGTTAATTTATGGTTTTTCATCAGTTGAATGTTGTGGTTAATTGTTTATGTTTTATTGAATCGAGAGATCGATGAAACTATCTTTTTGATTGGATTTATATGAGAATATTGTTCAAGCTTTGATCTTTTCAATTGATGCAATTAATTGTAATTCAAGAGATTGTTTATGATTAATTGAGTAGAGTATTGGAGACAATCGAGTGATCTTGTTATGCATGCTAGTTTAGTTTTGCTTGAGAAAGAAAACGAAACCCTAGAAATTGATTAAAGGGATTTAATCGAATTCGTGATTTGATCATTACTAAAAATCGTATCTTTAGCGCGCAATCTAGTTGGGGTTGGTTGGTTGATTGGTGGATTCTTGTTGCCTTGCCGTTTCTTTTAATTATTTGATAAACCAAATTCGTTCGTATCAACTTTTGTTGCTAAGTTTAGTTATTTTAAAAACCCTAGTTGTTACCTGCTGTTTTCTGCATATTTTCTGTTTCCAGTACGTTATCGGACGCCCGTCCACATCAGTGGACGCCCGTCCACATCAGTGGACGCCCGTCCAGTGTCGATTTTATTCTATTTTCTGCTATTTTATGTTTCTAGTCATAGTTTCTAGATTATAATTAGTATATACCTTAGTTTTAGATAATAATTTGTGACATAATCGACACAATAACTGTACTTAATCCGATAAACGTTCGATTCCCTTAGGACGACCCGGTAACACCTTTACTACGAGCCTTGCACTTGGGGTGTTCCGGTAATTATAAATTTAAAACGAGTTTTTACCGAACAGATATTATCCCTTGTCTTCTTCTGATCCTCCATCCAGTTCCTAAAACTGTTGACCATACTCAACCTCTGACGAACTGAGGGAGAAAAAGTGAGAACTGGGGGTGCCTGAGCAGGGGCGGAAGATGAACTAGGCTGCCCCGACGCCATACGTCGTAACTGAGCAAGAGTCTTAGGCTTTTCTCTCTTCACATGGGAGGGTTCTTGGGCTTGTGCTCCTCGGTGTACTCCGGTACCTTGGCATCCTTACACAAGCTATAGATAAGATGTGGACAAATCAACTGCGTGAGTAGAATTTCTGATTGGCTGCACACTCGTCATAAATTTCCTGGCCCACGTCCACATTTAATTTATAATTTAGGGCATACAACATCCCAAGATCAGCAATGTGGAAATGAGTCAAGTTATTCTTGGCTAGAAGCCGGTTTTGGATGAACCGGCACTGAACCTTCCAATCTTCACCCTAAGACGGGTGACCAACTGTTTCCTTACTCCGCCATCTCCAAGGGTCCACTGAACATCCGGGCAAACCAACAACCGGAGGTCCTCCAATGGGTCCCCACTAGCATCCTTCCGAGCCTTGATTTCCCCTTTGTAATCCAACCCCACAAACGGTTGCAACCCGTATTTCTCATTAATTGCCTTAGCCGTAAACGGCACCTTCACTCCCCGAACCTTCACTATCCCCGACACGAGGCTCGACTCAGAAAAGTTTGCATAAAACTCACGCACCACCGTAGCATTCACCTTCCACTCCGGAGTTGTCATTAACGCCTTCCACTTTCGATCAGTCAAATTCTTCCTAAACTCTTTGTCGATGTCGTAGGGTGAAACTCTCTCTATCAGCATCCCGCGGTGTGAATAATGGTGGGTATACATATCCTGTGCTTTACTGTTGAGAAATCGCTTATCAAATGGGATCGGGGGGGCTAGAGTCTCCAATCTCGGGGTTACCAACGGTGGCCTAACATTTTCCTCTACTGGCTCACCCCCCTCAGCTCTAGGTGCCTCTACTACTGGTTCAACCATAACTGGTTGCTCCACCCTGCTCTCCCTAACCATTGGCTCAACTGTCTTCTTCCGTACCAAAGGGCTAATCTCGTGATCTGTGTCGGAATCCGATTCATCTCTCAATGAGGCCCTAGCATGAGCTTGAGTTTCCCTAGCAGGGTTATGTCGTTCTCTAAACTCAATCCCTTGGTTGGAGTTTACCGGCCTGGGGTTCACGACTTTCTTCTTCTTACCCGCATCTCTAGCAATCTCCTTACCATACCATTTTTGTCCCGAGGCCCCCTCCTTACCACCAGTACGCACCATGATATCTCACACTGACAACCGCACCAAACCCAAAGCAAAAACAAGCAAACACCAACCCGATTATCATCTAATCGGGATTTCCCAACACCACCAACACCAACCAGCCCAAAACCGTAATGCAGACGTCACAAACCAATCAAAACCATCCACAGAGCATCACCAAAGCACAAACAAAACAAAACAAACAATAATAAGCCTAATCAGTGACAGTTCATTTAAGGTTCGAGTCGAAAATCGAACCTCAGAAAAAAGGGAATTAAAGCATGAAAAGTTTAGTTATCTTACCAAAAGGATGCTAGGATGACTATGGAGTTGAAGAAAAGTCCGGACAATGCACAAATCAGCCAAAAATCGGATTTTTTTGACTTTGAAAACCGCACTAGATAGGGTGTCAAATCTGGCCAAATCAGGATTGTTGATGGATTTGGGTTAGTGAAATGAAAATAGGGGATCAAGAGGTGTTTGTGGGACTTGAAATCGCTCCGATCGGGTTAATAACGAAGAATCTATGTGAAAAGGCGAAAGTTTGCGGTATTTTCAAATATTTTGTGGTTTTGCATAATGAACAGCCGGGGGGGTATTTATAGAAGAAGGGTGAACGAGCGTTTGTCCTTAGTCAGACGCTCATCCACCTGGGTGCATATGAACTGAATGAGCATTCTCATGAACATGAACGAGCTTTTTCTTGGGAGACAGAATGGTACAGAGTGTAGCACTTTTTGATGAACGAGCATTTACAAGGTGCGAAACGCTCGTTGGGCTAAGAAGGATATTGAACGGGCGTTCGCAGGGTACCCAGACGTTCGTTTGGTAGCAAAGAGCTCAATACTCAAAAATTTAACCCCGATTCGATTTCAACCGCCGTTCTAACACTTTTATTATCAAGAACATTCCAAAAACTCAAAGAATGGTGGGTTGCCTCCCACCAAGCGCCTTTGTTTTACGTCGTTGGCTCGATAGATGACTTATACTGTACCGGTTGTTTCAAAGTTATACTACCGGCACGAACGAGGAAGCGAGGGTAGAAAGATAGGCTGGTGGATTATCAAGATCAGAAATGTCAAGATTTTAAGTCCATGATGAGACTCAGAAAAGATCGGTCACGGTTCAGGATCAATTAAATGCACAACCTCGAGAGCCTCATCGAAAGGTAACTTTTCATACTTCTTCAGACGAAGGCCATTTGTGATGAACGTCCCGTGCTTTGGATGAGTCACCTCGATTGCTCCCGAATCAAAAACTCTCAGAACCTTATAATGTCCTGACCACCTCGACTTAAGCTTGCCTTGAAATAAGTGAATGCGAGTATTATATAGAAGAACCTCATCACCTATGTTGAAAACACGAGGTTTAATCAACTTGTCGTGAAGCATCTTGGTCTTCTCCTTATACTTCGCCGAACAATCATAGGCTTGCAGGCGAAACTCATCTAGCTCGTTTAACTGGGTCATCCTTCTCTCACCGATTAACGCATCATCCATATTCAGATTCTTAATCGCCCAATAGGCCTTATGTTCGACCTCTACGGGAAGATGGCAAGCCTTTCCAAAGACAATCATGTAGGGAGAAATGCCTATGGTTGTCTTGAACGCAGTTCGGTGTGCCCAATGCGCATCATCTAACTTCTTAGACCAATCCTTCAGATTTGAATTGACGGTCTTCTCCAGCATTCTCTTAATCCCTCGATTGGTTACCTCTACTTGTCCACTAGTCTGGGGATGATAGGCGGTGCCTAACTTGTGTGTTACCCCATACTTCACTAGCAACTTATCAAACTCTCTATTTGCAAAGTGACTTCCATTGTCACTGATTATCGCTCGCGTTACCCCAAACCGGGACAGAATATGTTTCTTAAGGAACCTAATGACTACATGTTTGTCATTAGTAGGCGAAGCGATTGCCTCAACCCACTTCGACACGTAATCACAGGCAACAAGAATGTACTTATTCCAGAAAGAAGACGGATATGGTCCCATGAAGTCGATTCCCATATATCAAAAACCTCAAACACTATTATCGGTTTCTGAGGCATCTCATTTCTCTTTAAGATCCGTCCTGAGCGTTGACAGGCATCACACGTCTTTACATATGCATGTGCATCTTTGAAGATAGTGGCCCAGTAGAACCCACTTTGTAGCACTTTCAACGCTGTTCTCTCGCCCGAGAAGTGGCCACCGACCTCTTTATCATGGAAGAACGAGAGAATACTCACTATCTCTCCATCATCGACACATCTCCTCAGAATCCCATCCGCGCATAACCTAAAAAGTAAGGGATCCTCTCACACATAACGGTTCACCTCACTATAGAATTTCTTCTTCTGTTTCTCATCAAACTCGGGATCTACGAACCCACACTCATGATAATTGACAAATGGTGCATACCACGGGTTCCCTTTCTTCCCTATCTGCATAAAATTCCCTCACTGAACCGGGAGCATCGTATCCACTACGAACAACTGCTCATCCCGAAAGCGGTCATCTATCTCAACCTTAGTGAGGCATCCCTCCTCACCCGGTTCCATCCTACTGAGGTGGTCAGCTACCACATTCTCACACCCCTTTCTATTATTAATCTCTATGTCGAATTCTTGAAGGAGCAAGATCCACCTCAACAAGCGTGGTTTTGCGTCCTTCTTAGCAAACAAATATTGCAACGCAGCATGGTCTGTATGAACTATGACTTTCGACCCAACTAAGTACGACCGGAACTTATCGAAAGCAAAAATGACGGCTAGAAGTTCCTTCTCAGTGGTAGCGTACTTTTGTTGAGCCAGTTTCAGGGTATGACTCGCATAGTAGATAGGTCGAAACAACTTATCGACCTTCTGACCTAGGACAACTCCTACAGCATAATCACTCGCATCGCACATGACTTCAAACTCCTTGGACCAATCAGGTGCCACTAATATAGGAGCCGAAGTAAGAAGTTTCTTGAGTGTTCTGAAGACATCTAAACATGCCGCATCAAAAACACCGGGAGCTCCCTTCATCAACTGAATGGTAAGAGGTCTAGAAATTTGGGAAAACCCCGGGATGAACCTACGATAAAAACCTACATGAGCCAAGAATGACCTCAGGGTCTTCAGATTTGTGGGCATAGGAAGTTTAGCTATTGCCTCTATCTTGACTCTATCAACCTCTATTCCCTTCCCCGACACTTTATGGCCTAACACAATTCCCTCAGTGACCATGAAATGACACTTCTCTCAATTTAGAACTAGGTTTGTCTCTTCACAACGCTCAAGCACCTTATCAATGTTAGACAAACACTCATCAAAAGTGTCACCAAAAACACTAAAGTCATCCATAAAGACTTCCATAAACCGTTCTATCATATCAGCAAAAATGGCTACCATGCATCGTTAGAATGTCGCGGGTGCATTACACAACCCGAACGGCATTCTTTTGAATGCGAAGGTGCCATAAGGACACGTGAAAGTGGTCTTATCCTGGTCATGTATATCAATGTGGATCTGATAGTACCCACTAAAACCATCTAAAAAGCAGTATAATGTATGACCTCTTAGACGCTCTAGCATTTGATCAATAAAAGGGAGAGGGAAGTGATCTTTGCTAGTTTTATCATTAAGCATGCGAAAGTCAATACACACCCTATGACCAGTAACTAAGCGAGTTGGAATGGGCTCACCTTTATCATTCATCTCAACGTGATGCCTCCTTTCTTGGGCACAACTAGCGTGGGGCTCACCCACTCACTATCGGATATCGCGTAGATTATCCCTAGTTCCAGCATCTTCACCACATCTTTCCTCACCACTTCTTGCAGATGCAGGTTCAGCCGTCTCTGAAACTGATGGACCGGCTTGGCGCCCTCTTCAAGGATTATTTTATGCTTGCAAATATCAGCACTAATCCCCTTGATATCAACCATCTTCCATCCGAAAGTCTTTTTGTGTTTCTTTAGAACGTGAATCAACTTGGCTTCCTGCAAAATGGTTAGTGCAGACGAAATAATAAGAGAAAGTAATTTATCAGGTTCTAAAAACACGTACTTTAAATGCTCAGGAAGTGGCTTCAACTCAAGATCAGTTGGTGGTTCCTCGATTGACGGCTTTGGTAGCTTGCCAGTCAAACCGAGCTCTAACTTCTTGTTCCATCCTGCGTCGACATTGGCACTTTACTCCAAATGATATACCTGAATTCTCATTCTCGGATCATCATCTTCTGTGGTTCTTGACTTCATCAAGCATTGCTGATGCACGTAGATCAAGTAGTAATTAAAATACTTGACCACCATAAACCAATACTAGCAAGAGGACTAGGTCCATCGTAGTATAGCTGTAGCGAATCAAGGTCGATCCCACAGGGAACCAATTGTGGGTCATTTATATACAAACAATTAATCATTCATGTCAAGGACACAAAGCGGTCTACGACCAACGAAGTACAAGAAAAAGTAAAGGACACGACTCGACACAACACATAAACAACGTAATTAACCTCCCCAATTATCATGTTATCGTCCGGATCTAGAGATTCTATATAATTAAGCTAGACTCGACAACTATTAATCCGATTCGTATTTCTTTTATATTGGCTACGGGAGTCATCCCCAAACTAGATCTAGCTCCGGGTAGGCCATCCGGATCACTATGCTACATCACGTGACTTCGCTTTTTCGGCCTCCATCTCATATGACTTGCACGCTTACAAAACTAGGGATGCCGATATTAACCGTATTCCTCACCTAGGCAACATTCCTTTGTTCGGGCGTACTTCCTAGACGATCGCATCGGTCTCCGTCCCATTAACACTAACTTTTTAGGTATCATGTTAATCTACGATGTACGTATAACTAGGTGAGCTCAATTCCCTAATACGTAACGATCTAGATCTCGCCGAAAGTCCCGGAAGATCAATTCATGAGCCGACCTAGGAGTCCTATATTGGTATTTCCTAACCATACGCTAATTAAAACAGACGAGCAACGTAGCCGTAGCCATACCTACTAAGATAAGAAATTCTAGGTGGACAATCACACCATAAAGACGTGGCTAGATTGACGCGACGAACAACTAAATCTTAGCGTTTCTACATACGTAACGGATAAAATAGAGATTCATAAAGCAATTATATAGATCTACTAAAAACACGGTTGTCGATCATACCAAAGTCATCTATAGGTCACCGGATAACATATCTAGGCGTGTGGATCCTTATAGACAAGGAATCCCCACTGCCTCATATCGTATCCTTAGATCTACATCGTTCGGTGAAGAACGAACAACCTCAAACGATAAACAATAATTGGGGCTTAATTACAAAGAACTAAGAACAAATAAATACAAGAACTTACATTATTGCGGATCTTGCATAAAAGCTCGCTCTAAGCAAAACCGAAGATTTTATTATAAACGAGAAGTGTAAAAAATGTATTGTGTAAAGAAGTGTGTTTATGGCGTGTAATACATGCCTTTATTTATAGGGGTTCAAGCTAATTAAGAGATATACTTCAAAATGTCAAAACAAATAAGAGATAACTCCCGGCCGATCTCCAAAAGATGAAGTGCGCCCCTCTTCGGGCATATCCCTAAAGTGGCGCCATCTTGGAGTCTATTATCATGCTTATCCGATCTTTTCGTGCTAATCCGATATTTATCTTGAATTTCCTTTTATTTATCTTGAGATTTAATTCTTCCATTTGTATTTATCCTCCAAAATTATCCAAATCGCAAAATAGATATTTATCCCAAAATAAATAATAAAATAATAAACCGGATAAATATAATAAAAACGGATAAATACCGATTTATATGGATAAATACCAAGTTATATGGATAAATACCAAATTATATTTTATTAATCACCTAACATTAAATAATAAATATAAACATGTGATTTATCATAAAATATATATTATTAGTCCCGATTTAAGGTCTACGTTGATGACTTTTACGGGTATAATTTGACCGTCATCAACTACCCCCACTTAGACTTTGATCGTCCCGAACAAAGCATCAATAAGTCATTCCCCAAGGTAACATTTTCCATGGTCAAGTCATACTTATACAAGAAACTCGAGTCAACTCATACCATTCATGCTCATAAGATATTCATTATTCACTACTCGCCATGAATCGAAGTGATGTGTGCATGTGCATTTGGTTTTATATATTCGTGGCAAGATTAAAGTTTATGCTAACTTCGCAATCTCAACCTACCAACATCAGCATTCCCACTTCTTAAGCTTCGCAATGGTTAGAGCACTAGAGAGCAATAAGCAAGAGCGTATCTATAGGGATTTTGGACTTGGAGACCGAGTACTACTCAAAGCCTCTTAAAAGTTGAATTTCTTCAATTCTTCATTTTTTTCAAATACTATCAATCTCAAGGAAGAAAACTTTTTAGAGTATCCCCCTATCTTAGATCATGCATAGCATTGAATATTACCACAAGTGCGGGGCTACTTTGGTAATGTTACTACAAGCCCAGTGTTTAACTTATTGTCAAAACACAGATAATTCTCAAGCTTATTACTCCGCTTTGATGGCCAGAAGATAGGAATACATCAGCAGATAAATATCGACACTAAGTCCGCATAACCAATCATCTACGCAATGTACACATAATTCTTCTTAGTTATTATGATTCGTGCGATAAACTCGATTCAAAGATTGAGTAATCAAATAATAAATAACCACTTGCAACAATCGGCATGAATATCCTTAAATTTACATTCACATAAGTATAAAATGATCACGTAATCATGCAACTTGGTTCCTTTCCTATCAATTCTTAGCTAGGAACTTACAATTCTAAGGGTACGAGAGAAATAATATGGCATTTATTCAATTTTTTCAAATTTTTCACCGTTTCACTCAATTTTCAATTATAGCATATCATAGCTAAGTCTCCTACCCCCACTTAAACATGGCATTGTCCCCAATGACAAATAAAAATGAGAATTTAAGAAAAAGACTTAGCTCGGAAAACGGATCTCAAGTAGATGCGAACATCGGAGTAATTTAAGCACGTCGTGGAGAAGCAAGTGAAAACCTGTTTAAGCAAACCAAACAGAAACTCCACGAAACCGTTAATAACATGTCAATGGAAGTTATAAAATAATGTGGCAGTATTTAGATATAAAATATCCAAAAACAATTTAAGCCACTTTATTTCATGCAACCAATGACAAGGAAAACCAAAGAGTTAAAACTACTCGTTCAGACACGAAGTCTTAAAAAAAAAAAAAAGATACATATATAGACGCAAAAAGAAAAATACTAAATAGAAAGAAAAATAAACAAGCAACTAAAGAAGGTAGTCTTCATCTATAATCTCCACCGCTGAAATATTCTTAAAACCGGGTGGAGAAGACAAAGATCAAAAAGCATTACTCCTCGTGGGAAAACACGAGGTTCACTGGATCAACCATGTATTCAATCCGGTGTAAAAGAGAAACTTGGTAAGGTATAACGATTGAATGTGACCTATCGGCTAAAGATAAAATCAGATACTGAGCGCAGAAACTTCACGTTTGGATTGGATATCAACAACTTAGGGAGATGTAGCTTCCCCTCGAAATTACTAATAACCCAATGTATCACGTAAAAGTCATCACCGTCATCAACAAGGTCGGATTGGTGTGATATTTTAGAACAAAACTCATCATCCAGAAATGCCGGGATAGGCGTAAAAATGTGAAATTTAAAACTTCCGGTAGAAAGATAAGTTGTATTTTGATCAAACCAAAAACTTTTAAAATCTAGCTAGGGTCAGAGCTACACGTACCCCAGCTAGGATCACGAAAACCAAAATGATAAAAGATAATCAATTAAACTTAGCAATATATCCAACTCCGCAACACAAGGGTATTTTGTAAACAAAATGGAGGTTGAGAGTATGATGGGTTTAGAAAAAGATATATAAGGATGGTAAGAAAAGATAAAGGGTGGGTAAGAAATTGGGATTATGGGTGGGTTTTGGTGAAAGGATTAGGGTAGGGTGGGAGAGTGAAATAGATGGAAAGAAAGAGAGGGAATGAAAGAATGGATAGAAATGTGAACTGTGAGGCAGAATGGTGAGAGAATAGAAAGGTTGAAGGGTGAAAAGGTACAAAGGAAATGATAAGGGTAGTTGCAGAACGAATTGCACACAACTTTGGATTTTCACTCGGATCGCCATTCTAAAAAGTTTTGGAAGTTGACCAAAATTGTTCTTGTTTGCACCAATCATTCTCTGTTACATTTTCAGTAATTCTCAAGCTCTCTTAATGCTTCCATCTTAAGGTTGATTGCTAAATTTCCTTTTCTTTAGCAATTTCTCGACTCTCCTACGGAACTCTAATTCATGTGGCCTATATTGAGTAAAAACGTTTTGCACATCCTTAGCCTAATGGCCATCGGAACACGGCAAATAAAAAACCTCAACATATGTCACGTTACTCTTATTGGACTCAAAGAAAACAAAACCTAAAATCCTAAGTAGTCCTGAGTTTAAAGTCCTCTGCTCGACTTTCCAAAAGTTATCCTTGTCAGTTATCCTTCTTGGTTCGCTAGATGTTGACCCCTTGAGCACTATATGAGGTGGGCTCGTCGCTTTTGTGGATTAATATCCTTCCCTTGGTTGTGAGACCTAGGAAACGACATTTATCCATACCATTTATACAAAGCTCTTACCTCGGCTCACGTTTTAGGAATTAGTGAATTCTTAGGAGATTTAGTCCTAGGGACTTATTTTAATAACATCCTCTATAATGCTGCGTCATTATGCTCTCTCAAAACTCAACGTCTTCTTTAGATTGTGAATGCTTAACTACACAAATTGTTGCTCCCGTGGCCACTAGAAGCAATCTCATGCATAGGACAATGAAATTTTGACAGAACTACGAGGAACTCTTTGTTCACTGGCTTCCATTCAACAACTACATGTTTCTCTACACCCTCTAGATGAGACAGATTTGGGGCAGAACCTTCAACACTAATAAAATTAATCTTACAAACCAACTCCGGGCTAAGATTCATACTCAGGTTCATGTAAAGACTAACTTATGTTCAAAAAAATAGTACCTTGCCTTCAACATTATACCACGAATAATTCGAACCTTAAAAATTCGGAGCCATCTTGGTGCTTTAAAGGTATTGCTTCCATCGTTTTTCCCATCGCAGATTCGTAGCTCCACATGTTGCTGGGTTATTTTTCAGCGCCCACGAAAAATTACTGACTCGGATTATTATTTCCCTGGTTTCTACAAACGAAAAAAAAGAACAAAACGGACCGTAGACTGATTTTAACATGGTTTCCCATGCTGCTATCAGACCTACGGATTAAACATACGGAGATAAACAGACACGCGAAGTCTTTTACACAGAGCAGATAACCAGAGGGACTCAAAAATGAAAAAAATAGACTCTAAAACATAAAACTTAACATGAATAAAAAAATTATTTATATATAAAATTGACCGTTGGTTCCCCGGCAACGGCGCCAAAAACTTGATGCACGTAGATCAAGTAGTAATTAAAATACTTGACCACCATAAACCAATACTAGCAAGAGGACTAGGTCCATCGTAGTATAGCCGTAGCGAATCAAGGTCGATCCCACGGGGAACCAATTGTGGGTCATTTATATACAAACAATTAATCATTCATGTCAAGGACACAAAGCGGTCTACGACCAACGAAGTACAAGAAAAAGTAAAGGACACGACTCGACACAACACATAAACAACGTAATTAACCTCCCCAATTATCATGTTATCGTCCGGATCTAGAGATTCTATATAATTAAGCTAGACTCGACAACTATTAATCCGATTCGTATTTCTTTTATATTGGCTACGGGAGTCATCCCCTAAACTAGATCTAGCTCCGGGTAGGCCATCCGGATCACTATGCTACATCACGTGACTTCGCTTTTTCGGCCTCCATCTTATATGACTTGCACGCTTACAAAACTAGGGATGCCGATATTAACCGTATTCCTCACCTAGGCAACATTCCTTTGTTCAGGCGTACTTCCTAGACGATCGCATCAGTCTCCGTCCCATTAACACTAACTTTTTAGGTATCATGTTAATCTACGATGTACGTATAACTAGGTGAGCTCAATTCCCTAATACGTAACGTATCTAGATCTCGCCGAAAGTCCCGGAAGATCAATTCATGAGCCGACCTAGGAGTCCTATATTGGTATTTCCTAACCATACGCTAATTAAAACAGACGAGCAACGTAGCCGTAGCCATACCTACTAAGATAATAAATTCTAGGTGGACAATCACACCATAAAGACGTGGCTAGATTGACGCGACGAACAACTAAATCTTAGCGTTTCTACATACGTAACGGATAAAATAGAGATTCATAAAGCAATTATATAGATCTACTAAAAACACGGTTGTCGATCATACCAAAGTCATCTATAGGTCACCGGATAACGATCTAGGCGTGTGGATCCTTATAGACAAGGAATCCCCACGCCTCATATCGTATCCTTAGATCTACATCGTTCGGTGAAGAACGAACAACCTCAAACGATAAACAATAATTGGGGCTTAATTACAAAGAACTAAGAACAAATAAATACAAGAACTTACATTATTGCAGATCTTGCATAAAAACTGCTCTAAGCAAAACTGAAGATTTTATTATAAACTGAGAAGTGTAAAAAATGTATTGTGTAAAGAAGTGTGTTTATGGCGTGTAATACATGCCTTTATTTATAGGGGTTCAAGCTAATTAAGAGATATACTTCAAAATGTCAAAACAAATAAGAGATAACTCCCGGCCGATCTCCAAAAGATGAAGTGCGCCCCCCTCTTCATGCATATCCCTAAAGTGGCGCCATCTTGGAGTCTATTATCATGCTTATCCGATCTTTTCGTGCTAATCCGATATTTATCTTGAATTTCCTTTTATTTATCTTGAGATTTAATTCTTCCATTTGTATTTATCCTCCAAAATTATCCAAATCTGCAAAATAGATATTTATCCCAAAATAAATAATAAAATAATAAACCGGATAAATATAATAAAAACGGATAAATACCGATTTATATGGATAAATACCAAGTTATATGGATAAATACCAAATTATATTTTATTAATCACCTAACATTAAATAATAAATATAAACATGTGATTTATCATAAAATATATATTATTAGTCCCGATTTAAGGTCTACGTTGATGACTTTTACGGGTATAATTTGACCGTCATCAATTGCTCCATCGGCTCTTGGTATCCCTGCAGGTTAGTGTGCTCCAAAATACAAGGAGATATAGCATCAATAGAAAAACAATCACTCTTTTCATCCTCAGGATGTTTCATTGCATTATACACATTAATGGACACACTCTCTTTCCCGACTCGTAGTATAATTTCCCCCTCTTAACGTCTATCAAGGTCTCTCCTGTGTTCAAGAAAGGCCGACCTAACAAAAGAGGAGTTTTTGCATCCATGTCCATATCTAGAACTATGAAATCAATGAGAAATACAAACTTGTCAACCTGCACTAACACATCTTCAGCCACCCCCATAGGTGTCCTAACAGACCTATCCGTCATCTGTAAGGTCATCCCTATCGGTTCTAACTTACCCATTCCCAACTTCTCATAAATTCCTCTAGGCATTAGGCTCATAGAAGCCCTTGGATCACACAGCACATTCTTAAACATTGTCACTCCAATGGTAATTGGGATGGTAAAGCTACCTCTTTCCTGCAACTTAGGGGGTATCCTATTCTCAAAAATCACAGAACACTCCTCACTAAGATGCACCATATGTTTTATATTTCTCCTTATTCGACAACATTCCTTTCAAAAATTTAAAATATGGGGGAATGCTCGAAATAGCCTCTAATAAGGGAATGTTTACCTATATCTTCCTTAGGAGATTCAGAAATTTCGCCTGACCTTGGGTCAGTATGTCCTTTCTAGGTCCCTTAGGAGGGTAGGGTAAAGTATTAACGTCAAAATCAGTGGGAGGAGGAGGAATTATGTTTTGTTTACCTTTTGCTTTAGGTGGCGAGGGCTCGTCTTCTTTGATGTACAAGACCACATAGTCTTTCTTCGGTTTTTCCTCTTCTGACGCCTTCTTCTTTGCCCCCGCCAATGCTTTCTTTGTGGCTTCCAACTCTTTTCTCGTTGCATCCATTTCCTTCTCAACACTGCCAATTTCCAAATCTTCAATCTCGACTTCACCATACATGGCCCCTTCACGGAAAACTACATTCTCCTTCTCGGCTTTCTCAGTTTCCACTTTCTCTGCCCACAGTTCTTTCTTCTTATCGCTTGGCCCAACCTCCTTACCACTTCGTGTGAACATGGCATTCACACCCTTCGGCTTTCTCTCAATATTACTCAGGAGCCCACCACTCAGATTTGTCTTTAGAGTGTCAGTTATTTGCCATACTTGGGTCTCCAAGTTCCGAATAGTAGAATGAGTTGCTAATTTTTGTTCCACATCGTTCTTGTTCAACTCAGAAACACTCTTATCCAATCTTTCCAAGAAAATCTCAGTGGGCATCTTCTGAGCACCCGAATTGCTCGATTGCTGATTGTTTTGATTGCTCTGGTGGAGATGAGCATTCGAATGATGATAGGTGCTAGAATTATTATTTCTAGGCGGCTGGCTTGTTTGTTGATCGTTATTGTTTTTCTGGCCCTGATTTTGATTCCATCCTTGATTCTGGCCCAATTCTGACCTTGCTATTGCTGTTGGCCTTGTGATTGAGATTGCTGATTCTAGTTATTCTGATAGTTGCATTGGTTCTAATTCTGGGGATTTTGGTTCCAATGTCGGTTGTATGAGCTTTGGTTTTGTCTAAAACCTTGGCTTTGATTATTGTTATGATTCCAGTTTTGATTCTGCCCCTGATTCCAACCTTGACCTTGATGATTCTGATTCCACTATCCCCCACTACCTTGTCCAACATAATTCACATCATATTGATGTGAATCATCACTCATACCATACGCCTTTGGCGGCCCTTGCTGAATGTCGAAATTCGATTCCATTGTTGCTGGCCAAAATCCTGCTGATTTGTATTCATCTGCCCCATTGCATACACATTCATCTTTTGCTGATCATTCTGGTTTCCAAACTATTGTTGTGTTGGGGTAGATGTCAACTGTTATGGGTAAGTGAACTTTTTCGATGATGTACACTCCAATGCTGAGTGTCCACCCCCACAGATTCGTCATTGTTGTGCCTTCTTTCTATCCAACTCCATTTGGTCCATCTTCAGTACCATTTCTTGCATCTTGTCATGCATGGTTGTCTCTCTATCCAACTCTTCTTTCAAAGACTTCACACTTTCCATTGGAGCCTTCTTCTTCTTCCTAGATGACCCCCATTGCCCTTCTCCATCAGCCATATTCTCAATATGTCTCATAGCTTGATCCGGTGGAAGATTCATAATATCTCCGCCACTTGCGGCGTTCAGCTTGTTCAGGTCCACTGGTTCTAAGGCTCTAAACAATATGATTACCTGCTCAACCGTGGAAAAACCATGTGGAGGGCATATTTTCAGCAGACCCCTAAATCTCTCATACGTCTCCTTCAGTGTCTCTCCCTCGAGACCATCAAACGAAAAGATTTCTTCTTTCAGATCTAGAATCTTAGCCGGAGGAAAGTACTTTCTCAGAAACACTCTTACCATAGCCGCCCATGTATGTAACGAATCATTAGGCAATGGGTCGTACTAGTCCTTAACAGCTCCTCTAAGTGCAAACGGGAAAACTATCATTTTTATCGCCTCATCGCTAACCCCGTTATACTTCATCGTCCCACAAATTTGGAGAAAATGATCCAGAAAGCTATTCGGGTTTTCAGTTGACTTCCCGTGGAACAAGGCATGTTCCCCCAACATGTTCAAGATGTTCTGCTTTATGTCCATGTTGTTGGCATTGATAGGGGCACTCTAATTGGATTGTGTCCTGTAACCTCCTGTGGGGTAATGACGTAATCTCGACAGACTCTCAGTCTCTGAGCTTGCTGCATTCTCTGGGGTTGAACCACCTGTTGTGGTTGTTGTTGATTAAACAGCTGCATAGGTGGTTGCTGAGCATATGGTTTTTGGAACCCCAGTTGGTCTCCCTGATTCCTCGGCATCTGCAGTACTCGGTTTACAGTAGCTTGGTCGAATTCTGGTTTGAAGTTCTGGGCATTCTGTCTTCCCCTGTTCTGCCCAATCCCTGTTCTCTGATTAAATTGTGGGGTGATCAACTATTATAACACTGTATCGTCTCCCCTTAACTGCTCTACACGAGGATCTCTCGGTGGAGTTTGCAACGGCAGTGTTGCATTACCACCAGTAGTGTTAAAGGTTTGCCCTTGTGCATTATGTTCATTGAAGGGATCACTGGTATCTCTACCATTCATTATATCATCCATTTCTTCAAAGGACTCTGAGATAGAGCTCTCTACTACCTCTTCTTCTTCAAACAAGGGGTTCGGACTAGCAATCAGGATTTCTTTTTGGCGTTGATTGTTTCTGTGGCGTGCAAAAGCTTCAATATCTTCAATCGGCTCGATAAGAGGTTATTTTGAAGATTGGGTCATGCACTGTAAAATAGGAAACAACAAGAAAACGAAATAAAAATGACCTAAGCCCAAGATTTCGGTCAACTTAAAAGATATTAGACGTTACTCCCCGGCAACGGTGCCAAAATTCTTGATAGCAAAATACTTAACCGCGAACTTTCACCGACAGAGTATCGGGTCAACGGGAGTATAGTGGTCACAAGGTCGTATCCACAAGGAGTAATGTCTAAGTACAAAAGCAGACGTAGAACTTAGTTCAGGCCACAATGATGGTGGAAGATATTATACTAATGCAGAAATAAAGATTATACTAACAGTTTTACTTCTAAATATTAAAAGGCATAGCCGAACTATGATCCCACGAGCTACTTTTACCCCTTAGGGAGGACTTGACAGGGGGCGTGACTTAACCGACCTACCTATCCTATGTAGTTCAACGACATCCACGGGTACCAACTCCTAATTCTGGTGATTAGACTGAACAACTCGATCTAACCACCCTATGTGAAGCTAACCGACTCTCCCTTTAGAAACCGATTACCCTAACATGATTAAGTTCTAGAGTTGCTCGAACAACGTTGACAAACCTCTGTATTGGAAATGGTCCTAACAACTAGGCCGAATCTACGCAACGATCCCAAAACCCCTTATCCCACATCTCACCGCAAAATACATCTATAAGTTCAATGTGTGTGACAGTGAACAAGGTGATCAATCTAATTCAAAGATGTTATAATAAGTTTTAAGACGTGGATTAATCTTTAAAACATTCAATTACGAACTACACTACTCCCAATCTCATCCCCCTTAGGGTTTTCACTCGCTTTCACATAATTCGGCTACACAACTAATTTGCTACTCATAATTATGCTAAAAACAGAATTAAGAATTGAAATTAAACTAAGAACAATGAAATAAAAAGAAGTCATTACCATAAAAAAAAACGCTGGAAATCTGATCCACAAAATATCGAAGTGAAAACACAATCTAAAAGTTGAATTTTTGGAAGTAATATTGAAATCTTAGCTATAACAAGTGTTTAGAATCGACCGGTGTTATCTATGGAATCCACGGATCAAAGTTTGATCAACCTACACTAAAACCGCACCAAGATCGCCAAAAAAGTGTATAAAGTCGACCAGGGTTATAAAAGTGCTGAATGAGCTGTGTATTTATAGTGTAGGGCTGAATTTTCCTGCTGTCGAGGGCAAACGCCCGTTTGCCTAGAAATCTGATTCTTAATTAGGGCTTGTTCTTCAGTGAACCAGCGTTTGGCTTCTCCTAAACGCTAGTTCATAGATCATGTCTTGAGGGCAAACTCCCGTTTGGATTGTCTTGAACGCCCGTTTGCTGAATATGAGCTCAGTATTCGAGCTGAACCCATCTAAAGGCTAGTTTGAGGGTAATTTGGACGCTCGTCTGTCATCTAGGCCAACTTTCAGTATCAAATGCTACTTCCGCAAACACTCGTTTGAGTAGATCAAATGCCCGTTTGCCTTGATTTCACTCCAAACTTGATTTTTCTACACTTCCATGTTTCTTTCGTGCCACGAACATGTTTCTCACTTCAAAACATCGCCTTCCAGGTCCTCGAGTCACCTAAGTCCTGAAATGACATATACAGACAAACACCATGCGTAATTCTGCAGGACAAAAGTGCTCGGAAAAGAAGTAAATATCGTCAAAATGGCGGAGTTTACTATCGATGTGATAGTTTAACTCCCCGTGCGTAAAACTCATGATATTACTCTCGAAATGATCTATATCTACCCGGAACATGCAATAAAGTGATAAACGGGGGCTAGATCACATACAAAAGTTCAGTGAAGTTGACTCCCATCAGGGTCCATGGACCCCCCTGAAATTAAAAAAAAAATTTACTAAACGACGTCGTTTTACATTTGTCTATTTGCAATTTAATCAATTTCCCAATTCGTTCCTCTCCATTCGCCAAAACCTTCTGTGAATTTCAAGTTCTTCAATCTGGCAACTCTTCTGCGATTTTCAGGTTTTTCAACTTCCATCTTCATCTGCCTGTAGTCGATTTGCAATTCACGCCTTCTTCTGTTCTTCTTTGCCTGCAGCTTGTAATTTGCTTCATTTTTTGGTTATTTTTTTCTTCTCGGAATAGCGTTGCCTGCTGTAAATGATTTGTCCTATTCTTACAACATGAAATTTTTACAAGATGATAAGTTGTTTAAGTACTTTATGTTCAGTAAGATTAATTTGCTAGGCAATGTGTGTGTGGTTTTTGGCCATATCTTTGTTGGATACTTGGATTCCTTTTCTGATTTTTTTTATTTTTTTATTTTAACAGTGAAACTTAGTGAAATTCTAGGGATGAGTATCACAAGATTTTTTAAAAGAAAATTATCAGTCCCAGAGGAAATTGGAACCGATTTAGGAGAGGGTGCTTTTGGTAGTGCGTCTGCTGGTACTCAAGAGACTGTTTGCTTGACTTCAGCTAGTAAAAAATTTGTTGATTTAAATAGCCTCCTTTCAGATCCTGCAGAATGGAAAAAGATATCAGAATATCATCCAAATCAAGTTGATGAAATTAGAAGAGCTTATTTGTTAAAGGGACCCTGTCAACCCCGTGAACATAATTTCCCAATGAAAAATATTGGAAACAGATCGCGTCGATTTAATTCGGATTGGTTTGATGAATATGCTAATTGGTTAGAGTATAGTGTGAAAGAAGATAAAGCATATTGCTTCTGTTGTTATTTGTTTAGAGATCAAATCAACAATCAATGTGGTAAAGGGACATTTATAACCGAAGGTTTTTATACGTGGAATAAAAAAAAAGAAGGTAGGATCGTCATGTTGGTGCGGTTGATAGTGCTCATAATTTGTCAATAATTAAGGTGAGAATCTAATGAGACAAGAGCAATCCATTAGGGCTTCCTTTTATAAACAGACAGATATTGCGAAACATGAACATCGGGTTCGATAATGTGCTTCAATTGAATCTTGTAGATATTTGTTGCATCAAGGGTTGCCTTTCCGTGGTCATGATGAGTCTGAAGATTCTTTGAATAGAGGGAATTTTCTTGAATTTCTTAATCTTATTGCTGATCAAAATGATTCCGTTCGTGACGTCGTTCTTAAAAATGCTCCAAAAGGATATACTTGAAGAGTTTAAAAATGGCTCTTTTCGTTAATGGTGGATGAGTCAAGTGATGTATCGGGCAAGAACAAATGGCTGTAGTTGTACGATTTGTTAACTCTCACGGGAATGTGAAAGAGAGGTTTATTCGTATTATCCATGTGATGGAGACATCTGCTTTGTCCTTAAAATCTGCTATTGATTGTTTATTTGCCGATTTGAATTTGAGTTTGATGCAAATCCGGGGTCAAGGCTATGATGGAGCAAGTAATATGAAGGGTGAATTCAATGGGTTGAAAACTTTGATTATGAATGAAAATACATCTGCATATTATGTTCATTGTTTTGCTCATCATCTTCAATTGGCTCTTGTTGTTGTGGCTAGAAAACATGTTGATATTACGGATTTTTTTAATATGATATCCACTTTATTGAATGTTGTTGGGGCCTCTTGTAAGCCTAAAGACATTATTCGACACATTCAAGCAGAAAACCTACAAAAAGATATCACTAGTGGCTTGATTGAGACATGGAAGGGACTAAATCAAAAGCTAAGTCTTAAAAGAGCTGGTGACACGCGTTGGGGTTCTCATTATAAATCATTGTTGAATTTGGATATTTTATTCTCTAATGTAATTGAAGTTCTTGAATTTGTTAAATGTGATGCCAGAGATTCGTCTAAACAAGCTCAAGCACGTGGTTTGTTGAGATATTTTCAATCATTTGATTTTGCCTTCAACTTGCAATTGATGGTGATTATATTAGGGATCACAAACGAGTTGTCATTAGCTTTGCAAAAGAAAGATGAACACATTTTGAGAGCTATGACACTTGTTAATATAGTTAAAGCATGACTACAAGCGGTAAGAGATGATGGATGGTAAAATCTCTTACGTAAGATCACTTTATTTTGCAACAAGAATCAAATTGATTGCTTGGTTATGAATGATGAATTTGTTGATCTTGATCATCTTCGACGTAAAAGTAACACAACACACGATTTTCATTATCGTGTGGAATGCTTCTATGCAATTGTATATATGCAAATTTTTTAGATTAATGATCAATTCAATGAGATCAATTATGAGTTGCTTCGTTATGTTGCTAGTTTGAGTCCAAGCGATAATTTTGGTGATTTTGATGCAACAAATTTAAAGAAGCACTCATTTTTATCCTAGTGACTTCTCTGTTATTGATTGTATGATGCTTGAGAATCAGCTAGAGTCATATATTTTGGATGTGCGAAGAAATGGCAAGTTTAGTCAGTTGAATGGGATTGAAAATCTATCTACATTGCTTGTGCAAACAAAGAAACACTTGTCATATCCATTGTTGTATCGGCTTCTGAAGTTAGCATTGATTTTGCATGTAACAACAGCAAGTGTGGAAAGATTCTTCTTAGCAATGACTATTGTCAAGATGAATATGCGGAACCGGATTTATGATCGATTTCTAAATGAATTTCTTACTTGTTACATTGAAAAGGATTTTCTTAGTAGTGTTAAGAATGAAGGTGTAATTAAACGATTTCAAAGTATGAGAAATCGTAGGGAGCAAGTGTAGTTTGCAAACTATTCATTGTAATAAAATGTTAATGTTTTTTGGACCCCCATGAAAAACAATCCTAGATCCGCCACTGATGAGTTGTACCAACCAAGTAGCAAAGAATACATTGGACATATGACCAATGAACATCTGTGGGTTTATGCATATATTGAGAGAGTTTGTTGATAGCAAAAGCAATTTCGGGTCGGGTGAAGAGTAAATATTGAAGACTGGCTAGGGTCATACTGTATTCTTTGGAATCGTCAAGGAGAGTTCTTGTCTGAGCAGTGAGAGTAGAGATATCAGCTGGAAGTAGAGTGTCAACTGAGTTGGCTTGCGTGAAATTAAGTCTGGTCAAGAGCTCAGAGATGTAACGCCTTCGGGAGAGAAGTAAGCCCTCGAGTAGTGGGAATGACTTCAACCCCTAGAAAATAGGAGAGTGACCCAAGATCCTTAAGTGCAAATATTGATTCTAGGGCATGAATGAACTGATCCAAAGTCGTTTCCAGTGACAATAATGTCATCAACAAACACCAAGATGTAGAGAAGAACCGAGTTACAAGAGTACAAGAACAGTGAGGTATCAGCCCCCGAGTTCCAAAAACCAACAGATAATGGATATCGTTTGAGTTCATTATACCAAGCTCGTGGTGCTTGTTTAAGACCATAGATGGCTTTCTTTAGTTTGCAAACGTAGTCTGGATGAGTTGTGTCAGTGAACCCAGGGGGTTGTGATAGATAACTTGTATCATATAAGTGACCCTGTAGGAATGCATTATTGATATCTAGATGCCAAATGGACCACCCCTGCATGAGAGCCAAAGACAACACAACACGAATAGTAGTAGTTCTAACCACAAGACTAAAAGTCTCAATATAATCAATACCCGGTCGTTGATTGAATCCATTGGCGATTAAACAAGCTTCATAATTTTAAACCGAGCCATCATGATGATGTTTGATGCGGATGATCCATTTGGATCCAACCACAATAAAGTTAGGATTATAGGGAACAACTCATTGCGCATTAATGCGTCATACTATTCTTGCATAGCATTGCGCCACTAAGGGTATTTGAGTGCTTCAGTAATGGATGTGGGTTCCATGTCAGAGGCAGTGTGAAGATGAGAGTGAAGGTTAAGTTTTTGTAGGGGTTTGTGAATGTTATTTTTTGCCCTAGTTTGCGTGGGATGAGAAGGTGGAGGAGAAGGTATCCGGGAATCATGTATGGGTCTTGAGTGGTGGTGGGTAGGGTTTAGTGACTTCAAAAAGAGAAGACGTCTTCAACGAATTTGACTTGACGGGAAACATACATGCGCGAGGTGGAAGTATCATAGCAATAGTAGGCATCTTGCGTGGGGGAGTAGCCAAGGAAAACACATAGTAGAATGGGGTTGGAGCTTATGATCAGTATAAGGGCGGAGCTTGGGGTAACAGAGACAGCCAAAGGCGCAGAGTTTGTTGTAGTTAGGAGGCTTTCCAAAGATGCAGATGTAGGGGATTTCATGGAAATTGTGGGTGTGGGCATGCGGTTGATGAGATACACAGCGGTAGCAAAGGCATAGGGCCAGTAGGTAAGGGGATTATATGAGTGTGTGAGGAGAGAGATACTCGTTTCAACTATGTGAAGATGTCGGCATTCCGAGTAGTCATTTTGTTCATGGATGTGAGGCGGTGTGGTGTAATGAGAAATACCGTGTTCAGTGAGAAACGGGCGTAGCACGGTTTACTCAGTACCATTGTCCAAGTATAGGATATTCATGGGAGTTTCAAAAAAGTTCAAAAATAGTCTTAAATTTAGGAAAAATTGTAAATACATCACATTTACTTTGAAGTTGATAGAACCAGATGTATTTGGTGAAATGATCAATAAAAATAATATAGTACTACCTCCGTCCCAAAATTTAAGTCAATTTAACGTTTTTTGCTTTTGCCCCATAATGTGAGTTCATTTAGAAAACCAATAAAATATTTATTACATTTTTCTCATTTTGCCCCTTATTTGTTATATACTCACACACTTTTCATTACTTTGCATTAATAACAGTCAAAAGTCATTTTAGACTTTTACATCAAAATTAAAGACACGTAACCAATTTAACCAATTTTCTTAAACTGTGTGAAAAAGTATAAACGGACTTATATTTTGGGACGGAGTAGTATTTATATTCATAACCAGACAACACAAGAGTCATCCAAACATCAGGGCAAATAATTTCTAGAGGGCGGGAAGAATTTAAAGAAGATAATCCAAAGGCAAGTTTGTGACTTTTATTTTCAAGGCATGCATAACTGTGCATAAAACGTATTGGAAATGGCATCTAATTTATTATTGGAAATAACATAATAAAAAATAGGACACGTTGGATGTCCCAGCCAGTGATGCCAGGTATGTTGAGTGGTGCGATTGACAGCAAAAGCAAATAGAGGATGAGACGGCCACTCATAAAGTCCATCTTTAACGGATCCACGCATCATGGGAAGATTAGTTAGACGATCCTTCACAATAAAGTAAGAGGTTGAGAATTCAACAGTCACATTATGATTTTGACATAATTGAGAAATAGACAATAAATTGCGGGAAATTTAGGGAACACATAGCACATTATTAAGAATATGTGTACGAGACGAGGAAGTAGGTAAAATGTCAAACCGGTGTGGGTGATTGGAAGAGAATTTTTGTCGCCAACCATAATGTCATATGAGCCATGATACACCGGTGTGGGTGATTGGAAGAGAATTTTTGTCACCAACCATAATGTCATATGAGCCACTATACAGAGTGTCGGGGGCTAGGTTCTGGAGATCCGAAGTAATATGATGTGTTTCCCCACTGTCTTAAAGTCAATGAGAGGAAGGTTGGGCTGTAACATAGGCCTGCAGGTCGCATTGGTGCCAAGGTTGTTGGGACTGCCCCTATTGGTGGAAGGATGGAGCTAGAGAGTGAACTGCTTGAACCCAAAATTGAGGGCACCACTTCGCCGAGTGGCCTTGGATGGAGCATAATTGACACTTTCCGCAAGTTAGGTTTTCGCCATGAGGATAAGCGGTCAGTGGGCCGAAATTTTCAGCAAGCCCTCGCCATGGCTGTGTTGTGGGATAGAGAAGAAGATCGGTAGATGAGGGGGAGGAAATTAGACGGCTGAACAGCAGTTGAGCAGCAGCAGGGCTGAATTGTGGAATGCAGCGACAAGGGTGGCGATGGTTCATAGATAAGCAATTTCACATGTATCTCCTCGAAATGGATCAGTGTGTCCCAAGCCTGTATGGCCCAAACGATATCCTTGTAATCTTCTCCTGATTGCTCAAAAATCAGGTCTGTGAGATCATATGGCACACCTAGAAAGGCACGTTCGCCGGCCTTGTTTTTGACCAAATAGAGATATTCAGACATGGTTTGGTTTCCTATGCACAGTGATTTGAGATTATATTCTTGATTTGTTTGATACATCCATTAGATGACTTTGCAAACACATCGGCAAGAATTTTCCACACTTCGGCTGAGGTATTTGCATTGAGAATTAGCGGAGATGCATTGATGGAGAGGGAAGCAACAATAGCATTGAGGATCAGTTGATCCTGGCGTTTCCAGTAGCCATGGCCCGGCTTGGGCTGAGTGACCGGCATGGTTTCGTCCCATCAATGAAGCCAAAAAAAAAGTCATAACAATTCAGCAATTTTCTGAAAAGTTTGTAGCAAGCATCCAATTTAATAGGAGTTTGTGAAGCAGAATTGAAGACCAAATTTGGTGGTTTTTGGAAAAGTTCTAGAGCTACAATAATTACAGCAATAATTACAAAAGAATTAAAATAATGATTCCTAGTTTCCTATGTATATCTAATAGAACACCATATCAAAATTCATCTTATCTTTCGTCAATTTCGTATAAACCCTAATTTTTAAGCCTAAATCTAAAATTAAAAATCTTGAAAGACAATAGATGTCATAACTTAAAGTTACTCGTAAACCGGGTCAATAAATGGTGTATCGAATTGTGACCGAATCATCCTCTTTATCTCTTTTTATCCCTCTTTTTCTTTCACCACTCGTAAATCGGATCAATAAGTGGATGGTTGGGTTGTCTTTACTTACATTATCTCGTCTAGTAATGGTGTGTAGGAAAAGTTGGATAAATATCAATCATCTACTTAATTTGTATCACTCGTTAATAACTCATGTATAATAACTTTTCTCGCTAACTTGTAATGTGTGTAATCCTTTTTCACTAAAAACTCATTAATTACTCGTATCGATCATAATCTTAGTCATTCTTCAATTAACTAATCATTTTTTAATTAGCAGATCAACGAATATGTCAACATAAATATTCATTTAAAATAAAGAATCATGTTTCTCAAAAAAAAATAAAGAATCATAATCACAGTCAAACAAGTCTTTATTAGTAATATTAATTCTTAGAATCCCTTATTATTGAAATGACAAAAAATATCATTAAATAAGATTTCAGGGTTTTATACTTCTGGGCTAGAGAGAATATAAACAATAATATCCGGAAAATAGACACCAACTTACGGTTTGAATGTCAACGTCTATGTAAGTATCTACACTTGAGGACTAGTCTAATGCTGAAGAGGAGGATAAATCTAATGCCTTAGCCCAAGTCCAAAAGCCCAATTCTTAGCTTTGTGTTTATGATTTCTTGTGTAAAGAGGCCCATTACTTAGGGCCCGTAGCCACATTTCCTAGTTTGTATGATGTGTAAGATCAGTAGGTTTGCACGGTATAGGGATGCACATGATTTGGGTCGTGCGGATTTCATTAAAATTCATATCCAACATTTATGTTATAGGTTATAAAAATTTAAAATCATATACAACCTAATTCAAAGTTCAACCCACACGTGCGGGTTTTATTAAATACGGATTGGGTTCGGGTTAGCATGAAAATAGATTGTAACTTTCTTAGTGCTAATTAATTGATTCGGTCATTTTTCTTCAATTGTTTAGTTATTGAAGAAAAGAAAATATTCATCATTTAAAAAGCAGGTAATTGAATAAATGTAGAATAAATGCATATAACCCTAAAAAAAATGCATATAGTATAGATTATATAACATTGAAAAAAATATTGAACTTTGTTTAGGTATGAATTGGTGATTTGATACTAAAAAAATATGGCTAAAAATGGTTTTTCATTTTTGTAGACTTGTAGTCATTTTACCTTCTTTGGCTGTTCGTTTTACCGTGTATAAAAATAGGTTATAGTGTTTTGTTTAAATATCTACCTTGAAAGTTTTTTTTTTTTTGTGTTGTAGGAAACAAAAGATTTTAATTAAACTACGGGGAGGGGAATCGAACCCAGATCCTTCCACTAAAGGCAAGGGTAAACCCCCAGCAGTGACCACTGGGGTATGGGCCTTGCCCATTCTACCTTGAAAGTTGAAAATTAATAAAACCAATCCACAAATATGTTTTTTTTAGGTTAAGTTCGGTTTAAATATGTTTTTTTTTTTTTTTTTTAGTAAAACTCATACTCAACCCATAAAATACACGTCAAAATATATTAAAATCATAATCAACCCAAATCCATTTAACCCGCAATTGCGAGTTGAGTTAGGTTAAAGGTAGTCGGATTGTGATTACCTCAATTTTTAAGCTGAATCACACCCACACCCACACAGCCACGGGGCAGCCACTATGGGTTGTAATAGAAGAGCCATTCATGCCAGACAAAGTTCTCTTAGATTACACCAGACAAGCTAAAGAGAAACTCTGTGAAGAACTATTTCCAACTTCAAGACCCATGGACCATCAATGCAAAAGTCATTCTCAAAAAAATTGAAGAAACACCAAAACATAGCACCAAGGGGGGGGGGGGGGTGGAATTAACACCCACAAGAATATAGTCTAAGTACCAACAATAAGTTTTCAAACATAAAACGTAGGTTCAACACACAATGGTTCGATAACATGCCATCCACAAAACACAAAACCCAAAACATAATACCAACACCAAGTTTTAGTTCAACATCTGAGACACTCCCAACAACTGGACCTAAAACACAACACAACACACATACGAATAGTAAAACAGTTTTTACCATCCGTTTATGGATGTCACATGACACAAACAAAAGTAAAATAAAACAGCCATCCAAACTACAATCCTTCTACATGAGATCCACCAACTTAAGCACGTTCACCACGGATCCTCCTAGCCAACTGAATGTCCTTAGGCATGATTGTAACACGCTTAGCATGGATGGCACACAAGTTGGTATCCTCGAAAAGACCCACCAGATACGCCTCAGCAGCTTCCTGCAGTGCAAGGACTGCGTGGCTCTGGAAACGCAGATCAGTCTGCCAAAAGGACCATGATTTATCAAACACAAAGACAAAGATGGGGAAAAGCATTTTAAACACCTAAAATGAAGTATAACAATGAAATTAAATGTATATCAAAAGGAGATGTACCTTGAAGTCCTGTGCGATTTCACGGACAAGCCTTTGGAAAGGAAGCTTCCTGATCAAGAGCTCAGTACTTTTCTGGTACTTACGGATTTCACTGCAGGGATTTAACGATTGTTAAAAGAATAAAACAGCTAAGTATTCACCAATACCTTGAAACATATGAGAAACTAAAAATCCAACTTCAGAGAAAACACTCACCGAAGGGCGACGGTACCAGGGCGATATCTGTGGGGCTTTTTCACTCCCCCAGTGGTTGGAGCAGACTTACGAGCAGCCTACACAAAGACAACCAGCAATTAAATGATAATGAAAAACTGACATGATTGATTGTAAAGGAGCCACCAATGCAATAGCTAAAAACACGGACAGAAACACACCTTGGTAGCAAGTTGCTTCCTGGGAGCCTTTCCACCAGTGGACTTACGAGCAGTTTGCTTGGTACGAGCCATCTGCTTGTAAACAAACAAAAACATGTAAGGAAACATTCATTTCAAACCGCTAGGTTATGATTATAAATGGGAAACAAATTTCACAATATGCACAACATCACAGCAGAAAATAACAGGTAGCAAACAGACAAACAAGTCTTTAACCTTGAAATCTAACTTCTAATGCATAAGTAATGAAACATACATTTCAAAATCACTAGGTTAAGATTATAAATGGGAAACAGATTTCAAAGGGCACAGAACGACAGGTAGCAAACAAAATGAAGTTCCAACTTATAAATTCAAGCGAGCATATGCATTTACAACACCTAAATCTAACTTCCGGAAGGATTCCTAGCAATTTAAACAATCTTTCAGACAAAATCCCAACTTTTTCTCTTCCGAGAAGAAGATTGACTAAGACCAAAGAATTACAATTAAAATTAAAAAAAAAAAAAAAAACCAAATAGCCGGAAAACAATTTCCCGAAAACCCTCACCGAAATCAGAAGAAAAGTTCACATCTTTCAAACCCTAGCATATCATCAAATACCGAATCGAAAAGATAGCATCTTTTGGACAATAGAACACATACAATCTCGAAAGATTGCACCTTTGAAACCCTAACTTACGAAGACAAAAAAATCAAATCTTTGGAATGCATACAAATCAATAACATGTGAGCTATATATAAATTAAATTTCACGAAACCAATAATAATTCAAAAAACAAACCAAAAACGAGAAGCAGATCTAAAACTCACCTTAAAGGCAGCAGAGGAGTCTTTTTTTTCCGCTCGAGAATTGGGGAAACTGACAGAATTTTGAAGATAATATTAATCAACTTGATGTATATATATAGGAGAGAGAGATGCCGGAGTTTAATTAGTCTAAGTAAAGATGGACGGCAGAGATTAAATTACGTGTGCTTTTTAGTTTGACATATCGGACGGTGGTAAAACTAGCAGGTTGTGTTTTCTTGGTTGAGTTGGACGGTCAAGATTTGAAGTTTAAGGCTGCTTCGGATCGATGATGTGAGATTGTGAGAACAACGAATTCGGTGTGAACTTACAAGATTGATGTATAATACCTCCTCCCAAAATACTATATACATGCGTTCCCAAAATTTAAATCCGTTAATATTTTTAAATTTATCTCGTAATATACATTTACATAAAATATCAATTAAGTATTTATTATATTTTTTTTTATTTTACTTCTCATTTATTATATATTCACTCACTTTACACTATTTTGTATTAATAACAGTCAAATGTTATTTTAGACTTTTGAAATCATAATTAATGATATATAACTCATTTAACCAATTTTCTTAATCTATGTTAAAAAAATTCAAACGGATTTAAATTTTAGGACGAAATAGTATAAATCTAATCCATTTAGATTTTTCAAACAGTTTTAAAAACAAATGTTAAGTTCAAAAGGTCACTGGACCTCAAATTGACCAATAAGATAAGCCTTATTAGCTATTTAATAACCTTTCAATATCATTAATTTAATAAATACTTTATTTGTATTCTAATTTGACTTATATTATTATAAGATATAACCAAAAACATAAACGGACGTATATTTCGGGATGCAAGTGGTATAAAGTATTCTTACGAGTTAATACAGATTATATGCTATTTTGGCACTTATGTATATAAGCATGGCTTGTGTTGGAGGATTGGTGTAACGCATCTGTTCTGGATACCAAATCTTTATCGGGACATCAAAACGGTCGGCACGTGACATTGAGAGTACACCTTAAATTTCATGTAAGCCTCGTGTCGTATCAGAATAATTAAAGATCGCACGGAAGAAAACAAGTTGAAGACTTGGGAAAATTGACCCTCAGGGTCTTTCAAAACAACTAACGGCCAGAATACAAGTTTAGCAAACTAAATCATAAATAAGTGAAACTAAAAACTATCACTCATTACAACTAACATGTCTAAACAGAGGAAACAACTACACTATTGGCAACAATGTCATATTTAGAAAGAACAACTATAAAAGAAAACTTAGGCATAAAAAGACTTTGTTGCTCTATCCTAATCTAGCACTTCAAGCTCGTCGTCAACTTAGCATGTACATGTAAACATCTTCTTTCAAATAAAGGTATGCGCACTAGCTACATGTTCAATAATGAGAAAAAAGATCAAAACGAAGATTCATGGTTGTGATTAGTCGGGAGACACGACATGAATCTGCTTTATTCACTTTCACAAACGGTTTGAAGACAATACTTTGTAACAGACAGAAAACCACTTTAAAGTACATGAACAATGCATAGAAAACATGCTTAGTTACCAAATCGGTTTAGCTTCAACGTACTTGTTAAGTTACATTGCTTACTTACTTACTTACTTATCATAACTATTTTCTTGTCTTGTTTTTCGTACTCTTGCTTCTTACTTACCTAACATAGGATCTCGATGTGCAACGCGGCTGATACAACTACCATAAATCCAACTGGACTTTTAATACACAAGACTCTTATAATACACCACCTTAAGAACGGTTTGGCTAATACGGTATTCATACCTCCAATACAGAACTTTTAATACACATGGTACACTGTTAAGTAAAATAGGATCACGTAAAGCACATAATTTCATGTCTAACCAATAGGAATATACCAATACAATAACAACACAAAACTGCCATCATATCTCCGCTATTAACATAATAATTGAACCCAAAAACATAGCTAAAATATACACAAAATAACTTTTTGAACACCTGGCTATTGACACAGACTGCTTAGAAACCATGTATGGGATTAGTCCAGACGCTAGCCTAGGCAAAGGCCGGGGACAGCGGCCCATACTTCAGCTACAGACTTGGTTTTCTGCACACAGGACGCCCATGAGCTAAGTGTGAGAATCACAAAGACGCTTTCACAAGTAGAGGGTCGGTTCAGCGTCTTATGCTTTAGCTGTAGACTAGGGTTGTAAGTGAGTCGGGCTACTCGTACTCGACTCGAAAAGAAGTTTGACTTGATTGTGTTTTTTTTAGTTCGAGCTCGAGTCGAGCTACTCGAATGATTAGCCAAGCCGAGCTCGATCTTCTAAATACACTAATCGAGTAGCTCGTGAGTTAATCAAGCTTTATTTAACAATTATTTAATTATATATATATATATATATATATATATATATATATATATATATATATATATATATATATTTACTTAAACATTAATATTAGTCATTAGACGAGTCGAGTCGAGTACTAGACGAATCGAGCTCGATCTTGTCATATTTCATAAAATAATTAATGAATTTTAAAAAAAAAAATCGAGCTCGCGAGCCGAGTTATATCGAGTACCTGACGGGTCCAATGGGACCTTGCCTTTTAATGGTTCGATCGAGGTCGAGCCGAGTTTCAAGCCCGAGTATTTTTAATCGAGTCGAACTTGATCCCCGGAGAGTATCGACTCGGCTTTGCTCGATTACTCCCCTACTCTAGACTTAGTTTCTGGTCTTACAATTACCCGGCAGAACCCTAACTAATGGATGTGTCCAATTTCATGCAGTTTAATCATAAAAACAGAACTAAAGCATCTTAAAACATGAAATCTTAACAAAATTAGAACTTTTTGATAAGAACTCCTTACTTCGATAACGAGCTGAAACCAAAATCCAAACGACGAGCAAACTATGATTGATTCCTGAATCCTAAGGAACAAATGGAATAACACAACACCCTGATGTCAAAGGCCGAAAACACTAACCTATCAAGACCAAATTATGAAATAAACGAGAGATTACGATGATTACCTTTACGAGAAGAAATCAATGTCGAAACTGCTCCAGAATTTGAAACCGCCTCGAAATCAGCACTACGATATGCAGAATACCCAGAAACTCAACAAGACTTCTTAAAAACTATAACTTAGGGCGTTGAACCGAGGGAGGGACGGGACAACGATGGTGGAAATACTTAGCCTCAAAAACACGAAAACATGACTTTTAGGGATGAATAAGAGCATGTGTATAGGTTTCTGACAGACCTAGGTCAGTTTCTACTAACTCAGGGAAAAAACTCAAAATAAAAAGGATAAGGAAAAAACAAATTTCAAATGTACTAAAATACCTTTATTAGGGGTGAAGGGTTTCACAATTGGTGACAGGGCTATGGTCAGCATAGCAGACGATCCTTGGCTGCCTATACTATAATCATTTCGGCCTCACATTAATGTGGAAGCGCTTCCGGGACCACGTGTAGACTGTATGATCAATCCCACAACTCGGCTATGGATAAAAATCTTGTTTGAGACTTGTTTAATCCTTATGAAGCAGAAAAAGTACTTTTCACTCCCTAATCTACTCATCCTACGCAACATGAATTAATAGGGAACTTCTCCAAAAGTGGTTTGTACACAGTTAAAACGGGATACATACTAGGAGCTGATTTAAAATTCTGAAGTAAGGCTTGTAAAGAACCCTCTAACTCTCATGGAAACCGCAAGATATGGACGGGCTCTAGCAGTTGAAAGTGAAACCATGTGTCATACATTTTATATGGAAGCTAATGCATAATGCATTGCCTACAGAACCCGGATTTAGAACTAGAGGAATAAGAGATGGTCTATGTCAGGTGTGCAAGAAAACTGACGAAACAGCTTGACATATTCTATTTCAATGTGTCATCACAAAAGCATTCTGTAAATCTCAAGCCTTTGATAATCGTCTTATTAAGTTACATGCTCATTCATTTCCAGACATATTGGAAGAAATTATGCTTATCCGAGACGATTTCAAGGTGGCTCAAAATAGTGACTCTATTATGGAATATCTGGAAAGCACGTTGTTCTTGGATTTTTGAGGTGAAAGTAATTATCCTCAATTCATGCATAAATTAATCACAAGTAGAGGCATATGACTATCTTCAAGTTGTTAACCACCCAACCATGAGCCCAAATACAACTAAATGGAGCACAGTTTGGCAACCTCATTCTTTAAATATTTGTAAATTCAATGTCGATGTGACTTTTAGCGAGATGAAGACATCTATTGGTGGACTAATTCGAGACAACAATGGTAGAGTCCTAAAATCCTTCTCAAAAAAATCTAGAAGGAATATTTGACATGGAAGTACTCTGCAATTAATAACGGGGTCAGTACTCTGCAATTAAGATAAAAGAGAAAAAAAAGTTGTTTAGATTAATAGTGTAACGCCCCGTTCCCGGACACCGAGTCCTTATCCGGAAGTGAAACGTTCGGCACGTATAAAATAAAAGTAAATTCACTTTATACGTAAGCCTCTACTACGTCGTATCAAACAAAAAGCAAACGGAAGCAAAACTCGGGTATAAAATTTCTATACGTTTAAGAATAGAAAAGGGGAATCTAAAAGCGGAAAATGTAAATTTATTACATTTGAGTAAGTACGAAAATACCAAAAGAAAAGTACTACACGTCTCGAAAGACCAAAAGTCTACCTCAAAAGTATCAAAAGTAATCCAAATGTAAAAGTAAAGCGGTAATTGATAAGTCTTCAACGAGCGCCGTCAAACGTCGTCGTCGAACTCCTCCTCGAAAACCTGTTCGTCTTCTCATCCCCAAACACATAAAAAACATGCATTTGAGGTAAGTACAACGTACTTAATAAGAAAGAGAAGCTATGATAACAACTGTAGTTCATAAGGAAAAGACATTTAAATCGATTGGTTGTTTATGTGAGACCGACTCAACCTAGGGTTCATTTCATGTCCATCAACATGAGTTGACTAAACGTTTCTACTTAGCTTATCTATGTTACAACCGCACTCAAGGGCACTACGCGCATCCACCTCAGCAGAGTCCCTCCATACTTAGGGTCATTATGACCTACGGAGTTCTTCCACCTCGGGAACACTCTTTTGCAACATATTAGTGGATCACACCCACGAAGTCTAGAAAAGGTAGACTCCTATAGCATGCGCGTCTCAGCAGAGTCTCTCCGTACTTAGGGTCTTTGACCTACAGAGTTCCCCCACCTTCAGAGGTAGCACATGCATCGCGATTTAGCCTGGTGCCTAGCCAAGAGGGACAAGTTGTTTAATCTTTTACTAGTCAAGTACGTTGATTATTAGGATGATTAACTAGCCACCCTAGTGTTTTCAAATAATCTCCCTCACACACACTACTCTCTTCCTAGACCACTAGACACGGACAAGTCCTAGCAATTACACAGACATTGATGAATGCTAACTCATCAAAGCATATGCCTATCATGCTCTTCCGACGGATCCGAACTTCAACTCCCTTTAAGAGTACATTCGGTGTTTTAATCAATGCCGTACCCTCCAAGCACTCGACTTGGTACACTGATTAGTGAGGTTGTCGACTCGAGACGATCTTTAGGATTGAAACGTTGCCGGTCCTTCCAATCAGGCGGTACTCTCTCTCAATATGCTTTTGACTTCTTATGACTGAGAAGATCCTTCTAAGCACAATGAGTAAACACTGAGCCCGAGATCAACTTAATGATCATCCTTAATCTGACTACAAGTCAGAATCAGTGTAGTCAACCATATTCAAGTTTGCACCCGAATATACAAGCATATGATTCCTCGTTCTCTAAAGATACTTGAGGACGTACTAAACCGCTACTTATTGCTCAAATCCAAGATTCGATTGCAATTGACTCGTGTTAAGCTGTCTTGCCCTTATCCCAGAGAGACTCTATCCCATTTTCTCTTTATCCGAAGATTTGAAGAATCATTCCTGAGAGGTAGGGTAGGACAACTCTCGATGAATGCTGCAACCATATATGCATAATCATCTTATTCAATAAGATCGGTGGGATAGCCAATGACTCATTCTCGTGAATTTGATCGAATCAGATTCTTAGAACATAGTCCAATTCTCTCATCCAGAGAATCTTGGCATGTCAGTTTCCGACTTCAGATAGCACACACATGTTGTTTCCAAGCTGTTTTCGGTGTTATCATTCATGAACACTAATACTACTATTTTACCAATATTGATACCCGTCTACAAAAGACTTATCAATATTCTGGTCAAGTCCACATATTTTAAAACATACGAATTTTAATGACCGAGAGGTTCTCTTACATCCACAAAGGACATAAGTCCCGGCAGTCAACCTACCATTTGTTCTAACCAAGACCCTTCAGTTCCGAATGAATCCAGACTCCGTTTTACGGCAATAGAGTCTCAGGGAATCACCCCTATTTTCTGCTTTCTAACGAAATCTAGCAAGACTGAGTGGTGAGAGAGTTCAAGGTCTGGTTAACTCTCTACTATTTAGGGAATCACCCCTATACCACTCAGCTTTGCGCTGAAAGTTAAACTTTCCTATTCATTCGACTCTTTTCGGCGTAGAACCAATTACTCCCACTGGGCCTGAGACACTCAGGTGGTTCTACAAGAGGCTGAACAGAACTGGAGTACCAATACTCCATTCACAGGGTTAAGGTTTTCAAACCAACCTCTATAATCAGAATCCTATACAGCCCACCAAGAGCCATAGGTTATCAATCACCCCAACAGATTATAAAGTCCACAAAATGACAATGGGTCAACGGTTAAACCATACTCCCACTGTGTCTTGGGTGGATTGACATTCTGATCTAGTAGTATTTATCAGTGTAATCACCAACAACTAATGTTGGACGTGGTCTGATTAAATTAGATAGTAACTACCTTTGGGTAACCGTACTCCAAGGTTTAAGGCTGTTTCTTATAGATTCTATCAGAAGGCTTGTGACAGTTCAACCGTCACTTTCTGATCTCAAGAATCTTATAATCAACCTTCACTCGTCTCATTAAGATATTTCATGAACAATCACAATCTGAACGTATGCGCAAAATCCCCAGTCCTACCTTCAAGCATTAAATGCTAAATGCCTACATTTACGGATGTGGTGTGAACCGAATTCACTCCTTATCCATAAACTCACTAGCATCTTCTAGGTAGACTTCTCGGTTTACATAATAATGTTAACCGTTATTTTGCAACGAATTATCTTAATCGAGTTTAGCAGTGTATTGTAGCATATCAATAACTATATATGGCAAGTCTATGGTTTCTTCCTCGGTGAGAAACATTCCACTAGGAGGCGGTGCCGAGCATCGGTCCCAAGACTATGCGATAGCCTATTTCGAGCATGGAATACTCTATTCTCTCGCTAAAATCGTAGACACCTCCTCGTATTCTTTCGATAAACCAACCGTGTTTTGAGTAGTTATCGACGAATGTCACCACTCAAAATCTCCCACTAGCTTGTATCTCTCACTAGACCCCGAAGGTCATGGTGAACAAGCTATGTTACCCCTTCATAACTATTACCCTTTCCCGATTGAAAGGGAACTTAGTCATTGTTCCTTTGAGATAGTGTTCCAAGACTGGGAGATAGGAATCACCCTTAGCCAGTCAGCAGGTCTTGTCTCTAGGATATATGCACTAATTAATAGATATTGAAAGGTCGTTTATCTTAATACGGAAACCTTTTACCTTTAATAGTTTTAGATGTGTTACACATACTTATTCAAATTTGTTCTAAGTGGTTCGACTTTATCAAACAAAAGTCCGAGTCTCGGATTCGTACTACAAATGTCATATTCACTTTCTATGAGGCAACAATATATCGAGTTGAAAGTGAATCCAATTGTTTCAACGAATCTGTAAACAGAAAAATAAATTTTTCTGTGATATTCAAGGATAGAATCCGAAATTCATTTCCTTATATCACTCCCACTATTCTAGCTGAAATTACTGCCCGTTGTTACTTTATTAATGCACAACTTCATTGTTCTTCCAAAGAACTAAGCCACTAAGTCAAGTTACTCGGTTAAGAAAGTCGCTAAGGATTCATTGGTTAGTGATCCGAAATCACTTTCCTTATCCTATACTTTCTTTAATTAATGTTTTGGTTTAGCCTCAAAACTTTAGTTAAGATGATTAACACTTATAGACATTCTTTCCCATTCGTAACTTTCCTTAAAAGGAAATAGTCTTGAACTAGCGCTTCGTTTGAGTAGACACTACTCGTGAACTCGTGGGATGTCTAAAGAAAGTGTTACCCGGTGGGACCGATTTTCTAATAAATTAGAAAAACATAATATAAAAGCTCCCACTAGTTTATCGGTTCCAAATACCGTCTAACTAGCGACACTTTAATTTATGATTCTCCAATTTTTCTATCGAAAAATTTCTCGTGTAGACACTACACAATTCACTAGAAGAATTTTATCGTCCCAATCATCTTTCAAACTAACTACGGTTGTCTCTCGTTCGCACGAGTGACGAGCGGTGACATGCCTATTTACGTCACTTAAGTTTTGAAGGCTTCAAGAGAAATATCTCTTCCGAAAAATTAATCGTATGTGAGATTAATAAATACAACGTTCTAGTTACTTACCACTTTTTAACGAAGTCATTACTAGTCAATTTTACACTAGCGATCTAGCACCTTAGAGAGATATATATAACGATTGTAAATAAAATTGACGAAAAAATAAATCCAAATCATACACTACTAAAATTTTAGGAACATAAACTAAGTACTTATAGTCTATCCTACCGTTCCAAGGATTTAATCTAATGCCTCGGTGCCGCCTTAGGGTAGGTCAAAGAGGTTTCGATTAATATTGAAGATCGATTGAGAATCGAACATCTCATTTGTGATCGTCAATCACCTTTCCTTTTTTAGCCAAGGTACTACCAAAAATACCCTTTATGAGTGTGACCTACCGTCTCGCATTTTTAGGTAGACCCCGAGTGTGCCGCCTTAGGGTCGGTCGGTGACCCGACGAGTACCCAAAATCCTATCCTTTCGGAGACCAAGCCTTGAATTTTGATAGCGGTGAAGGCCTTCCTTAGGGAGGCCGGTCCCGGACGACGGCACGAGGCGTCACCATTCTCTCACGTTGATTGTGTCAACAGTAGAGGCCGTGGGGTCGGCTGTCGCCTCTCCCGCTCCCACTCAATATTTTGAAAAAGTGGTGGGTTTACTGATCACGTTTTTGGACTTGATGTTACATTAAGGAACAATAAATCATAGGCCCGAATGTTGTCGGTTATGTGGGCTAGCCCACCCGACCTATTCGTTAGAACATATGTGGCCGTCGGACGGGTCAAGGCTAGGAGAGGTCCGTTGAGCCGTAGTGGCTCTTCGGATGGCTCGGTGCTGCCGGACCCCCGTGCAAACGCCACACGTGGAGGGTGAAGTCGATTGAGCCGTAGCTACTGTTGACCACCCAACCGTGGTTAAAACTACTTTCGAACCTGTTTGCCCGTGATTATCCAATCCTTAAACATCAAACTTTCACGTAGACACTACGGAACAAAAACGTAATCTCGTCTTGGTAAGGTGGAATTCACCGAGAATCCAACACCTTAACCACGAGGTTTCGAGATTTTACTCCTTATGCTTTCGCAGAGTGGGATTCACCGAGAATCCATCACCCAACCTCGACGATTGAAAAAACCCGTGTTCCTCGGTTTTTACCCTAATTAGTTTCTAATTAATATCAAACAATTAATTAAAACTAATCGCGTGTTTTATACAAGCCTAACTAATTCCTCGAATTAATTTCTACATGTATGCATATGGAGTGGAATTCATGATATGATGCATGTCATGGCAATTTTCCGGTTCTACACATACAATCTAAACATGTATACTAGTGCGGAAAATAAACACCGAGATGGACCGTTGGCACCCCCGTAACTAATCTATTCAAAAATAAATTAAAACCCTAATCTGCGTACTGTGTTTAGAATCTTCGACGATCGGCATATCAAACGAACTCGGATCGGGACGAAACTTTCCAGATCTGATCTTCATTCTTCGGACTTCAAGATGGACGGTCGGATCGGAGCTTTGATTTGTCAATCTTCCTCGGTGAGCCGCCCAAATTGCTGCCGAAACGGACTCTTACGACGGCGCATCATTTACTTCCCGAGGCCGATCGGGGATCAAGATGAATCCCGATCGTCCTGAAAATTTTATATCACGTCCAAATTCCATGATTATCGATCTGACCGGTTGGATATTCGTTTCAACGGTCCAATACTTTCCAGAAAATCGAGGAAGTCACAGTTAGGGTTTCTGTGAATCCTGCGTTTTTCTGTTACATCTGCCTCTTCTCATCAACGAAAGGACATCCAAACGGACTCTGATCGACGCCAAATTTTGTGGAATTGTTCATCATCTTCCAATCTTGATTCTGACCGGAGGGATCGTCGTTTCAACGGCTCGATCAACGGAAAAAACGAAATAACTAAACAGATCTATTTTCTGGAAATTAAACTTGCAATAAAAAAAATTACATAATTTCCTATACTCATATGAACGAATTTTCATCGTTTATATGAGTTTACAATAGATCTAACAGGTGAACAATGCCAACCCCAATCCATCTTTTCAACCATAACAATTTTAATCATAATCAATGCATAATTATAAGTAAAAATTACCTACATGCAATTCCACTCCTTTAAATCGTTTAACTATGACTATGACTATATAAATCGTGGAACCTGTCTCTGATACCACATGAAGGATGCAGGTTCTTAGATCTAAACGAGTTAGATCTACGCGCAGCGGATGGATCACGATTCATACATCACAATATATAATTAAAGGACTTAAACTACAACAAGGGGGTTAAGATCATGTTACCAATATCGGGAAGAGACGCCTTGATCTTAGGATGAGAAGACTTGATCTTCCAATGTGTTCTCCAAACGGTGGTTGGTGGACACCCTTCTTGATGTGAGAACCTCCTTGATATGCTTCCAAGAAAAACTCCAAGTTTTTCTCCAACCGGGTGGAGCTAAGGATCGAACTCCTTAGCCTTTTTTCTCTATAAATTTCGTGGCCCTCTCTTCACCTAGGGCTGGGGAGAACTCTCTTTTTATAGGCAAAATCCAAGAGAGAAAACCTATACCCAATCGGTATAACAAAATAAAAGAGATAATTCTAATTATTATTATCCAATAAAAATAAGAGATAATTACAATCTTATAATAAAAAAATATAATTATCCTTATAGTTAAGAGATAAATAATAAATAAATTATTTTCTTTTATTTATCCAATTAATTATTTAACAAATAAATAACTAATTACACAATATATCATTATCCAGGAAAACTAATTTCTTGGAAAATCCAAGACATATTTGCACCACACTAAGCCCACCAGGCCCACAGAAAATGTCTTTTCTGTGTATTATATTATTTAACCCAACTAAATAATATCCATGCATATCAATTAATTAGCCCACCAATTAATTATCACCGAGGCCCAAATAACAAGATTATTAGTCCGAATTACGTAAGCCACATCGGGGACCATCGACCTATAACCGTAGCTCCAATAATTAATTATTCGTCGAACAAAATAAGTACATTAATTATTAATTCGGGATTACGCCACCATAAACCCGAAACCGAACTCTACCGATTATAGATGTATACTTATACTCAACCCATAGAGTGAATAAGCGTCCATTGATATAATCACTACATACGGATTAACCCTCCATAGATCGTCCATTCGAGTGGGAAGTCTCCGTGAACCCGACTCGAATATCTTATCCTTATTTACCATTAACCCCCGATGATCAATTAGCACACATATCCGACTAGTAGCTAATTAGTCAAATGTGAACTCCCGGGATCGATCACTTTCTTAAGGCTAACAAATAAGGGGACTGTCTCTCTACTTCCCGCAGGAAGGAATGGATTCCATGTCTGTGAAAATCAGAACTACTCACTCATCAGGAGATAGTGCCAATGAGAAGTGGCTTGGAACACATATTCAAGTGAACCGTAACTAACACATCAAACACTACCCCGAGACAAGCAACACCCTGTGATCACCTCAGGATTAAGGTTGATCCATATATGATCATCTAATGATTTAATAAGATTCCTCGATTACGGAATTATATCGAGAAATTCAGATTAAATCGGTCCAAATATATGAATGCCATCATATATAAATGCCCCACGTAGGTACCCTCTACCGACAAACCGGATAAGACTATCACACCCTAAGGTGTTCGGGCGCATTATTGGTGTTTTAATCAAGAGACCCTAAACTCGATTAAGTTCACCACGGACTAACGCTTTAAGTATATCACCACTAACTCAATCCTCGTGCATGCCATGCACCGAGTTAAGCGGTTACATACCGATATACTTAGGGTTTGCAGCAGTGTATTACTTACAAGCACAAAGCAAGTAATAAGGTGAGATAAATTCTGTCATCCATTAAAAAAAAATACACAAATTGTCTTTCGGGCACTACACCTAACAATCCGGTGATGAAATCCATTGTAATCTTATCCCACTTCCATTCAGGGACGTCCAATGGCTTAAACATTCCCCCGGGTCTTCTATGTTCTGCTTTAACCTTCTGACAAACATCACACTCTGCCACAAACTTGGCTATTTCCAACTTCATCGAGGGCCACCAAAATCTTTCCTTTAAATCTTTGTACATTTTAGTAGCACCTGGATGAACCGCAAAATAAATTCTGTGTGCCTCTTCCATAACTCTTTGCCTTAGGTCGCCGACCTTAGGTACACACAGACGATCCTGGTACCACAGATTTCCACTCTTATCTAGCACGTAACCAACTGTAGGCTTCTCCCTAGCAACCCGCTTCAAATCAACCAAAACCGGATCTTCGTCTTGCTTCTCCCGAATGTCATCCATCAACTCAGATCTTGCTAACAATGGTGCCACAAACTGCCGGTCTTCGATCTGATCAAAGCTTCTGATTTGCAGCCCATCTAGCCTTTCGGCCATTACCTCAACACTGGAGGCTGCAAACAATGGTTTTCTGCTCAAAGCATTTGCTACTACATTTGCTTTTCCCGGATGGTACTGAATATCCAAATCGTAATCCTTTACAAATTCTAACCATCTCCTCTGGTCTCATATTCGATTCTCTTGGGTGAAGAAATACTTTAAACTCTTATGGTCGGTGAAGATCCTTGCTTTAACTCCATACAAGTAGTGCCTCCAAGTCTTTAAGGCAAAAACTACCGCTGCCAACTCTAGATCATGTGTCGGGTAATTCTTCTCATGCACCTTCAACTGCCTAGATGCATAGGCGATCACTTTCCCTCCTTGCATCAACACACATCCTAGACCCTGTCCCGACGCATCGGTATAGACATCATAATTATCAAAGATCTCCGGAACTGCTAAGACTGGGGCCGTAGTCAACTTCCTCTTCAGTGTCTGAAAAGCTATTTCGCACTCTCTAGTCCATTCAAACTTCACATTCTTCTGTGTCAGCTTAGTGAGTGGAGTAGCTATCTTCGAAAAGTCTTGTACAAACTTCCGGTAGTAACCAGCCAACCCAAGAAAACTTCTTACTTCTGAAACGGTGGTAGGTCTAGGCCAATTCTCAACTGCCTCGATCTTCACTGGATCAACTTGAATACCATCTCCAGAAATCACATGACCCAAGAAACTAACTCGATCCAACCAAAAGTCGCACTTTGAAAACTTTGCATATAACTGATTCTTCTTCAAGATCTCCAACACTATCCTTAAGTGTTCCTCGTGTTCTTTTCCATCCTTTGAGTAGATAAGGATATCGTCTATGAATACAATCACAAACTTATCCAAATACGGCATGAAAACACGTTGCATCAAATCCATAAATGCAGATGGGGCATTAGTGAGTCCAAATGGCATGACAAGGAACTCATAATGTCCATATCTCGTACTGAAAGCCGTCTTCGGTATATCTGCCACTTTAATCTTCAACTGATGATAGCCGAATCTCAAGTCAATCTTGGAGAACACTTTCTTGCCTTGCAACTGGTTAAACAGATCATCTATCCTTGGTAGAGGGTACTTATTTTTTATGGTAAGGTTATTCAGCGCTCGGTAATCAATACACATCCGCATGCTACCATCTTTCTTCTCCACGAACAAAACAGGGGCTCCCCAAGGCGAGGTACTGGGCTGAATTATGTTCCTTTCAAGCATATCTTTAAGTTGAGCTTTTAACTCCTTCAATTCAGCCGGTGCCATCCTATAAGGTGCCTTAGCAACTGGTGCCGCTCCCGGTAACAACTTGATCTCAAACACGATTTCCCTATCTGGCATGTTTCCCGGTAGCTCTTCTGGAAACACCTCGGGATACTCTCTTACTATAGGAGTTTCCTCTAACTTCGGCTTCACTTGCTCCACATCCACTGCATACAACAAGTAGCCTTCACAACCCTTTTGAGAAGCCCTGATGGCCTTAGCTGCTGAGATGATCGGATGTCGCTTCTTACCTGGCTTGTACACATTCCCTTGATACGTCTTGTCTGATTTTTCAGGTACTTTAAAAGTCACTTTCTTCTCCCTATAGTCCAAGTGAACATAATTCTCGGATAGCCAATCTATTCCGAGGATTACGTCAAAATCCGAGAAGTCCAAAACTGTGAAGTCGCTCTTGCATCGATAAGGTCCAACTCGAACTTCCACTTGAGGTATCATCCTAGTCACCTTTGTTACCTTCCCTAACGGTGTAGTTATTTCCAAAGTATTCCTTAAAGGTTCTGAAGGTAAATTCAATTTCTTAGCTACCTTGGTTGACACAAAAGTATTTGACGCTCCCGTATCAAACAAAGCCTTGACCACTAGGTTTTCTAACATTATCGTACCTAGGATGCATATTCGTTTATTTAAATATAGTTACAACATGAATAATCACGCTATAAAATATCTTAACAAAAGAACAAAACAACAACATGGTACCTGAAATAACGTCATCCTCTGGTTCCACAAAACCAGCATCAACTGCAAAAACTCGAACCGGTCGGCTTGGGCCGCTCTTTCCGCTTCCTTGACTCGAACTACCTTTGTTCCCTCTGTTTGGACACGCTCTAGAAAAGTGTCCTAGCTCTCCACAGACGTAGCAACCAGTCCTGTTCTGCCTGCACTCTCCTGAGTGATTTCTGTTGCACTTAGAGCAAAGCGGTGCACTGCTCGGGGCCTTAGCTGCCGTGGGAGTTGTCGTCTTCTTAACGTTCTGTTGCGGTGCTCCCCTGAAATTTCCTTGACTAGTCCCAAAGCTTCTCTTGTTCCCAACAACTACTGTAGCCCTCTTTCTAAAGGTCTCGACTTCCAAAGCTTTATTCAGTAGCTCTGCCATATTCTTCGCTGTAAATCCCAACATGCCTGATTGGATTTCATAAGCCAAGCCGTCCTTGTAAAGAGCCATCTTCCTTTCCTCCACTTTCATCAACTCGGGGTAGAACCGCCCAATTCGTTAAACTTATTGGTGTACTGGGTCACCGTGTGTTGAGTACCTTCCTTAAACTTCAAAAACTGACTTGCCTTATCAGCTTGCACCGTAGCCGGGAAGTATTCGTTGTAAAACATGGCTTTAAAACCTTCCCAGTCCGTTATCTTACCGTTACTGCTTTGAATGGCATCAATCCATGCTTCTGCTCGCTCCCAACGAAAAACTAACGCCGCCATTTGTGCCATTTCCGTCTCAAGGACATGTATATTCCTGCAAGCCTTTTCAAAACCTCTCAACCACTCTTCTGCCTTCATATGTTCCATATTTCCATAAAAGTTCTCAACCCGATTCCTTCTTAACCTTGTGTACCAATCCACAACTGGTGCTTGCTCAAAGGCCGGTCTAACTGGTGGGTAAACCGGTGGGTAACCATAAGGTATCCGCTGTGGGTACTTGTTGTTGAGGAGGGTAAGCCGGATTCGCTTGAGGTACGGTGGTAAGGATAGTATCCCGAGGGTAAAACTGGTGAGGCTGCGGAGGGTACTGGGGTTGCTGAAAACCAAAAGGTGGGTAACCAATGCCTTGTTGATGATCAAGGCGTGGTGAAGGGGGTACGGTAGGTTGAGGAGCATGACCTACAGGAGGAGGGTAAAAGACCTGTTGCTGCTGAGGATACACTGGTGGATAAACACTTGTTGGTGGAGGGTACACGCTAGCCACAGGTGGTGGTACATAGCCAGCTGGGATATCACTCACCATGGTGAACTGAACCGAACTCCCCACGTGCCATCGCGGAGGTCGTTCCTGATGAGGTCGGGGTGACAAAATCTGATGAGACCTCGGTGATGGTGTCGCCGTATGAGGTGGTGGTGATAAACTCTGCCGAGGTAGGGGTATCGGCCTCACTACACCACCCCCTACAACCGGTACGGGACTTTCCCCTCGAACTCTGGAAGACTCTGCACCCGCTCCAGTCCTCGTGAACACCATCCTGATGATCAAGAAAACCAGACGTTACTAAAAGATCTAAAGAAGCTTATCTTAAAAGAAGGGAAGCCTAAAGGACGCTTATCTCTGATACCAACTGTAACGCCCCGTTCCCGGACACCGAGTCCTTATCCGGAAGTGAAACGTTCGGCACGTATAAAATAAAAGTAAATTCACTTTATACGTAAGCCTCTACTACGTCGTATCAAACAAAAAGCAAACGGAAGCAAAACTCGGGTATAAAATTTCTATACGTTTAAGAATAGAAAAGGGGAATCTAAAAGCGGAAAATGTAAATTTATTACATTTGAGTAAGTACGAAAATCCCAAAAGAAAAGTACTACATGTCTCGAAAGACCAAAAGTCTACCTCAAAAGTATCAAAAGTAATCCAAATGTAAAAGTAAAGCGGTAATTGATAAGTCTTCAACGAGCGCCGTCAAAAGTCGTTGTCGAACTCCTCCTCGAAAACCTGTTCGTCTTCTCATCCCCAAACACATAGAAAACATGCATTTGAGGTAAGTACAACATACTTAATAAGAAATAGAAGCTATGATAACAACTGTAGTTCATAAGGAAAAGACATTTAAATCGATTGGTTGTTTATGTGAGACCGACTCAACCTAGGGTTCATTTCATGTCCATCAACATGAGTTGACTAAACGTTTCTACTTAGCTTATCTATGTTACAACCGCACTCAAGGGCACTACGCGCATCCACCTCAGTAGAGTCCCTCCGTACTTAGGGTCATTATGACCTACGGAGTTCTTCCACCTTCAGAGGTAGCACATGCATCACGATTTAGCCTGGTGCCTAGCCAAGAGGGACAAGTTGTTTAATCTTTTACTAGTCAAGTACGTTGATTATTAGGATGATTAACTAGCCACCCTAGTGTTTTCAAATAATCTCCCTCACACACACTACTCTCTTCCTAGACCACTAGACACGGACAAGTCCTAGCAATTACACAGACATTGATGAATGCTAACTCATCAAAGCACAAGCCTATCATGCTCTTCCGACGGATCCGAACTTCAACTCCCTTTAAGAGTACATTCGGTGTTTTAACTGAACGAGTCAGAAGCTCAATTCAGGCTTGTTCAAGTTTGTACAGTGTTAACATATCACGTTTAAAGGTATAGAAATGATAAAACGTACTTATAAGGGAACAACAACCAAACGCCCGTTTAAAGAGATGGACGCCCGTCTGGAACTTACTGGACGCCCGTCCATCCTTCCCAGACGCTCGTCCACCCTAAGACAGCTACAACCTGAATGTAATATAACACCTCAGACGCCCGTCCAGATAAACCAGACGCCCGTCTGAAATGTAGCCAAGGCAGACGCCCGTCCACATGAAGTAGACGCCCGTCCGACCTGGGTTTCGGCTAGAACCCTAAAATCTCCAACACGATTTCCACATCGTTTCTCAACCAAACATCAGCAAAATTAACACAGTGAAGCACCAAAATACTCATCTAAATGCACCTTATCATCCATAGTCATTAACCAAGGCATAACTCATCTTCCTAACACCAAAACTTCTTAAGAAAAGATCTAATCCGTACAACTAAGAATTGAAATCATAGGAATAGTTTTTCTTACCTAAAAGCAACCAAAAACTGATCAGAAGACTCAGAAAAACCTGATGCACTTCCCACGAAATTGGTGCCAAACGGTGCACTCTTCACAAGGGTTCCAAATCTTGAGTCCGGTCTGAAAACAATTCAACACCTCCTTAGATAATCGAAGAACTCTTCTACTCTCTCTCTTTTCTTCCCAAATGCGCAGAGATGGAGTAGGAAACGTGAAACTAAAATTTTGATTAGGTTTTTAGGAGATTAACCTTTGTTAATTTTCCTTTAAATACCCACTCCCATAGAACCTTAGTTTTCCTTATTTGCCCTTAGTTATAAAAATTCAGATTTCCTTAACTATATATATATATATCACTCGAAATATATATATACAACGTCCAAATTAATTAACTCCGAATAAAAGGAACCGAACCCAATATTTCGTTTTCGCAAAAAGACACGTCTGCCCTTTCCCAAAAATCGGAATATTACAAATAGAAAAAAGTGTTTTTAGGAGGATAAAGAAAATAATTCTGTAACTTTAAATGATGATAGAGAACTCATTTCATATGTTTTTTAATATGTGTGCAAATTACTAAAATGATTCTTATTTTGGGATGATGGGGCGGGAAATTTATAAATTACTTCCAATCCTTATTAAACATTTAATTTACATCATACTTTTAAGGAATTAAACACAAACTCACACACTTGAATCTGTTTCCCTAGTTTCATGAGAGCACCTTTCTTTCTTCCTAAGAGTTCCTAGGCAACTTTTTTCAGTATTTTCTTCTTCAGACCTATTTGCTTCTCTTGCTTGATTCTCTCTACGTATTTTCCATTCAATCAATCCCCACTATATAATCTTTCCATGGATGAAGAGCTCAAACCCCTCAACAAATTCACCTTTTCAGAAATCAAAATTTACGGTGTGATTCTCCCGAAAGAAGTCATGAAATCTGCTAAGGATGTTTGCTTGAAAAGTGCTTCAATCAAATTTTCTTTCAGAAAAACCTACCAATCTTAAAGGAACTATAAGGGGTTCTAAAAACCATTTGGGGTATTATTAAAGGATTCAAGCTAACCGGTAAAGGAACAAACATATTTCAAGTTTTCTTCACTTGCATGCAAGACTTGGACGAAGTTATAATCGGAATGGAGCATTAAAAGGCTATTGATCACATTCAAGGTGGCATAAAAGGCTCATTTATTAGATGTTTGGTGGGTATTGATAGTACTAGCCCCCTCCTTCGAGGTATGTTTGTCACCCAAGATGGAGTGAATGAATGGGTGAAATATTTCATATATGAAAATTTGCATTTTTCTGCTTCTACCATGGTAAGATTGGGCATGCATCTAGATCATGCTACACCAATGTCTTAGATCTCAAGAAAGGCATCCAGAAAGATGATCAATTTTGAACTTGGTTAAGAACCTCAAATGTTAAGGATCTAGCATCCAAGAGCAAGAATAGTAAAGATGGCATGTTGCATATGAAGGAAAATCTGATGGGCCTTTTAAAGAGAAGTCTAACGGTTTTAGTGACTTTGAAATCGGGGAGTCTTTAGGTGTCAATCGAGCTACTCCTACTACATGCAAGGTCTCAGCTTCTTTTACTCCTACTGAAGTGATTAAGATCAATAACTTTTTCTTAATCCTGAAGAATTTTGCTCAAATGCTGCCATGATCCTTCCCATCCCCTTAAAGTTGGATTGGAGGCCAAGCTCTAAAGGTAATACTGGGAACAATGAAATTTCTATATCTGAAATCATAGAGGAAGCTCTTGAGAGTCAGTCTAGTAGAAGCAGTGATACTCCAGTTAATGAAGGGAATCTCTAGAATGTTGATGCTGATTCTTTGGCTAACAGATCTCATATGGAAGATGATTCATCCTCTAGATTAGCTCTTTTCAAAAAAATATGGCTTGTTTCTCCAATACCAATGCTGATGAACCTGATCTTAAAAAACTTTGTTTCATTGAAAGGGTGAAGGAATCCTGCCCAGAATGGCTCACACCCAAACAATGAGAGCTCTGGTGTGGAATTGTCAAGGACTAGGAGTCCTTGGAAGTTTCCCAACTCGAGGACATGGCTAAAGTCCACTCCCCAAGTATCATCTTCCTCGGAGGGAAAAAAACAAAATAACTTTTTTGATGAAGGTCTGCAAAAGACTAAATTTTGGATGATGTTATTGTGGTTGATCTTATTGGGCATTCTGGAGGTCTTACTATCCTTTGGCAACAATTATCCCTATCTCTATTGTTCAAGCTACTCATTGTACTATTGAAATCGAAATTCTCAGTCCCTTAATTTGTTGGTTTTTCTTGGTGGTTCATCAACATGTATGCTAATCATAAATCGTATTAATAGAATGGAACAATGGTCTTTCCTCTCTGAAATAATTATAGCCTATGGGCTTTTATTTAACTGCATGCAGGTGACTTCAATGATATCCTTTCTCCAAATGAGAAAGTAAGAGGTGTGGAGAGATCTGCCTCTTCCTGCCAAGACTTAGTTTAGGAATTTTGTTATATATGCGGACTTCTCTTTTTTATTTGGGATATCAAAAGAATTTTTGGACTTGGAGAAAAGCCTGTGAAGGCCAGCATGTTACTCTTGAAAGGTTAGATAGATACATATATTCTCTTAAGAATGGAAAAGTCAAATTTCTGAGAGTTATATGCAAACATATTATTACCCGTTAAGACAAAGAAATGAACACTATTATAGCCGTTAAGCTTGACATGGATAAAGCGTTTGATAGAATCGAATGATTTTTAATTAGCTTAATTATGAATAAATTGGGGTTTTGCAAGCCTTGGATTGAAAGGGTCGTGGAATGTGTTACTACCACTTCCTACTCTTCTATTACTAATGGATCCAGGACTGGTCTTCTTAAGCCTTCTAGAGGGATAAGACAAGGAGATCCACTATCTCCTTACGTCTTCTTGCTTTGTGCTGAAGGATTTAGCTTTCTTTCCAGAGATTCTAAAAAAATAAATCTTATGCAAGGGGCAAAAATCTCTAAGCAAGGGCCTGCTATTTCCCGTCTCTTCTTTGCTGATGTTAGTCTCACACTTTGTAAAGCAGATTCTAATAAATCAGCCACCTTTAATAGTATTATTATGGTATATCAGACTTCTTCTGGACAATCAGGTAGCATTCAAAAGTTGTTAGGAAATCTACGCGGGAACACAGCGGAATTCAAAATTTTAATTCCTTTGACCAGGATCGACTTCGTTTAAGCAACAAACATAATAAGATAGTAGACGGAGGTTACCTTGCCTGATCTAAAAGATCAACGCTTTGACGGTCTAAAGAGAGTAGTGGTCCACGGAGCCGCCCAAGCGTTCGGCCTCTACCGCTAGTCCACACGAACAACCCGCCGGAATCCACTATTGGATTGCTACCAGAAAAACTCGGTTGCTAGACCGACCTTTTCTCTCTCTCAAATCTTTCTAAGAAGCTCTCTTTTTATCTCACTAAAATATTACAAGAATATTGTGTTGTAAAAGAGTTGGCACAACTCCCCATTTAAGGGGAAAAGGGACGCCAGTTTTTCTACCCGATTTGATTAGGAAAAACTTCCTAATGAATAGAGTAAAAAGAAAACCAATTTCCAATAAAACAAGAAAAATATATTTAATTGATTTATCTCATTAATATCTATTATCTTATATTAAATATTTTCCAAGATATATATTGTCAATATCTTATATTGAATATATCTTTATCTTTTATTATATTACCATAAATCAATTTACACGTGTGTATATATCACATATATATATATATATATATTATATATATATATATATATTACACATATAAATATATACTCATATATTCAACACAAATGAGAACATGCACACACATGCAAGTCACGCATGTGATCAAATATATATATATATCGCAAATTAAAACTAGATAATATAATATCATGATTAATTAATTTGAAAAATACATGTTTATCAATATACATATATATTTTCGACATACACATATACATTATATATGTATATTAATTAATCTACATAATTAATATCTTGTATTTAATTTATTCATAATAAATAAATATCACCATATTAATTTATCACTCTAACACTTTATAGCCGAGATAAAACTTTTCTTACTCGGTTATCGCTATAACCGCATTTTAATCCTGTTAGATGTTCTTATGTGTGTGACCCGATAGGCTTCCGAATATGTTGGCCGTAGGCACAAAGTGCAAATTACGAAAATGCCCTTCATACCTAACGATCACGGGATAGCGTCTAGCAACACACCGTGACTCCCAATAATCGGAAGAGTCAAATGCAATGACTACTACCTTTCATTTGAAACAGTTAAAGTGTAGATAGAATCTTGTCGCTGTAATAATATCCATACGGTCGTAGTCGAGTGTCAAGCATCAACGACCGTATCTTATAATCTGGATATCATGCTCTCTCGAAGTAACTCATTTACTTCCACTTTGCAAAGATTCACAAGAGCAATACATAATTTATAAGAAGGTCTTTTCAGATATTCACCCTACTTATAGGGTACGCGATTTCCGGACGACCAAACATGTATACTCTGCATGCTTCAGTATCACACCCAATCACTACCGCATGATCTCCCCATGGCTAGGGGAAACCTCAATAGTGTCAAAGCATGACAATCCACACCGTGATGCCATGTGGACTCCGGTACTAAGGATAATTACACAACCGTCGCATAGTGCGACACTTAATAGTGTAAGTGGGTCAGTCAAACGTACGCATTCTCTAATACACGTCCACGTACAGTCCAAGTGTCTCTACACTTCGATAGACGAGATCTATCCCTGCCCTTAAAGACAGAAGACATCTAATACGCTCTAGCCTGTTTGGACTATTAATGCCCTATTTAATAGTACATAAGCCTAGAGACATTTAATTATCAAACAAATTAAAGTGATTAGAGATCTTATCAACCATAATCGCCTATCATGGTTTTTCTACCACAGTTTAATACTAAGGACGTTTTCATATAGCAATTCATAATTGGTTCTTTAAAAGAACAAATATATATTAACAGAAAAGCCATTTGTCATATGTATAAACATAAAGAAATAGTATAAATGATCCGACCCGGTCGGATCCGATCCAACCCGATTGGGTTTAGGACACTATTTCAACAATCTCCCACTTGGCCTAAAACCAATCACTCGTACACACAAGACCAAGTTGAAACACAAGAATCTCATGCAATACTCGCAACCAACCATAAGCGTAAACGGATCACTATCCGTGGGGACTCAGACTATCTCATATCATGCTCCAAATGATCAAGTCAAAGGAACCGCCTCAACACACACATGAATCTCTGACGAGACCCTGGTCCTTGCTTCAAGCAATGAATCCACTTACTATATCAGCTATATGGAAAAGGTGGAAGAACCGTTCAAGGTTCACGAATGAACCTCATAGACTCATGTACTGCTCCCGATGCGCTTCCAACGGCACTACTATGCTTTGGTTAAGTTGTAGAATTTACAGCGACCCATAGCCAAGAACATTTCCAGCTCACTGTATCACTTAATCAAAGTGACTGAAAACCCAGACTATAGCTCCCACTCACCTTCGTAAGACTCAGGATATACGTCTGTATAACTATATTTATCTGATTCCAAGTTTCGATAAACTAGGAAACCATCCTTAACTTGTTTAAGGATATTCTCGACATTCACCAGATTTAATTTACTTTCATACTTGCTCATGATTCTTCATAGAGTATGAACATCTGGCATTACTTCTATGATGGTTCCTATCGCAGTAGGAAAGGAAACCTTCCATAAGCATCATCTTTCACCTTATCTTTAGGACTGACGTCCTAACATAGATAGATCTTGAGAACACCGGCTAGCGGTATCTCCTATCGCGATCTATGCTAAACTGATGTGAGTTTAGATCCATTACCACCTGTCACACATCATGATCTTATGTCACCAATTCAGGCCAAGGATCCTTTGATACTTAGAGATGGACCGCTGACCAGATTGCAACGCAAGAAGAGAGATGAAGCTTTATCTATATTGGTTATGCAGTCATTCGATGATGTTCATGAAGGAAAGGTTGAATGTGAGACGGCAGTATTGCTCATTGTTGCCGATGGATGTGGTTAGATTCATAGGGGCGCATATTAAGAGTATTTGTATGAGTCTATTTAGTTTATTTTTAATAAAAAGCCATGGTGGCGCCAAACAGAAGTTTAGGAGTTTTTAGGTTCTTTGTCCCACATCGGGATTTGGTTTTTAATTTCTCTAGTTGTAAGCCTATAAATAAGGCTTAGGAGTTTTTTTTTCTAAGGACACATTATTCTGATTATTATTAAAAAATTCTTCTTTGCATTGGCAAAAAAAAAAAAAAAAAAAATCGTTACTTGAGGTGTTATGCTCAGTGGTCTATATTGACAAAAAAAAAAAAGTAACCACTGCCAGCCAGAAATCTCCGGTAGCAATTTCAAATTTTGAGGTGTTATGCTCAGTGTGCTTGGTTCGATTTAGCCACTGCCAGCCATAAATCTCATTTCAACTTAATAGAGGTGTTATGCTCGGTGAATTATTATAAAAAAAAACAATCACCGCCAGCCAGAAATCTCTTAAAGTTCGTTTTGGCAATTGAAAATTGTTGAAAAAAAGGTTGAAGTTGTGATCTTAAATTCATCGTTTGAATCTGATTTTTAATTTTACGAGTACTACAAACGGAACTTTTGGATTAAAGATCTTAACAATCTGAATTGAAAGTGTGGTTTAATTTAAGTAGTTTGGTGGCTGTTCCCCAAACCATTGTTCTTAGCACCCTATTCTTAGAAAAACCACCAGACTTTTTACCTTGAGCTTCGACATTCGAAGGACACTTGTTCTTAATACCTTGGAAATTGCAAAACTTCGGGGAGCACTACTACGAGAATCTTGAAAGCTGAAGGATCACTTTGAGATCAAATACATCTCTCCAGGTTAGTGGATTTCAAGTTCTTTCCATTTATTTTCTCTACTACTTGTGTTTGTTCGTGTAGTGATGGCAAGCCCAACCGAGGGAGATGGATCCCACCCAACGGATGGGAATGTGACACGATGGATTGTTGGCCAGGAGGCTACCATTCGGGCACTACAAGAAGGACAGAAACAACAAGCCTCTCAAATGGATCAATTGACAGCCATGATGGCCAGGATTGACGCCCTTACCCTAAATGCCCAAGCCAAGCAACCTAACCCAGCTGAGGACGTGGCAGCGCCTAGTGCGACCAGTCAAATCCGTAGGGGTAGAGGAGGTGCAGTCAGGGGCAGTGTGCCTATAAGACCACCTAGGAGAGAGGATACTTGGCAAGTACATGAAAATTTTGGGTTTGAAGTTGAGGGAGAAGATCTGGATAACGATGAGGAAGTACAACAACAACCAAGGAGGAGGCAGCGTCAACTTAGGTTTGACCAAGATGATATCGGTGATGACGAAGCTACAGATGATGTTAGAGGTATCAAACTGAAAATTCCCCCATTCAAAGGTACTACTGATCCGAATGACTATTTTGTTTGGGTAGCTAAATGTGAAAGGGTTTTCAAATGTCGTAGCTGCAATGACAGACAAAAGGTACACTTAGCCACTATTGAATTTGATGAACTTCCCTTATTATGGCTATCTAGTACTAATGAAAAGCGCAGGAGACAAAGAAAATCTGAAATTAATTCGTGGGAGATACTTAAAGAGGAAATGCATAAACGCTGGGTCCCTTCCTCTTACATGAGGGATCAAGTGAAGATGTTGCAAAATTTATCTCAAGGGGATAAATCCGTCGCCGAATTAAGAGATACACTTGAGAAGCTTATGCTTAGAACGGATACTAATGAACCCGAGGAGTATACCATACGAAGGTTTCTTAGTGCTTTGATGTATGATATTGCTGATGCTATAGAACTCATGAGATTGGACACTTTTGAAGATGTGTTCCACGCAGCTCAAACTAAAGAGAAGCAACTCAAATCTAAGAGATGGAGTTCGGCCAAGGGTAACTCCCAGGCACCCAATCGGTTCTATTCTTCCCAACCCCGCAACAATGGTAATAAACCTTTCTTTAAGCGTGGTAATGTTATTAATAACTCTTCTACGCCGGTGCAAATCAAGGATAAAACTCAAATCACTGACAAGGGTAAGTCTAAAGCTCCCGGATTTGAAGGAAGACCATCTGTTATTAAGTGTTTTAAATGCCATGGGATAGGCCATAAAGCTAATAAGTGTGGTAATAAGAAGGCCTTCGTCTGCAAAGAAGGTTTGTACATTGATAAAGAATCCGGCTTAACTGTTGACCCGGTCTATGAAGAAGGCGAATGGTCTGAAGAGGAACAGGAGGATGATGACTATGAAGAGGAGGAGCAATTCGATGTTGGGGAATATGCTCCATGTGGTAAGTCCCTTGTTTCCATGTAAGCATTGCATGCAGCTGTCAAACCCGATGAACTAGTTGATTAACGGGATAATATTTTTCAAACGAGGTGCTTAATCAAAGGTAAACTATGTAGTTTGATTGTTGATTCCGGTAGCTGCACGAATGTTGTTAGCCTTGAGTGTGTTCAAAATCTGAATTTACCCACGGAAGCACACCCACGCCCTTATAATTTACAATGGTTGAATGAGAGCGGCGACTTAAAAGTTACTAAGCAATGCAAGGTTACCTTCACCACACCTAAATATGAGGATACAGTCGTTTGTGATGTTGTGCCTATGCATGTCTCTCATCTTTTACTAGGCAGGCCATGGCAGTTTGACAAATCCGTTTCTTTTGATGGTCGTTTAAATAGATATTCCTTCTCTCACAATGGTAAGAAAGTTACACTTTTTCCCTTATCTCCCCAAGAAATTCATAAAGATCAAAGGATGTTTGAAGAAATTAGGGAACAGGCGAAGAAGAAGGCTTAGGAGAGCAAGGCCACCAGGGCCATGGCAAAGCCACCTAAAGCCGTGGGCAGCAAGGCCATAGGGCCCTCCAAACCCGGGGCTCAAGGGGTAGCCGAGAGGAAACCTACGGATCCTAAGAACCTTGACACTGATGTCATTAAGTTAGGACCAGGTAAGCGTGTAAAGCACAAATCTGATTTACAGAATCATGTTGTTGATGGTAAGGTTTTATTTGTTTTGTCTATAAGGAATATCCACTTGTCTTTGATGATAGCACACACTCACTTATCCCTTCCCCTTGTTTACTTTCTATATCTGAGCTAACCGGGGTTCCAAGTGTTTTTATGTCTGTTTTGGGAATATGAAGATCTCTTCCCGGAGGAGGAACAGAAGGGATTGCCGCCACTTCGAGGAATAGAGCACCAGATTGATTTCATCCCAGGTGCTGTGCTGCCCAACCACCCAACTTATAGGGCCAACCCAGAAGAGACTGCTGAGATAGAAAGACAAGTGCAAGAGTTGCTGGCCAACGAGAAGATTAGGAAGTCTATGTCACCTTGTGCCGTACCAGTCATTGTGGTGCCAAAGAAAACAGGTGAATGGAGGATGTGCACAGACTGCAGAGCAATTAATGAAATAACGGTAAAGTACCGCCATCCTATTCCTAGATTAGATGATATGCTTGATATGCTTAAGGGTAGTAAATACTTCACTAAAATTGATTTAAAATCAGGCTATCACCAAGTTAGAATTAGGCCAGGAGATGAATGGAAAACGGCTTTTAAAACCAAATATGGATTATATGAGTGGCTAGTCATGCCATTTGGACTCACTAATGCCCTTGCTACATTTATGCGCTTGATGAATGAGGTGCTTAGGGAGTTCATAGGTCACTTTGTTGTCGTGTATTTTGATGACATACTCATTTATAGTCCAGATCTCGATTCACATATCAATCCTGTTAAAGCTGTTTTGGATGCCCTTAAACAAGCCCAATTATACGCTAACCTTAAAAAGTGTTCTTTTTGCATGGAGAGGGTTGTGTTTTTGGGATTCATTGTGAGTTCGCAGGGCATTGAAGTTGATAAAGATAAAGTAAAAGCAATTGAAGAATGGCCCGAGCCAAAGAATGCTTCCGAAGTGAGGAGTTTTCACGGATTAGCAGGATTTTACAGGAGATTCGTGCCGTACTTCAGTACCATTGCCGCACCCTTGAATGATCTAATCAAGAAGAATGCTCCATTTCAATGGGGTCCAAAACAAAGGGAGTCCTTTGAAACTTTAAAATCTAAGTTGATTTCAGCCCCTATTCTTGCATTACCCGATTTTGATAAAACATTTGAACTTGAATGTGATGCTTCGGGTGTGGGAATTGGGGGTGTTCTTATTCAAGAAGGCAGACCTATTGCTTATTTTAGTGAAAAATTAAAAGGGTCTGTTTTGAACTATGCCACCTATGATAAGGAACTGTATGCCTTAGTACGATGTTTGCAAGTCTGGCAGCATTACCTTAGACCTCGGGAGTTTGTTATTCATACCGATCATGAGTCTCTCAAGTACTTAAAAAGTCAGAATAAGTTGCATGCTAGACATATTAGGTGGATTGAGTTTATTGAATCATTTCCATATGTGATTAAATACAAGAAAGGTCAAGAAAATACCGTAGCTGATGCATTGTCTAGGAGATACACTTTGATTACTCACATGCAGACGAAGTTATTAGGTTTTGAGCATATTAAGGACCTTTACTTGTCTGATCTAGATTTCCATGAGATCTTTAAGAAATGCCTACATGCTCTAACTGATGAATTGTACAAGTTAGATGGCAAGTTTTATATCTTCGACGGGTTCCTTTATAAGGAAAACCGTGTGTGTATTCCCAGATGTTCAATTCATGATTGTCTCGTTAAAGAGTCGCATGCTGGGGGATTGATGGGTCATTTTGGTATTGCAAAGACACTTGACATATTGAGCACACACTTTTATTGGCCACATATGCGCAGGGATGTTCAGAAATTTTGTGAGCCATGCGCAACTTAACGATTTCTAACCCAAATCAAACTTGTTTAACATCAGCTATCACAAAGAAACAGCAGTAAAAACCTGATTTAAACATAACTAACCATCACGTAGCATCCAACATTTTAACTACAACATACAACATGATTCCTTGCTACAACTAACACTCAACCTAAACATTGTAAAACCATAATTATTCGTTGGAAAGAGCCTCTTATCTTAATTTCCAGCAAAAGTGCAAGCAAAACGCCAAACAACCGCAACAATTGTTGATCCTCAACCCCAACAACTATTTGATCAACAAAAACCCTAAAATCCTATTTTCTGGCAAAAAAACAAAATTGAAAAAGTGCATAAAACTGCAGATTACCTTGATTAACTGTGTGAAACTATTTTTATAATAATCTACGCTCCAAGACGATCGTTTCGACTACTTATGGCTGTGAAACAGAGCTACGGATTGAAAGATGCGAATTTTTGAAGATCAAACTCAACGGTTACCAAAAACTATGGCTAAATTGAAAACTTACGAAATTAAGAGATGTTATTTTCCAAACTTACGTCTTATCACGCTGATCACTTTTCTCTCCTGCAGCATCTTGATCAGATGAACGGATTGATCACACGGTTGAAGTTTACGTTCTCCCTTTTATTTCAACTCTTCTTCTGCGTCTATCTCTTCATTGCCGCCGTTCCTTCATCCTTTCTTTTCAGAAACAGCATTCCAAACTAATGAATTAATTTGGGGATTATTTCCTTTTTATAGCCATTTAATTAAATTCCTTAATTAAACAACTAAACCCCCTTTAATTAAATCCTTTTTAATTAAACAAAATGGACAAATAATAATTAGGTCGTAGTAAATACACCCAATGACTATTTTACCCTTTTACAAAAAGTCGGGATGTTACAGTAAGCCTCTACTATGTCGTATCAAATTAAAGCAAACAGAAGCAAAAAGACTCAGGTAATTTTTTTTCCAAATATCCAAGAATAGAAATAACTAAAGATAGAAAATGTAATACTTATTACATCCACAATGAAACCAACGAATCTAAAAGAAATACTAAAAATAAACTACAAGTTCCAGCAATAATCCAAGTCTATGAAATAATTAAAAACAGAATATAATCAAGGCCTTCAACTCCGGCGTCCTCAAGCGTCGTCATCAAAGTCCTCCTCGAAATCTTCACTAACCTGTTTGTCTTCTCTCCCCCAAACACATAAATAAACATGCATTTGAAGTAAGTACATTGTACAAAGTAAGAAGTAGAAGCTACCATTCAATTAACGTTATAATTATCAGATTTTATTATAAGGGTTATCTTAATGAAACCGACTCAATCTAAGGTTCATTCCATGTCCATCAACACGTCATGACTATACGTTTCTAACTTAGCTTATCTTTATTACATCATTACTCAAGGACACTGTGCATGGCGTTCATCATCCTGAAGATATACTTGCTAACTAACGGTGATTAGCACCGATTAGCTCCGGGGTCTCCCCGGTATGCGTATACGTCCGATGAATTTCCTCCACTACCCTTCAGCCGTGTAAGGCCAGTAGCGTTGTTCACCTTTTATGAACGTATCACATCGCCGATATGAAAGAGTTCCTAACCGAGAATAAATGACGTTTTAGCTTTTATCTACACATTCATAATTATTATTGTGAATTAACTAGCCACCTAAGTGTTTTCAGAATATTACTCACCTTATCAGCTCTACTCCCTCACTTAGACAACTAGACATCACATCCTATCAATTACACAGACATTGATGAACTCTAGTTCATCAAAGCACAAGCCCTTTCATGCCCTTCCGACAGATCCGAACTTCAACTCCCTTTAAGAGTACATTCGGTGTTTTAACTGAATGAATTGGAAGTTCAATCGAAGCTTGTTTATAGGTAATTATTGTTATTATATCATGAAACAACGTTTAAAATCCCAAACATATCTTAAAATAGATTATTTATCAAAACAGGAGCAATGTGCGCACATTCCAGAGGAATGTGTGCACATTGGGCGAAATATTACATTCAGCCCGGCCAGTGTGTGCACATTCCTGGGGAATGTGCGCACACTCTAGAAGCTGTCCACATTCAGCCTTAATAATGTGCACACACAGCTAGTCAGTGTGCGCACACTAAACGCACAAAGCTCTATAAACACGTTTTTATGCACTTTTTCGATCTCTACTCAAATCCAAACATGTTCAATATCAAAATACTCAGAAAAATAGCAGAAAAACATGACTTTTATCTACCTTAACAACTCCAAATCCTTAGGCAACACGAAGGTATGATTTCTAACATAAAATCATATCAAACCTCAACATAAAACCTAATAAATCATAAATTAACTTGTAGGAAGATCCTCTTACCTTAAGCAAGCTGTTCAATCTCCAAAACTCAGGAAAGACAGCAGGAAAACGATCTCTTTTCTGCAATAAACCTATACGATCAATCCGAATTTGCATTAACATCGATCACACGATTCCAAACGATTAATCTACGAAAGGTATGAGTTTTGATCCATCAAACTCACCAAAAACTATAGGTAATTTGAATTTCATACCTTGAGAAAAGCTTCAACTTTCTGATACCGAAACGACGCTCTCCTTACGACGATTCCGGTGCTTCTCTCGAAATTGAAAACGATCAAGAATCAACTCAGATATCGATGAAAGTATCTCAGCCTCTTCCTATTGCTCTTACACGCAGCAAAATCGAATTTGGGGAAGAAAAAACTGATTAAAAGCTTGAGGGAGTGATTAGGTTTGTTTTTCCTTAAATAGGAACAATCTAGAAAATTACCTAATCACTGATTTTCCTTAATCACCCATTTTTACTAAAATTAGATTTCCTTAAATATAAACATATAATTTTCAAAATTATATACATAAATATCCAAATAATTAAACTCCGAATAAAAGGAACCGAACCCAATATTTCGTTTTCGCAAAATGACACGTCTGCCCTTTCCCGAAAATCGGAATATTACATTCTTCCCCCCTTAAAGGAGTTTCGTCCTCGAAACTAGAACATACCTGGTAAGTCCATAAATTCTGGGAACTCGCTGATCATCTCGTCCTCAACTTCCCAAGTAGCTTCATCCGGTGAACGATTGCTCCATTACACCAAAACTAAAGGGATCATTCTCCTCTTAACCATCTTTTCTTTCCGGTCCAAAATTCTGATCGGTTTCTCATCATAAGCTAGATTATCTTGAAGAATTTCCGGATCAACGGTGGTCTCAACATCAATCTTGGTCAAACACTTCTTCAACATCGAAACATGAAACACGTTGTGGACTCTCGACATGGATTCCGGTAGTCTAAATTTATAAGCCAATGGTCCAACTCTTTCTAGAATCTCAAAAGATCCAACATACCTCAGGCTTTGACGTCACCGAAACCAGACCTTAGAAACGGCGTCAAGAAAGGGACAGACATTTTCTAGGTTAGACGGATCCTAACCGGCAGTGTACCGGGTCAAATTGTAGTGATAAAGTGGTGAGTCAGGTGTCGAATCCTCAGGGAAAAGTGGTAATTCTTTTAAGTGTGGTTAAACACCAAAGAACTCGCTATTAACTCGATCTAAACCGCAATTTTATAACACGATTACTACTATTCTAACCAACATAAAGTAAATGCGTAATTTAAAAGTTATTCTAATAAAATATATATAGATATATAAATATATATAGATGTACATAAATAGTAAAATATATATATATATATATATATATATATATATATATATATATATATATATATATATATATATATATATATATATAGATACCAATATATATCTTATAGACTAGACTAGCCAAAGTATATGTAATCAATTTATTCGATCTTTTCAATTAATAGAATGTGCTCGATCTTCCTTTTTATTAGGTCCAATTGAGTAAATGAAACGGTATACTCCTATAGTCAACAATTCCTCCTCACACGAGCGTATGAAATTGTCATATGTCAAATGTCATCGATCCAATGTCCACAACTCGCCCCATGCTAAACTTAGTTAGTCAAAACAGTACCGAGTACAAATCTACCCCGGATAAAAGAGGTGATTCCGTTCGTCGGACGGCCGATGTTATTCAAGAGGCTCCGGTTGTCAAGCGGATCGATTTAACACAAACGGTGTAGTTTCAATTAAACTGCGATTTTAACATTATTAAGATCTCGAGTACAAAGTTAATAAGATTTGTTTTTCTAGGACAAATCGCCCCCGGGTAGGAAATAGGATTCCGTTAATCAGACGGCCATTTTTACCCTCCGGTTTTTCTATTTTTACTCATATCCTAACTTCTCTGGTCAGTACATCGCCAGGTTATATGTGGTATTCATCATGGTTGATTACGTCATTCCGAATATATTATCGATACGTAGTGAAATAGAAAAAGATTCATTTTAACTCAATTTTATTCACTTTTACTTAGACATCATTCTTTTAACGAAAAGATCGAAATAATACGATTACATAACTTTGGCTAGTTATTAGATCTAGCCTAATAACATTATAAAAACTAAAAAGAAGAAAATAACAAACATAAACATAAATACTTCAGAAAAGTTACCCGATTACAGATGCTGATTCAGAAGTCGTATTCTTCCGGACATAACAACAACTTTAGCAACACCGAACTTCTGATAATTTCCCGAGCATTATCACGATACTACTACTACTAATTTATTCCCGGCTTAAGGCCTATTTACAAACTAAAGAAAAGAGGGGATAGAGAATATATATAGAATATTGTATATATATATTGGTACATCGAATGCAAATGCTGAGGCTCCCATATATATAGGCAAACTCCCTTCCCGGACCGGTCCTGAAAACTGGCCGGATCGGTCCGGTGTAATCATTGCAATGATTACACTCACTTGCAGCATGTGAACCGTTAGGGGGTAATGATGATTATAATTATATATAATTATATATAATTATTTAATCATCTTATAAAATTCATAACTTGCAACCACGAACTCCAAATGACATGATTCAAGATTCGTTGAAAAGCTCTTCGAATGATCTACAACTTCCATGAAGACCACTTCTTTAGAAAACGCATTTTTGATTAACCATTTGTATTACGTGTCTTTTTCGAGATTTTTACTAATGGAAATCAAATGACCACTTGACCACCATTTGAGTTGTAGAAGTCCGATCTTCATGATTCAAAGTCCATTGGAAAGATCTTTCCAAGATCTACAACTTTTATTAAGGAAGCACCTTCAGAAAATATCATTTTGATGAGCCATTCCCATTACGTGTCGTTCTCGGAATTCATAACGATTATCCCCTTGACCTTTTACATCAGTGACGCTTTATAACTTCCTTCCAATGACTTGAATTGACTTCAAAAAGTGTCGATACTCGGGATTTCAGTTTATCTTAGGATTCTGCAATGAAACAAACGGAAAATACCCGTGTAAAACAGACACGACATTCCGGTTACTAAAAACCAGTACAAAATCATAACTTTTTACTATAAATTACTAACTTTTACTACTAACTATACTAAACTATAAAGATTAATATTTCATACCAATTATATCATAATTTCATATATTTTACATAGAATTCGTCAATAAAACATAATAAAATAACGTAAATCTAATCATAAAAAAATCATACATCAGGCTTAGCTTTCCCTTTTGTCCAAAATGTTTCACTCCCTTCATTGGTGAAGCTCGTAGGTACACTCTTTCACCAACTTCAAACTCAAGAGGTCTTCTTCTAACATCTGCCCAACTCTTCTGCCTATCTTGAGCTGCCTTCAGATTCTTCTTAACCAACTAAACTCTTTCTTTAGCTTGCTCAACCAATTCTGGCCCGGTGATTTGTCTTTCCCCGAATTCATCCCAAAATAGCGGCGTTCTACATCTTCTTCCATACAAAGCTTCAAACGGTGGCATGCCTATACTTGCGTGGTAACTGTTGTTGTGGGCAAACTCCGCTACATGTAAGTAGTCATCCCATGATCCACCTACTTCCAAAACACAAGCTCTCAACATATCTTCAAGTGTTTGGATGGTTCTTTCTGACTGCCCATCTGTCTGAGAATGAAAGGCCGTACTCAAATCCAACCTCGTACCAAAAGCTTACTACAACCCTTTCCAAAACCGACTAATGAACCGGCTATCTCGATCCGAGACTATAGAGATAGGTACTCCGTGTAACTTCACTATATTATCCAAGTATAGTGTCGTCATCTTCTTCAAGGACATATCAACCTTATATGGTAAGAAATGAGCGGATTTGGTCAATCTATCCACAATCACCCAAATCGCATCATGACCGCCTCTTGTCTTAGGTAACCGGTGATGAAATCCATCGTGATCTTATCCTATTTCCATTCGGGAATATCCAATGGATTAAGCATTCCTTCTGGTCTTCTATGCTCTGCCTTCACCTTCTGACAAGTGTCACATTCTGCAACGAACTTGGCTATCTCCAGTTTCATCGAGGGCCACCAAAACTTTTCCTTCAAGTCTCTGTACATTTTAGTAGCTCCTGGATGAACCGCAAAAGCAATCATATATCCCTCTTCCATAACTCTTTGCCTCAAATCAGCAACATTAGGCACACATAAACGATCCCGGTACCAAAGGTTTCCATTCTTATCTAACACATATCCCACTGTAGGCTTTTCCCTTGCAACTCGCTTCAAGTCAACCAAAACTGGGTCTTCATCTTGCTTTTCCCGAATATCATCCATCAACTCAGACCTCGCTAACAATGGTGCCACTAACTGCCGTTCTTCAATCTAATCAAAACTCCGGATTTTCAGCCCATCTAACCACTCTGCCACATCTTCAACACTTGAAATTGCAAAAACTGGCTTCCTACTCAAAGCATCTGCTACTACGTTTGCTTTACCCGGATGATACTGAATGTCTAAGTCATAATCCATAACAAACTCTAACCATCTCCTTTGTCTCATATTCAGATTCTCTTGGGTAAAGAAATACTTCAAGCTCTTGTGATCGGTGAAGATCCTGGCCTTAACTTCATACAAGTAGTGCCTCCAAATCTTCAAGGCAAACACAACCGATGTTAACTCCAAGTCGTGGGTTGGGTAATTCATCTCATGCACCTTCAACTGTCTAGATGCATAAACAATTACCTTCCCTCCTTGCATCAACACACAACCTAAACCTTGTCCCGAAGCATCCGTGTAAACGTCATAATTATCAAAGATCTCCGGAACTGCCAAAACTGGGGTTGTAGTCAACTTCTTCTTCAGCGTTTCAAAAGCCTCTTCACACTCACTGGTCCACTCGAACTTTACATTCTTTTGAGTGAGTTGGGTAAGTGGTGTAGCTATCTTTGAGTAGTCCTGTACAAACTTCCTATAATAGCCAGCCAAACCGAGAAAACTTCTAACCTCTGGAAACGGTAGTCGGTCTGGACCACTTCTCAACTGCTTCAATCTTCGCAGGAATCAACCTTAATGCCATCTCCAGAAATGACATGACCCAAGAAACTAACTTGATCCAACCAAAAGTCACACTTTGAGAACTTAGCATACAACTGGTTCTTCTTCAAGGTATCCAACACTATCCTTAAGTGTTCTTCATGTTCCTTCTCATCCTTTGAGTATACTAGGATGTCATCTATGAATACTATCACAAACTTATCCAAGTATGGCATGAAAACACGTTGTACTAAATCCATAAATGCAGATGGAGCATTAGTGAGTACAAAAGGCATGACTAAGAACTCATAATGTCCATACCTCGTATTAAAGGCCGTCTTCGGTATATCTTCTACCATGATCTTCAACTGGTGATAATCCGACCTGAGATCAATCTTAGAAAACACTCTCTTGCCTTGCAACTGATTAAACAGATCATCAATCCTTGGTAAGAGATACTTATTCTTGATGGTAAGATTATTCAACGCTCTGTAGTCACATCCTCATACTACCATCTTTTTTTTCTTAATGAACAGAACTGGGGATCCCCAAGGCGAAGTGCTAGGCTGAATTATATTCCTTTCCAGCATATCCTTAAGTTGGGCTTTCAACTCCTTCAATTCATCCGGTGCCATTCTATAGGGTGCCTTAGCAACAGGTGCCGCTCCGGGTACCAACTTGATCTCAACTCTATTTCTCTATCCGGCAAGTTTCCCGGTAACTCTTCCGGAAACACTTTTGGGTACTCTTTCACTACAGGGGTTTCCTCTAGCTTTGGCTTCACTTGCTCCACATTCACTACGTACAACAAGTAGCCTTCACAGCCTTTCTGACAAGCTCTTTTCGCCTTAACTGCTGAAATTATCGGATGACGCTTCTTACTAGGCTTGTAAACATTACCTTGGTAAGTCTTAGCTGATTTCCAGGGTACTTTAAAGGTCACTCTCTTTTCTCTACAATCCAGGTGAACATAATTCTCGGATAGCCAATCTATTCCAAGAATTACATCGAAATCCGAAAAGTCCAAAACCGTAAAGTCACTTTTGCAACGATACGTTCCTACTCGCACATCCACTTGAGGCATCAACTTGGCTACCTTAGTCACTTTCCCTAAGGGTGTTGTTATTTCCAATGTGTTTCTTAAGGTCTCCATTGGTAAATTGAGCTTCTTAGCTATCTTAGACGACACAAAAGTGTTAGACACTCCCGTATCGAACAAAGTTGTAACTGCTAAATTGTGTAATATTATCGTACATGTGATAACCTTATCATCCGGTTCTGCATACTCTGCATCCACGGCGAAAACTCGAACTGAGCGACTTGGGCCGCCATTCCCGCTTTCTTGATTTTGAGTTCCTCTCAGCACCATTAATGATTGAAAGCTTGTCCTTGAAGGTCTCAGCTTTCAAGACCTTGTTCAACATTCAGCCATGTTCCTTGGTGTACTTCCCAAACTTCCCGCTTGGATCTCACGGGACAAACCATTCTTGAACAACTGAAACTACACTATTCAACTTCTACTCGGTGCATTCCTCACCGGATGTTTACAATCCATGTAAACAAATTCTTGGATAGCCGACCTATACCAAGAATTACACCATGATTCGTAGAATTCAAAACTATAGGGTCCTTTTTTTCTTCTTTCTCAACGGTAAACTCCAACACGATCATCAACATCTTCTAGATGAACAACAACCACAAGACCCCCATCTTGAACCAAACCACTCGCTTCTTGCTGGGCCCTAGAACTTCTGATTCCAAACTTATCAACACGAGTATCTCTGAGGTCACCAAACATTCTGAAAGATCAGGAAGAATCAGAACGGTTCTAAGTGGTCTAAAGAGATCGTATCTTAAGGAATGAAGCCTAAAGGACGCTTCTCTCTGATACCAACTGTAACGCCCCGTACCCGGACACCGAGTCCTTATCCGGAAAAGGAACGTTCGGCACGTATAACATTAAATAAATAATATTACACTTAAGCCTCTACTATGTCGTATCAAATTAAAGCAAACAGAAGCAAAAAGACTCAGGTAATTTTTTTCCAAATATCCAAGAATAGAAATAACTAAAGATAGAAAATGTAATACTTATTACATCCACAATGAAACCAACAAATCCAAAATAAATACTGAAAGTAAACTACAAGTTCCAACAATAATCCAAGACTATGAAATAATTAAAAACAGAAAATAATCAAGGCCTTCAACTCCGGCGTCCTCAAACGTCGTCATCAAAGTCCTCCTCGAAATCTTCACTAACATGTTCGTCTTCTCTCCCTCAAACACATAAATAAACATGCATTTGAGGTAAGTACATTGTACAAAGTAAGAAGTAGAAGCTACCATTCAATTAAGGTTATAATTATCAGATTTTATTATAAGGGTTATCTTAATGAAACCGACTCAATCTAAGGTTCATTCCATGTCCATCAACACATCATGACTATACGTTTCTAACTTAGCTTATCTTTGTTACATCATTACTCAAGGACACTGTGCATGGCATTCATCAGCCTGAAGATATACTTGCTAACTAACGGTGATTAGCACCGATTAGCTCCGGGGTCTCCCCAGTATGCGTATACGTCCGATGAATTTCCTCCACTACCCTTAAGCTGTTTAAGGCCAGTAGCATTGTTCACCTTTTATAAACGTATCACATCGCCGATATGAAAGAGTGCCTAACCGAGAATAAATTATGTTTTAGCCTTTATCTACACATATGTAATTATTATTGTGAATTAACTAGCCACCTAAGTGTTTTCAGAATATTACTCACCTTATCAGCTCTACTCCCTCACTTAGACAACTAGACATCACATCCTATCAATTACACAGACATTGATGAACTCTAGTTCATCAAAGCACAAGCCCTTCCATGCCCTTCCGACGGATCCGAACTTCAACTCCCTTTAAGAGTACATTCGGTGTTTTAACTGAACGAATTGGAAGTTCAATTAAAGCTTGTTTATGGTTAATTAATGTTATTATATCATGAAACAACGTTTAAAATCCCAAACATATCTTAAAATAGCTTATTTATCAAAACAGGAGCAATGTGCGCATATTCCAGGGGAATGTGTGCACATTGGGCGAAATATTACATTCAGCCCGGCTAGTGTGTGCACATTCCAGGGGAATGTGCGCACACTCTAGAAGCTATCCACATTTAGCCTTAAAAATGTGCGCACACAGCTAGTCAGTGTGCGCACACTAAACGCACAAAGCGCTCTAAACACATTTTTATGCACTTTTTCGATCTCTACTCAAATCCAAACATGTTCAACATCAAAATACTCAGAAAAATAGCAGAAAAACTTGACTTTTATCTACCTTAACAACTCCAAATCCTTAGGCAACACGAAGGTATGATCTCTAACATAAAATCATATAAAACCTCAACATAAAACCTAATAAACCATAAATTAACTTGTAGGAAGATCCTCTTACCTTAAGCAAGATGTTCAAACTCCAAAACTCAGGAAAGACAGCAGCAAAACGATCTCTTTTCTACAACAAACCTATATGATCAATCCGAATTCGCATTAACATCGATCACACGATTCCAAACGATTAATCTACGAAAGGTATGAGTTTTGATCCATCAAACTCACCAAAAATAGCAGGTAATTCGAATTTCATACCTTGAGAAAAGCTCCAACTTTCTGATACCGAAACGACGCTCTCCTTACGACGATTCCGGTGCTTCTCTCGAAACTGAAAACGATCAAGAATCGACTCAGATATCGATGAAAGTATCTCAGCCTCTTCATATTGCTCTTACACGCAACAAACTTGAATTTGGGGAAGAAAAATCTGATTAAAATCTTGAGAGAGTGATTAGGTTTATTTTTCCATAAATAGGAAAAATCTAGAAAATTACCTAATCTGATTTTCCATAATCACCCATTTTTACTAAAATCAGATTTCCTTAAATATATACATATAATTTTCGAAATTATATACATAAATATCCAAATAATTAACTCCGAATAAAAGGAACCGAACCCAATATTTCGTTTTCGCAAAATGACACGTCTGCCATTTTCCGAAAATCAAAATATTACATTCACGCTCGTACACATATTAAAATTGACTTTCATCATGTACGGGAATTGGTTGCCACCCAGTCATGCTTGATTTCATGATCTTAAAGTCGGTCTCCAAGTCCATTCTATTCTTATGAGAGTTAAGAAAAACAAAAAAAAACAAAAAAACAAAACAAAAAATAAAACACACATGAAACGACGTAATTTATATTTAGATATCGAAATTAGACATCAATATTAAATGTGTGATATTATTCCGACTGATAGAGCGTGTTGAAGATATTGTAAAAGAATCTTCTTAAATGGTCAATGATAATACTTGATTTTGCTAGATCATTATATTTATTGTTTTTTGTTGCCTAAGTTGTATAAGACCATAAGTTTATCATGTGTAACGCCAAGTGAATCAATCAGAAATATACTTTCACCTTTTACATTTGATATTATCCCATAAAACTGAAACGATACATAGGACGAAAGTGATAATGTTGAACATTACTAAGATAAAACGTCTTTTAATATAAAAGAGTAATGATACTGTCACAACAAAATAGTTATAACAAATTGCAAAACACGTTTTTGAATCATTGATTATATTACGCAATCTATTGATTTATATGCATCTCATAAAATCAATAATATAAAAAGGGTCAATTATTTAAAATGACTGATTTTCAACTTATTAGTGGTAATAGGACACTCCGAAATCTTATTTAGTTATAAGGACATTTTAATTTTAAGAAGGAAACTTATTTAGTTATTAGTTATAAGGACATTCTAATTTCAAGTGGATAAAGAGGAAGAAGGAAAAAAAAGAAGGAAAAAAAAGCGTTCAAAGTAATAAAATAAAAATAAAAATAAACATAACAAAACAAAACAAAAAAAACTTACTGTGTGCGTGGGTTTTTCTTTCTTTTTTTTTGTTTTTTTTTTTGGTTTTATAATTCACCATATTTCTAAAGGTCATATATTTTTATCTAAAACTCGGATTATCATAATTTTTTCACTAAAATTCATATTTTTTCGTCTTCTTTATTCTAAAATCAAATTTGATATTTTTCCGAATAAATTTCATAAAATCAATTTTTTTTCTTCATAAAAATCGACGTGACGTATTGATCACCGTCATGCATTGACCACCTACCCGGATGCATTGGCCACCGGGATCCATTAACCACCCCGATGCATTCACCGCCGCGATTCATTGGCTACCATGATGTATTGACCGCCGCGATCCATTGACAACCTTGATCAGTGACATCTCATTGTAGCGATTTATGCAATGACGTCTCATTGTAGCGATTTCTACAGTGACTTCTTATTGTAGCGATCTATGCAATGATGTCTTATTGTATCGAATTATGCACTGACGTGTTATTGTAATGATTTATGCGGTGACGTGTTATTGTAATTTATGCATACCTTTGGTTGTAAAAATATGCATTTAAACAAAAAAAAAAAAAAAGAAATACGGTTATTTTACAAAGTTATCGAAATTTAAACCAACACTAATCAAATAAACCAACATCAATCAAATATTTAAAGATAACAAAGAAATAAAGTTACTTTACAAAGTTATCAAATGTGTGTATCAAGTTGTATATGCGGTGACATCAATATCATTGCATCGCTTATCTAATTGTAAATACGATCATCAATGTCATCGCTTCGTACATCAATGTCACCGCAAAAGTCATCAATGTCCCCGTATCGACATCAATGTCACCGCGTATAGTCGTCAATGTCATTTGCATAAAACCTAACAATCGCATCGATCGCTACTTGCTCTTGTTTTGCATTTCTCCAAATGTGGAGCTTTTAATATAGATAGAAGGACAAGTTTGGTGAAACTACAAAGACTCTTCACTACGACTCTTGTAATGGCCACACGTTGTTTGTGCCCTCCTGATAATTGGATTCATTGTGGAATCTCTCAAATCTTTAACACGATCTTGAATCATTTGACGATCTTGTTTAACTTAATGTCCCTGCATCATTCATCAATGTCACTGCATCGGACATCAATGTCCATGCATCAGACATCAATGTCACTGCACAAGTCATCAATGTCACTGCTTCAGACATCAATGTCACTGCATCTATATAAAAAATAATATAAAAAAAAAAAAAAAACAAACATCAGCTCCAGCGCTTCATCTTTTTTTTTTTTTTTTTTTTTCCAGCACATCATTTTTTTTTCCTTCTAGCACTTCATTTTTTTTTCCCTTCCTTTTTCTTCTTTATCTACTTGAAATTAGAATGTCCTTATAACTAAATAAGTTTTCTTCTTAAAATTAGAATGTCCTTATAACTAAATAAGATTTCGGAGTGTCCTAAATGATCATTAATTCTCTAACGACGGCCTTATAACTAATTTGCACATATAAGAATATGTTGCGACACTTCGCTGTGCATATTTTATTATGACACAGATATTTCTCAATTTCAAATTATCAATATACCGGAGATATAGATTTAAGAGCATTGATAAAATGCCCATAACGTACCACCACCTTAAAGACTAGAAGAAAACAGTAATTAATTACTCCCATATAACCTACCTTAAACTTCAATAATGTGGTTGTAGTAATTCAATGGTGTAACATGGAAACACGCAAAGTAAGTAAGAAATCAAAAACCGTAAAATAAAAATTAATTCCAGTAAGTCTTTCCTGATCTTCCAATTTTATTTTAGTATATATATATTTTTCTATTTTCCTGGTTCACACATCAACCCCGAAAATTCATCGAGTTTGTTTTGAAAATGATGTTGCGGTCTAAATCTTCAAGGTATTTAAAAGCCACCCATTTGTTCCCTTCCTGTTTTTTCGTTTCTTTCTCATCTTTTAATTTATTTTTTTACTGCATGTTCAAGAAATAATATAGGTAAATACTGTATTTTCATTGTTATTTTTTTTATTTTTTATGTTTGTGTGGAAATGGAGTTTTAATTACGGGTACCATGTTGTGTTAATTTGGTTGAATCGTCATAAAGCTTTGATCTTTACAAGAGATTTTAATTTAAACGATTTTTTTTTTTTTTTGTAATTACTGTAGATCTGCATATTCTGATTTTGCACTTCTTTCTAGGACGTTTTTTGCTTCCAAATTTTGTAGAGGGGATAATGTAGGAAAATCTATTGATTCTCATGCCCTTAAATCCATTGGAAGAAGAAATAATCCCTCGAAATCCGAACGCTTTACCGAGGTATTTATCAATTTAATTGCTATTAAAAAATTGTTTTTAATCATATAATTGTGTAGATAAATTGATCCATTTTTGTGTTGTGTAGAAACAGATTGAAAGTGGTTTAACAATGCAAGAACATATGGGCCAGTTGGAAGAGGAGTTAAAAGGGGCGAAAGATCGGATTTTCGTCGTTGAAGATGAAAGAAATGAAGCCATTGATGATGATTTAAGGATGAAGTTTAATAATAACGAATCGTTTTCGGCTAATAAAGTAGGTGAACTGATGACAGAAATCAGGAATTTGAATGAAATGCTTTCGAATTCTATACAAGAATCAAAGATGAAAGATAAGAATCTTGAGTCAATGAGGAATGAACTGCAAAAGGCCAAGCAATTTGAGGTGAAATTGAAGGAAAAAGATTCGATTTTGACAAAATTGAAGGAGGAATTAAACAAAATGAAAGCGTCCGAGGCGATTGCGTTGAATCAAGCATCGAATAGTCGGAAAAAGATTGAGGAATTGGATGATGAAGTACAGAAAAGTAAAGTTTCTGAGGCTAAAATGCTTGATTCTTTGAAATCACTGACGAAACAACTCGAGCAAGAAAAGGTTGAAGTCGAAGAATCGAAGCTAAAGATTGAATCTTTGACTCAAAAGATCGCGTCTTTAGAGAATTCGATCAAGCAAAAGAACGATGATCGTGTGCACGAATTAATGAATGATAAAGGGGAACCCCATGATCAAGACGAAGAAACACGGTTGCTTAAAAAAGAACTGAGTTTAGCATTGTTAGCTGAAGAAAAAAGCAAGAAAGCCATGGATGATTTAGCAGTGGTACTGAAAGAAGTTGCAACCGAATCGAATCAACTAAAAGAGAAGCTTCAAATCAAAGAATTAGAGCTCGAAAACATGAAAAAGCATTTGGAAGAAGCTAAAAAAGAAGCAGAACTGCATAAAAACGCAGCAGATCGGTTACGCCTCGAGGCGGAAGAATCACATTTCGCATGGAATGGAAAAGAAATGGGATTTGTGAGTTGTATCAAAAGGGCTGAAGAAGAAAGAGCGGTTTTACAACACGAGAAAAACCGACTAATCGAATCCCTAAAAGCCGCGGAACATATGGGAAGAGTTTCGAGGGAAGAAAGCTATAAACTACGCGATTTACTTAAGCAAGCGATGAACGAAGCGAATGCAGCAAAAGCTAATGCTGGAATCGCGAATAACGAAAACACTCAACTCAAAGATTTGCTAGCTGAAAAAGACGAAGCGATGCATTTTCTTACACGAGAAAACGAACGTTTAAGAATCAGCGAAACGGCTGCGTACGAAAATATCAAGGAGTTCAAGAGATTACTTTCGAAAGCATCCAAAAAACACAAGAGTCATGATACATTGAAGCTACCAAATCTGATTGCTTCTTCGAATCATCACGAGGAGCAAAAGAAAGCGAGGAAAACGATTAGTTTCGACCTTGGAGAACTGAATCTTTACAATGATTTCAACAACAGTAATGCAGATCAAAATATGGAGGGTGGTAAAGATTCTGAAAAAGCCGAGGCGCTTAAAGGGACGATATTCGACCCCGACGCATCACCGAGATCAGAGCCACGTACGCCGAAACCGGTTGGTGTTCATCACAGGAGGGAGTCGTCGGTGTTCACGGACGATGAAGAGACGACGAATTCGGAGGATATAGATCATGTAGAGAGCAGTAATTTTGAAGATTCAGATAGTGATAGGAACCATACAAGGAGGAAAACAATGTTTAGAAGAGTTGGTGAGCTTATTAAGAGAAAAAGTTTTCACAAAGTTGTGGTGACTACTACTACTACTGATCAGCAGCAGCAGCCTACTTCCTCTCATACTTAGGTAGTATTTTGGTTAAGGGTATTACTGTCATTTTGCCTAATTCTTGTTAAGTATTGTTGTTATTGGCACCTCAAAGAATCTACCGTAAGGACCATGTTTTGGGTTTAGGTTTGATTTTGTGGAGGTTGAAGGTAGACATTCGATCTTCCATTAGAGGTCAAATGTCACTGTGGTGTCCTGAAAGTAAATTCGGTGTGATGTCATTAACGATCGCATCTTCTTGTTTTGTTGAAGTGAAACACATTGAAAGAATAATAGGGAATCATTTCTTGATTCTTGTAAGATTTTCCATGAGAATGTTGATTACTTATTTGATATACTATTGGTTCTTGACATGCTATTTTCTTGATGAGTTAATTTGTTAAAATATATGGGAGTCTTGGGTCGCATTATACAACATCTAGCGTGGTATCAGAGTGGGATGTCAACTTTGACTTTTTAGATATCCGATTTTTGAAAAGTCAAACTTCATACACCACACAACATCAACTTGACATCATACCTGAGCGTGAGATTCAACTTTTCAGAAGTCAAATTTAGATATTCATTTGGAAAGTCCACAACTTTTGGCAAATTAGTTGCCACATGATCGACAATACACTAACAATTTAATGGACTAAACAACACATAAAACTGATGTTTTTCCAGTATTTGGCTTGAATTCAACTCAAAACCTTCATTGTTTTTCTCGTCTTTGGCTTGAATTCGGCTCAACCTTCAACGCACTAAACAACACATAAAACGATAGTTTTTTCAGACATGATTTAAACATGAAACCGCAAGAGAGAGAGAGTCAATCACATACCTCTCAAATGAAACGATATTTTTTCTACATATGGCTTGAATTAAACTTGAAACCTTCGGAGAGAGAGAGAGATAGTCAATCAAGTACTGAATCACAATTTAGGGTTGTTCCAAAATGAAATGTGGTCATGTTTGAATATGAGGTTTCTATTTTAAATGGTAGATACCGTTGAGAATAGCGTTTGACCAAGATTTTTTCCAGAGCAGACTCACTTCTTCCCTTCATATCTCAAGTCTCCGACCGTGTCGAATGCTGTGTTTCCACATAAATCATAGATATAAGATAATATAGTGCATGATCCTACCGTATCTACTATCTATCCTATGTCACCAACCACGTCGAGTGATTATGGATATGTGATACTATAGCACATGATCCTACCTTATCTACTATCATACTTCATATGTATATGTACATCATGGATATGCCATATAGCACATGATCTACTATCGTATGATAAAACTCTATGATTCTTTGTTGCCACTGGTAGAATGGGATTGTTATTATTTTGTTCTAACCAATTGAACTAAATAGATAATTACTCTTATTATTTTGTTCTTTTTATACCGCTTTACTACATGATTGACTATACACTAACACTTCAACTTCAACACTTTATTAAACAACGCATAAAACCGACAGTCACTTTTCCTCCATATTGCTTGAATTAAAGCTGAAACTTCCACACACCCCAAAAAAAAAAAGGTTAAAAAATTAAAATAAAAAAAATCACAATTTAGGGTTGTTCCAAAATGAAATTTGGTCTATTGTAAACAGTAGATAGCGTTTGGTTTAATATGACTAAGTTGGTTACTTATGCCCATATCGAGTTGGTATTACTTGATAAAGTCCGTCAATTATATTAATTATTACTACTTGATTAGTCCGTCAATAAACTAATTAATCTGTTATTATATGTGGAATGACCGACTTGCATTTAATTTCATATATGCCATGACAAGTGATTATCATTTTTCACTATGAATTATTTTTGTATACAATAAGAGAAATAAGAAAGAAAAGAAGATATTAAAATTTCACCTTCTACCTAACAACCACCTGAAGTTAGCTGAATTATGAAAATTCGAATATTATTCCCCCTTGCATGTAATAAAAGCAAGCCAAACGATTCTGAACTATTGGAAAATCCTGATTAACATTCTCCACGCGATTAACATTCTACACTCATCCCGTGGGACAGAAGGATTGAGGACTATCGATGGTTAGGATTTAGACCATTTTATAAAAATTCGAATATCGTATGAAACAACCTCTTTTAGCAATAATGTTTAAAAACAATTTGAATACACCAAACAATCGAGACATAATGGATTTAAATAATCTGGACTATTAAAACTTTTCACAAAAGTTAATTCTAACGATCAATTGTCACATTTGACAATCAAAATCCATTATATGTTCAAAATTCAATTATAAAAAAATCATTATTTTGTATTGATACAATTACATCATCATTTGAAATCGTTTATATGAAATCATCTAGCAACCATACCAAAACAGCTTTTTAATGAAACAAGCACAATGAGAGACTGTTAAAAATCACAAATTTTGCAAAGAAGGTTGAAGTTAAGAAGATAAACAACACAGCAAGAACACAAATTCTTCAACATTCTGAATTACTGCAAAAGTACCAATTGCCCAAAAATATAGAGGGCTTTGAATAGCTACTACAAGCAAGCAGCTATCTTTAATTCGAAACCAAATCATGGCAATATCTCTCATAAGAAAAAGGAAAAAAAAAAAAACACAAACCAACAAGCCAAAATTAAAAATAAAAAATCTACTCGTTATCGGGCTTGTCTTCCTTGATGTCCTCTACGGTATCATCCTAAGCGAAAAAAAAACCAAACAAGAAAATTGTTAGGACTTAAATCGGTATTGCCAGAAACCGAGTATATAACCACCACATTAATAGAAACAATGTTAGTTTTACCTGCATATCTGATGTCCACAAAGTAAGATTATCGCGCAACAGTTGCATTATCAAAGTGCTGTCCTTGTAAGACTCCTCTCCTAGAGTGTCCAACTCCGCGATAGCTTCATCAAAAGCCTTAAGAACACCCAAAGAGAACATAAAAAATATGCATTTAGAGAGGGCCTTTTGTGATGTAATAATAAGATCCTTGAGATTGTGAATCATGGCAAACCTGCTTGGCAAGAGTACAAGCTCGGTCTGGAGAGTTCAAGATCTCATAGTAGAACACCGAGAAATTGAGAGCCAGTCCTAGACGGATTGGATGTGTTGGTGCAAGTTCTGCATTTGAGATATCCTGCAGGTATGGAAGAACATAAACAAATTAAAAGAATTACTTAAAAATATGTTGAGCCCAACTCAAAGGGCCCCCCCTATTGCCCTGCCTCCCGAGCTTCGCGGAGGATGTCAATCGAGGGTTATGCCTTAGTAGTATCAAAACCCCCCCCCCCCCGCTCCCCCGGGTTTAAGGCAGGGTTGCCATTACAGTACGCCACTTAGCTATGCCCTTTGAACCCAACTCAAATGGCCTCTATTGCCCGCCTCCCGAGCTTCGCAGAGGATGTAAATCGAGGGTTATGCCTTGGTAGTATCGAACACCCCACACCCCACTTGAAGGCAAGGTTGCCATTGCAGTACTATGTTCTTTTGCCACTTAGCTATGCCTCTAGGGGCCAAAATAAAAGAATTACTAGTCTTATTAGATCAGCTTGTAAACAGAGGTCCATTTTAGTTATGCAATAAATGCAATCCTCAGACTGAAATCCATCAAAGGCAATTCTGCTATTAAAGCACTGCACTTAAAACCTACTACAGTTAAGCTTTATAGCTCCATTAAAATAGATCTGCAGATTCATTGGCAAGGCCGTAACAGAAAACACATTTTCCTTTATTTACATGGTGTAGATTCAAATACAAACAATCAAATGGCTCGTGTATGATGTGGCTTTTAGATTCAATTCACTTGTTTACTGCTGAATTCACATTTCTTAAATGGAGAATGTGAATCTGGATTCTGGAGAATATCCAGATCTGGTAGTAAAATCTTGTTTCTCCAAATAATAGAGTAAATCTTATCAAATTAATATCATAAACTCCAAATCTCAAAAGAAAAAACGATAAATAAGCGAAGAAATTCAAAAAAATAAAGGCATGAATAAAAAACCTGAGCAGCTTTGTAAGCGTTGAGAGTATTCTCAGCGGCTTCCTTCCTCTCAGCTCCAGTCTTAAACTCAGCCAAATAGCGATAATAATCTCCCTTCATCTTCAAATAGAACACCTTCGAATCCCCATTGGAAGCGGATCCAATAAGCTTGGAATCAAGCAGCTTAAGAATACCATCACAGATCGACGAAAGCTCAGTTTCAATCTTAGATCTGTAGCCTTTTATAGTCGTCACATGACTTTCGTTGCCTCTGCTCTCTTCTTTCTGCTCGATCGATGAGATAATACGCCAGGAAGCTCTCCTAGCGCCAATAACGTTCTTATAAGCCACAGAAAGGAGGTTACGCTCCTCAAGAGTCAACTCGTCGCCACCGTCTGCGGCGGAGACGACTTGCTCCATGAATTCAACCATCTCCTCATAACGCTCAGCTTGTTCAGCAAGCTTAGCCTTGTACACATTCTCTTCGCGAGACGACGCCATCGATGTGAATGAGAGAGAAAGAGGGTAATGCGTCTGAGTATTGGATTCGAGGATGAGATGAGATGTTAGTAGTGCTAGTGCTTCCGGTCTCCGGATGCTTTTAAAAGCACTAATTTCATTGGGTTTTTTCCTTTTTTTTTATTAAAGAAAAGTTATGGTAATTTTAAATAAAAGTGTTGTGAAACTTTGACAATGTCTAATTTAATTGAAATGACACTCCATTCAAGATAATAATGAATTGTAAAATTTGTAAGGAGAGTATGGTCTTTTGAAAATGTATTTTTACTTTTTGAAAGAGTTGTGAAAAAGAGATGATCATATTGATTTACAATTGTTAGAATATGTATATTTGAGAGAATCGCTACCGAATCCATCAGTAATAAATACAAAGTGTGAACGAATAAAAAGAATATGTAAATAATATCTCTAAGTATATACAAAATCTTGTATTAATTTCCTTTGGTTTTTAGGTTTAGTTTTCCTTAGCTCTAAGCGGTTTTCAATAGAATTCAAAATTCAAAATCTTGACATAGGATCACATTGCCTCCAAACATGAAAATCTTCTCAATTTGCTTCTGGCCTCTTTATTGTGCAATCTACAAAGCCAAACTTGTTTTTGGTGATTAACACCATCTCCATGAATATCTTCCATGTATTATTATTGTTGTCATTCATCAATGGTTGCACCATCACCAATGATTGATTCTCATTTGGATGAACATATAATGGATTGGAAGGGCTCAGCTCTTGTTTCTGCTATTGTTTCTTTGCTGCAATGGTTGTCAAGAACATGAAATCCACACTAGATTTTTCTATTTTGGCTCAGCACTCTCTGACTTTTCTATCTATTTGTTGGCGTTGTTGTTGTTGTTTTTTGTTGTTGTTTGTTTTGTGTTTGTGGTTCCGGCCCGGTGCCGGGGTTTTAGTACCGGGTTGGTCCGGTTGTTGTAAGTACCGGGTAGTTCCGGTTTTTGCTAGTCCCGGGTTTCCTCGGGTTATTGGTAATAAAAGCTTTCGTTCTTTGTGCAAAAAAAAAAAAAAAAAAAAAAACTCAAAACTATCACAAATTTATCTCAAGAAACTGTGAAAAACACAAGAAAGATGAAGAAAACTCTAAAATTTCTCTAGAAATCAGAGTGAAAACACAAAAAAAGCAACTGAAACTCTCAAACTTTGAGGCCATGTTGAAGTTGTGAAACTTAAGAGCATAACAAAATATAATGCATAATTTTATTACTCAAAAATAATCAAAGAGTTAATTTACAATGCTACTGATCATGACGCATTTATAGTATCATACACCTAATGAATCAGTTAATTGAAGTTACATGTCAATTTAACAGAATAACCATTCTAACTAGTTAACTATACAAACACATGTTGCCGCATCCTGCTGATTCTTCAGCACTCTGCTGAGACTGTGTCTAATCAGATGAGCTTGGTAGCTTGCACTCAGCAGACTCACTCAGCACTTCATATATTCTAAGTTTCCAACACAATGGCTAATTGCCCAACACATTCCTGATGCTAACCTTGCTTGTTCTTTTTGTGGTTCTTATATGGAGACCAATCTTCATGTGGTTAGAGATTATGATTGGATTAACGATGTATAAAGATGATTTATTTCAACATCTTGTTATAACCATTTTTTTACTAGAAGAATTGATATGTGGATTGATTCCAACATTTCTCATGAGGTGGAAAATCAAATTCTTGACATGGACATGAAGTATATCTTCAGAGAGACTATTGCTATTGTGTTTTTAAAGAAAAAATATTCTTTTTGCCATATTGAGGATTTTTCAAGAACTAGTCTTTTGAATTATAGTATTTTAGCCCCTGTTATTTCTATTTGTAAATTCGATTTAAGTTCGTTGTCTTCCTTTGGTAGTAAGAGTTTTGTGCACTTTGTAAAGTATACTTGTAATACAATTTTTGATAATAAATATATCCAATATATTTTTAAAAAATGTTATTATGATAACATTTAAGGACTTGAATGCAATAAACAAGAAAATTTAATAGGTTTGTGGTGTAAAGAGTAATGTGTTGTATTATGTAAAAAAAATAATCATTTATTTTTTTTACGAATACAAAACATAAACACACATTTGTGTCCTCACCGAGACTCAAACCAAGAACTTTGGATTAAGGACCACAACATTTATTGTTGGGCCATTGCCTTATTGACCAATCATTTATTGGAAGCAAATATATACTGACAATAGAAGTCACATAATTAAAATCCATATATTTTTTTTGGTGAGTTCTATTGGCACACTATAAATACTTTCGGCATCACATTCACACGTAAATTTTGTGTGTAAACAGAGTGCCAGAGGTATTTACGTGGTGCATACTATGGGTCTCGAGTCTCGACATGCCCAATACATTGTCCAGTGATTTTATGGTGGTCTAGAACCATCATGTTATCACATTGTCCTCTAATCACATATTTTAAAATAAATATCTCTTTTATCCCCTGAATATGGCCTAGTGGTGAGCGGGTGAGGTGGTGTAGTGTCTTGCTATATCTAAAGCCGGAGGGTGAGGTTCGAGTCCCGTAAAGGGCCGGCCCCTTTCGGTAAGAGATATCTAATGCAAAGTCTCATCCCGAACTGTTAGGTCCGATGATTAACATCTCATCGCATTCTCGTGAATCAAAGACAAGAGGCTCCACGGTTAAGAGTTTAACTGTTTTTTAAAATAAATATCTCTTTCTAAACTTGTGGGACCAACAAAAAAATCTCTAAATCTAATTATTTTTGAACCATCAATTCATATTTATAGTTGGACCATCTTAAAATTTCCCCGGTTTTTCTGGACAATAAGCCCATCTATAAACTTTTCTCAAGCCCAACATAACCATATATAAAAGTGAATCTCATTTGCTTCAAAAACCCTAGCTTGGAGCGACGTTGCCGAAGTTTGTAATTGTTCCGCTCACCTAGCTAACGGCGACCTCGTTTTACCTTTCAAGATGAAGGTATTTGCTCTGCATGCCCCAGATTTTGTTCTTTTCCCCTTTCCACAGCTGCATACGATTGAAGAATTCCTGTGATTTTGTTGCTAATGTTACATTTTCGCTCCTTTTTTTCTTTTTCCTTAGTTCAACATCGCGAATCCGACCACTGGGTGCCAGAAGAAGCTCGAAATCGACGATGACCAGAAGCTGTATGATTTCTTATTTATTCAATTAGGATATATAGTGTTTTTATTTTATTTTTTTTCAAATTAAAAAAAAATATGGTTTCGGGTTTTCAGTTGATGTGCTGCATAATGGTATTAAATGTGCAGTTTTTTTCATATGTATTGATGATTTACCTCTTATTGTCTTGGCCCTTTGTTGATTTTATGTGAAGTTCAGTCAACCTTCTATTTCCTAAAATTTTCAAGTCCGTTTCTCCATGTCTGTTAGGATATGATGTGAATATATGTGGCTAAACACATGAATTTTCAGGGATTGGATAAATTGTAATATCATAGAGGTGCTTGGAGCTAAGATAATTTAAAAAGTTGAATGTTACTTTGTGAAGTAAATTTTCTGAGCAAATGGTATAGTAGTTTGGATAGGGATATGTGTGCCAGATACATATCAAGCTGTTTCAAATCCAACCTCAACAGCAACGGTTTATATCCTTCAGCTGTAGAACTTATAAATTATGGGCACTGTTTTTGGCACCTCACTTTGGGGTAGGTTCAACCTCTGCAAAGTCGAATGTTGAGTTTATATTCGACTTTTTCACTGGTCGAATGGCGGTATGGAGGTGCCTCAAATATAGATTTACCCTGGTGCTATTAACAACTCCATAAATTATTCAGATTGTAGTGAATCAAACCATATTTTCAGTGGTTGGCCTTAGTTTCTTAATAAGAAACATCGCATGCCTCATGTTCTCGCTTTTTGATTGTGCTGGCATCAGTGGAGCATCGAGTCGTGTTTGAATCCATTTGTTTTGGTAATCTATTTTGTTTTGTTTCATCAAATATTAGCGGATGGTTTCAATGTGATTAATATTTTCCTTTTGAATTTATAAATTTCCAGCCGTGTTTTCTGGGACAAGAGGATCTCACAAGAAGTCATTGGAGATGCATTGGGCGATGTATGTACTATTGTAGAAAATATGTTTATTAAGATTTCATTAAATATCTCAAGATGAGCTTTTTGTTTACTAACTTGTCCGGTTTCTGGTGCGTGCTAATTTGCGGTTTATCTTTATATATCGCAGGAGTTCAAGGGATACGTGTTTAAGATTATGGGTGGATGTGATAAGCAAGGGTTTCCAATGAAGCAGGGAGTGTTGACACCTGGACGTGTTCGTCTTTTGTTACACCGAGGTAATCTTGCTTTACCATTTATTTGAGATATACTTTTGTGAGCTAGGACTCAGATCAATTGTTGTGATAAAATTCAAAATGTGGTCTGATCAGGTACCCCTTGTTTCCGTGGACATGGTAGACGCACTGGTGAACGTAGAAGGAAATCCGTCCGTGGGTGCATTGTTAGCCCCGACCTCTCTGTTCTCAACTTGGTGATTGTCAAGAAGGGAGAAAATGATTTGCCTGGACTGACAGACATTGAGAAACCAAGGATGAGAGGTCCAAAAAGGGCATCGAAAATCAGGAAGCTTTTTAACCTTTCAAAGGATGACGATGTTAGGAAGTACGTGAACACATACCGCCGTAATTTTACTACCAAAGCAGGTGAGCCATTTCTGCATATATATATTTGCTGAATTATTACACATTCTTAGTAAAATGATTTCAGAAAATCCTACTTGGTTGTTCCATTAGTGTGTGTAATCTATAATGCACGTATACTTTTGTTTGGTTGCGTGTCCCGTATCCAACACAAATATAGGACACTTCTGTCTTGCATGCCCCGTATCCTATATTTCCCAAAAACATTGCACCCATATATCCGGTACTAGCGTATCCATATCCGTGCAACCTAACCTAGATTCGAAGAAAATCTATGCACTTGTTCCATTTGTGTAACGTTTGAGATGGTGTTCTGTTTGTTGGCTGCGTTTTTACAGGCAAAACGGTTAGTAAGGCACCGAAGATTCAGAGGCTGGTGACTCCATTGACACTGCAAAGGAAGAGAGCTAGAATTGCTGAGAAGAAGAAGAGAACTCATAAGGCGAAGACAGAAGCAGCCGAGTATCAGAAGCTTCTTGCAAGCAGGCTTAAGGAACAGCGCGATAAGCGTAGTGAAAGCTTGGCCAAGAAGCGGTCTAGACTCTCAGCTGCCTCTAAACCATCTTTTGCTGCATAAGGTGGGGTCTCTGAGACAGGGTCATTTTTGGTATCAAGAATTTATGTTTTCTCTTATTACTTTTTGATATGTTAAACTTATGCTTAGTGTGATTTTGTGGTGTTGTGTTGTGAATTTGACATACATTTGGCTTGAACTATTCTTAAGTTTGTCATCTTTTACATTATTCAAACTAGTTGATAATATTTTTTTTTAACTGAGTTATGATATGAATGGTTGATTTGCACCGTCAATTGTTATTGACACCACGTCGGATTTACTTTCGGGCATTATAGTGACAACATTCGATTTTGCATAGACCAAATGTCCATTTTCAATCTTTGTAAAGTCGAATTTTGCCTGAAATGTGATCATGATAGATTCACCGTGGTTCCAATAACGCCCTTTTGCACTTTATGGATGAAATTATATTGCTCTCGTCATTTCCATCCTCAATGAAACATATGTTGATGTGTCTAATGCTATGTTTGAAGAAGATAGATAAAGGTTTCAGTTGATAGATGTAACATTCTAATTTCAAATAGGTATAATCGATATGAGTTGAGTTGATACTCTAGTGTTTGAGCTTGGTTCGACTAAAAAGTTTTGTGCTTAAAACATGGCTTGAGCTCGATTGACCCATAAAATGCTTGATCAAATTGGACTTGTTAAACTTGGCTTGTCAGCTCAGTTTCTTTTAAGAATTCTCTTAAATTTATAAAGAAATATAGCAAGATCAAACTTGTTTTGTTTTTAATACTTGACTAATAATTAATGTTTTATGTAAAATATTGTTGACTGATAACCCTAATAAATGTAATTAATTTAATAAATATTTAATATAGTTTAATTCATTTGTGTGCCACTCTATTACTATATTTTGACGTTTGAGATTGACTTGGTTAATTATTTGAGTATCTCGACTTGAGCTGAAACTTGAAAAAAAACGAATCGAATACTAGTGATGAAATATGTCAAGTAGTAAAATAGTGATAAAGAAATAGAGATGTTATTTTGGATATTGTGTAGCACATAGTCTAGTTTTAGATAATACAAGATAATGAAATTATCTGTCAGAAAACAACCAATTATTCCGTATGAGCAGAGATAATGGAAGAGAATGGATTCTCTGACAGAAAACAACCAATTCTTCCGCATGAGATGAGATAATGGAAGAGAATGGATTATCTAATGGATTCTCTGTCGGAAAATAATCAGTTCTTCCATACGAGCAAATAGTAGGAAGATGAAAAAAAAAAAAGAGGAAATTTTAAGGATGGTGGGGCATCTTAAATGTTCATTACATCATCTAATCACTAAAATTTCTAATAAAATTTAAACTAATCAAAAACTTCCATTTGAAAAAATGTGTCGGGATTGGGGGATTTTTAATTTGCTCCCCCACTACGGTTGCTCTTAATATTGAAGTTATAATTACCGTGTTTCATGGATATTGGCAAGAGCACAATAAACATCTTTCACGTGTTCTATGGATATTGGCAAGAGCAGCATTGGTATAAGATCACATGATCAATAGGTTTTTTCATTGTGATTCTGTCCAAAAAGCTGCAGAAAATCTTACATGAAACCAAAACTACATTCATATCCATTATGACGTCCACAATGGTTTTAAAAAGAATCACATATTTTCTATCTTCAAAATAAAAAAAAAATCACATATTCCCACTAAATCACTACTTAATTAGCAAACGTCAAACGTGAAAAGCATATTGTAGTGAAATTAACAATATCTTTAACAAAACTCCACAAACAATTACATGAGTAACAAATCAAATCAATCTAATGAATACCATACTTCCAGAAAGGAAAATAAAAACCTGTATTTTTTCTTCAAGAAAAAAAAGAAATTAGAAGAAAATGGGCAAAGAAAATACAACCACCCGAGTTTACAAAATGGATTTGTGGATTGACTTAAAATAATATACTTTGTTACATTCTCTAAGAGCACGTACAATAGGATAATTTTTATCATTGTAATATGTACTTTTTCACATAAAGACAATGTATAACTTTTAATTTTGTACAATAAATTTCATTTTTAACCATTAATGTCTTGGGGTCGTGAACAAGAATGTGGGTCGACCACTATCCACTCCACTTTCATCTAATAAAATAATCAAAATAATATCAACTTTACCTAGAATTTGTTGCCCAGATTTTTATCTCATTACTGTAAAATAAAGCTGATATTATAATATATTATAATATAGTAATAATGGTTGTGTGCATTTTTTACTATTGTAGATGACAATTATAGAAAGAGAGTCACAATATGGCCACCTAAATATATTTTTAGTCTTTTGATACAAATAGACATTGTGAAGGGGTTTACTATTGTACATGCTCTAAGTTCTCTTTTGCAATTGTTGGCTTTGTCACAAATTTCAACTGTAATGATTTTTTTTTTGTGGCTTTTCTTCTAGCAATGATTGACGATCTTGATTTTGTGGAGGGGAGAAGGGAGCTGCGTGTATGCTAAATATTTGGGATTTTTTTTTGATTGAAGAGAGTGAGTGATTTATAGGGGAGAAGATGAATGTCGATGAAGTAGTTGAGAAAAAAAAATAACGTGAATTTGAAGGAAGAAGAAGATTAGGATTAATTACGGAAGTGGGATAAAACATGTAGTGAACTGGGAATTGGACATACCCATCTCCATAATGCCACCGGGAACATTTTGGATGTGAATATTTAGAAAAACGGTTAAACCCTAACCCCTCGCCCCCGATCCCACTGGATGTAAGGAGAGGTTAATCAGGAACATAAAGCTTAGAGTTAAGGGCTGCCTTGGACCACTGTACTGAAGTTTTTATCATCGAAAATCAACCCCTTTTACGGGAATCAAACCTCTGACCTCCAAACATGGTCCGGTCCGGTCACTCAACACCCCAGCTTCTCACCACTAGGCCATATCCAGGGGAATGGATGTGAATATTTAGATCATTGCAAGCTGGAAGAGAAAGAGACAATATTTTTTCTCACAAAAATTAAACATTACATTGGCAATAAATGAGCCATTGTATGTGTTCTAAGTTGAATGCCGGGTGTAAATGTATTTTCACAATTTCACCAACTTGAAATTGAGAGGCTAAAGTAGACATCTTGTTAACCGTGTATGATTATGTTTTTTTTGTTGTTGAAGGGATTATGTTTTATTTTAGGGAAATGTTTTTTACCAACTCGTGTGCATAAGAAAGATAAAGGTTTGAATAAATTATTATAGTAAAGCCCATGTCCCGGATACCGAGTCTTTATCCGGAACGGGATGTTCGGCACGTGACATTTAGAGTAAACCCTAAATCCCACGTAAGCCTCGTGTCATATCAGAGTAATAAAAGATTTATGCGGAAGGAAACAAGCTAAAGACTAGGAAAATAGACCATCGGGGTCTTCCAAAACAACCATCATCGAGAGATCAACTGCTGTCAAGCTAAATCATAAATAACTAAAAGCAAAATTATTGTCTATTACAACTTTTTGAAAATGAGGTAACAACTAAAAAAGGAAACTAGAACATAAACAACACCATTGCTCCATCCTAAGCTAGCACTCCAAACTCGTCGTCAAACTCATCATGTACCTGCAACCTTCTTATTCCAAATAAAGGAGTGAGCACTAGCGAGATGCTCAATAAGGAGAAAGAAGATCAAAAGGGAGATTCATGGTTGTCAGATGCAGGGAGGCACGACATGAATCTACTTATTCAGTTATGAAACAATTGGAATGTAAACTTGAAACGTTTAGAATACTACTTATTAAACATAACTTGAAGCATAAAAGGAAGCCATTTCTAAAACGGTTACTTAACAATGCATAGGAAACATGTCTAGTTTCGTGCAGTTTAAAATAAACAATATTAAAACAACTTAAAGGCTTCGTCTTTAAATTAAAAACAAAACTTTTTGATAAGAACAACTCCTTACCTTTAGACGAGCCGAACCCAACCAACAAACGAACTACAATTAGCCTTCGAAACCTCAAGAACCTACAAACTCCGAAACCCTAATCTCAAAGCCAAGAACTAAAACTTAACAAGATCAATCTACGAATTAGCAAAAGACTACGATAATTACCTTATTGAGAAGAAGAAGATCCAAAACTGCTCCTGAATCAAGATCTGCCTTGAAACCGAGCCTCTGATCTGCAGACATGTCATGGACAAGGTCGGACACGTCCTGGACACCAAAACTAGGTCGCTGAACCGAGAGCAATGCTCAGTTCAGCGTGCCGGTTGATCCTGGACACACTTTGGGACACGTCTGGGTTGTCTGGGGCACGTCCTGGGCAGTCTGAGGCATGTCTGGACACGTCTGGGCACAGTCAGGGGGCATTACCGAGGGATATTCACGGTTCAGCGTGCCAAATTACACCAAGAACTCCGAAAACGCGATTATTATGAAGTCTAGGGTTCCTTGGAGCCTTTTTATAGACTTCTCAGGGCTTATGTCGGTTTTCCCAAAGACTTGGAGGAAAAGAAAAGAAAAAGGAAAAGAAATTTCGAATGGACTAAAATACCCTTATAAAGAGGTGAGGGGTTTTACAATTACTCCTTCCGTTTTACCGAGACATTTATCACAACTCATATTAAGAAGATTTACTAATACATTGATTTTAACAATATAATAATTAAAAAAATATAGTAATTAATGCATTATTCTTTTTCAGCTATTTTCTATAAATAAATAGGGGGAATAAGGGAGAATGACGGAAATATTTCATCAATTGAGTAGAAGGACAGTCTTTTGAAACTTTTGCATAAAGGACAAAATATTTATCCACTGTCGAAATTCACTGTTTAAATTCACTAATTTTCAAAATTCATTGTCGAAAGTCACTGATTTTCGAGATTCACTGTCGAAATTCACTGATTTCGGGATTCACTGGGGAGATTCACTGATTTTCGGGATTCACTTTTTCCTTCTCGCAATAAAAATTAGGGGGAATGAGGAAGAAGGACAAAAATATTTCATCAATTTTGAATAGAAAGACGATTTTTGAAACTTTTGCATAAAGGACAAACTTCCACTATCGAAATTCACTTGTGTTCGAAATTCAATTTTAAATTCACCGCCGAAATTCATTGTCAAAATTCACTAATTTTCAAAATTCATTGTCGGGATTCACCGATTTTCGGGATTCATTTGTCAAAATTCACTATCGAAATTCAAATTTCGGGATTCATTAGGGAGATTCACGATTTTCGGGATTCTTAAAAAATTATGCGGTTCCTTCTCCCTATAAAAAATATGTAGTTGTCATTATTCTTAATAATATTTCGATTGTGTCCTTATCCCTAATTATCGGTTGTCCTTCTCCATAATAAAAAATATTAGAGGATTATCATAATTATCCATAATAAATAAGGATAGAGTAATATAAAGGCAAAAAAACTGCATTGTAATGAAACTACATCAATTAAAAAGAAACACCACAATTGATTCACTTAAGGAAATGAGGGACTAAGTATGAAACAAGAGAAGAATGAGAATATAATGAATACAAGTACTCCCTCCGTCCCATAATATAAGGCATTTTTTTACACAGTTTAAGAAAACCTAATAAATGAGTTACTTTTTAATCTTTCAATATAAAATATTGTATTGTTTTTTGGGACGGACTAATAATATTGCATTGTTTAGTATGAAAGTGAAGACAATGAATTTAATATTGTATTGAAACATAAGAAAGACTTATATTTTTAGATACCACAAAAAAATTAAAAAGACTTATATTACGCGGAACGGAAGGAGTACTAAAGAGTATATTGTTTTATACAACCATAAACATTAAAGCTTAATTCATTTTGTATAACATGTATTTTAAGACAATAATAATAAAACTAAGATGTTACATCACTAAAGTCCTTGGGCAAGGGAAACTCCATTTTATTTCGTTTACACATCTATCACTTATCCAATGTTATTCTCTGCCGGATGATGTCCATGTGAGCATATGTAGGGGTTGTTCTTTCACGGGAACTCCATTTGAGGAATGGGGTCCGTTGTCCATGTGAGCATACGTACAGGTTATTCTTCCGTGGAAACTCCATTTGAGGCGTGGGGTCTGTTGTTTAAAAAAAAAAAATTGACAGACGGCACGGTTCTGTTCAAAGGTGTCATTCAAAACTTTGTTTTTTTTTACTTTTCACCTTTTTATTTTCTTTTTTTAATGGAAAATATGTGTATTAAGAATAACAGCGGTTCTCTCCCTTCCTTCTCTAACATGGATAATTTTTTTTTTTTTTTTTTTTTTTTTTTTGTTTTTTTTTTTGTTTTGCTTTGTTTTGTTTAGTTTACGTGGGTTCTATTGACACGTATCAAATTATTTTTAGCACTCATTTACTTCTAGCGCCACAAAAAATTATTTCGGCTAAACATTGTTTTCAAATAGACGAACGTCATTCCCACTGGTGTTCCTCTTTGAACACCAACGTCAGTGTGGTGTTCAAGGAGGAACATCAGTGTCACTGACATTCACGTTATAAAAGTGGCACAACTTAAGGACGTCAGTCCACTGGTGTTCTCGCCAACACCAACGTCAGTGTCACTGACGTTGGTGTTGAAGGAGGAACACCAGTGGGAATGTCGTTTTGTTCATCAGAAAAAATATTCAATAAATGAGTGGCAAAAGTAATTATGCGTGTGCCGATAGAACCCGCATTAGTTTATTTTATTTTATTTTAAGAAATGATAGAGTCTAAGATAATTCCTAATTCAGTAATAATTGTTGGAGCATTAACCGCCTATAATCATGCCGGTTTAGTCGAAGAAGGCTATTAATGCTTTACATCAATGTAGAAACATGGATCAAACCATCACTTGATCATTATGCTATTATGGTGGAGCTATTAGGAAAAACCAGTCGGTTAGAAGAACCGTACGATCTAATAAAGCGAATGCAGCCTCATTCGGGGGTCTGCCGTACATATATATAATGTATAGCTTGGTGAGATTGCAGCTCCGAAATGTATCGAGTTAGAACTAAGGGTGTACACAGATACGGATTATCCGAAAACCGAACCGACCCGAGGTCATTTGGTTCGAATTTGGTTCGGTTGATAACTACTTTTGGTTCGGTTAATATTATAGAGAAACCGAAATTTTCGGTTCGGTTATGGATAACTCTATAAATTATCCATTACCGAACCGAATAAAAACCGAACCGTTAACCGAAATTGAATAGAAAATTGTAACCGAAATGTCTATAATTAACTTGTATAACTAGTTTTATAACAAAAATATTATAAGTGTTTATGTAAAATTGCATATAACCGAACCGTTGTCCGAATAATTTTTTAACCGAATTAAAAAATTCGAATAAAAACCAAACTGTTTAGAACCGAATATAATTGTTATTTTTATTTCAATTTTCGGTTAACCGAACCGAACCAAAACGTATATTTCGGTTCGGTTCTAATCGTTTACCTAAAACAAACGGTTCGGTTTCGATATCGAATTTCAATTAACCGAAAATTTCGATTTAGTTTCGGTAAAGCTATTAACCGTATCGAATCAAACTATGTACAACCATAGTTAAAACCTGATAGTATTGGTTACAGATCTTTTCTAGCTAATATATTGGTTTTTACATTATTATTCTTAATATACATATTTCCCACTAAAAAAAGAAAATAAAAAGGTGAAAAGTAAAAGGCAAGTTTGAATGACAACTTTACACAGAATCCTACATACTGTCTGTCGGTTTTTTGTTTTTCTTAAAAGCAGCGGACCCACTCCTCAATTGGAGTTCCCACGGAAGAAGGAAAGTTATTGTGTGGTGGGGAAGTTTGAAGTGAAGTGACGGATAAAACGATCAGAACCATACAGTTTCAATATATAATCAGACTGTGTGGTCTGTATGGTGTCACACGGTGTCTCCATACCGTGTGGAGACACCACATGATGATACAGGGATTCGCTCCTCCACGTGGAATTATTCCATTGGTCCAGCTGGCATGTGGAATAGTCCAAGTATATTATCCGCCTCGAGTCGAAGAAGAGACATACCTCGAGATTGTGGCCTAGGGGAGATTCCACAAGTACTTGGACTCGGACACTCACCTCAGACCACCTCGGGTCGATATCGTGATCCTTGGCCCGAGACCCCGGGCCCACATCCACAGGTTTCTTGGACAAGGAGGCAAGGCCCATTTAAGGGTATTTGTGTCAATAGACCCCGCCGCCCTTAATTTTAGGGCAGGAGAAGGACATGTGCCTATAAATACATAGCTCCAGGAACTACGTAAGGCTTGATTCCTGGACTTTCACACAGGATACGTAGGCAATCCAAGATACATTCTTGGACTCAGCCGTGATACACCAAAAACACCATCTTTTGTTCATATTTAGCCATCTCGATCTCTTACAACTCATCATCCTTAGATTACACGTGGCCTCGCTTCACCGGTGGTGCGTTATTTAGCATCGTCATTTGGCGCTGAAGGAGGGCCTCTACCGGTGAGTTGGTAAAGAGATTGCAATGGTGCCGCCAAAGAAGAAGAAACCGACGAACAAAGCAAGAACATGCAGATCGAAGAGCACACGGATATAGATCCGGCGGGGGTTCCCTCACGCATTCAAGAAGTCCCCACCGGATCTGACCCGCGCTTGCGCATCCTCCCAGCCTCGCCCTTCCCCACAAACCGCAAGACATGGCGGACCACTTGGCATCTTTGGATGAGGACGCCTTGAAGAGGTGGTAGCCTCGGCATTTATAGGTAAAGGAATATGCAATCCCCCGATGAACACCGCTTAGACCCTCCAGGTCGTAAGGAGATTGATAATGCTAAGGGAAAGAGGCTCGCCGAGGTTGAAGAGGAGCGTGAGGAAGGCGCGATTGAAATCGCCGTGACTAACGCCCGCAAACGTCCCGAGCAAGAAAGGCTTCGGCGGGGCGTGTGTCGAGGATAGCATCCGAAACGAGTTCAACCGCATTGTGGGGAAAGATCAACCCACCGAATGGCTTGAGTCGCCATTTAGTCCCGAGATCGAAATATATACGATGCCCGAATCCTTTAAGCCGCCAAAGATGGAGCCCTATGACGGTACTACGGACCCGCAGGATCATCTATATCGATACATATCTTTGATGAGGTTAAGAAACGCCAATGACGCCATGAAGTGTCGAGCTTTCGATACATTGCTCACAGTCGAGCTCGGGAGTGGTTTCACAAGCTACGTCCCGGGTCGATCTCTAGCTTTCTACGCTTGGGACAAAAATTCCGAGACGCTTTCATTGGGAACAAGAAGTTCCATCTTAGTGCTACCCACCTTATGAACATCAAGCAGAAAAAGGGGAATCTACTATCGACTTCACGAGACGTTTCAACCTTGAAGCCATGAAAGTGCATAATGCCGGTGATGCGCTGCAAGTTAATGCCTTTGTGGGAGGTCTGCGGAATATGAAGCTGTATGATAAGCTATCCAAGAAAATGCCGAATGATATGGATGAATGTGTGAACATAGTCCATAGGTTCTCGCCAAGGTGAAGAGGCGGTCCGCACACCATTTCACTTGGCCTCGCCCGCGGAACGACTCCCGAAGCCGTAACAAGGGTCACCCTAGGGGTCGGAATGAAGAAAGCAAGTCCAACGTCTTTGATCGATCGACAAGCCCCGATATCGGATCGGTTGGGAAAGAAAGGAAATTTAAAAGACCGAGACTTTATCCCCCTCAATCGATCTCGGGGGAGGTATTGGCAATCATGATCAAGAAGAACATCGCTAAGACACCTAAGCCGATGTCTAAAGATCCGGAGAAAAGGAAAAATACTCACAAGTATTGTGACTATCATGAGATGTGGGGCACGACACGGAGGAATGCTTTGATTTGAAGAGGGATATCGACGCCTGTATCCAAGAGGGTCGATTGGATGAAGTCGTAGACAGGTCAGAAAAAGACGAACCAAAGGGCCGTCGGGAGTACAAGAGAAAAAGCTACAACGGAAAGAAGGATCGGTCTCCACGTCGAGATAATCGAAATCGGCGGGAAAGGTCATCTGACCCAACCTACAGAGACAATCGCCGAGATGACCGTCAAGAAACTCAGAACCGAGATCCTCATCGGGATAATCGTGCCGGATATGACGTTAACACAATCGTGGCAGAGCATGAGTCGGATCGACCTCGATCAAGTCGGCACTCGTCTGACGGGACGAGAGAGTCAAAAAAGATCAGGTTGACAACGGAAGTAGGTTACGGACCCAAGGACGATGTTCCGAGTTCCCACGCTCATAGCGAGGGATTGGTGATCGAGGCAAGAATAAGCGCAGGTCGAGTAAAAAGAGTTTGTGTCGACAAGGGGAAGCGCCGTTAATATCCTTTATTATTCAAATTTAGAGCCACGAGGTTGAAAGATGAAGATATCATTCCGTTATCTACCCCTCTTTTTGGATTCACAGGGCAGGCCATCCACCCTGTCGGGTCGATCAATTTGTTAACAACGGTCGGAGACGGAGAAAAGGGGCGGACGATGGAAATGACCTATGTCGTAGTTAAGGCCCCTTCGTGGTACAACGCGATATTAGGTCGACCGGCTTTATATGATCTCGCAGCTATTATCTCGACTTTCCACAACAAAGATGAAGTTTCCCACCGGTACGGTACCCATGAAGTCAAGGGAGACGTTGAAGTAGCCCGGAATTGTAGTTTGGTTACGATCAAAGGAAAAGGAGTTGGGCAAGTGCTAGTTGAGGAGTTGATGCCCGAGGAAGAGGAAGATCGAAGCCGGGTTTCGCCGACCCGACCGAGGAAGTTCGAGTTTGGAAGGAGGAAGAAGGTCAAGGGGTCCGATCGGGAAGTGGATGCCACACCCCGGCACGAGAGCCTTGGTCGACCTCCCGGTTGAGTTTCGAGACGTTTTTGCATGGAAGGCGATGACATGCCCGGCCTATCGGCGGATATAGCTATGCACCAGCCTTAACGTCGATTCCAAAAAGAAGCCAATACGACAAAAGAAGAGAAATCTTGCCCCCGAGAGAAAAGAAGCAGTAAGAAAAGAGGTCGACAAGTTGCTAGTTGCTGGGATCGTGAAAGAGGTATTTTACCCGGATTGGTTGGCCAATCCCGTGTTAGTTAAGAAGCCAGATCAGAGTTGGCGAATGTGTGTCGACTTTACGCACCTTAACAAGGCGTGTCCCAAGGATTCTTACCCGCTACCAAAGATCGACCGCTAGTCGACTCGACACCGGGCTTCGAGGTATTCGGGTTCCTCGATGCATACAGGGGGTTATTATCGTATCTTTATGGACCCACAGACTCGAAAAAACCGCTTTTATCACGTAATTTGGCACGTTTTGCTTCGTTACGATGCCGTTTGGGCTTAAGAATGCAGGAGCTACTTATCAACGGGCCGTCAACAAAATTTTCAAGAGACAGATAGGTCGGAATACGGAGGTTTATGTGGATGATTTATTGATCAAGAGCAAGTCCTTAGGACAGTTTCTTGTCGATGTGAGAGAAGTTTTCGAGGTATTGCGAACGGCGAAAATGAAGCTCAACCCGAAGAAATGCACATTCGGAGTTCGATCGGGGAAATTTCTAGGATACATGATATCGAGAGATGGGATCAGAGCTAACCCAGATAAAATCGAGGCCCTCAAAAGCATGCCCGCACCTCGGAATGTCAAAGAGGTGCAAAGGTTGACAGGTCGGATGGCGGCTCTCAACCGTTTTCTGTCGATATCGGCGCAGAGAGCTCTACCTTTCTTCAAGATTCTGAAAAAAGCTAGTCCGTTCCGATGGGACGGGGACTGTCAGAAGGCGTTTGACGATTTGAAAGAATATTTATCTGATTTGCCAACGCTGTCCTCACCCCGAGATGGAGAGAAGCTCTTGGTTTATCTAGCAGTCTGCGAGGAAGCGGTAAGTGCGGTCTTAGTTCGAGAAAGAGACCAGGGACAAATCCCAGTCTATTTTGTCAGCAAAGCCCTACATGGTGCAGAGGTCAGATATACTCCTGCGGAGAAGTTAGCGCTGAGTTTAGTTCATGCGTCGAGGAAGTTGAAGCCATACTTCCAAGCACATCCCATTGCTGTGGTTACTGACCAGCCGTTAAAACAAATCTTGGCAAAGCCCGAGACATCGGGTCGATTAGCCAAGTGGGTTGTCGAGCTAGCGGAATACGACATAGAGTTTCTACCTCGAACAGCCATCAAGGGTCAAGCGCTGGCTGACTTCATAGCTGAAGGGTTGTCGATTCAATTAGAGCAGGGAAAACAAGCCATCGAAGAGCAAGGACACTCCACGTCGATGGTGCCTCGAGTAAAGAAGCGGGCCGGAGCCGGTTTATCGCTAGTTAGTCCGAAAGGGGAAGAGTTTCCGTATGCACTCCGATTCGAGTTCAAAGCTACGAACAACGAAGCCGAGTACGAGGCCTTAATCACAGTTTAAAGCTAGCATCGAAGTTGGGAGTCGAGAATCTTCTGGTATACAGCGACTCTCAGCTCGTGGTAAATCACGTACGGGGAGAGTATGAAGCTAAAGAAGAATCAATGAAAAGCTATCTAAGGGTTGTTCAGGGGTTAATGTCGAAATTCAAGATGATCCTAGTCGAACAGGTACCTCGGAGTGAGAACAAGCGAGCCGATGCGTTGTCTAAGCTCGCGTCGAATTTCAAATCAAAGAGGAAGGTTCTGGTTGAGATGCTAGCGGAACGGAGTTATAACGAGGTCGACGTGCAGCCCGTGGTTCAGGGATCGACCTGGATGGACCCAATAGCACTATTCTTGAAAGATGGAGTGCTCCCCACCGATAAATCTCAAGCCAGAAAATCCGACTTCAAGCCTCCAGTACGCTCTTTTCGATTATGTGCTTTATCGAAGATCATTTGTAACTCCTTGGATGCGATGTGCATCGGAAGAAGAAGGGGCTTATCTACTTGAAGAGATACACCGAGGGATCCGTGGTAATCATTGCGGAGCTCGAATGTTGGCAAGAAAGTGCAACCGGCGGATATTTCGGCCGTCAATGCAAAAAGATGCGAGTCGATTAGTAATGAGTTGCGAGCTTGCCAGTACATGATGTGGTAACTCATCGCAAGCGCGAGAAATGAATGCCATCGAGTTCGTATGGCCATTCGATGAATGGGGAGTCGATATAGTCGGACCTCTACCTCGAGCTCCGGGGAATTTCAAATACGTCGTCGTTGCGGTTGATTATTTTACTAAATGGGTCGAGGCTAAAGCTCTTACTGACATCAGGGCTCAAACCATCAAAAAATTTCTATGGGAGAATATTTTGTGCAGGTTCGGAATTCCGAAGTATCTGATCTCGGACAACGGGACTCAATTTCTTGATGATAGGGTGCAGAATTGGTTGAAAGAATTCAGGATCGAGCACAAGACGACGTCAGTGGCCCGACCTCAGTCCAATGGACAGTCGAGCGTACAAACAGCAAATCAAGTTTGGGTTGAAGAAGCGATTGGAAGATGAAGGCCGAGATTGGGCGGCGCTACTCCCGATATTGTGGTCATATCGCACAAAGACCCAATTCAAAGAACCCAAGAAACTCCTTTTGCCATGGCCTATGGATGTGAAGCCGTGATACCTGCAGAGATCGGACTAGCATCGCCTCGGGTTTTAGCTTATAATGTCGAAACTAATGCTGCCGATCTAAGAGAAGAAAAAGACAATGTCGAAGAAAAGAGGGAAATGGCGGCATATCGGATGGCCAGTTATAAAAGAAAGATTTCTCAGTATTACAACGCGAGGGTGAAGTACAAATATTTCCAAGTAGGAGACCTCGTATTGAGAAAAAATGAAGCCAAGCAAGCGGACCCAATAGGCAAACTCGAGCCGAATTGGGAAGGCCCGTATAAAATCTTGAAAGTGCATCCTAAGGGGTCGTATCGGTTGGGCGGTCGATGGAAGCACGGACATTCTCGAACTTGGCATGCCACCAACCTTAGAAAGTATTATGTTTAAATTATTTATCATTCTCATGACTTTTGCAATTCTACTTTCATCAGTTGTAATAGGTCGATATGACATTGTGTTGCGATTCCTTTTATAAAGCATGTTTTCTTTCCCTTTTTTAATTACACTACATATGCAAGACCGTGTAAAAAAGAAAAAGGGGGGCAGATGAAAAAGCGCAATAATCGACCGAGACATCAATTCTCCGACCCGAACAACTCGACACTGAATGGTGAATAAAGCCAAGTCATTGACAGTGCTTATATCACTCCCGACATGCAAGTAAGCCACGATGCTAAGCAGTCGGCGGATTTAAAACAAAATGGTGAATAAAGCCAAGTCATTGACAGTGCTTATATCACTCCCGACATGCAAGTAAGCCACGATGCTAAGCAGTCGGCGGATTTAAAACAAAATAGTGAATAAAGCCAAGTCACTGACAGTGCTTATATCACTCCCGACATGCAAGTAAGCCACGATGCTAAGCAGTCGGCGGATTTAAAACAAAATAGTGAATAAAGCCAAGTCACCGACGTTGCTTATATCACTCCCGACATGCAAGTAAGCCACGATGCTAAGCGCCGGCGGATTTAAAACAAAATAGTGAATAAAGCCAAGTCACCGACAAGGTGCTTATATCACTCCCGACATGCCGCAAGCCACGATGCTAAGCGGTCGGCGGATCCCACGATGGATCCCTAACTCGACTCGATTATAAGCACCATGACGTGCTCGATCAAAAGCACCATGATGACCAACGTCGAGTGCGGACTTCTCAATTCGACGTCTTTATAAGGCTGACAAGGCAGGATAGACGAATCGAGCTCCGACCAAAAGCCGAGTCAAACCGATAAGGCAGCACAATGCTAGGTCGACTCATACTCAAGTGTACTACGAGTCATGAAACTCCTACCACACTTCGAGGGCTAGCAGGGGAATTAAGTCCGAAGGACTACACCCCATAAGACAACATTTTCAAGGGAATTAAGTTCAAAAGGACTACACCTTGAATAAACGATCAATAAGAAACAAAAGACATTCAGTGAAAAGCATAAGATTCAAATCTGAAGATCAATGCAAAATTAAAATGTCAAAGTTTACAAGATCAAATGGATAAAATGAAAGTTCAGACAAGTAAAATCATAAAAGTTATTACAACCAAATCGAATCGAGATATTAAAAGCAACAAAAAAAGGAAATAGCATCAGGCATCAGGCTGGTTCGAGGTCGAAGCGTTAGGATCGACTTGATCCCCAGACTTGACATTTTCTGTGCCGTCGTCGCTCAAAACGGAAGTCACGTACTTCTTATACAAAGAGATGCCGCCTTGAACTCGGCAAAATATCGCCCATAACGAGGAATGGCCTCGAGATCATATAGATAAGGCTTCGCAATGGCGTACACGTTGAAGTTTGGATCGACCTCTTTGACTTGGTCGATAGCCATTGTAAATCCACCTTTCATGCCCCGAGTCATGAGCAACGTCGGTCGTCTTCGAGTTCCTTTGAGTTCAAAAAGTCCTCGCTTAGCAGCTTTCGGCCGAGTCGTTAACTCGTCGAGAAGAGACCGGACGGTAGAACGAGCCTTGACCGCCACCACCGCCCGGCTTTAGTCCCTTCAAGCTCCGACTTCACCTCCGCTAATTCCGATCTCAACACCGCCATCCCCGCATCCCCGTCGGATACATCTTTCGCAGCTTGGGATAGATCGTCTCTAGCCTTTCTCGCATCCGACTCCGCTTTCACACGGCGCTCGTCCAATTTGTTTATCTTGGCCTTCTGCTTCTCGATGTCCGTGGTCAGCTTAACGATGGTTTCCTTGTGTTCCTCCAGAGCAGCTGACGGAGACACAATCCTGTTGAGTGCAGCTTTAGCTGCGAGTCGGGTCTACAAAAGAACGCACTGACGATGTCAAAAACAGACCCAGATCACAAATTTATAAGGAAAGTAAAAAGAAGACTTACCGCTCGGCTACTCTTCATAATGAAGTCATGCAGCTCCTTGTTAAGGGCTAAATTATAGTGATTTTTACATATATTTTCTATATCAATTTCCCCTACATTCGTATGATTTTCATAGATTTTGAGCTATATATGTAAATATTGAGTAAATGGTGTTTTTAATGGTTAAATATGAAAACGTATTGATTTATGTGCTTAAATGATTATTTTATGTTATTTTGGAAATTATTACGTTTTGGTATGTTTTTGATATTCGTAGATACTCATTGATGATGGAAAAGGTGATCCTAAAGAGCTAAAATTCGAGTTGAGGAAGGATCAATCAGATTTATGGAAGATTTGAAGAGATAAGGAAAGAAATCAATCAAGATAAAGATGGAAAAATCAATAAATTCGATGTCAAGGCTAAGTGGACGAGCGTCCATTATAAGCAGACGAGCGTCCAGAGGAAGAAAATCAGGATTCCGGGTAGCGCTGAACTTCCAACGCAGTTCTTGATATGATAACAACCGATTTGACTCTGGACCTCAAGAGAAGAGTTGTAGGGCTTGAAGAGAGGATTCTACAGGATTTTGAATCACTTCATTCCGACTTACGAGGCCCGAGATATGAGCGTTACAAGTTTGGATGCTGTTGCCGAAAACACCGGACGGGCGTCCGGATCTTCAAACGGGCGTCCAGCGTTTTTACTGTAGCAACCGACTTGAAAATTCTATAAATACAGCAGCAAATTGAACCCTAAAAACATATTATTTTTCAGCCGACTTTTGACAGCAAAGGGCGGCCATTCTGAGCAGTTTTCAGGGCCGATCACCCGAGCCTTGTGCTCGGGTGATCGGGGTTAGATTAGGTTAGACTAGATGTTTTATTTTCCGTTTTTCCTTTCTTGAGGCAGCCATGGATGAGCTTTGAAGCTTCCTTTTTCCTGCTGCAACTTGATTTCAGTTTCATGGATGATTTTGTAAGTTTTAATATAAATTGTTTCTTCCCTATGTTTATTTGTATCTTGCATATAAATCGGAAGATGATTGCATGATTTGATGCTACCGTATGACGGAAGTCGGTGTAGTTTAGATCACCATAGGAAAGATTAGATTTTTAATCTATACATAACGAGAGTTCGTAGATTAATTATCTAGGTTTACGAGAGAACCACAATTAGAATTAATTCGATGCAAGATTATCCTAGAATTGAATTAAGGGATATCACCGTTACCGGAAAGATAGGATTTTTCGTGTATTTATTTCCTTATGTTGTTCTTGTTCTTTCTCATGTTTGTATGGCTGTATGTTAATCGAATTTAGATAACGGAAGTTAATGAATTCGTTAGATTATCGTGAGAGAGATTAACAATTATTATTCCAACAAACGGAAGTTGAGGGATAATGTTGTTAGGTTAGGACTTAGTCCATATCTTGCTTCGTATAGATGTTAGTTAAGACCGGAAGGTAAACTAATTAATGGCGTGATAAATCGGAAGAGGAAACGCTTCTTTAGAAAAGATAATAATCCAAGATAACTTGTGAATGAATATGTGTTAATCTTATTTCTTTCGGTGAGGTGATGGTTGTTGGGAAGAGGTTGATCATGGTTTGTTTATGGTTGTTCAGTAGATAGATTTACCGCTTTCGTAGATGTAGTTTTATTTATGTTTTTATCGCTTTTATCCTTCCTGGCTTTGGATTAACAATCCTCTGTCCAGTTATTTTCCGTTTTTAGTTTAGGTTTAGGTTTAGGTTTTAGTTAATAAAGAAGGATTAACTAGATTAGATTCAATATCCCTTTTCCCTGAGGATCGATACCCGTACTTATCCAACTTTACTAGCAACTACCCGGTATTCGGCCGGTTAGGAGGTAGTTTTGCATGGTAGTATAGGTTTATAAATTTTCTTTTGTTTTAATGATGCAAAATCTCCCCAACAAAAGTGGCGCCGTTGCCGGGGAATAGGTGTCATGTTGAATCTGATCTTGTTATTTCTCGATTTTGTTACGTTTATTTTTCGTTTTAATAAAAGTAGCGTTTTCCAAATTGAGATTTTTTATTTTGCCGTGTTTCGATAACCATTGGGTTAAGAATGTGCAAAAGTTTTTTACTCAATTTGTTTTACGTGAATCATGTGTTTATGTGTTATCTAATCTAACCCCTGTGCTGAAATTTGTCTGTGGCTGCGGTGTCTGTGCTGTGATGTTTTGAATTATGAGTTTCTAGGGTTTGCTGTGTTATTTTCCTGCATTTTCTGTGCGTATTTGTTGTTGGACGAGCGTCTCGTTTGTTGGACGCCCGTCCGGTTCATAACTGCGGGGGACGAGCGTTTGGTTTACCGAACGCCCGTCCGTGGCCGAAATTCCCGGTGAAAGCCCGTTTGACTAGATGAACGCCCGTCCGGTCCGAAGGAATGCGATCCGTGTTCGAATTTCTCTTGATTTGGTTTTTAATGCTTTTATTTGATGTGGATATCTTTCATACGAGCTTCTGTGGCTTAATCTTTTTACGTAGATGTCCTGAACTTGCATGATACAACTTTCCATCTACTGAATCCATGTTAAATAAGTGATCAATCTTTATTATTTGATTCATGCAAGTTATAGTGACTGTCGGTTCTCGTAAGCTATAACTGGTCTTCATGTTAATTAGTAGCTAATGTCGGTTTCCGTATGCTACATACCGTTGTGATGAATCTTGTTAGCTTTTAAGACCTATGTGCTTCCTTGTTGTTTTTGTAACTCATATAGGTAGCTACTGTCGGTTTCCGTATGCTACGTCCGGTCCATATGAGTTATATCTCGTTTAGTATAGCTAACTCGTTGGTTTCCATAATGCTATCACCTTTGATGAGTCTTAAGGCGCGTCTACATTGCATGTAATGAACGTAATCGTCGTTTATCGTAACTTTGTCATTATGTGGTAGACGTTTATATGCATGCTATGTTGCAATTAATGGGCTAGTTTTCTTTCTTTTATTTTATTTTCTTTTTGCATATCATATAATTGCATTTCATTTAGGTGCATTTCATTTAGTTGCATTGTTTTTCGATTTCCTTTTATTTTTCTTAAGTGTGGTCACTGTCGGTTTTCGTAATACCACATAGTTTATTTTTCTTTTTGAGTGTAGTTAACTGTCGGTTTCCGTAATACTACCTCGTTTTTATTTATTTATTTTATTTTTAGGATTTCGAAGTTCATTATAGAGCAGACGAGCGTTCAGTTTAGTGGACGGGCGTCCGACCGCCGACTGAAGCACAACCGACTTAGTTTTGACCTAGCCGTCTTAGTTCATCTATATATAGCAGCTTGTATCAAACCCTAAAGGGGGGCACCACACAACATATAGTCGATTTTCATAAAAAAAACAGCAGCAGTTTGTCTTTTCTTTTGGTTTTCAAATACAATCAAACAGTCTTTTGATTTCAAAGTTAATATGAGTAGCTAAACTCCCGGGTTGGACGAACGGGTGAAGCAATTCAAGAGGCATTCGGTTTTCTTATTTTTCTCGCGGTTTATTTCGACAAAGGTTAGATTTATATTGCGTTTATTCCGTGCTTGACATCGATAGATAAAGCTTGTGATATTCGTTTAACGATAGTTGAATGATACCTAGATCACCGCAATAATAATCAGGTTAATTAATTTGTTGAGGAACGAAAGTTATCGAATTGTTAATCTAAATAATAGGTTTGAAAGAATTTATGCCTATCGTGCTTGAAGAATCAATCTTTGATAAAAGTTGATAAACAAATTACCTAAGATATTAGTAATTTGCGTTTAGTATAGGTTAATTTTGACCTTGGTTGATTTGCATGCGTAGGAAATTAGGAGCCTGTGCGATTATCTTGAATTGTGGATCTTTGTTCGTCCGCCTTTTTCTCCCCATTATTTGATAAACTTGAAATCATTCGTTCGTGATACTCTTAGCCTAAACTTAAAAACGCATTAAACCTCACGTTCCTCGTGGGATCGACCCGGCATAACCGCTTTACTACAAGCTTTGCACTTGGAGCGACTAACCGGATTTTTATTACTTGTCTTTGTGTTTCGTTTGCAAAAATCCATCACAAGTTTTTGGCGCCGTTGCCGGGGAACTTGGCACGGTTTTATGTGTTTTTAGCATAAGATTTAGGTAGATCAGTCGCTGCTGTTTTAGTTAGGGTTTAAGGTTCTCCCTTAGGAGCCTTTTTGATTTCTGCAACTTCTGCGTCTGTTCTTGTTCTTCCGGTACCAGACGAGCGTCTGAATCTTGGACGCCCGTCCACTGGAAATTTTCGATCCGATTTCATTTTTATTCACTCGAACGAGCGTCCGTAATATTTGGACGCCCGTTCAGGTATTCTGCTAGACGAACGAGCGGTTGTGTCACTAAACGCCCGTCCAGTCCTCCTGATTCCTTTCTTTTATTTCTCTGTCTCTCCCTAGTTTGACTCCGTTGTATGCAAACACGAAGCAAACAAGGGCAGTTAATTTTTGAGCCTGAGCTCGAACGAGACGTAGTTCGAGTGAACCGTAAACGAAAAGTCCCCGAACCCATTCCAATTTCCGAAGAGGAAATCGAAGAGAGTTTGAGTGAAAACTTTTCTGAAGATAATTTCTTATTTAACCTCTTCTTTGAGGAAGAAATTACTGATTCAATGGCTCAAGCCAACCGTACCCTGGCAGACTATGCCACTCCTGGTGATGTTAATATTCGTTCGGCTGTAGTTATCCCTACCGATACAGCTCCGTTTGAGATAAGGCCAGCCCTTATCCAGATGGTGCAACATGCATCAACTTTCTATGGGTATCAATCTGAGAACCCCTATACGCATCTTTATGTATTTCTGGGTATATGCGATACTACTCGCATTAAGGATGTCAGCCAAGACATCATTAAACTAAAACTATTTCCATTCTCACTCCGTGGAGAAGCAATGGAATGGTTTAAATCTCTCCCTTCGAATCTATCCAAACTTGGGCCCAACTTGAAAGTCAATTTTTAGCCCAAGATTTCCCTCCGTCTAAGACAAATTTCAATGTCTTAACGAGATCTCAAATTTTCATCAACTGAGTGATGAATCTTTCTTTGAAGCATGGAAGCGCTTCAAAATTTTGTTGAATAAATGCCCCCATCATGGAATGGATTTGCAGAGGAAGGTCCATACTTTCTTCAGCGGTCTAAACGAGTCCACAAAAGGGATGGTCAACTCCTCATCTGGAGGAGTCTTCTTGAAGAAAACCCCACATCAAGGGTGGGAGTTATTTGAAGATATAGCTAGGTACAACTATGCACCTACGTATCAATCGCCGACACTCCCTGCTGCACCAAAAATTGAAGAAGTCAACAACCAGAATCATGGTCAAATGATTGCAGCCCTGCAGGCTCAACTTTCTGCTTTGACCATGACTAAAAATCAAAATCAGCCCTCTCTCCAACAGAATGCACAAGTATTCTCGTGTGATAATTGTTATCAGACTGGTCACATCAGTGACCATTGTCAATACACTCCTACCCCCGGCTTCCAAGCCAATGCTGCCCAACAAACGAGGCAGTATGATTCTGTAAACTGCTATACCTGTGGGCTTAGAGGTCACATTTCTGCAACATGCCCCTTGAATGGTGGACATGAGAGAAGCAATTCTTCTGGCCAGCAACACCAGAGATTTTCGAACCAGAATAGAAATTATGGTTATGACCAAAACCGCACTCAAAACTCTCAAGGTCAAAACTACAACCAGAATAACTCTCAAGGTCAAAACTACAACCAGAATAGAAATTATGGTTATGACCAAAACCGCACTCAAAACTCGGGACAGAGTACCTCTCGCAATGCCTACTACCAGAACCCCAACTCGAGTCAAAGTTCAAATTCTCAACCAAAAGCTAATCAAAACTCGCAAAGAAAACCGCCCTAATCGGACTCCTCCACTTATGGCACCGCCCCTACGAGGGCGAGTATGAAGAGCGAGCGAGAGGACGATGAAGAACTTAGAAAGACGAGCAGGACGACTAGGCCGAACAATTGGCCGCCGTACCTCAAGGTCGCCTACCTAGTTTTACGAGAAAAAACCCTAAAAGTGATCATGCACCCAAGCCGAAGCAAGAACAAACCACCGTTCCGAGCTCACGCCCATTACTTCCTATGGACAAGAGGAGTCCAATGCTATGAATTTGAGGTCCGGTACACAATTGCAACAACCTAGTTATAGACGAACCGGGAAACGAGTAAACCCTCCTACCCTTGATTCGGTAGGAGGGGAAGATTCGCGGTCCCCGACTTGGATGAGCCGAAAGATGAAAATGAGATCGAGGTGGAGAAGGATCTCGGGTGAGTGAGAACCGAATCAATGAACCCGAGAGAGTCACTCAAGCGCAGGAACCCCGCACGGGTAAAAAGACTGAAAAAATGTTAAGGTGGAAAGATCTTGAAGACAAAGCTGTACGAGCTTCCTTCACCAAGAAAGTATTCTCCGAAGACGAACTGAATAAGCTCCCGTTCCCACCAAGGAAGCACAACATTCCCTTATCTGAAGACAAGAAGTATGACAAAGTACTCAACCTATTAAGAAACACCCAAGTAAATTTGCCCTTATCCGAGGTATTGGTTGAAATGCCTAAGTACACCAAGTTTGTGAAGGATGTTGTTTCTTCAAAGAAGAAGTTGGGCGAAATGGAGAAAAGATTGAGAGAGGAATGCTCCGCTATCATTGACGGAGGAATTCCCGAAAAGCGCGACGATCCCGGAAAATTTGTCTTAACTCGAAAATCAAGGAGTTAAGCTTCCCAAATTCTCTCGTGTGATTTAGGAGCATCCATTAGTTTGATGTCTCTATCTCGTCCGCAAGAGATCGCACCTTGACCATCTATTGGAACCTACATCCATAAGCATCCAACTTGCGGATAGATCTTTTAAGAGAGCCAACGGAGTGCTTCGAGACCTTCTGGTCCAAGTAGACAAATTCACATTTCCTGTTGATTGGTATGTCCTAGACACTAAAGAAGAAGATACCCCCCTCCTCCTAGGACGACCCTTCCTATCTACTGCTAGAGCCACTATAGATTGCGATGCAGGATTTGTCACCTTACGTGTTGGAGATGAGGAAGTACGCTACAGTGTAGTTAAAGCCCTTAGATCACCTTCTGAAAACCCCTCTGGCTTTGTGCTTGAAACGTTAGATGATTTCACAGACTACACCCTAGACGAGCTAGAGGCCGCCTATGGAGAAGACCTTGCTGAAGAGGACTCAGTGCTCTCTGAGAGAACTCTTTCTCCCTCAGAAGAAGTAGACTTGCTTGAGGCAAGAGTTTTTGACCCTATCACCAAGGAGGATCTAAGACGGGGAGAATCCAAGACCGCTTTAGAGGAACCACCGAGGACCTTGTTCTCAAACCGCTACCTCAGCATTTGAAGTATATCTTCTTGAGAGAAGGTGAGCGCTTACCTCTGATCATCTCATCTAAACTATCAGCGGAAGAAGAAGCTAAATTAACCGAAGTTCTAAAGAAAAATGCGAGAGCTTTCGGTTGGCAGATAGGAGATATAAGAGGAATCTCACCTGACATATGTATGCACAAAATAAGAACTGAAGAAGGTGCGAAGCGTATAAGACAACCACAGAGACGTTTAAACCCCCCTTGGTATGCTTCGATTGTCAATTACCTTCATTCTAGCTATTTGAATCCCGAATTTTCCTACCAGGAGAAGAAGAAGTTCTTCTCTGATTTGAAGTACTACGTCCGGGAAGAACCATATCTATTCAAGATCTCGCAAGGATGGGTTACTCCGCCGGTGTGTACACGAATGTGAGCAACGGGATATTATTGAGCAATGTCATAGTGGCCCCACTGGCGGTCATTTTAATGCATGGAAGACCGTTGCCAAAATTTTTCAATGCGGTTTCTACTGGCCCAGGATTTTTAAAGATACGGAAGCCTTCTGCAAAGGCCGTGATAGATGCCGAGAGAACCGGTACTTTGACCGAGGCGATATGATATGCCACTTCAACCCATATTGGAATGTGAAGTGTTTGACGTATGGGGCATAGACTTTATGGGACCATTTCCATCTTCATGCGGGAATAAATACATTCTAGTACGTGTCGACTACGTATCTAAGTGGGTAGAGGCTGTCGCAACTCCACCGAATGATCATAAAACATCATGAAATTTACGAAGAAAAACATTTTTACGAGGTTTGGTCGCCCTGAGCCCTAATCGGCGATGAAGGTTCACACTTCATTAATAAACCCCTGGATAGCTCGTTAGCTAAGTATGGTGTTAAGCATAAGAGTGGCACACCATATCACCCTATGACCGGTGGGCAAGTTGAGCGTAGTAATCGGTATAAAGAAAATCCTCGAGAAAACGGTCAACTCCCATCGAAAAGATTGGAGTCCGAAACCGGATGATGTACTTGTGGGCTTACCGGACCGCATACAAAAACCCTATGGGTACATCACCATACCAAATGGTTTATGGAAAACCCCGTCATTTGCCCGTGTAGAGTTAGAGCATAGAGCTTATTGGGCAATTAAGTTCCTAAACTTCGACTCCCAAGCTTGCGGAGAACGTAGGCTCCAAAGCGGATACATGAATTAGACGAGTTCGGGCTCCAAGCTTATGAGAGTTCACGGATCGGCAAGGAAAGGATGAAATTACTTCATGATAAAAAGATAAAGAAAAGAGAGTTTCATGCAGCGAGCCGGGCACCGTTATACAATACCAGTGCATCTTTTCCCGGGAAAGCTAAGGACGCGTTGGTCCGGTCCATTTGAGATCCTATCTCGTTTTTCCTAGCGGCGTTTTAGAACTGAGGGGAATTGGCGATCAGCCTTTCAAGGTCAACGGTCAACGATGCAAACACTACATTGGCCAACCGAAGGAATCACCCGAGGTAGTTAAATTCCTTGATTTGTCAAGTTGTACCACTTCAGGAGTCGATGACTGCGATGAGTTCTCCCTGAGACCTATTCTCCGATAATGGTACTGAATCACCAGTTGAAATTTTTGCCGGAAGCTGGGACATGGAACAATACTGGAAGGAAATGGATTTGAAGAAGCATAAAGTACGAAAGAAATCTCCAGTCAGACAGAAGATCAGGCAGGCCTGGAAAAAATGGTTGGGACGAATCCCGAGTCTGCATTGCTGTTTTTGTAGACCTAATGTTGTTAAGAACTCTGTTCCTGAGATGACCGGCAGGAAGCCAAAGTGGCCCGACCCGGGTTAGACCTGAATTGAATGTCGAGCTAACGACATAAACCAAAAGCGCTACTAGGAGGCATCCTAGATATCAGATCTTGTTTTAGTTTTTCTTAGTTCGTTTTGCTTCCGTATGTTATTTTAGTTAGTTTTACTAAGCTTTTATGTGTCTATCTGTCAGTTTTTGCTTTCTAGTTATGGATCTTCACGGAGTTCGCCCCGAGGAGTTTCCACTCATTAGTCGGATCCCGCCGATCACGATTAATGATGGACCAGAGGCACTATAATTCTTCATGTAGATTTTGATATTAGTACTCGTGTTAAGACCATCACATACGTTATCATTGTTCCACCTTGTTCGGGAGGCGCGATTTCACGACCGAGGAGTTGCGGGAAGCTATAGGACGTCCCTACACAATACTTAATGATTCTATGCCGACGGATTTGGCACCGGTGCCGCGGGCCGAGCATTTCGCAGGTGCCGAGGTAGGCGGTGAGGATTGGTGTTTGCGGGATGAGTTCGATTTTCCTCCGGCTATCGACATGCTTCGACGTCTCATTCGCATAGTGGACTGGGACGAGATCTACGCAAACCCGTGACCTCTTAGTTAGTGTTACCTCCGTCGAGCCCCGACGTTAAACAAAAGCGCTTCGTGGGAGGCAACCCACTGTTCTCTATTTGTTTTATTTCCTAGAAATTCTACGTACTTCGTTTGATTTTTACATTGTATTTTTGAAGCTTTATTTAAGTTTAATAAGAGACGAAATTTTGAACTTGAATTGTATGGGAATTTTATGATTTTTGCAATTAAGCCTCACTGGACGCCCGTCCATAAGTATGGACGCCCGTCCAGCATGACTAATTATCAGACGAACGTTCACTAGGTTTGGACGCTCGTCCGATAATCTCCCTCCAATCCTGTATGTGATTCAAAATATCAGACGAGCGTCTACTCAACTGGACGCCCGTCCGGTTCATCTAATCTCCCAGTGGACGCCCGTCCTCTGAGTTGGACGAGCGTCCATACTCTGTCTATATATACCCCTCCTTCGAATGAACTTTCACTTTTCAGAATTTTCAAAAGCCAAAACGGTTGCTCTCCCTCCTTTTGCCCTACATTCATCAATTCTTGACCAAATCGAGCGATTCAAAGTGCTACAGGCCGCTTTTCACCCCCTCTCTTTGATTCTCACAACCGAATCCTCCAACGCACGACATTATTGGCGAATCAGACCCCATTGCGGTCCGACTCTTCGCAGAAAAATTTCGATTTTGGACGATATTTTTGCGTTGTTTGGACCAATTTTCACCTCAATCAACATCTACTCATCCTACTTGGTAAGTTCCTAACAACTTTTCTCGGGTTTACTTCACGTTTTTGGCAAGTTCGATCTTTGGGTCGGCTCGCTCACTTGAATACCATCTTAATTCGTCCCTTTTTCTGTTTTCTTTTGATCTGTTATGGTGTTATGATGGATGATGAATGGGTTGTTGGGTGATGATTGTGGTTCGGTTGGTTTGAAATCCCGCTTTGGATGATAAACGGGTAACCTTTGTTGCTTGTGAATCGTTTGGTTTAGACATTTAGGTCAATATGGTGAAGAAAGCGAAATCATTGCGAGAGGCCTGGTAAAGAGAAAGTTGTCGAATCGGGTAAACGTAAACGTTTAGATGATGACCCTTCTAATTTAGACCCTAACCGAGGTGTGAGTATTCGGGAGCGACCCCCTAGAGCCACCCAAACTAGGGCAACCTTAAGAGATGAATCCACCTCGGACTCTGAGACGGACGATGATACTCCTTTAGTACGGAGGCCTAGGGTCAATCAGGGGGAAGCACCTTCCAGAGCTGAGGCTACGGAGGAAACGCCTGTGCACGAAGAGACTGAAACTAGGGCAGAAAATCCTAGAAAGAGAGTGAGGCCGGCAGTGCCTATACCCCTGCCTCGTAGATTTGTCAATCCAAAAGCACACGAGGTCTACACAAAACACTACTTTGCAAGAAATATGTTGGTCGAAAGGGCAGTGGTGGAGACAAATGTGGATCCCTCTTTTGTGCGACTGTTGAAGGATAAGCAATGGGACGCTTTGATGAAAATCCCGACGACTCCGGTTAATGATTCTTTGGTTAGAGAATTTTACGCCAACTTTTCGTAAAGCAACTTGGATACGGGTGTGGTAATGGTGAGGGGTGTCAAGGTTCCGTTTACGCCCCAAGTCATTAATGCAAAGTATGGTTTGGCGGCTTTCGAGGGATTGGATTATAAAGACGAGATTAAGCAGAGGCAGGATGCGGGACAAGACCCGTTGGAGGAGTTGAGGTTGACGGTTTGCCCCGATGTTGCATGGACACTTAGGCCAGGCGGCGATAGGAAGGAATTAGTTACTACGGCCTGGTCCGAGGATTGGAGAGTTTACTGCCGTTTCATCCAGAGTCGTTTACTGCCGAAGAATAATTTGACGCACTTTCACATCGGCGACCTTGGGATGATGTATGCTTTGGTTTTCAAGTTAAATGTGGATGTTGGCCGAGCAATTTATGATGAGTTGGTGTTTAGTCAAAAGAATTACAAGCGCAGCTTGATTGTACCCCATTTGATTCATCAGATATGCAGCGATGCCGGAGTACCGGAGTATAGGCAGGATCACAAGCCTAAGAACCCGAGAGGTATTCAGAGAGAGAAAGCTCCGTCTACGGTTGAGACTGAGGCTGTTCCCGTTACTGAGCCTGGTTCCACTTCGGCACCACCTCCGGTTCCCTCCTTGTCTAGTTTATCTCCTGCGGAGAGGGCTCGGTACAGCATGGCCAACAGTCTCCGGGATTGGATGACTGATATCCAGGAGACGCAGAAGAACATGATGTACGTGCTGAAGTGCATTGTGGAGGGCAAGAAACCGAGGGATATGCAGATTTTCAAGGAGAGTGATACGGAGTTCGTCTTTTCCGATGCGATCGAGCAGTTATTGCCGATGTGCTTGAGGCGGAGAAAGAGCCCGATGATGAGGAGGTTGCGGAGGAGAGACCCACTCGGGACCGGCTCGCCCCGGTTACACGCCTCGCACCTTCATCGACGACGTCTACGGCCGCCGTACCCTCCACCGACCCTACTACCGCCGCCGATTCTCGTCGTTCCTCCTCCGGCCGAGCCTACTCCGGGCCTTTCTTGAGCTTTATCTCTTATTTTTCTGATTTCATGTTGCACTTTCATGATACCTGTACTTTTCATTTTCTACGTTTACGGATCATGTAAGCCATAAGGCATCCCGACATTCTGTTTTGATTTGTATCAACTTTATGATCACTGTTTTGTATGCTTACCGATGGTTCTTTTGTCTATTCGATTTCGATTTATTCCCATTTTCATTGTTGCGATATTATACCCCATTGTTCCCCCGAGATATTTCTGGTTTCTCGAGTAGTGCAGATCTAGTTTTTGTCGAGCTCTCGGTTGAGTTCAGTTTGGACGTTGTTTCCGACACTTTTGCGGGCGTTGTTCTTTCATGCTCCGGCCTGACCAACATCTCGATTTTCTACGCGCAAATAGCTAAGTTCCTTCTTTCTTTACTTTCTGCACAACATGAGGGCATGTCGAACTTTTAAGTGTGGGGGAGGGGATTAGTCGGTATGTATCTATACATTTGCTTACATGATATTATTTCTATGCTGAAATGAGCTAAATTTTCAAAATTTTTGTTTTGTCCCGAGTAGGCAATACACGTTTTTGTTCGGTTTGTTATATTCATTGATGCTGTATGCCGTATGTTCCGTAAGTTAGTTGTTTCACCCGATATTATTTTCCACGAGCCATAGTGAATGATGAGCTACATTATAAAGTTATACCCCGTTTTGGATTAGTAGTTTTTGATTTTCTAATAAGTCATGTGCTTAGTGCTACGTATATATCGTGAGATTTATGATAGTTTGTATTTAGAGTTAAAGTATGAGATACTGTGAATATCTAGACGTTTGAATGTGATAAGTAACACGTAGCTATTGTCAAAGTGAAAAAGTTGAATTAATAAGTTAAAAAGGGTGTGTCGGAAGCTAGTCGATGATTTGAGTGAGGTAGGGGATACCACGTATGTCCTATTCCACTATGATGACTAAGAGCTCACGACAGTTAGGAAAAGCTGCCTTATGATTGGAGTAAGGTAGGGGATTATCTCGAAATGTCCTATTCGCTATGAGGGCAATAGCTTCTTCTAATGTGTGTTTATAGTGAAATAGTTAAATCAACTTAACAATTGGTATGGAATGGATATAAGGCTTAGTTAGCGTCTATCTTATCCCCGAGTAGAAACTAAAGGATATGTTGTAGGGATTATCCTCTGAGTATTTCAGAAAGGCCCTAGATTCATACGATCATTCTTTTCGGGATATGTCACGTTTGTAGGGTGCATCTTATGAGTGTCATTTATTGCTAGTCCACGAGGGGGTATTAGCTAGTTTTGCTTTGAGTTTTTCGAGCTTGGATTTAGTGGAAGTTTTCTATGGCTATGCACACACGCGATGGTGAACTTCTGATTTATTGACTATGTGGTATATGTGTTGAGGTGTCTATATTCTTTCCGAGCCTTTATCTTGTTTTGTTTTGCTCGGGACGAGCAAAAGCTAAGTGTGGGGGAGTTGTTAAGGGTGAATTTACGTGCTTTATAACGTTATATTTTATAATGTTCTCCCCGACATTCGTATTTATCGCATGGAAATCACGTGTTTAAATGGAATATTGGGCAAATGATGTGGCTAAGGAGTTAATCGCAAAGTTGATGGATTTGTATGTTTTAATTATGATTTTTATGATTATTAGAATTGTGTTACGCTTTGCGGTGTTTTTGATGTGATGTAGATACATGTTGGAGGCTAAATTGATGATCAATGTTGATATAATTCGAGCTAAACCGAGATAAAGATGGAGGAGAAGAGACAAGAATCAAGAAATCGGAATTCGGTCATCTTGGATCAAGCGTCCGTGTCCCGTCCGGTGGACGAGCGTTTAAAGCATTGAACGAGCGTCCGGAGTAGATTTGACATTCGGCAAGTTTGGACGCAGCTTTGGACGCCGGGCCGGACGAACGTTTGAGGAAAGCTCACCCGATTCGAAGTTCATTATGAGCGTACGAGCGTTCGCCTTTAGTGGACGGGCGTCCGACCGCCGACCGAAGCACAACCGACTTAGTTTTGACCTAGCCGTCTTAGTTCATCTATATATAGCAGCTTGTATCAAACCCTAAAGGGGGGCACCACACAACATATAGTCGATTTTCATAAAAAAAACAGCAGCAGTTTGTCTTTTCTTTTGGTTTTCAAATACAATCAAACAAATCTTTTGATTTCAAAGTTAATATGAGTAGCTAAACTCCCGGGTTGGACGAACGGGTGAAGCAATTCAAGAGGCATTCGGTTTTCTTATTTTTCTCGCGGTTTATTTCGACAAAGGTTAGATTTATATTGCGTTTATTCCGTGCTTGACATCGATAGATAAAGCTTGTGATATTCGTTTAACGATAGTTGAATGATACCTAGATCACCGCAATAATAATCGTGTTAATTAATTTGTTGAGGAACGAAAGTTATCGAATTGTTAATCTAAATAATAGGTTTGAAAGAATTTATGCCTATCGTGCTTGAAGAATCAATCTTTGATAAAAGTTGATAAACAAATTACCTAAGATATTAGTAATTTGCGTTTAGTATAGGTTAATTTTGACCTTGGTTGATTTGCATGCGTAGGAAATTAGGAGCCTGTGCGATTATCTTGAATTGTGGATCTTTGTTCGTCTGCCTTTTTCTCCCCATTATTTGATAAACTTGAAATCATTCGTTCTGTGATACTCTTAGCCTAAACTTAAAAACGCATTAAACCTCACGTTCCTCGTGGGATCGACCCGGCATAACCGCTTTACTACAAGCTTTGCACTTGGAGCGACTAACCGGATTTTTATTACTTGTCTTTGTGTTTCGTTTGCAAAAATCCATCACACTCCTCTGGAGTCATGCCTTCCATCTCCGACATGCTCACTGCAGGAAGCGCATCGGTAGAGACAGGAGGGGCTAAGTTACGGGTCTCCTTCCCAATCCCGTGCCTCACCTCCGTTGTCTTTTGACGCTTCCTCGGCACGAGGCTCTCCTCGCCTTCCTCGCCGGCCGAGCCTCGTCGGTGGGTCCCTAAGGATGTTGGACATCGACACGGTGTAGTGGATCGGGCCGGCCCCCTTGATTCCCGAAGTCGTAGCGCCGGACACAAGCCGCTTTCGACCCGATGCCAACCGGCGCTTGGATTTTCTTCGGGTCGGTAGTTTTGGGGTCAGGCATCTTGCCCAAGGCGTCCATCTTTGAGAAATGATCCACTGCGGACAGAGAAAATTCGACGTTAGAACAACAGTTAAAGATAAAAAAAAATAAAAAAAAAAAAATGTTATGGCTCGACAGAATGCATAAAAGTCCTACATAAAAGACGAATGTCCTCGTCAAGTTCGAGATAGGCGCCTGGACCGGCCGTCTCGATATCGGCATAGGGGTACAGTGAATGCAGGTTTCGTGTGGCAACGTCAGGATGAATCATCTCGAGGGCCCCACACCCGTTGGGGGTGTCTGAGTCGAGTCGATCATGCGATTTCTGCGGCCTTTTGTACCAGGTGTGAATGTCGATGTCAATTAGCCCGTGCCGGATAAAGAAAAAATTAGGCTTCCGCCGCCCGAGACGAGGTCACCTTTCTCACAAATTCCGATGTCAAAGGGCGCTTCGAAATGTGTACCACCCCGCGTCCCGCAAACTCGATAAGGCATAGTATTGGCGGAAAAGTCGAACCGAGGACTCGACCTTGGCGATTCGACACGCCGGACAAAACCCATTACGCTCCGGACCCCGTTAGAGCAAGCCGGGTGACACAGATCTTATAGTGTTGAAGAACAGCGATTAGGCATGGGTCGAAAGGAAACCGAAGTCCCTCCTTTAATTGCGCTTCGTAAATGGCGCAGAACAAAGGTGGAGGCTCACAGGCAAACTGGAATTGACCGTGTGACACCTTAATATTCTCAGAAGAATACGGAATTCCATATCTCAAACAGATGGCTTTGGCCTTATCTTGGCTCAAGTTTGACTTGCATCCATATGGACCCTGACCCAACATTCTGGTCTTACGTTTGGTGGCAGGTCGAGAAGGGCCAACAGGTCGAGACGACGTTTCCTCCTCTCCTCCCTCTTCCCTTTCCGCTTCTTCTTCTTCTTCTCCGATGGATCCTTCGCCGGAAACAGTTGGCCGCTCAGAAACCGTCTCCTCCGTCGATTCTTCCTCTACAATTTCAACGACTTCCCCTCTATTTTGTGAATCACTAGTGCTACTAGACATGGAATCAACAAGAGATACGAGAAATAAAAGACGAGAAAGAGTTGGAGAAATTAGAGCTTACTTGCGCTTTTCGGTAGAACAAAAGCAAATAATAGCGACAGAGAAGCTTCGTGGTTTTGGACTCCTTATATGCGAGTAAATCTTGCAAGTGATTTGAAAGGGTGGGATTTTGGGCGCTTATAGAAGCGTATGCGCGAGAATCAAGGGCTAAATCTCCACGTGGCCCAATAAAGGACGCTTCGTTCTCTACACCAATTAATGCGGCGGTGTGACGTCATCCTATAACCGGGTGTATCAATTGAGGGTGACAAATTGTCTTTCCCGCCCGAAGAGACCGCGTGTCAAATGAGTAATTCAAGTTTTCGGACCCGACATCGAAATCGAGACGATCGATCTCCGATCCGGGGGCTTATGATGATACGGGGATTCGCTCCTCCACGTGGAATTATTCCATTGGTCCGAATGGCATGTGGAATAGTCCAAGTATATTATCCGCCTCGACGATATCGTGATCCTTGGCCCGAGACCCCGGGCCCACATCCACTTCCAATGGAAGAATAACCCCGTACGTAGTGGGAAGTTATTGTGTGGTGAGGGATTTTGAGGTGAAATGACGAGTGAAACGATCATAATCACACAGTTTAAATACATAATAAATGTGTGTGATGTGTGGGAGGATTTTGAGGTGTGACACAATCATAATCACACAATGTTTACATAATAAATGCACCGTATGGAAATATCACACAATAATCTCCCGCACGTGGTGGCTTCTAAATTGAAGTCTTCGATCTGATACAATGCAAAATATTTAAATTTTTCCTAATTTTTTTGGGCAGTGGCCTCAACCGAAGTATTCTTCCCGGGCTTCTAACTTCCGAGGCATCAATAGAAGTCTTTTGGTCTACAGTAACATTAATTTTCTACTCCAGGCAAATAATGACGAAACCAAATTATCCAACTTTTCCTTTGCAACTTGTAAAAGCCACTACGGCAATTTATATACAACTTCTACAATTTTTTAGTGGGCCACCGGTAATTATTGAACCTGTAGACGGCTTAAGTGGCTCCGACCACTACGTTTGCTCTAAGTATTTCTTCACCGAACTACATGTCATCAAGTAATATGCGAAATTGTCTCCAAAACATGGTCTAGCTGTAAAGGTTTGAGTGCTTTAAAAGTGCAGTTGAACCTTAAACTGGAGTGTAGAGGTTTGAACCCCGTAAAAAAGATTTCTTTTAGTTTTTAGTATAATAGCAAGCACTCTGAGCTACTAGGTTACATGATTAACATCTTCACCCATCTCGTGGGACAGGGGAGTGACAACCTTCATGGTTAGTGTAATATCCTGAACTTTAGGAAAGGACAGACGTGTTAATTTGTAAAATTCGAATATTATGGTTATAAATTTATGGATTTAAAGTATTAAAAAATGTATGCATGTTCAAAATATATATATGAGGGAATAAAGGATCTTTTGGGAATTAATGGCATTTAAAAGGAGTTTATTGTAATAAAGGATGATAGGTTTTTCTTGTAAGTTATTTCCTACAAGTAACTCCCCACAATGCCTGAGGAGTTACCAAAGCACAATTCCCCTTGACTAGTTCGAAAGTTTGAGAGCAAAAGAGAAAGAGAAAAGAGGCTTTTCATCACAAGTGTCGTTTCAGGAATCGGTTTCATGAATAGTTTGAGGATTCGGAGTTAGCAGGAAGAGAACATCATTGTTGATAGTGTTGAAATTATCTCAGGTGTTCAGCGGTGGTGTAATGGTGGATATCTGACTATTTTAGTGGTGTCAATCGTGGTGGCTCGTATGGGAGCTATGGGTGCAGGTGGTGGTGCTGTACTGCTGAAGAAGAGAATGGGAGAATTTGGCTTTGCCTTATCTGTTATTTATTAGAAAAGCCCCATTTTGGAAAGGTTACATATGGCCCTATTTATAGGGAAGTTGTTACACATTATTAGAAAATTACAACAAAGGACACAAATGATGCGGACACCTATCGCACGCTTTGTCCGCCGGCGAGATAGGGCGGCTCCGGATTTGAGGTTTGTACTTCACACCAACAGATTATCCCGTTAGAGGCCGACCCCTTCTCTTACCGAGGACGAGCAGCCGGTCCTGTGAGTGTCTGCTCGATGTTATAATGATTGGGGCGACAGGTCCGACCCAGAGATGGGAATATCCCTATCAATGGCCCTCTAATACGTACCCTTGGCATTTCTCGTTGTCGGGTGGGGAGTACTTTCTTGGAGAATCGTCACTTGTAGGATGGTTCCGCTTTTGCTTGATCCGGTATTTTGGGCTTTTAGCCTAGCTTGTGGCGAAGTCGTGTTTGGGCGGATAGCCTTGACTTCAAATGATTTGTCATTTTGGGCTTTTAGCCTAGTCGGTGGCGAAGTCGTATTTGGGCGGATAGCCTTGACTTCAAATGATTTGGCATCTTGGGCTTTTAGCCTAACCTATGGCGAGATCACATTTGGTCGGCCCCCTGGCAAGCGTATTCACTACGGCTCTATTCTGCCCGATTCCCACTTGCCCTAGTCTTAGGGAAAAGACTGATGTGACCCGCCGCGAGCTCTGATTGGTTGTGACCTTTCGAGTATTCGTGCCTAATGATGGCAATTCCAAATTTCGAAATTTAAAAGTCCCGCCTCTAATCCTGTCCATTAGATCTTTGGGCGGTGGACCGTTGGATCTGTTTTTCTCTGCCTATATAAAGGGAGAGTAGTCCAACCACAAATATTTTCCGATTTCCCGTTTTAGCAACTTTGCCGATTGTTTCTGAGTAAAAGTTTTCCGGCGAGGCGATTTCCGGTAGGGTTTCGAAGGTTCATTTCTCGCTTCCTGCTCCCCGCTCGTACTTCCTGCCAATCATCAAGTAAGCTTATTTCTCCTCTCGATTTCTAGCGTTTCGTGTTTCTTCCCATTCTGGCTTCATTTTCATTTGAGTTGGCGTGATTGATTCTAAATTCGTTGTCTCCATTTCCCTGTCTGATAATGCTCCGGCTAGTCTGGGGTATTGAGTACCGTGAGCGCTTGAATTGGGTTTGTCGCGATTGTTGCTGTGACTGGGGTTATTTCATGTTTGTTCCCTTTGATTGGTAGGGCTTGTTTGTGAGATGAAAAGACGGGGTGTCGAGATGAACTGAGTTAGATGGTCTCGGCCCGACTATCGTTGTCCTGGGTGATGACTTATCCACCTCGTTCTTTTCTTTTGTAGGATGTCTGACAGCGACAGATCGGGAAATAGCGATGATGAATGTGTTCATGGCTATGCCTCTGAAGATGCGGACGAGGTGAGCACTAGCTTTGGTGAGGGCGACGAAGGTGAGAGTACGGAGGATGATATGGTGTTGGCCCAATTGGCTCCCCTGCAACCTGGTCGTTTAAGGTCTGCAGCTCGTATGATACCGAAAAGGAACCTCGTCTCTTCGGTTGTGGCCCCAGGGAGTTAAAGAGGTTTGGGAAAAAATCCGCTAGGGCTAAAGGTTCCTCCTCCGGTGTGGTTGTGTCTGAGAAACCCAAACGGAAACAGAAAAACTGGCGACGACGTGGAGGAGCCGAAAGAGAGCAGTAAGACTCTTAAACCTCGCAATGTCGAGGCCCTCAAGGAGGATAATGAGATCGATGCCCTTGACAAGCAGGTTGAAGCAGATTGGGCAGCCATTTGTTCCCGCCTTAGGGACCCTAAATTTCTTTCCAAATTCAATATCTCCTCTGATTTCCGTTTTAGCGGCTTCGAGACGTCGGAGAACCGAGCCGGTCTGAGGTTGAAGAATGACGGCTTGGTTTTGTTCTATGATCACTTTGTGGCAGGCCTTAGGCCGCCTTTTGACCGCTTCTTTGTCGAGGTCATGTGGAGCCTGGCGGCCCTCCCCTGTGATTTTATCCCGGCGCCGTCAGGGTGGTCATGGCGTTCATCGTTCTCTGCCGGATTTTGGGCTATGATCCCTCGATGAAGGTGTTTTTGAAGTTTTACACCTTCAGCAAAGCGGCCACAAATAAGGCCGATTTAAGCAATTTTCTGGCGACCAGAGTGAAGAAATGTCGCCTGTTCTACTGGACTTCGAATAAGGTTCGCGGCTGGAATACGAGGGCCATGATGGTTGAGTCGAAGTCTGGGTGGCCTTTTCCGAAGTTCGATGTGCGCCCGCAAAAGAGACAGAATAGTGTTGTCGTGTCCAAAACTCTCGATCATGTCGAGCAGGAACTTTTTAATAAACTTCACGAACTCCTCGGCTGGGATGAGGAGAGTGAGACTCAGAAAAGGACTTTTAGTTGGAGAAGCTTGATCGATCTTAAGGCCCCCTTCTGCTATGTAGCCGGTATTCCTGGGCCGATCAATGCTCAGCCCGTGGTGAAGGCGTCAAACCTGGGTGTTTATGAGGATTGGTATGCTGAGTGTCATCATGGGAAGTGTTTCCCTACCCAGTGCTCGATCTGTACGGGGGTTGGAGAGTTGCGGCCCGCTAGTAATTTTCCCCTTTGATTTGTTTTTCTTTCTCTAACTGTCTTCTTTGATAGCTTTGTTCCTTTCTTTTGGGATTTTGACCGTTTTTCCCTTGTGTTTTGTAGGTACCATGGTGCTCGCAAATACGAACAGGAATGCTGTGATGACCCGTCTTAGGGATGAGAGGAAAGCTCGACAGGCCTTGTTGGGTGCCAGTGAGCCCATGAATCCTCCCCCCGCTGTGAGTATGGAAGACATTCCTGTTGCTGAGGGCTCCTCTGCTACGGCACCGCATGACGTTGTGTATGCAGGCAGTGGTGCCGTTGTTGCAAAATCGACCATGTCTACCGCGGCTTCAGAGGTAAAGAAACCCGATGCGGTCAATAAGGCGAAGAGAAAAAGACTTGCCGGGAGGAAAGATTCCGGCCTGGTAGACGAGGATGAGCCCTCGATCGATGCTTACGCCGACCCCTCGTTCAAGGAATCTAGGGCTGAAGGTGACCGGGGTTTCGGCGAGGTAGTGGCCGCTGTTGATCTGACCGAAAGGCCTGTGAAGAGGGTCGCTGCTGACACTGAGCCTGCCGTTACTGGATCTGTGCAGGGAGATTCAAGCAAGGTGAGGGTCCCTGTGGGATTCAAAGGGAAGCCATCCCTATGGTTGGATCATGATTTCCTCAAACAGCCCCTTTCTTCAAAGACAGCTGGGGAATTATCTGCTTCTATTTCTGATGTGATTCCCCTACGAAATCTGAAGTTAAAGCTGCCTGATGCCCCTCAACTGATGGTTGGTCACGGTGTTGTCAATCGGATTGCCCAGGCCGACGTGGTGGCGTCGACAGCCTCTTTGGAGCCTTCTTCCAGTCGGCAGCTCTTGTTCGAGACACTTGGCCTTTACGGGACTACGGCTAGCGCGGCAATGTACTCTTCTTTCTGAATTTTCTTTTTTGTCGAGTTTTCTGGTTCTGAACCTTTTCCTTTTCAGGTTGCCACTAAGCTTAAGCAGATCGAGTGGGCTTTTGATGAAGACGCGAGGCAAATGGCGAGTCAGCTAGCTGAAATGAAAATGAAGATGATTGCTGAGGCGGACCGGGCAAACGCGGCGGAGCAGAGGGAGAAAAAGCTTGTGGCCGAAGTCCAGACTTTCTCTCAGAAAGCTCAATATGCTGCCGATCTCCAGAAGTCTGCTGAGTCGGAGAGGGAGAAGGCTCTTGCTAAGGTGACAGAGGCCCATGAGCTTGTCGACCGGCTGAAGAGCGAGTTGAATGAGTCTGAGGCCGCTGCTGCTGACACCGCCCGAAAAGTTAGTGATGCCCTGCTAGATGGATTTGATCAGGGTTTCTACCATGCCTCGAGGTGCCTTAAGGCATTTTGTGAAGATGCCCCGGACCTCGAAACCTTGCAGGATTGGCTAATCATGGATCAGGATGACCCTGAGCTGAGGGTGTTCCACCCCGATCTTCCTTACACCGCCGTTCAAATTGAGGACTTCCGAGTCAAAAATCTGAAGCATGGTAAGCCGCTTTGGGATCCCCCTGTAGTCAATGAGAGAAATCTTCATGGCATGATGTTGGAAATAGAGAAATAAGCTCTCGAGCTTGCTGTGAAGGAGGCAGGGGCTGCCACTGCTGCTGTAGGAGCCGTCGCTATCAGTGCCGGCGAGGATAAGAGTCCCGAGGAGGATTGCGATAAGTTTTTGAATCTGACTGGGCCTCATGCTGAAACTCCTCCTTCAGATAAACAATCTTGACTCGACATATTTTGGTTTTTGTTGTATTTTTGAATCCGACTGTTACCTTTCGGCTCCGGCCCTCTGCCTGTTTATCTTTTTCTTTGTAATGACTTTATATTTTGAGCAGCGCTTGGTTTTTTTCTTGTCTTGCATTTTTTCGAGTCCATTTGCTTTGTTAATGTATTGTATGTATGCGGGCCCTTGTCTGGGCGAGTCCGGTAGCTCTCCTGTCCGGAGTCGCCGAGGCAAAAGTTTTCCCTGTTTCTGCGCTCCGTAGTGCTAAGTTGCTGCCCTCTGATTTTGGTGAGGTCGAATTTGACGTCGAGCTCAAGAAAATAATTGGAAGAACGTTTCATCGAACCTAAAAATTTCAAAGCGTGACCCCCTTGTTTCAAGTAAGGTCGATTCGGGCTTGGTTGAAATAGATGTAGATTGTAAATAACCCGTCGTCATTTGAAATTTTTATCTCCGGCTCCTTTGTTTCGAACAATATTGAGGACGAACTTGGTTGAAACAAGTCCTGAGTCATCGCATCCGTATGCCAATTGTGAAAAAATCCTCCTCTTGGTCCTTTGGTTCTGGCGGCTTGATGACTGATTGAAAAATTCCAATTATGCGGCTCCCTTGTTTTGAGTGGGATCGCGGGCTTCGTGCCTGGGTCCGACTCTAAACAACGTTCTCTTTGTGATTTGACGGTTCGACTTTTTCTGTCATATCCCGTCATAAAGCTGCGACGTTTGGCCAGCTGCCATTATTTTCCTATTGCTGACGCTTGGGAAACCGTGAGCATGCCAACCTGCTCTGATAACTGTTCCCGCGTTAATGAGATTTCGATTTTTGAAATCTGAACAGTCGCCTCGTCCCTGCCGTTCGATTAGCCTTTTTTCCTTCGTTGGATCGTTTATTTTTTTTGCTATAAATGGAGGATTTTCTTTCACATTTCTTCCGTATATTTCTGTTCTAATTTTTCCACCAGCAAAGTTTGTCTCTGATTCAAAAAATTTCTATTTTTCTGAAGCCATGGCCAACTTTGGTGATTCTATCTTCTTTCAGACAGCCTCCTCTCTAGCCATTTCCAATTTTCTGTCTATCTTTAATGATCTTCCTTTCCTGCCTGAAAGGGGTTTGAATCGCCGGAAGATTTTTTATGCTCAACGTCAGCGTGCCACCCAGAGGGGGTGGTCTAATTTTCTGGGGGCACCCAGGGGCGTGTATAACGCCACCATCGTGCGGGAATTCTATTCCGCATTATCGGTGGTGGTTCTGCCTAACACCTCCTCCACCGTTGTTCCTCTCCGGGGGGTTCATGTTGTTCTCTCCCCTGAAATCATCAACGAAGTCTTCCATTTACCTTCCCCTACGGCCTATGCACATTATGAGACGGCTTAGAGCCTGGGGGAAGAAGTGAGGAGGCGGGTTTATGGGGCCGCTGCACTTAGGCGGTTGATCCCTGGTGACTGGAATCCATTGCATGAGGGTTATGCTTCAGAGATGTCCCAAGCTAATCGGGAGTGGAAGAGGTTTATCAACTCCAGGGTTTTTCCCTCTTTCGACTCTGAAGAGATTTCTGAGGCCGAATCGCATCTTCTCTATGCGATTCTGGAGGGAGGTGAGGAAGTGCGCATCGACTGGGGGCGGTTGATCTACCGCTCCATAATTACATTTGCTGCCCAGACAGACCTCCATGGGCCTATCCCCTTCCCGAGGCTGATCTCGCACTTGTGTGTTGGTGCTCCTGGGATGCCTGGTTCTCGCAATGATATTCTTGTGCCGCCCCGTGCCAACGTCGAGTTCGCCCGTATTGAGTCGGACACGTCGACGGATTCCGAAGCTAATTTAGTTTAGATTTTCTTTCCATTGTGTCTTGTAAATAATCGGCCTTGTAGGTCTTTATTGTAATAAAAGATTTCTTTATTTCTGCATCGTTTTTGTTTCGCTTATCCGGCCTCCTATTCTCGGCGAGGTCGAAGTCGTTTGGGGTCTTGGGCTCGCTGAAGTAATTGCGATTATGAATCCTTGTGACTGTTGGCCTAACCGGTGCATTAATGACCGTTGCTTTTCGAAACGTCGGCCCCATTAATGTAAGGGTTGGCATCTGAATTTAAACGCTTATGACCCCTCATCTTCCCGCCTATTTTGTTTTTTGGCCTATAAAAGGAGGGTCTTCTCCTCCTTCTCTCTTTGCTATTTTTCTGCAACTTGTTCTTTATTTTGAGAGTACATCTTCAAACTCTGTGCACCTCTATTCTTTCAATATGTCTTCTTCATCTGAAAGTTCTAACCCAGAGTCTGTTGTCTCTGATCTTGCATAAGATGAGGGGATTTCAGTATGCTTTCGTCTGACTGCCTCTCCAACGGCCAAACGTTACTTCCACAATTTCTTCATCAACTGTCCTCTTATGCAGGAGAGAGGGCTGAACCGGGATCGTATTGGGCCGGGCCACCGGGCTAGGATTCTTGCCAATGATTGGGCAAGACTTGTAGCTCCTCCGGTTGGGGAGTATAACCTGACCTTGGTTCATGAATTCTACTCCGCCTTGTCAGCGGATAATGATGTTGAGGATACCACCACCGTGAAGGATGCAGGTTTTAGATCTAAACGAGTTAGATCTATGCGCAGCGGATGGATCACGACTTATATACCACAATACATAATTAAAGGACTTAAACTACTACAAGGGGGTTAAGATCATGTTACCAATAACGGGAAGAGTCGCCTTGATCTTCCGATGTGTTCTCCAAACGGCGGTTGGTGGACACCCTTCTTGATACACGAACCTCCTTGATATGCAACACCAAGAAAAACTTCAAGTTTTTCTTCTTCTAGAACCCAAGACAAGAAAACTAATTTTTCTCTCTATTTTGTGGCTAGGGTCGAAATTTTCAATGTAAATTTCCCTTGGAATAACTCTCCTTTTATAGGAGAGTAAATCCTTGGCCTCCAAGTATTAATTAATTAAATAATTAATTAATCAAAATAAAAGGATATTTTTCTTAATGACTAATTGTGACAAGCATTGACTAATAGGAAATCAAATAATAAGTCATCCAATCAATCATATAACAAGAATATCTTTTATTTTCCACATCACAAAAATAATAATTCTTGTGATAATTAATAGATTGAGGCGCCACATTAAGGTTAAAAGCCCACGTAAAATGTCTTTTATGTGTATTATATTATTTAGCCCAACTAAATAATATCCATGCATATCAATTAATCAGCCCAGCCAATTAATTATCACTGAGGCCCAAGTAACAAGATTATTAGTCCGAATTACGTAAGCCACATCGGGACCATGGACCTATAACCGGTAGCTCCAATAATTAATTATTCATCGAACGAATAAGTACATTAATTATTAATTCCGGGATTACGCCACCATAAACCCGAAACCGAACTCTACCGATTATAGATGTATACTTATACTCAACCCATAGAGTGAATAAGCGTCCATTGATATAATCACTACATACGGATTAACCCTCCATAGATCGTCCATTCGAGTGGGAAGTCTCCGTGAACCCGACTCGAATATCTTATCATTATTTACCATTAACCCCCGATGATCAATTAGCACACATATCCGACTAGTAGCTAATTAGTCAAATGTGAACTCCCGGGATCGATCACTTTCTTAGGGCTAACAAATAAGGGGATCGTTGTCTCTACTTCCCGCGGGAAGGAATGGATTCCATGTCTGTGAAAATCGAACTACTCACTCATCCGGAGATAGTGCCAATGAGAAGTGGCTTGGAACACATATTAAAGTGAACCGTAACTAACACATCAAACACTACCCCGGGACAAGCAGCATCCTGTGATCACCTCAGGATTAAGGTTGATCCATATATGATCATCTAATGATTTAATAAGATTCCTTGATTACGGAATTATACCAAGAAATTCGATTAAATCGGTCCAAATTTCTATATGAATGCCATCATATATAAATGCCCCACGTAGGTACCCTCTACCGACGGTCCGGATAAGACTATCACACCCTAGGGTGTTACGGGCGCATTATTGGTGTTTTAATCAAGAGACCCTAAACTCGATTAAGTTCACCACGGACTAACGATTTAAGTATATCACCACTAACTCAATCCTCACGTGCATGCCATGCACCGAGTTAAGCGGTTACATACTGATATACTTAGGGTTTGCAGCAGTGTATTACTTACAAGCACAAAGCAAGTAATAAGGTGAGATAAATTCTGTCATCCATTATCAAAAACAATTACACAAATTGTCTTTTGGGCACTACACCTAACACACCGTTGCTGTTCGTGGAGTGGTGGTGAACTTTACTCCGGCCGCTATCAATGAGTTTTACGGCCTCCCTAATCCTGCTGAGGATTATGACGTCCTTTGGGACCTTGAAGATCCGATCAACTATTTTGGCACTCTTGCTGAAGCGTTCGAGTCTCTGTTGCGACACGAGTGGGTGCATGATATGGAGGTTAGGGTCCATATGCTCAGTCGCCCAGAGAGGGAATGGAAACGCTTCTTGAACACTCAGGTTATTTGCATGCCCGATTATAAGGTGGTAACTGAACCTGAGGCTTTTGTTCTTCACGCCCTTTCGTTGCCGGACGTGCCGATTAACTGGGGTCGATTGATTCACCAAGAGGCGATCAAGTTCACCCGATTGAGGGATGTCGGTCTGGTTATGCCATTTTCTTGGATGATCTCCAACATGTGTAATCGAAGCCTTGGCATGCCGGTGTGTCCGACCACTGATGTATATATAGCGGCTCCCGCCCCAGAGGCATGAATTTTTTTTTTTGGGAGGATTTCCCTCTTTGTACAAATTTTTCCTCAATGAATTTCTATTTTTGACCGCATTGTTCACCCCGCCCCCTTCTGTGTCGGACATGCTTTGCTTGTTGGAGACATGATTCGTTTATAATGAACAAAAGATAAAAGAGGCTTGACGCCTTTATATTAATATTGCTTCAAAATAAAAAATAAAAAGCTGATGCCACCGGTCTTACATGTAATATTTCTTCAGATTGTCAGCGTGCCAGGGCCTGTTGAATTCACGGCCCTCTCTATCTGAGAGAATGTAGGTTCCCTTTTTGACAATCTTTGACACTCGCCAAGGACCTTCCCAGTTTTCGACCAGCTTTCCTTTGTCTGTTTTTTGGCCCCTGGCCTGCCGCTTTCGGAGGACAAAATCCCCCACCGCAAGTGAGTGATCTCGGATATGCCGATCGTGGTATCTTTTGGCGGCTTGTTTGTAATTAACCAGTTGGGCTCGGGCTCTTAGGCGTTTTCTTCGGCCAGATCCAATTCGATCTGTCGATTAGTCACGTTGCTGGCTTCGTCAAAATGAGAAACCCTGATGCTTGGGAGTGCCATCTCTACCGGTGCCATTGCCTCGGAGCCATTGTTAGCGAGAACGAGGTTTCCCCCGTCGTTGCCTTTCGAGTTGTTCGTAGAGCCCATAGGGCTACTGGCAGGTAATCCACCCACTTGCCTACCTTATCGTCCAGGCTCTTTTTCAGCACTTTTAGTACCTGCTTGTTGGCATTCTCCGCCTGTCCGTTTCCTTGGGGGTAGCACACCGAGGACTGCCAATGTTTAACATTGTGTTCTTTGCAAAAATCGTCGAACTCGTCCCTAAATTGTGGACTGTGATCGGACACAATGGCTCGCGGTACTCCGAATCGAGTTCAGACTTGGTCCAGTAAGAAATATATGATGTCACTGGCGCATATTTTCACAAGCGCTTTTGCCTCGATCCATTTCATGAAGTAATCCACGGCGACGACCACGTATTCGCATTTCGATCTCCCCCTTTTGAGCGGACCGATGAGGTCGATGGCCCACATGTCGAAAGGCCAAGCAGCGGTGACTATGCTCTGTTCCACTGAAGGTAGCTGGGGAATATCGGCGAAGCATTGGCATTTATCACAGCTTTTAGCATATCTTTCAGCGTCTTCCGCAAGCTTCGGCCAGTAGTATCCTGCTAACAACACCTTTTGGGCGAGGGTGCGACTTGGAGGGGTGGCCGCCGTATATTTCCTCGTGTAGCTCTGTGAGAATTCCCTGTACTTCATCGGGCCGCACACACCATTGTAGCGGTTTCGAGAACGATCGCCGGTATAAATTCCGTTTAGTACGGTATACCTTGCCGCCCTCTTCCTCAAGGTCTGAGCTTCCTTGGCGTCCTCTGGTGATACCCCGTTTTGTATATAAGCTTTTATTTCATCTATCCAGGACAGGGTTGATGATTTGATGTCCATGATTTCGGCCCGACTGACGGAGGGCTCCTCGAGATATTCGAACATGATTGCGGGGTTGCTGAACTCATCCTTAGATATGAGTTTGGATAGGTAGTCCGCTCGTTCGTTCTGCTCTCGCGGTATGCCCTTGAATTCGCAATATTTAAAATCGTTCCTGAGCTTCTCGACGAGGTTGAGGTACTTCTTGAGTACTTAGTCCCTCGCTTCGAACTTGCCGTTTATTTGGCATACTATCACTTGTGAGTCGCAGAACACTTCTAAGCTTTCGACGCTCATAGATCTTGCCAGTTCTAGGCCGGCGATGACCGCTTCGTACTCGGCCTGATTGTTGGATGCGGTAAAATTGAACCGCAAGGTTTTTTCAATCTCTTCGGATGAGCCTGGCTCCAAAAGTATTATCCCAGCACCACAACCGTTTCGGCTTGCGGCCTCGTCGTCGTACATCTACCAGCAAAGGGTCGGTCTATTCGGCTCGACCTCTACTGGGGTGTTTGATTTGTCAACGCTCGACGAACTAGGCTGTCCGGTGGGTCCTTCCTCTATGAAGCTCGTTTCAACTATAAAGTCCGCTAGGGCTTGGGCCTTTATAGCCTTTCTGGGCTCGTATCGGATATCGAATTCGGTCAGCTCTAGGGCCCATCTTAGCATTCGGCCTGAGAGGTCTGGCTTGTGTAATAACTGTCGTAAAGGACTATTTGTTAAGACCGCGATCGTGTGTGAAGAAAAATAAGCCCTGAGTTTTCGGGCGGCGACAACGAGCGAGTAAGCTAACTTTTCTACATTAAGATAGCGGCTCTCAACGGAACTGAGGGCCTTTGATACATAATAAACGGGCTTTTGGAGGGTCCCATCCTCCTTGACAAGAACAGCTGCAACGGCCCGGTCCGAAGCGGCCAGATACAGAAAGAGTTCGTCCCCAATCTTTGCGGGCGACTAACAGCGGAGGGCTTGCCAGATATTCTTTGACGGCTTTGAAGGCCTGAGAACATTCTTCCGTCCACTCAAAGGTTTTGTTCCCCTTGAGAATTTTAAAGAAAGGAAGGCACTTGTCTGCGGATCTGGAGACGAATCTCCCCAATGCGATGATTCTTCCGTTTAACCTCTGAACCTCTTTCACACATCTCAGCTCTTCCATGTTAGCCAGAGCCTGAATTTTCTCAGGATTTGCCTTGATCCCCCTCTGAGTTACCATGAAACCTAGGAATTTTCCGGCTTGGACTCCGAAGGTGCATTTCGCGGGGTTGAGCTTCATAGAATGTGCCTTGACATTGTCGAAAGTTTCCTGAAGGTCGGCCAGATGGCGAGCGCTGGAAGATTTGACCACCATGTCGTCGATGTAAGTATCCATGTTCTTGCCGATTTGGGAGTCGAACACTTTGTTAACCATCCTCTGGTACGTGGACCCAGCATTCTTCAGACCAAACGGCATCATCTCATAGTAGTACATTCCGCCCGCGGCTCGGAAAGCTGTCAACTCTTTTTCCTTGTTGGCCATCATTACTTGGTGGTACCCTGAGTATGCGTCCAGGAAGCTCAACGTTTCGAAGCCGGCAATTCGGTCGACCATTTTGTCGATTCTGGGTAGCTCATAAGGATCCTTAGGACAAGCCTTGTTCAGGTCAGTAAAGTCGACGCACATGCGCCATTTTCCATTATGCTTCTTGACCATGACTACGTTGGCTAACCAGGTTGGGTACTGAAGCTCCCGGATAATTCTAGCTTCAATTAGCTTATTCACCTCTACTTTGATGGCGTCCTCTTTCTCTTTGGAGAACTGTCGGGCTTTCTGCTGAATGGGTTTGAAGTTAGGATTCACATTCAGCTGGTGTAGCGCTATTTCAGGCTCCACGCCCCTCATGTCGGTTACTACCCAGGCGAACGCGTCCAAGTTCTCTTTCAACATCGGGTCCAGCTTTTCTCTGTCTTCTTTACTCATCCGAGCGCCCACCTTTATCTTCTGGTCAGGGTACTTTTCATTAACGATTACCTCAACCAACTCGTCTTCGGGGGTGAAGTCGTCGCAAATGACCGCTTTAGTTTCGGTGGAGGTGTCCTTTTCAACCGGGCGCGGCTCGCTTCGAGCTTTCGTCGCCTCAAAAGTGTCGATGCGGATCCGTCTCGATGCTGACTCAGACGCCTCCCCTTGGGGCCTTTTGCCCATTCCCCTGGTAGGGTAATCATCTCGGTTCGTGGTGACATGATTCAGCAGGGTTTGTGGACTGCTGACGGCCAGCCCGATCCCTTCATTGGTGTAGAATTTTGTCCTCTGATGGGGAATCAAAACAGTCATTTGAAATTTTCTTTGAGAGGGGACTCCGAGGATTGCCGTATAGTGGGAATGCAAATCGACCACTAGAAAGTTCACCTTTTCTTTTCGGTATGGTGGGTGGTCGCCAACCTCCACCTCCAAGTCGATGACGCCCAAGACGGATCTTGAGTTGTTTCAATGTTTCCAAATAGATGATGTCGCGCGCGGCCCCTGTATCCAAGAGTACCCGATTGACCCCAAAATCGTTGATTCCGACTTGTATCACTATTGGCAACTCCATCGCCCCTGGTGGGCCCACTAACTCACTCTTGGTTAATGTTATCGCCTGTTCGTCGGGAGCTAGAACGATTGGTTTTTCTCTACCCCTGACATTGATCGCATTAATCTTGCTTTTGATGAGGTGGTTGCTAAGGAATTCCTCTATGATTACCTTAATCTCATTTCGGTATCTTCGAGGCCCCCTATCATCTTTGCCTCCGCCCTCATTTTTCTTGTATTTGTTTAATTCCCCGTTTCTTATCATTTTGTCGATGATTCTTCTCAGGGTGAAACATTCGTCGGTGAGGTGGCCGTGATCCTCATGAAAATCGCAGTACCTTGTGTCATCTCTTGAACTCGGCTCGGACCTTAGAGGTCTCGGCCTCTATACCCTGTCCTTGATCTCGAACAGTATTTCAGATAGACTCGCGTTGATGGGGACAAAATCGGACTCGTCAAACTTGAATGGTTTTCTGACTTCCCTATCTCGATTTTTTCCTCTCTTTCGATCATCCTTCCACTCCTTCCTGGGTTCCTCCCTATTTTCTTCCCTCGAGTGCCTGGACTCACTCCGATTTTTTCTCTTTCCGGAGGACGAGGGAACCGCTTCTGTTAGCCCAAAGATCCGGGCTTGATTGAGGAGATCTCGTAGATTCAAGGGGGGACTCATGGCGAAGTGTGTTTTCATAGGCCCCTTAGCGATACAGTTTAGGAAACCTCTCTGAACCTCATTCTCAGGTAGGTTTTTCGTCTGTTCATACACTTTGACGAATCGATCGTGGTAGCTTTTGCAGGATTCTCCATCTCCTTGTCGTATTTCGTATAAATCCTCGATGGTTTTCTTAGGTCGTTTTGCTGTTTCAAATTATTTCAGGAATTTTGCTCTCAGCTCCTCCCAACTTTTAATGGAGCCGCGGGGCAAGCTCCTGAGCCAGGCAGCGGCTCGATCCTGCATACTTCCTACGAATGCTACACACCATGCCGACTTGTTTGATGTGGCTAGGAGTGTTCGGCTCTGGAAAGCGGCTATCCATTCCAGCGGGCAGGTGGTTCCCTTGTAGTAGACGTACTGTGAGTATTGCACGCCCTTAGGGGGTAATGATTCCAGTATATCGTTCGTGAGAACGTCAATTCCTTGGGTTGGCTCAGGTTTCCCACCGGATTTGGCCCTCTTCAGCTCAGAGATTTCTCTTTCCATTTTTTCCATTCGGTCGTCCCTCGCTGGCGCGATGTTTCTGACGGGTACCATTTTTCTTTTGACGACGTCATCTGAATCTGCGTAATATGCCGACTCCATGTCCTGCTCTGCTCTTTTCTTATCTATGATGAGCCTCGCATCGTGGGGATCCCTGCCCTCATGGGGTGACGCGTCGTTTTTCTCGGAGGATGGGGGACCTAACCGTTGATGCACAGCTTTTTCTCGAGGCGTCCTAGTCGTTCCACGACTGAAGCTTTTTCGCCGCTTTTCTCAGGCAAAAACTTTCTTTTTTGCCCCACCGACGAATACACGCTCCCTTCCATTTCTTCCCTCGCGGTCCCGGGTGCTTGGGCTGGTCGCACTTTTTGGGGGGCCGTTTCTTTATGCTCAGGGGAGCAGGGATCTGTTCCTCGATAGCTATGAGGGGTAAGTTACACGCGGCCAGACGTAGATTAGCTGCATACATTTGTTTTACGTATTCTGCATATGCTATAGCCGCCTTTGCCTGTGGAGATCCTGCCCCTGGGGTCTCCTCTGCCCTATGGGTTTTCTCGAGGAGTTGTTCTTTACCCTTGTGTTGTTTCGAAGTTCCCGCCATGTTTTTCTCACGTGCTGGCTCAGAACGAACTGACGTCGAGTTCCCCGAGTCATTCCCAGAGTTTGACCTTCTCCGGTTTATTATATTTCTGGCGTCAGTCTATGTCTGTGTGTTATCCCATTCTGCGGTGGGGTTTTCTAGAGCGGGATCCGCCCCATTATGGCGGTGAGGATCCCTTGCGGATCCTTTTCCTGGGGTAGGTGGAACGTGGACTTTCTCTTTGGTCCCTGCCATCTGTCAAATTCTGACTGGGTGGTTATCTGAAAAGTCAAATAGTACACTGACTTTCAACTGCTCTGACACTCACCAACTTTGTACTTGTTTGATGATTACTTGGGCGGTGTGTCGGGGATATTTTCTGATAACGAAATACCTGGTGGATTTATCATCGGAGCCGGTGTACGGATGTCGGAATTCGGGGAACAACTGCGATTTCTCAAGCGTGAAGTCCCAAAAATTCCAGTATCCTATAATGCAGCATATAAATCTTTATTCTGATGTGCTATGCGGGGACTCGGGCGAACATGCAATGACTTCTGGAACAATGCTCTACTGACAGTCTAAGCAACGAGCGTGATTTCCGCCCTCTTTTTTAACGCGTAAATGCTGCGTGTCTCATTTTCTTAGGAGCATAATCGACAGTTTCATGCGTGTTTAGCTTTATCTGGGATTTAGCAACTATCAAGGACGTAAAATGAAAGCTCTGAAGTGCAATTTCCGCAAGGAAACATACGATGCCAACTCTGGAAAACTTCTCTATACAGAAACCACGAGAGAGGTGATGATTCAAACGCAAACTCGTGATTTTGGACAGGGAGTCAAGGAGGATACCTTGTTATGATGTTCTTATGCTGCTGAGTTGAGGATGCTAATGCAGCTATATGAAGACCTGAAGCTTCTTGCTAGGAAGCGTTGAGGGTGATCTGGAAAAGATGAGCATTTCCCGCTGTTGCTGTGAGTCTTGCAGATCGTAGACGAGCTGTATGCCGGAGGTAGGTTAACAATCTCTTTCCCGGTAACGGAGCCAACTGATAGTGTTGAAATTATCTCAGGTGTTCAGCGGTGGTGTAATGGTGGATATCTGGCTATTTTGGTGGTGTCAATCGTGGTGGCTCGTTTGGGAGCTATGGGTGCAGGTGGTGGTGCCGTACTGCTGAAGAAGAGAATGGGAGAATTTGGCTTTGCCTTATCTGTTATTTATCAGAAAAGCCCCCTTTTGGAAAGGTTACATATGGCCCCATTTATAGGGAAGTTGTTAAACATTATTAGATAATTACAACAAAGGACACAAATGATGTGGACACCTATCACACGCTCTGTCCGCCGGCGAGATAGGGCGGCTCCGGATTTGAGGTTTGTACTTCACACCAACAGATTATCCCGTTAGTGGCCGACCCCTTCTCTTACCGAGGACGAGCAGCCGGTCCTATGAGTGTCAGCTCGATGTTATAATGATTGGGGCGACAGGTCCGACCCGGAGATGGGAATATCCCTATCAGTTGTGACATAGAAAAGTTGAAGCTTTGTTAAGGCTTTGGTTGAGGTTTCCAGAAGTGCGGTTTTGTCTTGGAGTTTTTCTTTAATCAAGTAAGAGGCTCTTCCTAATGTTTGATTAATGATTTATGGTGTTAAGGTTGTGTTTTGGTATGATTTGATGCTAGAAATGTTTAGAAATCGTTGTGGGAGTCCATGATGCTATGCCTTGTTAATAGGACATTTTCTACTATTTTTTGAGTTTTGGTGTTGATAAAGTTAGGGCTTGGTTAGAAATCATATGTGCAGCAAATCGTGTGTTTGAAGCAGTTTTGGCCCTCTTTGGTGCGCCCCGAGGTTTTGGCTCCCCCCAAAGTACATCAGAGGCCAACCAAAGTCTTTCTGCTGTCATTTTGGCACGCCCCGAAGGCTTTGGCGCCCCCCCAAACCTGAACGGGGAGTTCAATGAACTCTCTGATGTGCTTTGGCGCACGCCAAAAGGTATGGCGTCCCCCCATCACTGTCTAAATATTGTTTTGAGTGTTTTAAGCTATGAGATGAGTTTTAAATGTTATATCTTGATCTAATAACATTAAATGAACATGAACAAGCCTTGATTCAGCTTTTTGATGCGTTTAGTTCCACCGGATGTACTCTTCCATAGAGTTGAAGTTCGGGACCGTCGGAAGGGTATGATTGGCTTGTGCTTTGATGAATTAGTATCCATCAATGTCTGTGTATGTGCTAGGCCTGGTCTGTGTCTAGTGGTCTAGGAAAGAGATTAGTAGAGGTGAGGGAGCTTACTTGAAACTACTTAGGTGGTTAGTTAACAACATAATAACAAACATACTTGTGTAGTAAAAAGATTAAACAACATGTCATTCTTGGTAAGGCACAATGTCATATCGCGATGTGTGGGCTATTCGAATAGAACGAGTAACTCTGCTGGCCTTTAAAAGGCACTGGGAGTGGAGGGACCTTGTGAATGAATAACTTTACTGGCCTCGAAGGGGCATTAGGAGTAAAGAGACTTCACCGAACGTGTACGCTATCGGGCTTTCCCCCGTGGTTATTGGTGTGATCCACTGATATGTTGCAAACGATATCTCATGGTAGATATTCATCATGCGTAGTGCTCTTGAATACAGTTGTAACAAAGATAAGGTAAGTTAGAAACTAGTAGTCACGACATGTTGATGAGCGTGAAGTGAACCCTAGAGTTTGAGTCGGTCTCACAAAGATATTTAATAATAATAATAACTAATGAACCTATCGTTGTAGAACTTAATCATACATTAGCGTCTTACTCTTGCTAAGTACTTTGTACTTACCTCCTTTGCATTTTGTTTTGTATGCATTGTGGGGTGAGAAGATGAACATGTTAAACTTGAGCTCGATGAAGAGTTTGATAATGATACGTGAAGAGGATGTCTTGTTGATGCTTGGATGATGTTTCAGTTTCTCTTACTTATTAAATGTTGTACTAGACTTGTTGTTTAGCTGTACGAGATAGATGTTGTACTATCTTTTTCAAAGTTGTAAGACAAGTTTGTTGTAAGTTTTCTTTTGGAATATCGTACGTTGTAAGTTATTTCGTTATTGTAAGTTACCTTTCTATCTTTAGTATGTTTGAAGTTTTTATTCTTAGTAGCACTTATGATGCGTGCGGTGTGCCGAGTATTTTTAGTTTCCGTTTGCTAAACTCGATACGATGTAGTAGATGCTTACGTATAATATTGAATTTATTTGATATTATACATGACGAACGTTTTTTTTTTCTGGATAAAGACTCGATATCGAAAAGCGAACGTTACGAGTTAGGGTTTGAACATTTAAAAAAAAAAGAAAAATGTGAATCTATGACTGGATGATTTTTTTAACAGTATCTTAACATGTTCGAACCATACATTTCATTTCATATTAAATCTATGTGATTTAGATATATCCACACCATGTAAAAACCACACGTTGTGAAGTAACCAAGGATTGCAAGTTTGAAAAAAAGTCATTATTACAATTTACACACCTAATTTAGCCTTTGTAGACGTTCTTAATCTGAACCATACAATATTAATCTAAGATAAATATAGATGGTCTAGATTACGTTGTATTACTCCACGAATAGAGCGACTATCCAAGAAATACGAGCAGCTATATTGCATTGCTCCATTTTTCTCTCTTAATTCTCTAAAAGCCAAGCAATCGGACGTTCATTAACCCGCCGGCAGCTCCGGCGCACCTCTCCACGGCGGCCGGACTGCAAATCCCCCAATTTTATCATCCCTTCAACAAAATCCCTAAAGAATTCAACCTGATTCCGAGCATATAATCTCACGTACTCTCTCGTTTCCGGTAATCCATACAACGTCTGATCAGAATTCAAAAACCCTTTCCCATACACCAAATCTTTGAAATATTGATTATCGAACAAATTCGGCGTTGAATCCAAACCCCCTGTTTCATTTTCATCTCCTCCCATCGGACAAAGCCGGTCTAATTTCTTCAAAAACCTCGGTTCGATCGTCGGGTCTGGCTTTCCCGACCCGGATTGGTTGTATAGTCGAAATACAATAGAAAAACATCTGCCTTTCCCAATTGAATGAGATCCGGAAAGAGCTACTAAATCTTTGGTTGAAAGATTGAATTTGCTGAAAAGATCGATAAGGTAGGTTGCATTTGCTCTTGGGCTTGGCATTATGTTGTTTGAATCTTCTTGGCTTGCCGTTAGACTGTCTTGCCTCCCTAATTTCACCTCCCAATTTGGTCCACCGCTCTGCATCACCACCCAAAAACAGAAAAAGAAAAAAGACATTTGAGTACGGATATGCGGATACTATATATGCAGACACATGATTTACATACAAATGTGTGTTTGTAAATACTTAAAATATAAGGACTAAACTGTAAATAATTAAAATAATATGCATATGTATGTATGTACGTGTGTCTCTCTCTCTCTCTCTCTATATATATATATACATACATATTAAGATTCAAACTCGTTCTTTAAGTATCATGTTTTTCAGATACCCGTATGTGTAGTCAAGATACGTATATCCAGTAAATTATCTAATTTTTGAAAAATTACATTTCGTCCAAATACGTATCCAACGGAGTATCCTGAATATCCGTGGAGTATCGATATCCGATATGTATCGAATACGGTATACGTTTGGGATGGAGTATCCGTGCATCATAGACGCAGCCACAACAATTTTCACGCACAACATATTTTATACTATTCATTATGATGTATGACAACTTGATCATGATGACGACCAAAAGCAAATGAGCAATGCTACGAGCACATCTGTAATGATTGAAACTACACATATTTTCACCCTTGACGATAGTCGGTATATATACCTTACAATCATAATTAAAAGTGAAAATGTTTATTGTGTCACCCGTTGTGCTCGTAGCATTTCTTAATAATCAAATGTGCAAAAGCATGTTGTGTCACCTAATAATTAAAAGTGTCACCTAAACATATTGTATCATTCGTTGTGTCTGAATGGTTGTGTCTATAACATTACTCCAGTACTATTGACTTAACATCTCTTGAATAATAGTACAAGTGATTAACCATGGTTGATGTTAGTGTCATAACCACTTAGAAACAATATATTTTTAAATCATTGATTATCATATAGGACACATTAATCATGATGTAGTCCATCATGATCAATGATGTCACTCGTTATGTCTGAGCGATCGTGACAGAAAAAACACATACCAAAACAACAGCATCTCTAGCAGCCATGATCAAGATATCGGCACAAGAGACAACACCAGGACACACTCTTTCAACAGCCTCTTTTGCTTCATCAATAACTTCATAATCCCTTAATGAATCTATGTTTGATAATGAATTTTTCTCTCCAAGCATGTTTGGTGTATCATCAAGCAACAATGAAGCATCACATCCCTAAAAAAAAAAAATTAATCCCCCAAAAAAAAAAAAAAAAAAAAAATGGAAAGAAATTTTGTTACAACATTGCAGATAAAAAAGGAAATAAAAAAGGGTAGATGAAATTAGTACACTACTATTTTACATTAACAAAGCAATCATGAAATTGGAAACGCATGACTGATGCTGCACTCCGGGGTTCTCTGACCATGGCGTTCTTGATTGCGTATCGGACGATATGTTCGGCTTCCGGGCAACGATCGGAGTAAAAACCAGGCTGGAGGAGGGTATTGGCAGTGGTGGTGGAAATGGCTAAATTTAGGAGGAGGAGGAAGAAGAGGAGGAGAGGGGAAAAAGAAGACATTTTTTAGGTAATGAGAGTGTATATGGGAAAAAATGGGATATATAAATAAAGTTTATGGCTTTATGGTGGGGGTATTTTATACACTTTCTCCTTGGTAGTGCATTAGGGAGAAATTTTGTGGATTTGATTTGGTAATAAAGTATGGGATGAGAATGACAATTTGATAAGGAAAGAAGGCATCATTCATTATGGCATGTGTAATATTGGCCGGGGCGGACCTATCCTTATCAAGGGGTTACGTGATCCTATTGAAATTCAAGATTTTTTTAGATTAAAAGGATGTCTTGATCCACTCCCCCCCCCCCCCCCCCACACACACACACACACCATGAATCCCAGCTAGATTTAGGGGTGCTACACTTTTTAGCTATTTGAAAAACACACAAGTACTCTCTTGAAAAACACACAAGTACTCTCTTTCGGATTCAGGAAACAACTTTCAAAGATTTTTTTTTTCTTTTTCCTTTTAGAAGTTAGAGAAGCAAAACAATCAACCTATTGATATCGGAAGACCCTATGCCTCCTTTTGTTTTGGGTTGAGTTGAGTTTTGGGTTGATTTTATTTTCTAGTGGATAATAAAATATGATAAAAATAATTGAAGTAATTAAAAGTCAAAATGTTTTTTTTTTTTTGAAATTTGTATAGTTAAAGAAATTATTGGTGAGAGAAATTGAAATAAAGTAGTATAATGAATAAAATAGGGATTATCTTTTCACACTAAACATGTTTTACACATTCTAAATTTGAGAGTGAGCTTCGTTTTGACATTTTAACACGCATATCATTCTGACCTTAAATGAGTCAGGAATTGTATATTATTCAGACCATGTTACAGGCCAGGAATATTTTATTTTCCGGACCAATGTTTGGTCTGAATAAAGAGACATTGTTATGTACGTTTGAGAAACAATACAAACCATTTTACAGGCCGAAAAATTACGTTTCCTGCTCATATTTCAAGTCAGAATATAACCACAGCGCTATGAAAATTTCGAAAACGTATCGGACCATTTTAGAGGCCGAACATATAATGTTTTCCAGACCACGTTGGAGTCAGAATAAGTAAATTGTTCTGACCACATTTGAGTAGGTATAACCCTATTCCAAGTCAGAATATAACCACAGTGTAATAAAAAAATTTAAAACGTATCAGACCATTTTAGAGGCCGAACATGTAATTTTTCATGAGCACGTTCGGATCAGATAAGCTAAATTGTTCTGACCACATTTGGATAGGTATAATGTTCCACATTCTGACCAAACTCCGGTCAGAATGTAGGTGCGTAAGTAAAAACAATTAAGGGCAAAATTGGTGAGTAATTACTGTGTAATAAGACAAACGACTGTGTGAAAAAACATTTTCATAAAATAATAATAAAAATATAATAAAGTAAATAAAGTGAAATGATTATAGATGATTTAATTTTCTTTTATTTGTAGTTGAAAAAATATTAGTGAGAGAAATTGTAAGAAAAATGATTGGTGAAATGACTCAACCCCAACCCCAACCCCAACCCCAACCCCAACTCCAAAACAAACGCACCCCGGGATTCTTTCAATGTATTGTTTTTTGGTCCATGGAATTTCTAGGGTAAAGAAGTCTGTTAAAAACAATCGTTTTGTCGTTAAAATATAGTTTTAGGCTCCGATAACTACACTTAAAAAATTTCCGTATAAAAATATAGTTTTAGGCTCCAATGACTCTATTTATTTAGGATCCGCCCCTTAATTGTTTTATAATTTATGATTGATGTAGTGTATGTAATATTTTGTTTAATAAAGTTGATGGAAAAAATAAAAGAACATATTTTCGGGGTATCTCTCTCTACCCGGCATGATCTCGAATATTTGGGTATCCCGATTACCGGATCCCGACACTTATCGGGTACTGAATCGGGGAAAAAAATTGCAACTCCCAAGCTGTAAATGTAATTTTCCGAGATCACATAGGACACGTTCTCCACGCCTACTCTTTGAGGATCGACGACATGCATGATGTCGAGGCGTTAGAGTCCCAAGCTATCCTCCATGGTCTATCGTTTGCATCGATACATGGACGTAGCTAAATACAAGGCTAATGGGGATAAGCCTACCCTCTAGGGAAAAATTCTACAAATAAAAAACTTATAATATAAACCAACTTAACTTATCAAACATCTTATTTAAACCATCTGATTGTACGAATATAGTATACTAACCCACCCGAGTTTCAATTCATGCCTCCATTATTGTATCGAAGCTACAATCAATCCATTGTCGTAGAGGGTGATACTTTGTCTATCATCCAACGCTTTCGCGAGCAAAAGGATGATTGTTTTGCTCATTTAGCTTAATAACTTGATTAAAAGAGTTCTCTTGTCTAAACATTTCTTGAAATTAGACGACGAGTTTTAAATCTTAATGCGGGCACGTCATATATCGTTGAATCAGTATTTTTTTTCCGCCTACCTTCACAGGCAAGCTGGACTATGCATTTCAGCTCATTACATCAAGGTGGCGGGATTCGAACCTATGGCCCTCTTTACCTAAAACAGATGCGATGCCCGACTGCGCTACACCTCAGAATTTTCTTTTATATAGAAACTAAAATTTTATTTGTTTTATTTATTTATTATCATCCAACAACCTAATAATTACTTTAAATATTCTAGATAAACAGGGCCGCCCCTCATGTGAGGCCGGAGAGACGACCGTCTTAAGCCCAACAGTCGGGAGGGCCCAACGGTACATATTTCGTTAAAAGAAAAAAATTTCCGTGTAGATTCAATCTGATTCAACATAATATAATATGTTAATTTTTTTTTGATAAATACCTAATTTTTTTTTACTCCGATCAATAAATATTCCAATAAAAAAATTTATTTGACCCAAAAAAATTAGACATACAAACAAGTTTTATTAATTTTTTTTTTGGAAAACTATAGGAATTAATTTTTTATTTGGAAAACAAGTTTTGTGTATACGTATGTATTTGGTTTTTGTTTCTAAATATGCTAGAAAAAACTAATTTGTAGGTATTTTGAGACTATTAATAAATTAAATTTTGTATTTATGGATTTCAAAAACTCGATAAGCATGTTTTAAAAAAAAAAATTCAACTAAAAACCTAATTTAAGAACTTGACCTTAAACCTAAAAAATGTCAGGACCGACCCTGTAGATAAAATGATGAGTAGCATTACACAAACTAAGCAAATGTCACTATTAAAACATAGGGATAGTCACTTTCAAAAATTGCCAGCTGCCGTGGAAGGTAAAAACGATGTCCCTTTCAAGTTGTGGACCATTACAACAATAAAAATATATTAATAATTAATAATACAATTCATAATCCATTATACTTTTTTTACACTGTACAAAATTAGTCACATCAATACAGTGAAAAATCCAATAAAAATATGCATGAGTATATCGATTTCTATAAGCAATTCGTCCTCGATTCATAGGGCAACAATTACTTTATTTTTCTACTTTTATTAGAATAATATTAATTCTTCAATTTTTAAATGATACTGTATTAAAATACAAATATCCGAATAATATTAATTCTTCAATTTTTAAATGATACTGTATTAAAATACAAATATCGTAAGGTACGTTAAAAATTAATTAACAAACATATATGTTGAAAATAAATGTTAAATTAAAGATATCAAATCATTGTCATAGGATTTTTCAGCAGAGTGAAACCATCATATGATGTTCCTTATGCGTGGTTGTAGCAAAGCCACAAATTGCAAGGCTCAAAACTGCGATCTCCAAAGTGACGATATTTTGTATAGTTGTAAGCAAGTCAAACTATTCGTGAGTAGTTTAAGATTGACTTGATCAAGAACTCGACTTGACACGACTAGAGGTGTGAATGATCCGAATCAAATTAAATATTTATTTATTGAGTCAAATACCCCCTCAAAACAAGTGGTATTTAAACTCGTCTCGAGATCATTCGATTAGGAAAATATTGGTCGAGATCGATTCAATTAAATTTTAGCAATGTTTGAGTTCTACTCGACGAATTTCGATCACTTTCAAGCTCAAACTCGAAAATGTTGAGCTTTAAAATGCTTGAGTTCAACTCGTTAAGAAATACTAAAAAATATATATTTTCATATGATATAATGCTCGATAGTGATTGTGAGCATTTCGACCCAAGAATGAAATCGCTTGAGTTCGATTAATTAATTTTTGAACGAGTGTTTCACGAGCCGAGCTGGTCATGAGTGACTTGGCTCATTTACACATTCAAACTCGAATCGTTTTAACTCAGCTCAAACTAAAACTCAACTCGAATGCTAAACGAATGATACATGAGCAATGCAATCGGTTCAACTACTCTTGAGAAATCTCGAGAACATGCATACATACATATATATATACGCATGTGTGTGTGTGTGTTTTAATACCGCTTTGACTTTGGTAATTGAGATTTATATTCAAGATATCTTTACATTAATGTTTGTTCAATAACTTCATATTTTTCCATCGGGCCAATTAAACTTACGACAACTTTACAATTTACTAACCATCATAGACATATGCCCACCATCCATCAAATTATGCATTTTATTACAATTGTATTAGTGATTTCAACAGGTAAATTGCACCTTCAAAATATGATTTATTTGAGTTAATTCTTAAATGAAATGTTGTTTGAATTCCGCTCGAATAAAGTGAATATGATGTCTTGTAAAAATGAAAGGAAGAGATATAAGATTATTACATTGAATGAATAAAATTGTTTTGTTAATATATAAAGTGAATAAGTGGAAGAAAATTCTTAACCAAACGTACACTAAATATTTATAATAATGAACCACATTTACGATGCATCAAACTAAATCGAACTTTTGAAGGTCGATTTTTAAACCATGAATCCGTTTTGAGACACTTGAAAAGTCAATTTTCGATTCAATAATCGACATTCGAAAATTCAATTTGGATGTGAATATGTGTTACACGTACAATTTGATGTATAGTAAATTTGGATAGGTGAAAAACAAAGGTTCTCATATTTTGTACCCGTTATAGTGTCGTCAAATGAATATAATCGCTCTTGTTCTGATCGTGTTTTGCTCGTATGTGTTCGTAATCGATCGTTTATTTAGTCTTAACGAATTAAGTTTGAACATATTTATAAGCTCGTTCCTGAACGAACATACACAAGGTTGGCTCACGAACGTTCGATTATGTTCGCAAATCTTATTGTTTTTAAAAATTTAACTGCAAGGCAAAAATACTTTTAACGAGTCAAACTCAAGCACGAGTTCGAACAATTTATGCTTTAAACGAGCCGAGCTTGAACATAATTTTTTGTTCGTTTATTAAATGAACACGATCACGAAGAAGCTCATGGCCCTAAACGAACCAAATTTAAACAAATTTTTTTTTATATTAAATTACGATCATAAATTTTTTTTTTTTTATTTGAGTGGAGATCACAAACAAATTTATAACTCAAACGAATCAAATTTATACTACAAATATTTGGTTTTGCTCAACTCGTTAACATCTCGGGATACAGAGTAGTCTTTTTTTGGGGAAGTTCTTGTGTGGTGTCTCCACACGGTGTGGAGACACCGTGTGGCACCGTACACACCATACAGTTTTATTCTGTATTTACACTGTGTGGTTCTTATCGTTTCACCTATCACTTCACCTCAAATTCCCTCACCAGACACGTATTTCCCCTTTTTTTGGGCTTCCATTTTGTATATTAATTTATGATTGTGTCACTCTGTCCCATGTGATAGAAATAGTTTGTTGGAAGAAATTTGCTGGCCAATAGTGCATTTCATTATCAACCCATGTGGAGTACTCTAAAGCCACGTCAACATAAATCATATCTTTGAATTTCTATTTTCTCCTTACTCTATTAAAGCTCACGAGAAAGTTCTTGGGGCAGCCACGTAGCTTATTTGTTGCCACATAGTCGGGTTTTTCCTTTTTTTTTTTCTCTGTATTGTGTTCCAGTTGTATTGTGATTATCCAAAAAGCAATAAAATAAAATATGAAAAAAAGGGCCAGATGATGGCGGAGGCCGACGAAAAACCGGGGAATTCGACGGCGTGCCATTACCCGGAGGTTCTCTTCTTCAACTTCTGGATATTAGATGTGTTTGGTGTTGTAATTCTTTTTTTTTTATTGTCTAGGCATTCTCGTTAATAAATTCAATGCTACTGAGTCATCAAACATGTATCGTGCCAAGAACAAGATAACAATACGTTTTTTTTGTCATCACATTATATGCAATGCTTCGATGGGCGACTGTGCCTTGCACAACGTTCATGACACTAGTATTAGTTTATTAAAGGCTATGATTTGGTCGCTCATTCTACCATTCCACCTTATTTATTGATGCACCTCACCGTTTTCACACGATCAACTTTGAGAAAATCGATTCTAAATTAAAAAAATCGAGTCTATGGAAAGACGATTTTGACTGTAGAACTGACATTCATAAAGTCAATTCTATTGTGATACACAAATAGTATAATATACTGATAAAAACTGTGTGATTCAAATAAAGACATTCTTTATTATATACACCTTATACGATGTGAAAATAATCCCCTTTGTACAAGAATATATGGACCTCGCACATTATCCAAATTTTCCCAGGAGGAGGGTGGTGGTATTAACAGAGTAGGCACTTTGTCGGTTTGTCCTTCAGAATAAAAATATTATTCAAGTCACATGATTATACAATATTCATACAACGATAAAAACTTTATGATAAAAAATATAAAAGAACCCATGTAAATCACATGAAAACAACTACACAAGAAACAAAACAATAATACATGATATGATTTATGTTCAAAAAATGACAAGTAAATATAGCACAAAAACACACATTCAATCCTCCAACCCAAAATCGCTTGTTTCCAAATTAATCTAAGATGATTTAAAAAAAAGAAGTGATTTACACCCTCAACAATAAACAATAGGGTAATACTACTGCTACGATCAATCAGACACAACGAGTGACACAATACACTTTTTGATTATGATGCACCAATACATCATGATCTATTATGTAAAAGTATGAGGTATCACTCATTGTGTCTGAGTGATCACGAGTGACAAAACATGCTTTCACACTGTTGAATATGATTAGTCTACTTCATGACCAGTGGGTCCTACATCATAATCAATGATATAAAACTGAGATGTGTCGCTCGTTGTATCCGATGTATCCACAACCATACAGACACAATGAATAACACATCTTTTTACACCGATGATTATGATGGTCTACATCATTATCATTGGGTCCCACGTCATGATCAATCATGTAAATCTAGGAAGCGTCACTTGAAGTGTCTATATTAGGATCAATGGGTCCTATATCGTGATCAACGGTGTAAAAGTGCGATGTCTCATACGTTCTGTCTGACTGGTTGTGGCAGTGGCAGTAGCAGTACCTTAGAGAATACACATACCATTACAAAAAAAAAAAAAAAAAAAAAGAAAAAAAAAAAAAACACATACTAGTAATAAAGAAAAACACATACTAAGAAGATGCACAGCATATACTTTTCTTCTCTGGGATAACTTGAGCAGGGCCAGGGATAAGAATCTTCTTGCTAGATAAAGGTGTTGGATTACCATTAGCTTCATTCTCACTAGCAACAAGGTTTTTCTTGTTAACAATGGTGAAAATCTCTGCCAATACAGTCGAAAACGCCGTCTCGACGTTTTTGGCTTGCAACGCAGAGGTTTCCAAGAAGAACAACCCTTCTTTCACGGCGAACTCCGTAGCGTCCTCAGTCGACACAGCTCGTTGGTCTTCGAGATCGGATTTGTTTCCGACCAACATGATCACGATGTTCTTGTCTGCATGAGCACGAAGCTCTACCAGCCAACGGTGTATGTTGTCAAACGTTGCCCTTCTGGTTATGTCGTACACTAACATCGCCCCGACTGCACCTCTGTAGTACGCGGTTGTTACAGCTCTATATCTGCTCATTTTACCCCACAATTAAAAGAGAAGAAGAAGTTAATATTCTAGAACAATGGTGTCTGCTTTCATTACATCTCATTCCATGTTTGCCAATCCCGAATAACAACTTGGGGCGTTACAGACGATAACAAGAAAGACATACAAACGCAGATGATAACAAGAAACACCAAAAGTACAGATTGGGCACCCTAAAGGTATAATAAGATCCAATCCAACGGGGAGTAAGCTCTTAGATCATGTAACTAGTGCACGGATGCCCCATTTTAGGTTTTTCACCTAAAAGAACAAGGACAAAGAAGCGCAGAGAGTCGTTAAATCCTGGTGGCGTTCACACAACGTGTCTATAATATGTTCTGAGGCCTTTCTTGATCAAATACTAACTAGAGTTGAAACTTGTCTTTTGAGTGTATATCCTAAAATTAAAATCACTGTTTTTGTTGTGTGGTTGCTTTAAGACTCTGACCTGCTTCTGATTCTTTGCTTTCATTATCACAATAATAATTTTCGCGTCATTTTCAAGCATATTGTTCTTAACCAGCTCATCAAAAGCAATTGAATGCACGATCATGCAAAGTATAAGTGATGCATTTCATGTCAAAATCAAATCAATCATCACAAATGTTATCCAAGTTCCAACCCATCAAATAATGAAGCAAATTTAGTTCCTGTATCAGTTTTCTTTACTAGAAAGAATGCATCTGCATTCCCATTAACATAGCATCTGAATCAATTTTCTGACATATTACCTCTTCAGGCTTAGCATCTAAATCTTCTTACCAAGACTCGATCTTTCAACTTGCAGTACCGACTGCAACTTCATTTAAAACAATCAATAATGAACAATTTCATTTAACAAGATAAACATCAAAGATCGATTACTGCACAAATGTATAGACAACCCAGAACCCCAAGATCAATAATTGCAACAAAAAACCCAAAAAAAATGAACTATATTAACAGGGGATTGACAAATAGGAATCATCAAAAGTACCGTTCTTGGCCAGCAGTGTCCCAGATCTGAGCTTTAACAGACTTATGCTGAATAATAAGCGTCCTAGTCTGGAATTCAACTCCAATAGTAGCTTTAGAATCCAAACTGAACTCATTCCGGGCAAAACGTGAAAGGATTTGTGACTTTCCGACGGCGGAGTCACCAATCAACACCACCTTGAATATGTAGTCAGCTTTCTGGCTTGCATCTCCTCCCCCATATCCACCACCACTTGCCATACCCACCAGAATCTCTAAAAGGGCTCTCCTGATTCCCTTCAAGTATGCTAATTTAGCTAAAAACAAATAAAGATTGTTCAGTGTTTAGCAGAAATTTCAAGGGGAGGACTAGTAGAGATTGAGAAGATGATGACAAAGGAGGAACAGAGAAGATGATCAAAGACTTGATCTTGGAAATATAATAATAAAGTTTTAAAAGTATCTTTGTCGGTATTACTATTTCAACATATAATTTACCTTGAAAACAGCAAGAAGAACATAGAAAAATAATGGGTGTTAAAATAGCCAGGGATATACAAATGATTCGAGTCGAGTCTAGAATCGAAGTTATCGAATTGAGTCTAGCATTGAGGATCGATTTGAATCTAGTATCGAGTATATTGAGTTGAGTCTACTTTAAATCTGATCATTGAAACTCGTAAATAACTATGATATCTCTACTAGTAATGTACGCCCCAACGGATACGCGGGGAAGGCAATTTTTCCCCTGCAGATCAACGGAGAAGTGGAGGACATACCCATGTTAAGGAAAAAACATCCAACTTCTTGGCTTGAATTCTTTAAGGCCTTAGATCTGCTAAGATCGAATTGAACTGTCTTTGGTTGAGCCCATAAATCTTTGGCCTTTGAAGAATAGTGATCAACTGACGGGTCTGATTGGTCACTTCATGATACATCATAGACAAATAATTGTCGTACGCTTCTCTTTACAGTCGAGGCTCGAATCCGAAAATAAATTTAACATGACCATCAAACTCGAATGTGATCACGAACATTTTCGAAATCGAGCTCAATTCGAACTAAATTTTAGTTAAATAAAATATGTTATATTATTTCAAAATAGTATAACAAATGTAAAATAATCTTAGTATTTCATTTGAATCTGATAAGCTAAAAGATAATTTATTTCTTTAATAAATCTTCTAAAGTATTGATTGAACTCCCAAATAACACTACTAAAACATAGAATTTAGGAAGTATTATTGCAATATATGCATTTTTACACACAAAATTCAATTAGAGTGTGCTCGCGGCATAGCAAGTCGAGTAAAAGAATATTTGAGATTAACTTATTTAGCTTTCGACCAGTATTCGAGTTGAGTCTATTTCATCTCGAGCCTTATCGAATCCAACTATTCAAGCAAAAATCTGTCACGAACCGCTCACGAACTGTTTGACTCATACACCTTTACTACTAAAATTATTATTATTATTATTATTATTGTTGTTGTTGTTGTTGTTGTTCTTAAAGTTTTCTTGTATGTTTGGTATTGTGATATCCCAAATTGGAAGTGGGGGAAGCGCATCACCATTATATTAGTGTAAGACATAAATATCTTGTCAATTCGGGTTAGCCCTTTTAGACCAAGCGAGGACAGCAGTCTAAACAGTATACCGGACTATTTATGACTTATTAGTGCTACCAGGCCCGGGTTCTGGGGACGTTACCGAATGATATTCAGAGCCGACTATCATACGGAATTAAGTGACACACCGTGAGAAGCGGTGAGAGCCACCTCTAGAATCCTATGGAAGGGACGAAATGGGAGAAGTCTTGGGCATCATGGCAAGGACGCCAGTACCTTATAAAAGGGAAGAATGTGACATCCCACACTGGAAGTGGGAGAAATGCATCACAACCATATAAATGTGAGACATAAATGTCTTATCAGCTCGGGTTAGCCCTTTTAGACCAAGCGATGACGACGGTCTAAGCAATTGACCGGACCATTTATGACTCATTTAGCGTTTTCAGCCCCAGGGTCTCGGGGCGTTACAGGTATATAGATTTTTAACAATACTGTCTTGAAAGAAATATTGGATTGTTAGTGTTCTATTTTACATATATATATATATATATATATATATATATATATATATATATATATATATATATGTCATAGGGGTTAATAATGGATCATATTAATAATTACATTAATAATATTACCGTTTTGTTTCAAATTGCTTGATGCGGTTGCTAAAATATTTGTTCATATTGTTATAAAATATATAATATAATATATGGATGTCCAATATGAGTCCATATTGTGTATTATTGTATAAGTTATTACTACACTAGTTTTATTCCATCAGTTACAAGTAGCGATTGTAAATATAAGTTACAATCTCTTTTCTTCTTCCTATCTTAAATACATAGGATGGTTCACATCCTTTAGGCTACTATATAATACCAATGTTCTTGTATTGTGTACATAGAAGTGATGAAGAGAAAAGTGAATGAAAGTTTTCATTATTGTTTTTCTACTTCTTTGCTTCGTATTTTCTTATAGACAATTTATTTTATAATACGTTATCAGCACGAGACTCTGCCGATTGAATTGCCTATAATGAAAAATCATGGCTCTTCAATGATGGTGCCAAATTAGAGAAAAACTGCTGCAGTAGCAAAGAGTTTTTCAGGGAAGCATTCTTGTATCATTTTAATTTTTGAGACATGATGTTTGACATTCTTATTAATCAACTAAACAAAGACAAACGTTATTTTTTCTCTTTCATTCCAACCAAGTGATGTGTTTGGATTGTCCAAATAGTATATTGCCTTTGATTGTTCACATAAAGATAATATTAATTAGCATCTCTTTGTAGACCATTTTTTTTTTTTTTTTTTGTGAGATTGCAAGCACATTTGTAGACAAGTAGATCAAACATTGATGTATTTCATCATATGTGTACTATATACTTTTTTTTTGTCTATTTTTCGATGAAACGATTTTTTTTTTTCTTTCTACATGTTGCTTAATTGTTACATTGTCTTGGCCTTGTGGCTTAAATGTATGATTCTGCAAGCTATGATATTGAACTTCATATTGATTTTGGGGTTACCGGATATAAAATTGAATAAAGTTTGATGGTATGGTATTCTTACAGCATATTTTCTGTCAGTGATTTACTGATTTTATATCTAGGCACCACCATATATAAAAATTTCTGGCTTGCTTGCTCCAAAAGTGGTGCCTAAGAGCAATTACACAATGAATATAATGATGAGATTATTTGTTTTCAGCATATGGCATCAGAATGAGATTTCTTTGTATGACTTATTGATGGATGTAATTCTCCTTATTGATTTCTCTGAGGCGGAGATGGAAGCATCATATCATCTTCAAGTTAATTTCGTTTGTGACCACTTGGACTCTTATTCTTTATATTCTAGCATGATTGTTTATTCGATATTGAAGATATTTCTTTGTTTGATAATATATATACTACGTGCTGACATGTTTATCTGTTGAGATATTGACTTAAGTTGCAGTAATTGAGATTTCATTACAAGACACATTGTTGGCAAGAATCACGTACATAAAGAAACCCCCAAAGCCTGTCAAATGAGTTGCTCTCCGGTATATTGTTTTGGAAATCTTTGATCAATTTTTTTTTATGTTTGAGGTAAAAAAAAATGTTTCAATTCAATTTTGAATTTTATGTATGATTATACAATAAGTTTTTGATACTAGTGACATTGATGATATCAATAAAAAGATGATGATATCAATCAAGAGAAAAATGATACGATCATATGAAGATTATCAATCTTTTGAAAGTACATATATATGGACATGAAGTCCCATAATAGCCTTTGAATGGCATACAGGTGAATATAAAATTGGAACAAGAAACTTGAGAATGATAAAAGATGATGACAATATTTGTATCATCGAAAGTGCGACAACGCACGTTTTATTGGGGAATAAACATAATTTCTCAATAGAGAAAAATGGGAGAAACAAATTATAATGTATGCAATAGCTAATTTTATATAAGGCTTCAAAAGGCCATTGAAAAAAAAATGTCGAAATAAAGCTATATGCTCTCCCAAGTCTCGATTTTTTTTACTGGATATTCTTTAGATATACGTAAAAAAGTGTATCATATCGAGACATACAATACGGAGTATTTACTCATTATAAATAGCATTTCCTCGATGATTTGAGAAATATGTTTGAAAATGATGATATTTGTCCAATCCTAGAAGAGAATGTGACCAATATTATATGCATGAGTACTAATGCAATGATATATGTACTACATTACATACGATACATCATATTATACAATTCCATTAAGTGAATGCAATCAAATTAAATAATTAACATGCATCAATCCGTTCCGTGAAGTGAACGTGGAAAAATATTATTCTTTTTGAGATATCAATAACCGTGGTTATACCAAAATGAGACAACGGATCAAATGATATTGAAATGTCAAAATCCAGAAGAGATAATTCACATTCCCCCCGCTTGAAATATATTCATGAAGTTTGTTGATACCCGCATAAGAGGATATCACATAAAATTGTAGAATCCGTCACGGGTTATTGCAAATATTCTGGATATTGATTGTGATAAAAATATTTTCCGAGATTAGCGGAAGGAAAAATAAATGCAAATAAATTAATTCTGATGACAAACATTATAATATAAATGAACATGAAGTTCATATCTGAATAGTCGTGATTGAATTAAACATGTAGTACACATAGTGTTGACAAAATTTACCAATTTAATTAAGAACTCTAAAAGAGTCATCAATTATGAATGTTCTGGTAATATAAAATTTACAAAAGACATGTCATAAAATAGCTATATAGCATATCAATATATAAGACACAATAAGCATTGTCAATCTCATGTGGGGGAGAAAATGAACATTAAGTTCATTGTATTATTTATTTTATCGAAACCCCCAAAAGAGTGTCAAAATAAATGGTTTTTGAAGAATCTGAAATGACATAGTGCTATATATGTTGATATTTATTCTAAACGCATGAAGTGTATGATTTATTTGTTTCCAAAAGATATAAATCTCATAGATATGAGACAGTTAAATGAATTTTATAATCATTGGAAACAAAAGTCAAATAGCATTTCATCATGAGGTTGATATAGCAAAAATTATTGTGTTTCGAAATGTGTAAATCGTTTGAGGTGAATGATAGAGCATCAAGTTACAGCTCGGTGCAGTTACTACATTTTTAACGAAGATCATTTCCCGGCATTAGGGGGAATAAGAAAAACCCATTTTAAAATATAAGAATGCCGAGAAATTTTATAATGATCTTCTATGCATCATCCAAACTAAATTGCGTAAATAGTTTAACTTGCATTATTTAGCAAGGAACTGCCAGATGTTTTTATTGAATATAAAGTGTGACTATTTATAAATGCACCAAATCAAATTTGATTGATAATAATATCTACGCGAGAAGCGTAGAAGACCGATCGGTGTAATACATAAAAAATCCGCGGAAAAGAATTCAATATTGATACTAAGTCACTCATGAAATCTCTTGAAAAGATACGTCTTGAAGACGAAAACCCCAAATAAATTCGCACGTGCATCAAATGATAAAATATTCGGGTTGCGAAACAACCGGATCCATGCATTGATAAGGATTCGGTTTATGCTAATATCGAATAAGCAAAGTATTTTACGGGAGAAATTTATAATATATTATTACAGTCGTCGACGGCATATTTGCCTCATAATTTGCTATTATAATCTGGATCTAGAACCCATGTCAATAATAGAGTGCTAGAAGCACATAGACTGGGTAAAAATTAAATAAGCAATGGAGGTTGAACTTGACTTAAATTTTGTTCTATAATAACCAAATATTTATTTTGATCAATATATTCTCCCATTACGAATAATATATGTTCCGCTACTTAATAACTCTGGCAGCATCTAATTATTTTTATGTGACGTCGTGACCGTATATTTATAGGTCATTAGACGTGAATATTTATATGAAAATCTATGTTGAATTTTAGACATAATATCGCAACATGCAAATTATTAAGTTGCAAAGGTCTTTGCATGACCTATAACATTCATGATAAATGAAATCAGTCAAATATATTCCTTTTGAAGATGGAATATATATGTATATATGTATAAGTAGCTCATACATAATGATATGAGTTACGGTATTAAATCCCATATTGTTAATTATGATGACAATTCGGATTGTGTTGCAAGTGTTGCACAAATAAATAGTGAGCATGACAATTTTTAGCCCCTACATTCAAATTGAACTCTAAACAAGATATGACTTATAAAAAATACGCTATAGTGACAATCTGACAGATTTGTTCACTAAGTTCATTCCAACATCTATATTGGAAAAATATGTTTATCGTATTAGAATGCATACATTTGAAAGAATGTTGTCGTTTGGGGAAGCGACAACTTCAAAACAATCTTGATGCTTTGGTTCTGAATAACAATGACTGTACTCTTTTTCCCTTTAACTAAGTTTTTTCCTACAGGGTTTTCTTAGTTAAAGGTTTTTCACGAGGCAATCAGTGCAATACATAAAACGCATATGTCATTAACTATTTCCTTGTCTAGTTTTTGTCCCTCTGGGTTTTTCTAGCAAAGTTAATAGTACGTGACATATACGTTATGCAACATAGATAGAGTATTCAAATCAGCTCTATATTCAATGAGCTTTGTCTACTACATATTACATTTGCGAAGAAGATTGTTCATCTCAAATTAAATAATATTCACATAAGTGGGAGAGAACATGATCTTCAGAAGAGAAGTGAAATCGATATGCGATGAATCAAGTCAAAATGTTGATCCAACAGATTCATTTACTAAGTGAGATGTTATAAAGCATGTGCAATCGACATATCTTTACGGACGATTTACAACCAAAGGCGATACCCGACATTAATATCAAAGAGCTCGGAGAATGTTTTCATCAGGGGGAGTAATACAAACACAAGTGAATATGTACTATTTTCATTTCATTGGGGTTTTCCCTAGTAAGGTTTTAACAGACACATTCATTGTGTAATGGACATCCAATGGGGAGTGTTATAAAATATATAATATATATGGATGTCCATTATGAGTCTACATTGTGTATTATTGTATAAGTTATTACTACACTAGTTTTATTCCATGAGTTACAAGTAGTTATTGTAAACATAAGTTACAATCTCTTTTCTTCTTCCTATCTTAAATACATATGATGGTTCACATCCTTTAGACTACTATATAATACCAATGTTCTTCTATAGTGTATATAAAAGTGATGAAGAGAAAAGTGAATGAAAGTTTTCCTTACTGTTTTTCTACTTCTTCGCTTCGTATTTTCTTGTATACAATTTATTTTATAACACATATTTAATTGATGCGGATTTTTTGTTGTTGAAAGAGATGACTTTATTAGACTAGCCTCCAAAAGGCTAAGACAAAACAAAGCTTTACATCAGCATGTTGTTCAAAGACTAAAAAAATGAAGCAAAACTAGGCTTATTCTATACACCAAGCAAATCTAAGGTTCCTTGCGCGTTCTACTACTTTTGACAAGAAAGCATAAGCCGGTGGTCTTTCCTCTTCATGCCCCTGTCTTAACTTGTTTTTCCACATTCAAATCCCATAAACTGGCTCTGACCAAATGTACTTCCACTTATTTCCGTGTAGGGGAGATCTAAGGTTATTCCCCAGGCTCATACGCACCCATTCAACCTTAGAGTTGGCTTCAAAGAACTGTGATCTACTTGCTCCCGAGACACAGATGTTACGAATACTTTAGCCTAGGGACGGTCTCTTAGGGCATGGAGAATGGTTTCTTCTCCTTCTTCACATAGGTTGCAAGTTGGATCATCTATCACATGCCTTGAATGGAGAAAGTCACTCACAGACAAAGCTTATTGCGCAATGGTCCATAACAGGAAGTTACCCCTAGTTGGACCTTTAAACTCTCATATTTTCTTCTAAATTTCAAGCACCTCACTTCGATTTTGGGGATGTAATTTCCAAGCATACCCAGAAGAGACCGTGTACTTTCCCTTTGCATCACCCTTCCACTTTTCTCCCAGCTGATTTATCTCGAAACCCCTTCTCGGATGTGCATAGGCTCTACAGATGCCCCTCCACATTGGTGAGCATTCTGCTTTTTCTATGACCGTTAATTGTATTTATGGGACAAAACTTTCACCCAAAGGGCCTCTTTCTGTCTGATTAGGTCCGGGACTACTTTTCCTAAAAGGGCAATGTTCATGCACACCATATTTCTGAAGCCCAAGCCCTATTTTTGTTTAGTAGCACGTGAGGTATCCCATGCCACTGTGTGCATTTTCCTGCCAGAATCATCATCCCTCAAAAAGAAACTTCTACAAATCTTCTCCATATTATTCAAAATCGTGGTTGGCAACATTGTTGTTTGCATCGCATAGTAAGGTTGTATGGCTGAAGAGCTTTGAATTAATAAGAACACATTTACGTGCCTTAGACAAAGCTTTGGATTTCCATGCACTCAATTTGGTCATCATCCTGTCTTCAAGAAATCTGAAGTGGGACACTTTCATTCTGCTATGAAGAAGAGGAACTCCCAAGTACTTTCCTAGATTAGTGGTATGGGTCATATGTATTCTTTGGGCAATGGCTAAAATATAGATGCTTCCCACATTACTAGAGGTATAGAATCTGGAGTTAGTTGTGTTTACTTTTTGTCCAGAGAAGCTACAGAAATCCTCAAGGACATCTTATAATACCTTATCTTGTTGCTCACTGGCCTCTACAAATAACATAAGATCATCCGCAAAGAAGATGTGGAAGATAGGGGGCCTTGCCTAGATATATTTTCTAAAACAATATTTATTGTCTTTTTTACTTTTCTCATATTTATAATTTGGTGAGTAGTAAAAAGTAAAAATGCATTAGTTAAATTCAAGAAATCTTAGTTATATGTCGCATTTAGACAGAATAGAGATGTATTTCTATCATCTCGGTGAAAAATAGGAGAAAATATTAGTATTAAGACTTTGATGTATGAGAGAAGATGCTTACCTAGATGGATGAAGTCGTACTCTTTTTTCGAAGACCTCATTACATTATGTGTTTTTGGTTTTTTATTTTTATACTATCAATGGATGTATAGGTGTAATATCTTGATTTTTCGAAAAAGGACAGACATGTCTTTTTGTGAAAAACGGAATATTATGTTAATGATTTACGGACTTAAGGTATTTTATGTATATATATATTTCGGATAAATATATATATTTAAGGGGAATTATGGATTTAACAAAAGAAGAGGTATTTATTGGAAATAATAAGTAATTATTTCCTTGGAGGTTATTTACAAGGAATAAAACCTCCTTTATTAGTGGGAAGTTTTTATCAGAAAGTGGAAGTTTTTATCAGAAAGTTGCAGGCAAGTTTGAACAGTTCCTCTCAAATTAGGAAGAGAAAACTGAAAAGCAAAGGAGAGGATTTTCAAGAGTTCTCATCGAATGCTTAGCGGAATTCAAAATCGTTTGGAGAAAAAGAATCAGCGTAAAGAGGTATTCCTTTTGACATCAAGATCATCAAGTTTGGGAAAAGGTCAGTTTTGTCTTGGTTTTGGTTTCTTCAAGAGATGATCTTGTTTCAAGGTTTCGTTTGGTTGTAATCGTAGTTCCTTTTGTGTAGAATCTCTTGATCACAATTAATTCTTGTTTGATTGTTCATCAACATAGGTTTTGGTTGAAGTTTGAGGAAGTGCAACAGTTGCTTTGAAGGTTTTGCTTTGGTTTTTGCTTTAAACAAGTAAGAGGCTCTTGCTAATGTTTAATTAAGGTTTTATGGTGTTTAGGTTGTGCTTTGGATATGATTTGTGGTTAGAAATCATGCTAGTTGTTGTTGGTGTAATATGAGGTGCTATAGTATGTTTAAAGCCTGATTTACTGTTGTTTTCTGTGTTAATTGATGTTGATCATGATGGGAAAGGGCTGGAAATTGTTTAAGAGTAGATATGCATGTTTTAGGGTTGTTTCTGAGCAATGCGTTCGCATTCCTGAGCAATGCGTGCGCATTGCCCAAACAGTAGCATCCTGAATCTATCAGAACGTCGAATGCATGCGCATTTCCCAAACAGTAGCATCATGAATATGTCAGAACGTCGAATGCGTGTGTATTCCTGACCAATGCGTGCGCATTTCCCCTGACAGAAGCTGAATGCCTGCGCATTGAGTTGAATGCCTGTGTATTCAGTTTTTGTAAAATGTTGTGTTTTAAGCCCCGAATCCAGTTTTAATTGTTATTTCTTGAACTAATAACATTAAATGAACATGAACAAGCCACGATTAAGCTTCTGATGCGATAAGATCCGGCACCGAATGTACTCTTCCTAAGAGTTGAAGTTTGGGACCGTCGGAAGAGTATGATTGGCTTGTGTTTTGGTGAATTAGCATTCATCAATATCTGTGTATGTGCTAGGCCTTGTCATTGTCTTATGGTCTAGGAAAGAGAGTAGTAGAGGTGAGGGAGCCTACTTGAAAATACATAGGTGGCTGGTTAACAATCAATAATAAACGTGCGTGTGTAGTTAAAAGACTAAACATAATGTTTTTCTTGGTAAGGCACAAAGACATATCGCGATGTGTGAGCCATTCGGATAAAGCGAATAACTCTGCTGGCCTTTTCAAGGCACCAGGAGTAGGGGACTTCATGAATGAATAACTTTGTTGGCCTCGATGGCGCACTAGGAGTAGAGGGACTTCACCGAACGCGTACACTATCGGAATTTTCCAGAATATATTTCCGTGGTTATTGGTGTGATCCACCAATATATTGCACCCAGATACTTTGTGGTGAGTAGCACATGCATAGTGCCCCTGAATGCGGATGTAACAAAGATAAGCTAAGTTAGAAACCAATAGTCACGACATGTTGATAAGCATGAAGTGAACCCTAGAGTTTGAGTCGTCTCACAAAGATAACTTAATAATAATAACATAAACCTATCCATTGTAGAACTTAGTTATTCATTAGCTTCTCACTCTTGATAAATACCTTGTACTTACCTCAATTGCATGTTTGTTTTGTATGCTTTTAGGGTGAGAAGACGAACGAGTTGATCTTGAGCTCTATGAGGAGTTTGATAATGATACGTGATGATGACGCCTTGTTGATGCTTGGTGACGTTTCGGTTTCTTTTATTTTTATGTTGTACTAGACTATGTTGTACTTTTGTTTCATATTTGTAATACAAGTGTTGTACCTTTCTTTTTTAGCATCTCCAAGGGGATGAGACCCGGCTCTATTCCCCGATTTTAGAGAAATAGGTCTCCTCCAATGGTTAACTTTTTTGCCCCATTCCACCATTCCCCTTTCTTCTTACACCAAATTACCCGACACCAAAAAACCGTTTCAGCCTTTTTTTTTCCCTCCTCTTTCTTTCTTTCTCATTTGGTTTAATTTAATAACAAGTGATATGTGTATACAATTTTACTGTGTATCACTAATTTGATTAAATTATATTACTTGATATTTTATTCATACATCATACATTAATTTTTTTTTGAAGAAAATCATACATTAATTTTTAAATATGTATTTTGTTATTTGATGTAATGAATATATTTGTTTTAATTAAAAAAAAATAGATTAATATGAAATATTTTTGGAATATTATTTTTGGTGTAAAATTTGGTGTATAATGGTTGGAGAAGAATGGTGAGATTTTGCACCATTTTGGTGCAATGGTGCAAAAAAATGAAAAAGCCGTTGGAGATGCCCTTAGACATCGTACGTTGTAACCTTTTGGAAATTCGTTGTTGTAAGTTAAACTTTCTACCTTTAGTCGGTTTGTAATCTATTCATAGTAGCTTTTTTGTTTTACCTGAGTCTTTTGGCCTTCCGTTGCTTTATTTTGATACGATGACGTAGAGGCTGGCGTATAATATTATATTTATTTAATGTTATACGCGTCGAACGTTCTCTTCCGGATAAGGGCTCGGTATCCAGGAACGGGGCGTTACAATAGGGGGTTATTTTTTACTTGACCAATGGTGTTGTACTCTTTCATATATACATATATGGATTTTTTTCACGTACACTATCTTTGTCATTATATGTGTTTTAAGAAGGGAGTGTTATGTTTTAAGACGCACTTAAATAGAAAGATTCAAAATATGGCATTTTCCCTGTGAATCAAATATGTAGATTTGTAAATGCAACATCTTACAAAACAATAGATTTAATAGGTACATGAATAAACGAAAGAAATCAAAATGGTTGTTTTCCTACATCCTTGTTATTCGACTTCATTTGCCATCACGATATGAACCCTGAATACGAAAAAAAAAAAAAAAAAAAAAAAAAAAAAAAGAAAAAAGAACTTCATATTTATGAAAACGAAACGGCATATGATGCTACTAGACCTTGTGGTTTATTCATAATTTGTGAAAGATCACCCATCGATAGACACTTGTCTTTACATAGACAAAACAAGAAACCTAAAGAATTATGAAATATTTTAGAATGAAAACCATAACCATTGTAGGATTTTTCATAATACTACCTCCGTTTCAAAATGCAAGTCCGTTAAGAAAGTTGATTAAATGAGTTATGTGTTATTAATTTTGATGGGAAAAGTGAGTTTGACTGTTATTAATGCAAAGTATCGAAAAGTGGCGAGTATATAATAAATGACAGTTAAAATGAGAAAAATGTAATAAATGTTTTATTGATATTCTAAATGGATTTATATTATAAGACAAATTTAAAAGGTTTATATAACTTACATTTTGGGTGGAGGTAGTGCCATTTAATTAATTAATTAATAAACCAATCAAGTTTTGCCAGCATAATAAAAATAAACATTTTACAAAAATGTTGTTATTCTTTTTCCAAATTGTTTTTGTTGACAAACTTCTTTTCCAAATTAAAGGTTGAATGATAACTCCATTTGCATCTTTACTCTTGGCATGCCCACCTACTACATCTAACACACCTGTCCCATCCCCCGTATATGGTCTAGTGGTGAGGAGCGGGGTGTTATAATGACAGCCGGACTATAAGCTGGAGGTCAGCGGTTCGATTCCCGTAAAAGGGGTTGATTTCCGATTGATAACACCCTTCAGTGATGGGGAACCAGCAAGCCCCTGACTCTAAGTTCTAGGTTACTACCTGATTAACCTCTCCCCACATTCCTGTGGGATCTAAGGTGGAGGGCCCTCACGGTCAGGGTTTAACCGTTTTTTCTAACACACCTGCCCCTTAATTCCCATTCAAAGACATTTTTAATGTCGAAATTTATAGTTTAATAAAAAGTTGACTTTGTTTTCAACTCAACGTGAGCACATGAAACACAAATTTTATTTTCATTTTACACCAGCAAAGCATCTGTTATAAAATTAATAAAAAATTAATATTGATCGGCAACATATACAAAGAAAAACTATTTACTCCCTTGTCTTTTATGACAGTTTGATGAACTCGTCCTATGATGCCAACATTCTTAGAATCGCTGATTTGCATTATTTTCAAATGTGGCAGTATATAGTGCTTCGTTGAATATTTCAACTAAATTTGTTGTTTGATCAAAGTTTTTGTGGATCTTCTTTTGTATTAAAACCATATAAAAAATATGTTGATGGTACTCCCTCCGTCCCATAATATAAGGCTTTTTGGTCATTTCACACAGTTTAAGAAAAACATAATGAATGAATTGTTTTTTAATATTTCAATGCAAAATATTGTATTGTTTTTTGGGACTAGCTAATAATATTACATTGTTTAATGTGAAAGTGAAAACAATGTATTTAATATTGTATTGTTTTGTGAGAAAGACTTATATTTTAGGACATTATTAAAAAGCCAAAAAAACTTATATTACGGGACGGAGGGAGTACATGCTTTGCCATGTTACATCCGATAAATCCTTTTTTTTTTTTAATTCAGAAAACTCTTACCTCTCCTTGATAATGTACTGATGTGAGCCAAATAGTTAAATAGAGAGTGCCGTTTTGTTTTTATATGGGTAACATAAGTTTTTATTAAGCGCGATCAATGAAATTAGCCAGCATGACATAAGGGAAGGAGAGGTACCTCATTCTACACATGATTTACCACAAAAACCATCAATATATGATTTCCCCGTATGAGCTCCTCCCCGCCCAACTACTCTAAACTTCATGTTTTTGGATGTCTTTGCTACCTCTGGCTTAAACCTTACACGCCACACAAACTTGAGTCCAGTTCTTTTCCAAGTGTCCTTCTCGGGTAGTCCCTCACACAAAACACTTATCTCTGCTATAATCTAGCCACCCATCGTCTGTACGTTTCTCGAGATGTTCGGTTTGTTAAAGATGACAATCCTTTTGCGGCTCACCCACATCCTGACCCTACCCCTTCTCCCTCTTTATTCCTTGACGCCATTCCAGATCCTCCCTCCCCCCCCCCCCTCAACCACCCTCGGCCTCCCCTACCCCCCTCCACCCGAGCCTTCCTTTTCTCTCCATCTTCTCCCACTTCCTCTACCACCTCCTCCCCATCTTCCTCCTCCTCTCCTCCCACCCCTCCCAATCATCCTATGGTCACTTGTGCCCGAATCCAAATCTTCAAACCTTCTACTCTCATCAACCTTACAGCTCAATTGGATTCACGATTCTCTGATACCGCGCCCACTACTGTTAAACAGGCTCTCCGGTGTCCTCTTTGGCGTCACTCTATGTCTGGAGAATTTTATGCTCTCATGCGCAATGGCACGTGGTCCACCATATGATCCATCTCTTTATGTTGTTGGAAGCAAGTGGATTTTCAGATTAAGCATAATTCTGATGGCACGATTGAGCATTGAAAAGATCGACTAGTTGCCAAAGGTTTACACAACGCCTGGGCATTGACTATTTTGAGACATTCAGTCCGGTGGTTAAACTCACCATGGTTCGCTTGGTATCGCAATCTCTCTTGGTTGGTGCCTTTGCCAATTAGATGTGAATAACGTTTTTTTACAGGGTACTCTTGTCTCGGATTTTATAGCAAAGCAAAACAAACAAGTAATAAATAAATTCGGTTACCCCAAGTGCAGGGATCGTAGTATAGCGATTAAAAACCGGAGTCGATCCACAGGGAATCGAGGTTGGTCTAGTTCTTAATTTTTCTAAAAGTGTCACGAGAAATAAAAACTAAAAACGAAAACAAATAACTGGACAGAGGGTTGTCAATCCAAAGCCGGAAAGATAATTACGAACCGAACTAACTAAGTTAATTCTAATCTATAAACTAAGAAGACAATAAAAATTGCTACGATTACTATGATGAAGACGAAGCAAAACAAGACAACGATTTTTCTTTCAAGTAATTTAACAACGAACAAGCAAAGTGATCCACCGATTCCCGCAACCCTCAATTTTGACTCTAGATTATCTTGTGGTGATTTAACGAAAATTGTGATTCACCTAGCGAAGGTATGAACTCCTAATCTCTTAGAAAAGTTCGCCTATCAATCTTTTATCTTTCGATTTTAAAGATTAACGCTTTCATAACAAAGGTGTGAAATCTCTCAATTTCGCAATCTAGAAATTCAATCTATCAACTCTCGTTAATTAGATTAAAAATCCAATCTTTACTACGGTGATCTAAATTTAACTACGACTCTCGTCAAACGTTAAACATCAAACAAAACCATCTCTCGATATAAATTGCATAACAACAATCAAAACATAGAAAAGATACAACTTTTATTAAAACTTACAAGATAATCCAAATTCGAAATCGAGATGTTGCTTTGAGAATCGGTTTCACGAGCTTATTCCAACGTGCTTTAGCCTCTCATCATCATCTCGATTGCTTAAAATCATTTTTTTAGAGGTTGTATTCTTCGGAAATAACAACTATAGCAACGACGATCTTTAGATAATTTCCCGAGGATTACAACAATACTACGGTATTATTATTTTTTTGATACATATATATAAGTATATAAGTATATATATAAGTATATAAGTATATAGATCTATATATATGTATATAAGTATATATATATATTGATACTACAAAAAGAAAAATAAAACAAGAAAAATGAAAGAAAAGAAATTAGATATATATATATATATATATATATATATATGAGTACTACAAAAGAAATAAGAACAAGAAGGTAAAGAAATTTGGCCGAAAGCAGGGGCCGCCTCTTTCCATTTGAGATGCGTCCTATTTATAGACAAATTAGCTAAGGCCGGATCGATCCGGGAAAGGGCCGGATCGATCCGGTGTAATCATTGCAAATCTTAACGATTTCATCCAAATCTTCGGATGATTTGACATATATCGGATTAAAACTTCTAAAATTCATATCTTGAGTTGTAGACCTCCAAAAATTGCAAACGAAATGCCAAAATTACGGTCTCGAGAAACTCTACAACTTTCATGAAGGACTCTTCTTCAGAAAACGTCTTCTTGAGTACCTCGTGTTCCTCCGAGCGTTTTTGCGACATTTTTACAAAATTGAATCAATTAGCCACTTGACCACTATTTGAGTTGTAGAAGTCCGATTGACTTGATTCAAAATCCATTGGAAAGCTTTCTTGAAGATATACAACTTTCATTAAGGCCACTTCTTCAGAAAATGTCGTTTTGATGAGCCATTTCCATTACGTGTCGTTTACGACATTTTACTTGATACGAATCGATTAGCCACTTGGTCATAACTTGAGTTGTAGAACTCCAATTGACGTGATTCAAAGTGCGTTGGAAATCGTATGTGAAGATCTACAACTTTCATTAAGAAGTCATCCCTTGAAAATGCCTCTAAGCTGGGTCAAATCTCCGTCGAAAATATGTAACGATTCAAGTACTTAGGAAAAACGACCCTTTTGAACTCGTAAGCTTGTGGCACATTCTTCTAACCCTCTAAACACATCTTTTAGACTCAAAACATGTCGTTACGTGGAATCTTGGTCAATGTATAATCCCGCAATGAACCACCAAAATACCAAACGTAAATCCGACACGACACTCCGGTTACTAAACCGGTACAAAAACTAGTAAAACACGATAAAAATACGATATTTTATATAATAACTACTACTAACATATTTTTATGAAACTTAGGAATTAAAGACTCGAAATGATACAAAAGTGCTCCAAATCCAAACCTTATCATCTTTTAATCATCTTTTAGATCGAAAATATGTATCTACAAGACATCAAAACATTGCAAAGTGTAACAACATCCAAATAAACATAAAACCAACGATAAAACACATAAATCAACCACTTTTGCAATTAAACCGTTTAAAACCTCACTTGCTCAATAATTCGATTAAAAACTCATTTTCTATGCAAATTATATTAATGTGGAGGAAATCATTATAAAATATATCATTAGAAATCATATAAAATCACCCTTAACAACTCCCCCACACTTATCTTTTGCTCGTCCCGAGCAAAACAAAACAAGAATCAAGGCTCGAGAAAAGATAGACACCTCAAAAATATAACATATATTCAATAAATCGAGGTTCACCCCGGTGTGTGTGCATAGCCATAGAAAACTTCCACTAAGTCCAAACTTGAAAAATTCAAAGCAAACTAGCTAATACCCCCTTCAAGCTAGTAATAAATGATACTTATAAGATGTACCCTACAAAACGTGACATATCCCGAAAAGAATGATAGAATATATCTAGGGCCTTTCGATATACTCGTAGGATAATCCCTACAACATATCCGTCGCTTTATACCGGGGATAAGGTATACGATAACTAAGTCTTTCACTCAATTCATACCACTTTCTTATGTAAGTTGATTTAACTAACTTTCTCATTTAAACGCACATCGATTGAGCTATTTCCCGTCATAGCGAATAGGATATTCGAGATATACCCTACCTTACTCAAATCATAAGGCAAACTTCTTCTCGATCGTCGTGAGCTTTTGGTCATCATAGTGGTATAGACATTCGAGATATGACCTACCGCACTCAAATCATCGACCACTTCCGACACACACAATTAATTCCATTTAACTCAACTTCTTCTTTTTTTTATTTTTTTATTTTTTAATTACAATAGTTACGCTTTACTTATCACATTCAAACCTAAGATATTCACAAGTATAACATACTTTGGATCTAAACACAAACTATCATAATTCTCACGATACGTACGTTAAGCACTAAGCACATGACTTATAAGATAATCAAAAATCACTAATCAAAAGGGGTATAGCTTTATATTCTAGCTCATCATTCACTATGGCTTGTGAAAAATATATCGGGTGAAACAACCAACTTACCGAACATACGGAATACAAAGATCAATGACTATAAAGAACCGAACAAAGATATGCATTGCTTACTCGGGACTAAACAAAAAAAACTAAAAATTTTGAAAAATTTAGCTCTTTTTTGCATAGAATCATAATGAATTAAGCAAATGGTAGATACACATAACCAACTATTCCCTCCCCCACACTTAAATCACAACGTGTCCTCAAGTTGTGCGTAAAGTAAAAAGAAAAAGAACACTTAGCCGATTGTAGTCGAAAGAGGCAATTCGAAAGTGCTTCGAAGTCGATCCGTAAATGTCCGACGAAAGCAAGAGATCGTGGACCATCCACCGGAAAACCGATTTTGTCTAAAACTCACAATTGCTATCATAAATATCCCGCACACTTGACAAACACGGAAATATCTCGGGGACACGGGGGAATATAACATATCGCGCAGAAAAGTTTGATACAAGCATAGGAAATAATCACTCAGATGGAAAAATCACCACACAGGGAAAACACAGGACATCTAAGCATATACGTATCATAGAGAGTATTACATGAGCATAAATCATAAATTCATAGTCAGATATTCCTACTAGATTATAAAATGAAATGTAGTGAGTCTTTTATACCCAGATCCTCACGGGTTTTAACATTCTAACAACCTATGTCTAAGGAATGACACAATTGAATTTTTTCTTTGTTCTCCATCGGGATTTTCGGATAACCACATAATCGTTCCCTCTTTAATGATATTCAAAACATTCATCCCGAGACTTAGTTGTACTTAGTGTAAATTTTTCATACGATTCTACATTTCATTAAGACTAATCTTTATCCAAATTATTATTATTATTATATATAACTAGATATCTAGGATGCCCCTAGTGGCGCTTTTGGTTAACGTCGTTTGCTCGACAAATCTATTCTCACTGGATCGTGCCACTTCACCTTCCTTCCACCACTACATCGTGTAAGCTCGATCATTGGTGTGGTCGCGTAAACAAGATCTAACACATGGGGTCAAGTTTCGATTGTTTTCCAAACACTTTTAATCCTCCCCATTGTAGACTTCTTTTTTTTTCAAATTTTCTTTTTAATTGTGCCTCCCTTTTAAGTTCTTCCATATCCCAACTACCAGCCATAACTTCCTCTAATGAACCACCGCCGTCATCCTCGTAAAACAAGTCGGGTGAAAATTCATCGAACTCGGTGACTTCGGTCATACCACACCCGAGGATGTCGAGGAAATGAACAATCAAAGGTTTCTCTTTGGTTTGTCCTATATAATGCTTGCACCTTTGACCATTCACTCGAACGGCTGGTCACCATGACCTCTTAGTTCTAAAACACCTCCAGGAATGATTTGCAGAATTTCAAAGGGGCCGGACCAACGTGTCCTTAACTTTCCAGAAAACGTATGTAACCCGGAATTGTACAATAAAACTTGCTCCCCAACTTGAAATTCTCGCTTCTTGATCTTTGCATCATGAATGAGTTTCATTCTATCCTTACTCATCATGGCACTCTCGTAGGCTTGGAGTCTAAACTCATCTAACTCATGCAACTGCAGCAGCCGATGTTCACCACATGATTGGGTATCGAAGTTTAAAAACTTAGTAGCCCAATACGCCTTATGCTCCAACTCAACCGGTAAGTGGCATGGTTTTCCATATACCATCCGATAGGGTGATGTACCCATGGGAGTTTTATAGGCGTGACGGTATGCCCATAGCACATCATCCAGCTTTGAGACTCCAATCCTTTCTATGACCGTGTTCACAACTTTTTCCAGGATCCTCTTCAAACTCGATTACTTCTCTCGACCCGGCCACTAGTCATAGGGTGATATGGTGTGCCAATTTTGTGCCGGACACCATATTTCTCAAGGACTTTTTCTAGTGGCCTCAAGTTGCGTAAGTGCGTTCCCTCATCACCGATTAAGGCACGGGGACATCCAAATCTCACGAAGATATTTTTCTTGAGAAAGTTCATGACCGTTTTGTGGTCATTACGAGAAGTGGCTTGAGCCTCCACCCATTTTGATACGTAATCAACGCGTACTAAGATGTATTTGTTTCCACAGAAGATGGAAACGGGCCCATAAAATCAATACCCCATACATCAAAGACCTCACATTCTAAAATGGGCTTTAATGGCATGTCAAAACGCCTAGTTAGAGCACCGGTTCGTTGGCACCTATCACAAGCCTTGCAGAAGGCTTCTGAATCCTTGAAGATCGTGGGCCAATAGAAACCGGACTGAAAGATTTTAGCAACGGTTTTCCAGGGACCAAAGTGGCCACCAGTAGGTCCACTGTGGCATTGTTCAATGATATCACGTTGCTCTGATTCGGGGACGCATCTTCTCAACAATCCATCTTTACAGATTTTAAAGAGGTAAGGTTCATCCCACACGAAGGTTTTCAAATCAGAGAAAAATTTCTTCTTCTCCTGATATGAAAATTCTGGATTTAAATACTGGGAATGCAGGTAGTTGACGATAGAGGCAAACCATGGAACATCTGGAGTGCACTCGTCTATATGCATAACATGCTCGAGAGGAAAGTAAAGGTCTATCTCTTCAGGTTCTTTCTTCTCATCATTCTGCATTCTAGAAACATGATCCGCTACTACGTTTTCACCGCCTTTTTATCCTTAATTTGAACATCGAATTCTTGCAGATCGCATCCAACGTAGTAAGCGCGGTTTAGCATCTTTCTTTGTCATAAGATAGCGCAGAGCAAGCGTGGTCACCCAAACAATGATCGAGGCACCCAACAAGTAACTACGAAATTTGTCCATAGCAAAGACTACACCAATAATTCCTTTTCGGTGGTTGTGTAGTTCACTTGTGTGGGGTTCGCGTGTGTGACCGGCGTAAGAGATGGGCTGGAATTTTCCCTTAATTCGCCGACCTAAGACCGCACCAACGGCGTAGTTGGATGCATCACACATGATTTCAAAGGGTAGGTTCCAAATGGGGGAGAGATAAGGATCGGGGCGGAAATCGCTTGACTTTTAAGCTCATCAAACGCATGCTTGCAACTATCATCAAAATTGAAAACAACATCTTCTCCGAGTAAAGTGGAAAGGGGCTTAGCTATCTTAGAAAAATCCTTAATGAACCTCCTATAAAAACCAACGTGTCCAAGGAAACCTCTTACTTCACGCACATTTTTAGGGAATTTCATCTTCTCTATAGCCTCAACTTTTGCCCTATCTACTTCCATTCCTCTTTCGATATCTTGTGGCCAAGAACTATTCCTTCGTCTACCATAAAATGGCATTTTTCCCGCTTAGGACTAAGTTCTTCTCCACACAACCGGGATAATACTTGAGCAAGATTATCAAGACAAGATCAAAGGATTGACCAAAGACCGAGAAATCGTCCATGAATATCTCCATACACTTTTCAACAAGCCCATCAAAGATTGCCGATGCATCTTTGGAATGTAGCCGGGCATTGCAAAGACCGAATGGCATTCGCCTATAAGCGAATGTACCATAAGGGCAAGTGAAAGTAGTCTTTTCTTGGTCGACTGGGTCTATGGGTATCTGGAAGTATCCAGAATATCCATCAAGGAAACAGTAGAATGTATGTCCTGCCAGACGCTCTAACATCTGGTCAATGAATGGAAGGGGGAAATGATCTTTCATTGTAACTTCATTGAGCTTTCTATAGTCGATACAAACTCTATAACCAGTAACGAGTCTCAATGCTACTTCTTCGCCCTTCTCATTCTTCTCAATAGTAATTCCACCTTTCTTAGGAACTACCTGAGTAGGAGATACCCATTCACCGTCGCAATTGCGTAAATGATACCCATGTCTAAAAGCTTGATAATCTCCTTTTTAACCACCTCTTGCATATGAGGGTTGAGCCTCCTCCGGGGCCGTCTAATACACTTGGCACCCTCTTCGCCTTAATCTTGTGCATACAAATGTCGGGAGATATCCCTCTCGATGTCTCCTACTTGCCAACCAAAGGCTTTCTCATTTTTTCTTAAGACGTCCAATAACTTCATTTCTTCTAATCGAGATAACTTGGCGTAAATAATCAACGGAAGCTTGTCACCTTCTCTTAAGAACACGTATTTCGATGCTTAGGTAACGGCTTCGGCATCGGATCCGCAGGGGGGTCTTCTAAACTTGATTTAAGCTCCCCACTTTTCAACTCAACATCACCGAGTCTACTTAGTGGTCCCACCGCCAAAGCTTCTCCTTTCAACGAATCTTGATCAAATTCAAATTCTAATTGTTCTAGATTCACCCAACCATGATTATTCAAGTTCTCTATTAATCGCTCATATTCGCTTTCAACAAACCATGACTTGCTTTTCTATGTAATCATTAAAATCATCGTACATATCTTCTATAGAGAAGCCGCTGGATAATCGTAGGGTCTCGAATAGCTTTGGAGACACCGTAGCTCACCTCCCGATCACCAACTCGTATGGTCACTTGGCCTCCATCACGCTCAATGAGGGCTCGGGCCGTAGAAAGAAAAGGTCTTCCAAGTATCAAAGGGGTATTCTCTTCCTTCCCGTGTCTAGACGTACTACCAACCGGAAAAGTGAATCTATCTATTTGAACTAGAACATCCTTTAATATCCCAAAGCAATTTTCTTGGAAGATCTATCGAATTGAAGTTTCATGGTTGTGGGTTCTAAAAGGTCATTCAAACCAAGTCAAGTTTACGTACGTACAATGGCATCGTACTTATGGATGCACCTAGGTCACATAAAGAATTTGGAAAGACTAAGCCTCCCATCAACAATGTGAGCACAAATTTCCCAGGGTCACTCCTCTTGATTGGTAGATCATCATAACTTATCATAGAGCAATCCTCACCAATCAACAGATCCATGTCTTCGAGCTTCTTTTTGGAGGACACAACATCCTTGATGAACTTTGTATACTTAGGCATCTCCACTAAAACATCGATAATGAAAGATTTACCCGAGTATTCTTAAGAAGATTAAGCACTTTCTCATACTTTTTGTCCTCATGCAAGGCGATGTTGCTTTTTCTAGGTGGATATGGAAGTTTCTTTAAATCACTCTCGAAAAGACTTTCTTCGAGGATGAACCGATGCCTTTATCTTCCAAATCTTTCCACCTCACCACTTTCTCACTTCTTTTACTAGTCGTGGATCGCCACCCGACTTTCACTCGGATTTTTCATCTCTCGTGGGTTCACCACCGAGGTCTTTCAAACTCTTTACTTCTCGTGGGGTCGCCACACCGAGTACTATCAAACGAACGAGGGGCATGGATGCACGACTTCCCCTCCCGCCTCATCGCCGCAGGGAGAGGGGTTAGTGGTTTCCCCGGTTCGGGGACCACTTAGTTGAGTACCGCACCTTAAGTTCATTGCACCGGCCTCTTCTCTACCGTAAGGAATTGAAGGTACCAGGTCGTTGCATTGGCTATTATTCAAGTCGGTCCGAGCAACTTGACCGTCCTTTGGATTCTTTTTCGTGAAACCGGCAAATGCCCGGGGTCTGAAGCTAACCGTCCCGCACCAACTCGTCCGATTTGCCTCTCAAGATTTTTCATTGATCTATTTTGCTCCTCCCTAAAGCGAGTCCCATTGAGCTTTGATATCACTTGAGTGCGAGGGGCCTTGAGAGTTTTGGTAGTTCTGTGAATAAGGCTGGCTGGACCGATTTTGAAATGTAGAATTAGAATTGTTAGGCCAATTCTGATTGAACCTCTGATTTTGATTGGAAAAATTCGTGTTCAGGTTCTGATTAGGGTTTCGATTGAAATTTTGATTTTGGTTAAAATTTGAGTTTTGATTGAAATTTTGATTCTGATGGAAACCCTGGTTTTGAGGATTACTTTGGCCAGAGAACTGATTATTAAATCTCTGATTTTGCTGGCCAAAGAAAGCATTAACTTCAGCATTCTGTCCATTCATAGGACAGAAACGAGAGGTGTGCCCCACATTATCACATGTCTGGCATGTGACTGGATTGTACTGTCCATGATTCTGGACAGCATTAACTTGATAGGTCGAAGGGGAAATGAATTGACACCGGCCAACCATATGGCCAGCTTTGACAACAATTTTCGCAAAACGTAACTTGAGAATTCTCGTGAAAATGAAGGATTCTTATTCTTTTGATTTAGAGACGTGGTAAGAGCAACCATCCGTCGTTTCAAATGGCGATTTCATTTTGATCGTTCACCTCCTCGATCCTGTGAGGAGAGGAAGTGGTGCTTGAATAGCTTGATACGAGGGGGCATAGTTATATTTGGCAATATCCTCGAATAATGCCCACCCCTCTTCGTGTGTTTTCTTCAGAATGCCCCACCGTAAGAACCGTTGACCATGCCCTTAGTGAGCTCGGTCAAGCCGCCGAAAAACGTGTTGACTTTCCTCTCGCAAGTCCAAACCATGATGGGGGCATTTTCTAAGAAGAGCTTTGAATCTCTTCCAACAAATCGAAGAAAGACTCATTTTCCTTTTGATAGAAAGTGAAAATTTCACTTAGGCACCGGGTCGTCTTAGATGGAGGGAAGTATTGACTCGAAACTCTTTCTCGAGTTCAAATTTCAGTGTGGTGATTGACTCTGCGGGAGAGAGTTGTACCACTCTTTAGCCTCCCCTCTTAGGGAAAATGGAAATAATTTCAATTTTATTGCATCCTCACTAACTCCCCGAATGCGAGTCGTACCACATATTTCCAAAAATGTGTGTACGTGAGTACGAGGATTTTCGACCGAAAACCATGGAAGATAGATGCATGTTGCATCATTTGGATGAGACCAGGTTTAAGTTCGAAGGTTGGTGCATTAATGGCGGGTAAAACGATTGCCGGGTTGACCTTGACTTCACCAGGCATGGCGTAGTCGCCAACGTACGTCTATCGTCTCGGCCATTATGACTATTTCTTCGATCTCCTCGCCGTACGTTCCTCAAGATCCCGATCGGCCGTGTTCCCTTCGTCGTAAAGAACCGCAGACGGACTCTTCGCCTATTTGGTCCGACTATGGTTCGCTCGAGGTCGTGGGTGTAAAGCAGTGGACCTTTCTGACTCCGAGTTTGCATAAACCAATTCGAACACCAATACCTAAATCACGAGGTTTCGGGATTTTTTTTTTATTCCTTATGCTTCCGCAGAGTGGGATTCACCGAGAATCCATCACCCAACCTCGACGATTGAATTAAATTTTTATTTTTTATTTTTTTTTTTATTTTTTTTATTTTTTATTTTTTTAAACCTAACTACGAAAGATAAAAAAACGTAAAAAAAAAAATTAAAACAAACTAGACAACCTTTTCGATCCCCGGCAACGGCGCCAAAAACTTGTCTCGGATTTTATAGCAAAGCAAAACAAACAAGTAATAAATAAATCCGGTTACCCCAAGTGCAAGGGATCGTAGTATAGCGATTAAAAACCGGAGTCGATCCACAGGGGAATCGAGGTTGGTCTAGTTCTTAATTTTTCTAAAAGTGTCACGAGAAATAAAAACTAAAAACGAAAACAAATAACTGGACAGAGGGTTGTCAATCCAAAGCCAGGAAAGATAATTACGAACCGAACTAACTAAGTTAATTCTAATCTATAAACTAAGAAGACAATAAAAATTGCTACGATTACTATGATGAAGACGAAGCAAAACAAAGACAACGATTTTTCTTTCAAGTAATTTAACAACGAACGAGCAAGAATGATCCACCGATTCCCGCAACCCTCAATTTTGACTCTAGATTATCTTGTGGTGATTTAACGAAAATTGTGATTCACCTAGCGAAGGTATGAACTCCTAATCTCTTAGAAAAGTTCGCCTATCAATCTTTTATCTTTCGATTTTAAAGATTAACGCTTTCATAACAAAGGTGTGAAATCTCTCAATTTCGCAATCTAGAAATTCAATCTATCAACTCTCGTTAATTAGATTAAAAATCCAATCTTTACTACGGTGATCTAAATTTAACTACGACTCTCGTCAAACGTTAAACATCAAACAAAGAACCATCTCTCGATATAAATTGCATAACAACAATCAAAACATAGAAAAGATACAACTTTTATTAAAACTTACAAGATAATCCAAATTCGAAATCGAGATGTTGCATTGAGAATCGGTTTCACGAGCTTTATTCCAACGTGCTTTAGCCTCTCATCATCATTTGATTGCTTAAAATCATTTTTTTAGAGGTTGTATTCTTCGGAAATAACAACTATAGCAACGACGATCTTTAGATAATTTCCCGAGGATTACAACAATACTACGGTATTATTATTTTTTTGATACATATATATAAGTATATAAGTATATATATAAGTATATAAGTATATAGATCTATATATATGTATATAAGTATATATATATATTGATACTACAAAAAGAAAAATAAAACAAGAAAAATGAAAGAAAAGAAATTAGATATATATATATATATATATATATATATATATATGAGTACTACAAAAGAAATAAGAACAAGAAGGTAAAGAAATTTGGCCGAAAGCAGGGGCCGCCTCTTTCCATTTGAGATGCGTCCTATTTATAGACAAATTAGCTAAGGCCGGATCGATCCTAGAAAGGGCGGATCGATCCGGTGTAATCATTGCAAATCTTAATCGATTTCATCCAAATCTTCGGATGATTTGACATATATCGGATTAAAACTTCTAAAATTCATATCTGAAATGTAGACCTTCAAAAATTGCAAACGAAATGCCAAAATTACGGTCTCGAGAAACTCTACAACTTTCATGAAGGACTCTTCTTCAGAAAACGTCTTCTTGAGTACCTCGTGTTCCTCCGAGCGTTTTTGCGACATTTTTACAAAATCGAATCAATTAGCCACTTGACCACTATTTGAGTTGTAGAAGTCCGATTGACTTGATTCAAAATCCATTGGAAAGCTTTCTTGAAGATATACAACTTTCATTAAGGCCACTTCTTCAGAAAATGTCGTTTTGATGAGCCATTTCCATTACGTGTCGTTTACGACATTTTACTTGATACGAATCGATTAGCCACTTGGTCATAACTTGAGTTGTAGAACTCCAATTGACGTGATTTAAAGTGCGTTGGAAATCGTATGTGAAGATCTACAACTTTCATTAAGAAGTCATCCCTTGAAAATGCCTCTAAGCTGGGTCAAATCTCCGTCGAAAATATGTAACGATTCAAGTACTTAGGAAAAACGACCCTTTTGAACTCGTAAGCTTGTGGCACATTCTTCTAACCCTCTAAACACATCTTTTAGACTCAAAACATGTCGTTACGTGGAATCTTGGTCAATGTATAATCCTGCAATGAACCACCAAAATACCAAACGTAAATCCGACACGACACTCCGGTTACTAAACCGGTACAAAAACTAGTAAAAACACGATAAAAATACGATATTTTATATAATAACTACTACTAACATATTTTTATGAAACTTAGGAATTAAAGACTCGAAATGATACAAAAGTGCTCCAAATCCAAACCTTATCATCTTTTAATCATCTTTTAGATCGAAAATATGTATCTACAAGACATCAAAACATTGCAAAGTGTAACAACATCCAAATAAACATAAAACCAACGATAAAACACATAAATCAACCACTTTTGCAATTAAACCGTTTAAAACCTCACTTGCTCAATAATTCGATTAAAAACTCATTTTCTATGCAAATTATATTAATGTGGAGGAAATCATTATAAAATATATCATTAGAAATCATATAAAATCACCCTTAACAACTCTCACTGAAGACTTTTACATGGCCCTATCTCCGATCTTTGAGGACTCTGATCATCCCAAGTTTATTTGCAAGCTTCATAAGGCCATATATGGGCTGAAATAGGCCCCTCGGATGTGGTATCATAAGTTACGCACCTTTATTCTCTCTTTGGGTTTTCATAATTCTACGGCAGATTCATCACTTATTATTTACCCACTGATATGGTCACCACTGTGTTGCTTGTGTATGTCGATGACCTTTCAACCTGGTAAGACATACTAGGTTCACAACCTTTCAACGGGCTCAGCCTTTCAGGAACATTCCCTCTAGGTAAGACATACTAGGTTCACAACCTGGTTGTCACTGATGGAATCTAATTCAGATATTATGGCTCCTGGCCATATCTCTCAATCTTGTCTTTCAAACATTCTTTCATAAGTCGTGAGATATTCATTCTTCAAGATGAACATACCAGCAGCCTTTTCAGGCTTGAGGTTATCCACAGACTTACAGAACCTTTGTGTGCACTGAGCAGTGTTTTACACCTCATCGCTATGTGGCGTTTGCTCACGTTCCTATGGTTGAATATATCTTTGTGGTTCTCAAACTCTTTTGAGAGCTGATTCACTCCCACTGTTTCTCTTGGAAGAAACACTTCCTTTAGAAGACGGCATGTTTGGAGACAAACATTTTGCTCCACGGACAGGTAAATAATATCTAGCGTACTTGCTAAAATATTCCACAAAGCTGCATATGTCGTACTAGGCTCCAAGCCTTTCTGAATTTGCTTATGACAACTTCAAATTATCGGTTAGGATAGATTCGACATTATCCTCTTCCATATCTAATATGGAATTTATTCAACCTTTATTCTTTGGAACTCGGTTAAGTATAAGGGCACTATCCCGAAACGAGCAAGGGATACATCGCATGGCTTGCATCACACCTTTATCATATAAAGTGTTGTTTCCATTTTGTGAACACAATCTAATTGCGTATCCCAAAGATGGTATCCTTGAAGGGAGAATCTTATTCCCTTTCAGACGACTTCTGAAACACCCTTCAGGTATTAATTACTTCAATCCAATTGAAGATTAATTCCTAAGTTGCTCGTCAATCTCATATTCGTACTAGCTCGAACTTTTTGGGCTTTCCGAATTGTCGTACTTCAATAAGTACATTCAACTATTTCTAAAAATAGTGATAGAGATCAACAAACAATTATTTGTGGCATTAATTGTCACAAGCCAACAAACATCGTATGTTTAGGCTTTAGACAATTTTCTAGATTTTACAACCTTTTCATAAAAGGGTATTTTCGTCATCTTTAGATAAGATACGTATTATCCATAAGATTCATAATCATATGGTTCAACATCATCAGAATGACGTTTAGTTACACGCTTTCCTTCCAGGGAGACTATGTCTAGGACAACCACAAATATTAAGGATAACAGCCATACAAATATTTAGTTGAGATCTCATCACATATATCAACTATATAGTGACATCAATCTAGTAAGTTAGATTCAGTGACCTTTCAACTTTATCGGAATAACATTTATTCTTTACAATTGAATATGTATACTAAATCCTAACAAATAACTGAAAGTATGTTCTTCATAAGAACCGGAACAAAATAACATTTATTTAGTTCCCTTATCAGTTTACTAGATCCAGAATGTGGTAAGTGTTACAACGTTTGCTTCACCTTCCATATCTGTATTAACCTTTCTAATTTAATCACACTCGTAAGATATCATATATCTTAGAGTTGACTTTGAACTTAGACAGATTTATCTCAACTCACTTGCCTAGAATAGAAACTTCAATAAGTTCTCTATTTGAGCACATGCCCTAACTTTCCTTTTTAATCCTTCAAGCACTTGTAAATATTTCTTGGTGTAGTCTTCATAAGACTTAAGAAAGATCACAAGAGCTATGTCTTTGATTTCCTTTCATAAAGAAAATCTAAAGTTTATTAAATAGTTTATTTAACCTTTTGAATCGTATTCAAAACATTGACTATTTAATTAACCTTTAAGCAATGATAGAATTAAGTCGATACTTAAATCTTACAATTTTGAAAACAACCTTTCCAAAATTAGACGTGGTCATTCTTATCCAACGTTTGAATTAATTGTCATCGTATGACTGAATGATCATCTTGGATCGGATCCAATATATGACTAATTTGTTGAAACTTATTTCAAATGATTTAATCATATCATGAGCTTCCGCTGCCATTAATAATTAAAGCTTTGGAGTACTCCATCAAATATGTAGCCTCCTTGTCTCTAACTACTACAACGGGATCTCTCGTGTCATTGCTCATTTTAAAAGGATTAAAATTACTTAACCATATTTGAGAACGTTTCTCAAAAGGTAACAGTCATAATTTGGTTTTACTAATCGAGAATTAAACATAAATATAAAGTTTGCTAAAGCTACAACATAAAAATAAAGATAAAAGAGTGTTGTTGTTTATACACGCAAAATCAAAAATGGTCTTTTGGTTTATGATTTTGCTCCCACTAGTCAACTACTCCAAATTGACTTTCAAGAATTATTAATTTCTTTAGTGGACAAGATCCCACTAAACTACCGCGACCCCCGCTTTGGCTGGTGGGCCGAAAATAGTCTAATAGGTAGACAACATCTTTGTCAATCGTATCTTATACGACTCTTGTTGTTTGACTAGTCAACTCTTTGACAATTTTCATCTTATGAAGTAGTCAAACCCTTGCCTCTAAAATCCAAACGACCCCGCTTTGGCCGGGTGGCCGAGAGAATTCTTAGTCAAGTCATAACCCCAATATTCGTGAGATCTCATACGATCATATCTCGATAATGACGATATACCCGAGGTAGGTCAACCCCCGCTTTGGTGATGAGTTGGATCCGAACAAGGGCTCTTCACCGTCATTATAATATGGGGAGGCAATTTCAACTTGATTCTTTTGAGGTGGAAGTATTTATGTAAATTAATTCACTTAATTAATTTAATTATGGTCTCATCATAAATATGTCTATCTCTATAAACATACATCCTACACATTTATCTAGATCGTGCCTAGTCATGCATCTATCGTATCATATAAAATAAATACAAGCACAAAATAAATAAATGCGTAAAGTAACCGGTATGATCATGGACTTTTCCTAGGTGCGGTTTCGAATACAAACTGACGAAACCGCGGGTCACAATCTAAGGGTAGGCTTTGCAACCACCAATAGGATCTTTAATGCTCCATTCTCCAATGGGATCTTTATTTTCGTCTTTCTTTGGTCTACATCTTCTGCTCCATTCTTGTTACATTTAATTCTATATAATAAAATAAATACACCCGCCACAGACGGGAGGGAGCTAACGGGAATGGGATAAATGCAGAAAATAAACTAGGTCACGTTCTTCATAACGGCCTAGGACAATTTTTAAACCAACAGAAAAATTAAATCATTCACATCTATCCTATCGGTCGAGTCCATGATCAATCGGGGTCCATATAATCATATTATATCTACTATATCTAATCCATATAATGACATCTTATGAAAAAGATAAAATTAAAAATTTAACTACTTGCGTCTTAATTAATCAATTAACATTTAATCTATTAAATAATTTTATCCAATCAATTAACTAATTAACATTTAATTAATTAAATGATTTTAATCGAAATAAAATTAACGATTAATTTTAAACCGATTTTAATTTTAATCTTAATTAATTAAAACTATTCCAAAATAAATCAAAATTAAAATTATTTCTCTTTTGTTTCTTTCCTTTTGATTCGTAATAAAAAATGATGTCTTTGGTTTCTTAAACCAAATTTGGCTTAGTCCTCGCAACTTTCCAAAATCAAAATTTTGGAAGGGGCCTAGGTCTAGGCCTTTTACAAATCAAATATTTGAAAAGGGCTGCAGCCTATTCCAAATCAAATATTTGGAAAGGCCAAATAATTTTGGTTTAGGCTTCAGCCACTTTCCAAAATCAAAATTTTGGAAGTGGCGCAGCTGCTTTTCTTTTCCCCAAATCAAATATTTGGAAGGGCTTAGGCCTATTCCAAACAGATTTTGGAAATGCCATTATTATTTTAATGCCATGTGACATCAAAAATGGCCAAACTATTTGAACCATTGGTTAGCCACATGACACAACTAAACAAATGAGATATTAATCACAACTATGAACAATATTGAATCACAAATACACAAAACAAAATTGGGGACCACCGTATCACACCAGCAGCCGCCGGCAGCCCGGAGGCCGCCGCCGCCGCCGGCGATCACACGGTGGTGGTGCCGCCGCCGATCGACCGAGCACCACATTTTCCGCCCCCCCCCCCCCTTTTTTTTTCGTGTATCAATTTTGCAAATTAAAAATCTTTCATCTTTTAATTACGTGATTTAAACGATAAAATTAACTACGCATAATAACATGCTTATTGCTTAAGCTCGAAGCTCTCTCTGATACCACTGTTAGGAAATCTACGCGGGAACGCAATGGAATTCAAAAATTTATTTCCTATCGACCCAAGATCGACTTCGTTTAAGCAATAAACAAACAAGTAGTAGACGGTGGTTACCTTGGTTGATCTAAAAAGATCGACGCTTTGACCGTCCGAGGAGAGTAGTTCGCATAGAGCCGCCCAAGTGTTCGGCCTCTACCGCCGATCCACACGAACGACCCGCCGGAATCCCATCATGGATTGCTATTGGAAAACTCCGGTTGCTTCAGACGGCCTTTTTCCCTCTCTCCAACTCTCCAAAAGATGCTCTCTAATTTTACACAAGAACTATGAGCTCTTGCAATTGTGATGTACAAAAGAGCTTGACACCCACCTCTTATTTATAGTGTAGTGGCGCCATCTTCTAGAGTGGAGGAGAAGAAAACATTTTCCCAATAAAATAAGGAAAATATATTTGATTGATTTATCTCATTTATTATAATATCTCATATTAAATAAATCTAGGATATTGTCAATATCTTATATTGAATATTCCCAAAATATTGTCAATATCTAATATTGACTATCTTTATTTTATTACCATAAATCAATTTACACATGTGTATATATCACATATATATATTACACATATAAATCTATATATATATTATATACATACACACATGCACATGCATAGCACCAACTTGCACTATTGCACACACGCACATATGCATAATATATCAATATTATTGTATTTTATTAATATCTAATATCAATAATAGGTAATATCATTAATTAAATTACACAATCCAAGTGTATCTTATACACTTCAATGTGGCGCCCCTTTGAACAACAAATTGGCTTCCGGAATATTCTTTAATTAATATAATACTATTAATATCTTGTATTTAATTTATTCATAATAAATAAATACCACCATATTAATTTACCACTATAACCTTTATAGTCTCGAGATAAACCTTCCTTATTTGGTTATCATCTATAACCACATTTTAATCCGGCTAGATGTTCATATATGTGTGACCCGATAGGCTTCCGAATATGTTGGCCGTAGACACAAAGTGCAAATTACGAAAATGCCCTTCATGCCTAACGATCACGGGATAGCGTCTAGCAACACACCGTGACCCCCACATCGGAAGAGTCAAATGCAATGACTACTACCTTTCATGTGAAACGATTACCGTGTAACTTACAATCCTATCGCTGTAATAATATCCATACGGTCGTTAGTCGAGTGTCAAAACATCAACGACCGTATCTTATAATCTGGATATCAAGCTCTCTCGAAGTAACTCATTTACTCCCACTTTGCAAAGATTCACGAGAGTAAGACATTCCTTATAAGAAGGCCATTTCGGATATTCGATCCCAATCATAGGATACGCGATTCCCGGACGACCAATCATGTATACTCCGCATGCTTCAATATCATACCCAATCACTACCGCATGATCGCCCCGTGGCTAGGGAAACCTCAATAGTGTCAAAGCATGACAATCCACACCGTGATGCCATGAAGACTCCGGTCAAAAGGATAATTACACAACCGTCACATAGTGTGACACTTAACCGTGTAAGTGGGTCGGTCCCAACGTACGCATTCTCTAATACACGTCCACGTACGGTCAGTGTCTACACACTTCGATAGACGAGATCTATCCCGCCCTAAAGACGAGAAGACATCTAATACGTGCTAGCTTGTTTCATACTATCAATGCCCCGTTTAATAGTACATCGGCTGAGACATTTAAGTATCAAACTTATTAAAGTGATTAGAGATCTCATCAACCATAATCGCCTATCATGGTTTCTCTATCACAGTTTAATACTAAGGACGTTATCATATAACAATTCATAATTGGTTCTTTAAAAAGAACATATTTATGACAACAGAAAAACCATTTAATATATGTATAAACATAAAGAAATAGTAGAAATGATCCGACCCGGTCGGATCCGGTCCAACCCGATTGGGTTTAGGACACTATTTCAACATTGTTATATGATAACGTCCTTAGTATTAAACTGTGATAGAGAAACCATGATAGGTGATTATGGTTGATGAGATCTCTAATCACTTTAATAAGTTTGATACTTAAATGTCTCTAGCCTGATGTACTATTAAACAGGGCATTGATAGTATGAACAGGCTAGCATGTATTAGATGTCTTCTGCCTTTAAGGGTAGAGACAGATCTCGTCTATCGAAGTGTAGAGATACTTGGACTGTACGTGGACATGTACTAGAGAATGCGTACGTTAGACTGACCAACTTACATTAAGTGTCGCACTATGTGGCAGTTGTGTAATTATCCTTAAGACCGGAGTCTTCATGGCATCACGGTGTGGATTGTCATGCTTTGACACTATTGAGATTTCCCCTATCCACGGGGCGATTATGCAGTAGTGATTGGGTGTGATACTGAAGAATGCGGAGTATACATGTTAGTTCGTCCGGGAATCGCGTATCATATGATTGTGATTGAATATCCGAAATGGCCTTCTTATAAGGAATGTCTAGCTCTCGTGAATCTTTGCAAAGTGGGAGTAAATGTGTTATTCCTAGAGAGCATGCTATCCAGATTATAAGATACGATCGTTAATGTATTGACACTAGAGATACGATCGTATGGATATTATTACTGCGGTAAGATTGTAATTTACACGGTAACTGTTTCACATGAAAGATAGTAGTCATTGCATTTGACTCTTACGATTATTGAGGGTCACGGTGTGTTGCTAGACGCTATCCCGTGATCGTTAGGTATGAAGGGCATTTTCATAATTTGCGTTTTGTGTCTACGGCCAACATATTCGGATGCCTATCGGACCACACACATATGAACATCTAGCCGGATTAAAATGTGGTTATAGTTGATAACCAAATAAGGAAGGAATTTATCTCACGACTATAAAAGTTATAGTGGTAAATTAATATGGTGGTATTTATTTATTGTGAATAAATTAAATACAAGATATTAATTATGTTGATTAATTAAATATGTATGTTGATACATAAATTTCGAAATATGTACATATATATGATATACATGTATTTTGAAAATTAATTAATCATAGTATTATATTAATTAAAGAATATTCCAGATACCAAATATTTGGCTAAAGCTGGCGCCATTTCAAAGTATATTGGACACATTTGATTTGTGCAATTTAATTAATAAGATTACCATAATATTAATAGTTCTTAATTGATTTTGGAAAAATAGATTTATGGTAATACGATAAAGATATATTCAATATAAGATATTGTCAATATATATCTTAGGAAAAATATTTAATATAAGATATTGAATATTAATGAGATAAATCAATCAAAGAGATTTTCCTTATTTTATTAGGAAAATATTTTCTCTCTCATCAATCTACTAGAAGCTAATCCCAATCAGATTGGGTTATGGAAGTGGGGCCCCAACCTCTATTTAAGGGAGGCTTGGCTAGCTCTTTTGTATATCACAATTCCAAGAGTTAATAGTTCTTGTGAAAAATAGAGAGCTTCTTAGAGAGAGATTTGAGAGAGAGAAAAGGCCGGTCTAGCAACCGGATTTTTCTAGTAGCAATCCAATGGTGGATTCCGGCGGGTTGTTCGTGTGGACTAGTGGTAGAGGCCGAACGCTTGGGCGGCTCCGTGCATTGCTACTCTTCTTAGACGGTCAAAGTGTCGATCTTTTAGATCAACCAAGGTAACCACCGTCTACTAGCTTAATTGTTTATTGCTTAAACGAAGTCGATCCTGGTTAAAAAGAAATAAAATTTTGAATTCCGTTGCGTTCCCGCATAGATTTCCTAACAAAAATAAGGATGATAACTATTTCTCCACGAGTGCATACCTTGTTTTTTTGGGCCGAAATTTATTGTCATAGAGTTCCAAAAAACAGTTCTACGTAGCTCGGTCTTCCACTAAAGCCGAATATCGCTCTCTTGCCTCCATTGCTGCTGAGTTAACCTGGCTTTCTTATCTTCTTCATGATCTGGGTTTCGCTTCTGCTGCCATGCCGGTTATTTTTTGTGACAATATTGGTGCCTCAACGGTCTGCCTATCCCGTCTTTCATACCATATGAAACATGTTGCCATCAACTACCACTTCATCCCTGAGCAAGTTCAGCAGGGTCCTGTTTGTTTTTCACATGTCTCCATTGCGGATCAACTTGCGGACGACCTCACTAAACCACTTGCTCTATTACCTTTTCAACACTTTAAGTTCAAGTTGGGCCTTGATGTAAGTCAACTAGATGACACATTCTACGATATTTTATCCCCATTTCTCATTTAGTTATTGATGTTTTCGTATCATTTAGAGCAACTATTGTGATGATTTGGTATCTTTTGCGTACACGGTAAATATTATAAAAACCAATATTTTTGTCGATTATCTAGGCTTATTAGCCAAATTTTGTTCTAGGATTTACGCGTGGTATTCTTGTGTTTTTGTTTTGCAGCACATATACAGAAGCTTAGGAGCCTAGATTTTGGAGTGTCAAAGCGTTGATTTGATCGCGGTTTGATTCGATGCACTAAAGAGCGGGAATTCATTTTTTGAAGCTGTTGGCCGCCTCCAACATCAACTTGGAATCCACCAAGTGCACTCTGGAGCCCGCCAACTGTGAAGATCAGAGTTGCTTCTCTGCGTTAAATTATGACATCACCAACCACCTTACCAAGGTTGGCATCCGGCAACATACCCTTGGCATCCGCCAAGAAGCTCTGGCGGGAGCCAAACCCCTTTGGTGGCCGCCAATGCGTGCAGATGTGGCATTAATGATAAAACATTCAATTTTCACCAGCTCATTCATTCCTACTTTCCTCCAACCCTAGATTGAATGCACCTCTTACTTCAAGGCTCTTCTAGCAAAAGTCCTTTATAGTTTAGCTTCTAATTTAACTTGTAAACATTAATAATTCTTATTTTGATTTCTAGAATCTTTCTTGGAAGCAAGTTTTCATCTTTTGGTGTAAAACTCCATTGAAGCTCTTTTGTTATTGAATGAAAGTTTCTTTCTTGAAGTTCATAGCTTTTAGTTGGTAAATTCTTAGCCTTTACTTGTTATTTAGTTTATGTAATATATATGAATGCTTTCCTTCACTTATCGGCATACATAGGTATGAGTGGCTAGTTTTCTTACTAGCCAAGATGATGTCTTTGTGATAGTTTTTTTTATATCTATTAGTTGAATGTGAATGGTAGTTCATGTTTCTTAGCCTTATGTGTTGTTTTCTCTTCCTATTTGCATTGTATTGCATGTTTGTGTTAGAGTAATTAGCTAACACTTTCACACACACACTTAGTTGAGTCCGAAATGAGATGCTTAGTGTGGGAAAGAGATAGGAAGACCGAAAGTTAAAACCGACCTTGAATGGAACTCAGTTTCCTCTTCGGGGATTATTGTCATTCATTGCATCCATAGAACTTCATCATGTTGAATCATTAGGTCTAGAGTTCCTTTAGACCAAAGAGGAGGCATAGAGTAATTCCGGACACTCGTATGAGGGGGAATTACTAGATTAGAGGATGCGACGATAACACACACTTGAGAACTATTGGAAGGCATATAGTAATTCCTCATGTTGAATCATTAGAACTTCATCATGTTGAATCATTAGGTCTATAGTTCCTTTAGACCAAAGAGGAGGCATAGAGTAATTCCGGGCACTCGTATGAGGGGGGATTGTTGGAAAAAATTGATACTATGGATATTGACAGAATATAAAGAACTCCACGGCACGCGAATTGCGTTATCATTTAAGAGATGTTTCGTCCCACACGATTGTCACTTAAGGATCAAATGAAAATCTCTCTCAGGATACAATGGAGGGTGTTTGATTCAAACAGTGACTTGTTTGAATCAAACCCGAGGACACTCAAATTTTTTGTCTGATGATGCTTTTTGACTTATGACAGATTTCATTTGCATGTTGTGTCTTTTATAGGCCGAAGGTACCTCATACACGAAGTGAGGTACTCCTACATGAAAGGGTAAGGGTCATCATCGTTCACCAGATACATGCACTCTTGTAGAGATTCATCAATTCGGCAAAAGGATGAGTCTGTTCGAATGGATGCACGAATCAGTCCGAATGGATGCATGAATGTTGTTCATGAACTGATGCATGTACCCGTTTAGTTGAGATAACATTAATTCGTACGGCAAATCGTATGCAAACGATTATAAAATATTTATGAAAAAATATCTAACAGGAATTACTAGATTAGAGGATGCACCGATAACAAATACTTGAGCACTATTGGAAGGTAGAAAGGTTGTTCATTTCCATGATACTAGTAGAGATACACTTGATCATTGTATTGTCTTGGCTAGGACTTTTATCATTTGATCACCCGTTTAGTTATAGTTTAGTGATTGAGCTTACAGCTTAATCTTAAAACCTTTACTTTCTTGTCTTTTGTTGACTTGGACCAAAATAATAGAGTTAATCGGTACTTAACCTTACAATCCTTGTGTGATACGATCTTGACCACTTGCTAGACTACAATTGACCCGATATACTTGCCGGTAATATTGGACACCTAGAAAAGTTCGATCAGGTCTTCTCACCCGTAGTCCCACTTTTGGGGCGTATTAGGATATTACGTGTATTTATTATTTATAATTATTGTAACATTGCAATTAGCCGTAGATCCTCCTAGAATACTTGAGGAGCACTCCTTAATTATGTATATATACATTGTACCTTACAACAGTTTATTCATCAATTAGAAACTCTTTCCACCAAATACTTATCAACATGTTCATTAATTTTCTCAAAACTAGCTTCTATATTTTATTGTTACGATAAACATTCATATGTAATCGTGTTTATTACGATAAACACCATATGTTTCATTGTTACGATTCAATATTTTATTCACTCCACTATCTTATTTGCCATTATTTTATTATAATTTCTCTCACCAATCATTTCACTATAAACAAATTAAATAATATTAATCAGTTCACTTTATTTACCCACTATACTATTTAATGATTACTTTATCAATATTATACTAGAACTACCTCCGTCCGAAAATATAAGTTATCTTAAAGGTTTTCACACAGATTAAAAGAATGATTGAATGTCATAAGTTTAAAGGTTAATGCCTAAATTATGGTAAAATGGAGAAAATGGCAATAAACGTTGCATGAGTAATGTTGAATAACTTAAAGTAACCACAATGGTGAGATTTTCACCTTCCCTAAACCTGCTTTAGGGTGGACATCCAAAATTCAAACCCACGGTGGCTCTCAGGGTATCCACAATGGTTCCCTTTTCAATTTTCCTAAATCTGACATGAGGAGATCGAAGATGCAAAAATCAACCCCACAGTAGCACCCATCCTAGTTCCCAATCCCTTACTAAAATTAAGTGCCTCCCTTAAAATAGGGAAACTGCTAATGTGAATAGTGTCCATTTTTTCCTTCCAAAACCATTGCAGCTCCAAAAAAATAATAAGTAAAGGGAGGAAAATGTGTTGGTAGTTGAATTAGTTAGTTGAGATGTAAAAGAAAAGTAATTTTAAGGAATTATAAAAATGAGTATTATTGGAGTTGATTATTTTATAATGTGTTAAAAATGTGAATCTGAAACGAAAAATAAGATAAATGAGGAGTGTTATAGGGTAAACCATTTTGGTTACCCTCAGTCCAACTTCCCATCCCTTAATAAAATTAAGTCTATGCTAATGTAAATTGTGTTACCCTTAGATGTTTTTTTCTGTTTTTTTAATCCATATTCATATTTTCTTCTTTTATCTTATTTACGAAGGGAAATTTTACAAGGCCCTTCCTAGCCGAGTTGGTTAGGGAGAGGCCCCAGGGCCTAGGACCGAGTCCTAGGTTCGACTCTCGCCAACGGCGGAGTAAATTTCGTTTCCCGCCAAAAAAAAAAAAGAAGGGAAATTTTACCTACTCCTCCACTCTATTTTTTTATAAATAAAATTTAGTTTATTTTATATATGGATGGAATGTGATCTAATAGTATATATATAGATCTTCTTTCTGATATCTGCCTAATACGTAAAATAAGTATTTTTTTTTTTTTATTTCGAGAATAACGTACGGTATTTTTTTTAAGTGTATACGACAATTTTATTTTTAGAAAGATACGACATGTTTTATAAGGCATGTTAAAATCTCACTTTGTAAGTATAAAATACTTCATTTCGATTTTTGTAAAAATAAGAAAATTAGGGAAGAAGTGTTCGTAGTTAAATTTGTTAGTTGAGATGTGAAAGAAAAATAATTTTGAGGAAGTGTAATAGGAGTGTTATTAGAGTTGATTATTTTATAAGGCGTTGAAGAAATGAATTTGGAACGGAAAATATCATAAATTGGGAGTGTAATGGGGATTACCGTTGTTGTCCCTTTTATATTGTGGACAAATCAAAAGGTGCATAATGACTTATATTTTAAAACAGAAATAGTACTATATTATAATTTCTCTGATTAAATCATTTCTTAATCTACACAAATATCAATACATAATTTCAACTTTATATTTATAATTATTATTTTATTTTATTTTACTTTACTTTATCTCCTGAATCTACTATTCAACTCCGACAAAACCCGAAATTAAACGGTGCCGATCTGTTTACCATAGAAGAAACAAATATATATAAGTATTTTTATCATAACAAATGAGAAGATAGACATGAGAACTAAAAGTGTAATTTTTCTACCGATAAATAATGTCGTCGGCCGAAGCACTACCGAAACCGTGGCTTCGTCGTCATTAATAAACAAATTGTGCCTCAACTGTCTCCGCCGGTAAAACAAAAAGGAATAATATCTTCCACCGGAAAGAATGGACGAAGTGGAGCACGAGGTGTATGTTGATATGTCGGCCGCCGATGATGATGCTGTTAAGGTTCTTACTCTCTTTTATATATGTTATTATTATACACGTATGGAAATGGATCTGAGTTTTTTTTTTTATTTTTTTTATTTAAGATCTGCGATTTTAAATTGTGATCTGAATTGATTGAAGGAATTAAATGAGACGAAGAATCGATTAAAGGAGATGGAGGAAGAAGGTGCAGCTCTCTGTGAAATGCAGGCTAAAGTTGAGAAAAAGATGGACGCTGTTCAAGGTTTCCTTCGTCCATCTCTCCTCTTAGTTTATTTATTTATTTATATTTATTATTGTTTTTCTCTGCTGCTTAAATTAGTTCCTTGTTCCTGTTTGATAATGGCCAAAACATTATAGTTTTCTAGACATCAAACAAAACTGATATGTCTGTTTACACAAGTACATATCGTTTTCTTTCTAGATTTCAGCCGTAAGAATTTCAAGAAGTTGTTTTTAGATCGTATTCAGAGAAATCTATGGGAAAGTTCTTCCCCGGAGACTCCATTTGAGGAGTAAAAAACATGTGGATGAATCATCTACACACTACAACTCCTCAGATGGAGACTCCTCAGATGGAATGGCTAGGAAAGAACTTCCCGAAAGAAAGGACGTAGTGTGTGGTCAAGAAGCATCAACCGAAGAATAATCAATGGATCCCGAAATGTAGACCGTGGTAGAGAGGATACCGAATTCAATTGCTTATGTTGCGAAATCATCATAAAATCAATTTGTTGTTGCATAAGTCGGGTATGAGTGGGGTTGAGGTCGTCTGCTGTGAAATGGGTACAGCACGGTGTGCTGTGACGCAATACGGCGTCGTTTTGTGTACAAACGACGCCGTTTGGTTCCGATCTAAACAAAAAAAAAAAACACAGCAAAGGCGGCCACTGCACAGGATCCCAATCCGGTATGAGTGTATCATTTTATTTTATTTGGTTAAAAAAATTGCGAACGAAAGGTCTCATTGTTAAGTTTGTGACTGATAAATTTTGAGATACTTCGTTTTGCGCTTTTCAGTCTGAACTTTTTGTAAATGCTTTTGGCTTTGCGATTATGAATAAAAAAAAAGATCGTTTCCTTAAAATAAAATAAAAAATTTAAAAATTGAGATACGCTATTGACGTTTCTAGTCACTATTGGGCTAATCATGATTTTTGTTTGTTCCCCTTTCTCCAATTAAGACATGCTGGAATTTGATGATATTGAGAAATCTGATGAAGAGCTCTAAGATGGATGTGGAAGAAGCTTTATTATTTATTGTTTGGTTTCGGTTTGTAAACGCTTGTATCCTTTTTGGAGAAAATATATGTACATATGTATGCGTGTATGTGGATTGTGTCTGACACAGTGATGAATGTCATTACACCGTCTGGTGGGAGCCAGGTTCAACCACGTCTCTTTTCACAATATAATAAATAAATAAATACACATGTTTTTGTATATATAGAATACGTGTACATATAATTATGTTCACGTTTGTGGATAGGGTTTAACCATTTAAAAAACAGCTGACGTTGTAATGGACGGTTTCGAATCGTGTAATAATGTAATAAGGTGGAGAAATGAGTGCGGGGACAACTGTATGGTCCGAAATGCATATAAATTTATTACATCCAATGAACAAAGGCATTTGAACGACATGGTCGAAACTATTTGGAAACTAAAAGGTCCTTTGCGGTATAATCTCCACATTTGGATAATTAGACCTGATGTTTTATCTACTATGGACTTCTTACAGAGACGTCGAGTTAGTTCTACCTCCTTGTGTCCTCCCGTCGACATTACTGAAACCCCTCTTCATGCTCTGAGGTACCGCTCTTAGACAAAGCAGTTGTGGAAAGCTGTGATTCATACCCAAAATTGGGCCAAATTTGAGGGGAAGTCTTCTCATTCGATTTATTGCAATTAATCGTGGTTGGACGGGAATATAGTTTGCGAGCATGAGAAGTGACGTTACATGTTTGCAGACGTTGTCTATACAATCTGACACTGGCGGAACAAATTAGTTCATGATTCAGAGCATGAACGCCCCCCAGACATGTCCTCCTTTCGTATATGATTAAGAGAGTCAGGATCCTCAAGATTGCGTGGAGTCTCCATCTGTAACATGGCTTAGTTAGATTTTATTTACCATAAAATTTTGATTTTTTTCTTCTAAAAATGAGACAAACACCATTATTGGCACCATAAGCCGGCGGGTGGTCGTTGTAACGACAATTTCAAAGGTTGCTTTCAGCCTTTCACGATCAAATGATGAAGAATATTAGAATAAGCAAGAACGGCCGGTGAGCTCAAACGGCGGTTATCGGCGGCTGGGAAGCATTTTAGGTTTAGGTTTAGATAGAAACGACAGAAGTATAAGGTTTAGAAATTTAGGGTTGTGTGTGGAGGTTTTTTATAGTAGGAGCTAGTGAAGAAATTAAATTATATATATATATATATAACCGGTTCGGTTCGGGTCATACCGGTTTTTATGGATAAAACCGAAAATTGAATTGGATTTCCGGTTCGGTTTTTTTTCAATGAAAAAACCGATTGGAAAACCGCGGTTCATCATTTTCCGGTCCGGTTTAATCCGGTTCAGTCGGTCAGTCCAGTTTTCCAATTTCGTTGTACACCCCTATTAGTTAGACCATAGCTTCCCTTGGACTGATTTTTTGTGGTGTTAGTTTTTTCTCCCACTATTTTGGGTTGTGTGTATGGTTTCGGTGACTCTGTTTTCTGACATGAATAAAGATTGTCATTTATGGAGGGAAATATGTTGTTATATACACAGGGGCGGCTCCAATAAGGGGGTGTGGGGTCACTTGACCCGCTAAAATATATTTTAAAAAAAAAAATAGGTATATTTTACACTATTTAAAATTTCTATACCCCAACCTCTACTAACTAACCTTCTATTTTTTTTGAAATATTAACCCTTGACCCATATCATGCTTAGATTTTTAAAATTAATACTTATAAACTTAATACGATGTGTCGTTTTCGATTCTCGACCCGTGTCGTAGAATTCCTGGAGCTTATACATGCATGTGTGTAATACATACACATATACGTTAATTTATATATTTTTTTATAGTATTTTGCATATAGATAAGTATATTTTAAAATATTTATATTTGGTTTGGTTTGGCGTGGGTTTGATAAAATTAAGAAAAAATCAATCCAAACCTAAAGAGCTTCAGTTTGGCTTAAAACCGCACCAAAACATTTTGATTTTTATTTAGTTTGGTTTTTTCGAGTTGAATCGGTTTGACTTTCGGTGTAGTTTGGGTTGATTGGTTTACTTCCTCACCTATAATTTTAGTTTTGATCCTATCACTTTCCGCTATAATCTTTTTTATCTAGCCTTTTCTTTTAATTATGTTCAAGAAGACTGACTTGTTTCGTGAGACTAGCTCATTTCTCGTTTTCCGATTATGAGCTCGTCTTTCACGACGGGTCGTTACATATTTTTTTTAAAGATAATTCATATACACTCTTATAATTTATGTGATTGTTGAAGCAAACCATAGTTACTAAAATCGTGAACGACGTCCGAATAAAATAAATGAAAGAAAAAAACGCACGTTTTCTGCACTCATCTCATTTGTACAGCAAAATTTGCAAATGATCTCATCCTCTTTTCGAGGAGGCCATAAGATTTCTCACCTATTTTTTCGCGGATGATCTCATCCTCTTTTCGGAAGCTGATATGGATCAAGCACGTGAAATGGACCGGGTCCTTCGTCAGTTTTGCGGTATTTCAGGCCAAAAAATTAGTATTATAAAATCTAAGTTCGCTGTCTCCTCCAACATTAGCCCCCAAACCACCAACTGCAATGCACAAGCCCTCGGAATGTCGCACACAAAGCACTTTGAAAAATACCTCGGCGTGCCACTTCATCACGGGAGAGTAAAAAAGGATGATTTCACATTTGTTGTTGATAAAGTCCGGGCCAAACTTCAAGCATGGAAGGCATCCTCACTGTCGAATGCAAGTAGGGCAATCCTCACTCAAACCGTTCTTACCACCACGGCGTTTTATAATATGCAGACGGTTAAACTCCCAGCTTCTATTACTGATGAATTGGACAAGCTTGCACGTTCGTTCTTTTGGGCCGACCATGAGGAGAAACGAAAAATCCATCATGTTGCGTGGCATTCTATCTGTCAACCCAAAGCTCATGGTGGCTTGGCTATTAGACGGGTTCGCGAAATGAATACGGCTTTTTTAGCAAAACTCGTGTGGCAGATTCTGACGGACCACAATAAGCTCTGGGTGCAAATCTTGACGCAAAAGTATGGCTCGCCATTTTCTAAATCGAAGTCCACCTCTTCTTTTATATGGCGCCATATATGCTTTGCTGCAAATGAATTGCGCCATGCCTTTACAGTAGACGCTTCAAGAACCCGTATGGGCAGCCCATCCATCTGGAAAATTTTCAGTCAGCTCGGCATATCATGAAGCTTGCAAACCCATGGCCCTTGTCGATAATGAAAAAACAAACTGGCAACGCATTTGGACCATCAAAGTACCGCTTCGAGGTAATCATCTTCTCTGGCTAATACGGAAAAAATCCCTCCCCACGGCTGACACTCGGGCTACACGGAATATTATTGATGACGATACGTGCAACTGTTGTGGAAACCATAGTGAATCTATCCTACATACTCTTAGAGATTGTACTTGGGTGCGTGGAATGTGGAAGGATGTTGTGCACCATCAACACTGGCACGAATTCTTTAACATCCACGATGTCCCACATTGGCTTGATATCTGTCTCCAAAAGGATATGTACAAGAAAGACAACATAATTTTTTGGCGATTCCTATTTCGGGAGTTAATCTTAAGTATTTGGTTTTGGCGCAACAAGGAGTTTCATTGTGAAGACCAACATAGACCACCCAAGTCGGTGTGTATTTCACAAGCTATCCGGAAAGTAAGGGAGCTACACGTAGCCTGACACACTTAATTTTGTAGTTTTATTTGAATTTGATGTAAATTCTGGTTTTTTTTTTTTGTTTTATTTAAACAGTTGTACGACTATTTTATTCTCATATAAATATCCCCTTTAAACCAAAAAAATTTCCCTAAAAAAAATACGTATGTATAATTAAAATCATATTTTTTTGAACGAATAATTCGCTAATTATCTGGTTCAACTGCTTTGAAAATATAATTTAGTATACGATCTGACCTAGCCGGGGGCGATTCCCGGCTTACCAATTTTTCTCCCTAAAAATCCAAAATTCCGGCCATTATTCACTTGAACTAATGGAAGTGGATAGCGATAATCAGCACGAAGATGTTTCAACCCGTTTCGGGCATGACCCAGGACCACCGCGCGACTGGAGGGTCCCAAACTCCATCTCGGAGACGGTATGGGGACAACGCAGTGGGGTGGATGTCGTACAGCAGCAGCGGTTGGATACACTCTACTATACGGGTGAAGACGAGGATGAGTCTATATAGCAGACTGGTTGTCTACGCCGGACCGGTGGAGGGGACCGGAAAAAGACGCTAGAGGGATTGAGATTCCGTTAGAACGATGCGAAGAGCTTTGGAGACCATGGAGACGATCCCTAATCGTCAAACTCCTGGGATGAAACACCTCGTACAAGGTCCTCTATCAACGACTTTCAGCGATGTGGTGCAAACAAGGAGGTATTCAACTTATTGATTTGGATCTTGGTTACTTTGCTGTTCGATTCACGAGCAAAGTAGACTATGAATGGGCACTAATGAATGGTCCATGGGTTGTGCAAGGACACTACCTAGCTGTGTCCAAATGGAGACCGTTTTTCATTCCATCAAACGAGAAAATTACATCAACTCTTATTTGGATTCGTATACGCCAAATCCCCCACGAAATGTTCGAGGAAGAAATTTTAGAGGCCGTTGCGAAGGAAATTGGCAAACCAATCAAAACTGATCTTTATACACAGGTTTCGTCTAGGGCACGATTTGCTCGAATCTGTATAGAAGTAGATTTCGACCGAGTTTTGGACACCCATATAGTGATGAATGGTCACAAGCTGAAAATTGAGTACGAAGGATTACAAATGATTTGTATCGAATGCGGAAAATTTGGTCACAGAAGTGGGGAGTGCCCACTGAAGAAAACGTTGACTCGCAGCAAGATGCCGGGAAAACCACCCCCATTGAATCAGTGTCGACGCCGGAAAGACCGTTTGGGCCGTGGATGATTGCCCAAACACGGAGAAGGAGACCAACTTGGAACAAAAATGGCAACGGCAATAGAGGAGCACAACATCAGGGAACTGAAGTTAGAAACAAAACCAATACGTTCGGAAACGGACCTCAATTTATGGAAGATGATCGGCCTTCTGGGTCAAGATTTGATATCCTAGCTACAGAAGGAAATGATCAAGGCAATAACTTGGAACAAGAATATGCTAATGGGCTTGGTCAAATTAATAAAGATGCTGAAGTTGAAGCAATGAAACATAGAATGGATTCAATCCCTTTATATGGAAATAACCCCTAAATTTCATCCATGTCAAAGGCTGATTTGCCCTCCGTGAAACCTCATACTAAGGAGGCATTGAAACAAGCACCAACAACCCATGCAGTAAACTCAAGGCAGACTTCAGGTCCCTCAAAGATCCTAGGTGACAAACGGAAAGAAGCCCCAGCTACAAATAACAATACATCAACCCAAGGTAAACGCCACTCGGTCTCCATTCTACAACGGGGTGGTGAACCCACAGCATTGCAGCATATCTCGAATAGGGCCCCCCAGCCTCAACAACATCATTTTCAAGGGCCTGTAGGTACTACTAATGGGAACGACCCACGTATGTCATTAACCGTTGTGAACTCGGAATATATTAAGACGAACCCTCCGGATATTCGCAATACGGAGTTGACCACGGAGATTGACATGGGTAATGTGGACAGCCACAGCCTTAAGGGTGGAAGCAATTCAGGGGTGAAGATGAATGACAACCTCTCTTGATTTCTAATGAAGTTTTTTGTTTGGAATTGTCGTGGGGCGTCATCAGCAACTTTCTTCCGTCATCTGAAGGAATATGTAAATAAATATGATCCCGATCTCCTTTGTCTGTTGGAGACTAGAACTTTTAGTCGTCGGGCAATGAGGATATTGAAGTTCAGCAAGTTTTCAGATTTTTTGGTTGTAGAGGCGAGGGGTTTTCAGGGAGGTATATGGTGCTTTTGGAAAAAGGCTAATTTGACTCTTAATTTGCTTCCTTGCACGAATCATTGCCTGAACGTCGCCGTAATGCAAGATAATACCGTCTCTTGGATTCTATCATTGATCTATGCTCCACCTACCCCAAGTGTTCGAAATGAATTCTGGAAATACTTGGAACGACTCCATCATGTTTTTTAGAAACCTTGGTGCCTCATTGGGGATTTTAATCAGGTGATTAATCAAGAGGATAAATGGGGGGGTAGATCCATTGGGGGAATTAATGTTGAAAACCTCCACGATTTTACCGAACATTGTAACTTGATGGAGATTGCGTATCAGGGAGCACAGTTTACTTGGGAGGGACCAATGTTTAAAGGTGCAAGGATTCTGGAGCGACTAGACCAAGGTTGGTGCACGAGCGATTGGATGGACCTTTTCCCGGATGCTTCTATATCGCACCTTGCCAGAACACACTCCGATCATTGCCTTCTTTTACTTACCTTGATCCCGTCAATACGGAAAAAGAAAGCAGTCAGCCGAGCCTATTTTCAACATGCCTGGTTACAACACTCTGAGTTTCACGAATTTGCTACGAAGAACTGGCAAATAATGAATGGGGATATATCGACGACAATCGATTACTTTATGAAGGCTGCTTTGCAATGGAACAAGGAGGTGTTTGGTAATATTTTTTACAAAAAACAAAATATGATCAACCGCATAGAAGGTATACAACGAACTCAGAGTAAACGGCCATCTAATTTTTTGTTGAACCTCGAAAAACGACTGTTGGAGGAATATAACCAAATTCTTGATCAAGAGGAATCCTTTAGGCATCATAAGTCCCAACTGCAATGGTTTGTGGAGGGGGAAAGGAACACTTGGTATTATCACAAAATTGCACAGATGAGGAAACAACAATCTCAGATTAATATGCTTAAAAGGTTGGATGGGTCTTGGACGGAAGATGATAGTGAAATTAAGCAGATTATACAACAACATTTTATTGATATACATGCTAGCAGTTTGGATAGCATTGATAATGAGCAAATTATAACTCTATCGGCGCTTGAGGAATCATATTTACGTTTACTGAATCGAGAAGTTTGTGAATCTGAGATTGCCACGGCTGTGTTTGACATGGGTTCGTACAAAGCAGCAGGCCCGGAAGGCCTCCCTCCAATTTTCTATAAACGTTGTTGGGACATCTTTGGGAGTTCTGTAGTTCAGTTTGTCACTATGGCCTTTCAAAGTGGGACCTTCCTGACCCATATGAATGAAATAGTTGTCTCCTTTATCCCAAAAAGAGATAACCCGGAAGTGAGCTCCCATTTCCGCCTGATTGCTCTTGTGAATGTAATTGTCAAAATCATTACTAAAGTGTTGGGTAACCGACTAAGCACTGTCCTCGACAAACTTGTTGATAAGACTCAGGCTTCTTTTATTCCGGATCGAGGTACAGCGGAGAATATAATCCTTGCACAAGAAGTTGTCCACTACATGCGACAAAAGAAGGGAAAACGTGGGGTGATGATGGTAAAAGTCGACTTAGAAAAGGCATATGATCATGTGGATTGGGGTTTCCTCAGCAAGATTCTGGTAGCGTCTGGATTTAATCAGAAAATGTGCGAGCTTATTATGCACTACATGACCTCGGCTTCGATGTCTCTTCTGTGGAACGGGGAACGACTCCCTTCCTTCAAACCAAAGCGTGGGTTAAGACAAGGCGACCCAATCGCTCCGCATCTTTTTGTTTTGGTAATGGAGGTGCTTAGCCAGAAAATTAAAGCAGCAGTTACTGGGGGGCTCTGGAAGCCGATCAAATTATCTAAGAATGGTCCGCCTGTATCCCACCTTTTCTTTGCTGATGATCTACAACTATTTGGGGAAGCGAGTGAGGTGCAGGCGTTGGTAATGGATGCTGTGCTAGGGGATTTCTGCAATGTCTCTGGTATGAAAATTAATATGGCGAAATCACAGTTTCAGACATCGGCAAACGTTAATTCCATCCGTAGAGGCATAATTAGTAAAGCACTTGAAATGCAACATACATTTGACCTTGGGACTTATCTTGGTATGCCTCTCTTCTCCAAGGCAGACTTAAAATCTCTACGTTCTCATATTTGGTGGATAAAATGAAGCGGAAACTTAGTTCGTGGCAGTCTCAAACCTTATCCCGTGCGGGTAGAGCAATCTTAATGCAAACGTCTTTAGCCTCACAACCTTTTTACACCATGCAAACGGTCAAACTACTGGTGGGCATTCTATCACAACTAGAGAAGATTTGCAGGGACTTTTATTGGGGGGATACGATTGAAAAAAAGAAGTTGCGTCATATTGTTAGGAAATGTACGCGGGAACGCAGCGGAATTCAAAATTTGATTTCCTTTTACCCAAGATCGACTTCGTTTAAGCAATAAACAAATAAGTTAAAGACGGTGGTTACCTTGGTTGATCTAAAAGATCGACGCTTTGACCGTCTAAGGAGAGTAGTTCTGCATAGAGCCGCCCAAGTGTTCGGCCTCTACCGCTAGTCCACACGAACGACCCGCCGGAATCCCATCATGGATTGCTATTGGAAAACTCCGATTGCTAGACCAGCCTTTTTCCCCTCTCTCCAACTCTCTATAGGATGCTCTCTATTTTGCACAAGAACTATTAGTTCTTGGAATTGTGTTGTACAAAAGAGCTTGACACCCACCTCTTATTTATAGTAGAAGTGGCGCCCCTGACTAGAGTGGAGGAGAAGAAAACCTTTTCCCAATAAAATAAGGAAAATATAATTGATTGATTTATCTCATTTATTATAATATCTCATATCAAATAAATCTAGGATATTGTCAATATCTTATATTGAATATTCCAAGATATTGTCAATATCTAATATTGACTATCTTTATTTTATTACTATAAATCAATTTACACATGTGTATATATATCACATATATATTATTACACAAAATAAATCTATATATGTATATACATTTGGTGCGCACATGCACATCATATGTGCAAGTCACGTATGAGTGCATATATATATAAATATTAATATCTAATATTAATATATGGTAATACCATTAATTAAATTACTTGTACAATCCAAGTGTATCTTATACACTCCAAAATTGCGCCACATTTAGCCAATATTTTGGCATCCGGAATATTCTTTAATTAATATAATATAATTAATATCTTGTATTATATTTATTCATAATAAATAAATACCACCATATTAATTTACCACTATAACCTTTATAGTCTCGAGATAAACTTTCCTTATTTGGTTATCAACTATAACCACATTTGAATCCGGCTAGATGTTCATATGTGTGTGACCCGATAGGCTTCCGAATATGTTGGCCGTAGACACAAAGTGCAAATTACGAAAATGCCCTTCATACCTAACGATCACGGGATAGCGTCTAGCAACACACCGTGACCCCCAATCATCGGAAGAGTCAAATGCAATGACTAATACCTTTCATGTGAAACATTTGCCGTGTAACTTACAATCCTATCGCTGTAATAATATCCATACGGTCGTTAGTCGAGTGTCAAAACATCAACGACCGTATCTTATAATCTGGATATCAAGCTCTCTCGAAGTAACTCATTTACTCCCACTTTGCAAAGATTCACGAGAGTAAGACATTCCTTATAAGAAGACCATTTCGGATATTCGATCCCAATCATAGGATAAGCGATTCCCGGACGACCAATCATGTATACTCCGCATGCTTCAGTATCACACCCAATCACTACCGCATGATCGCCCCGTGGCTAGGGGAAACCTCAATAGTGTCAAAGCATGACAATCCACACCGTGATGCCGTGAAGACTCCGGTCTTAAGGATAATTACACAACCGCCACATAGTGTGACACTTATCCGTGTAAGTGGGTCGATAACGTACGCATTCTCTAATACACGTCCACGTACGGTCCCAAGTGTCTCTACACTTCGATAGACGAGATCTATCCCCGCCCTAAAGACGACGAAGACATCTAATACGTGCTAGTCCGTTTATACTATCAATGCCCCGTTTAATAGTACATCGGCTTTAGAGACATTTAAGTATCAAACTTATTAAAGTGATTAGAGATCTCATCAACCATAATCGCCTATCATGGTTTCTCTATCACAGCTTTAATACTAAGGACGTTATCATATAACAATTCATAATTGGTTCTTTAAAAGAACAAATATATGACAACAGAAAAAGCCATTTAATATATGTATAAACATAAAGAAATAGTAGAAATGATCCGACCCGGTCGGATCCGGTCCAACCCGATTGGGTTTAGGACACTATTTCAACAATCTCCCACTTGGCCTAAAACCAATCACTCGCACACACAAGTGTTAGTAATACCATCCGCAGCGGAAGCGGTTTATGGATCTAGATCTATAATATATACGTAATAAAACAACTAGATCTATTCTACAAGGGGGATGTAGATCATACCTCTTGAATCTCAAAATTCAAGTTGAAGAACCGCAAAGGATGAATGTGAAGATGTGAAGAGCACCACAGTCTTCCGATCGTGTGATCCAAGCAATTCCCGGTGGAAGGAATTCTCGACTCGAACCCCTCCGATATGCTACCCGGAAAAATCTCCAGATTTTCCCCTTGACTCCCTTGGCCGAAAATTTCTTCCTCCTCTCTAAGAGGTGGAACTCGAATTTTAGTGTGTGTGTAAGGCTTGGGAGAACTCTCTTTATATAGGAGAGTAAAACTTAGCCTCCAAGGATTTTATAATTAATACAAAATCAATTATAATAATCCCATTAAATAAAAGATAATCCCATAATATTCTAGAACAAATCTAGGATAATATTTATCTTTATTTCTTTCCATAAATATTTATCCAATAAATATTTTATGCACATGTCTTATTAATCAATTTTAGGAAAACAAATTTCCTAATAATAACACACAAAATATATGCGCACCTTTTTACTAAAAATTAGGTCACGCATATTTCCATCCTTTTTGACCAATTAGGTCAAAAATGGTCAACACACCAATTCGGGCCGAGTCCACGAAAAATGTCTTTTCCGTGTATTTAATTATTTAGCCCAACTAATTTAATAGTCCACTAAACAATTAATTCACATATCGTTTTAATAAAGTCCAACAAGAACTAAATTAATATTATTAGGATTCGACGTCCGAGAATAGCTATGCTATATTAGGAGGCACGTCGGGGACCATGGACTAATAATCAGCGGCTCCGATAAATCAAATAAATAATTATAGAATAATTATATTCGATAAATCAATCACGGGAATATGCCACCATAATCCCGAGATCGCACTCCTCCGATTATCGATTATATTTATCTCGTCACGATAATAATAATAAGCGTCCATTGATATAATCATTACATATGGATTAATCCTCCATAGATCGTTCATTCTAAATCGGGAAGCTACCGTTAACCCTTTTTAGAACCTCTTATCCTTATTTACCATTAACCCCCTAGTGATCAATTAATTCATACAACTCACCGGTGATCAATCGCTGTAATATGAACTCGCGCGATCGATCGCCTTCTAGGATTAACAAATAAGGGAACTGCCTATCTACTTCCATAAATGGAAGGAATGGATTCCGTATCCGTGATAACACGGACTACTCACTCAATCCAAGACAACGCCAAGATGGGGTAATTCAGACCACAGACTCAGTGTAATCCTTAACCGTCAAGTCAAACTTTATAGTGATTCAAGCGATTGATCGTGATCACCTCGGGATTAAGATATATCCATAAATATGATCATCCATTGATTCGATAAGACTTCTCGATTACGGAATTATATCGTGAACTCTAATCAAATCGGTCCAAATTTCTATACGATATATCTATCATATATAAATGCCCCATTAGGTTCTCTTAACCGAAAGTCCGGATAAGACAATCACACCGACCGTGTTCGGGCGCATTAATAGCACGTTAAAGGAGAGACCCGATACTCTCGATTAACTTCACTACGGGCTAATTGTATTTTAAGTACATCTTCACTAACTCAATCCTCCCGTGTATATACCATACACTGAGTTAAGTGATTACATAAACGATATACTTAGGGTTTTCTGTAGTGTAAATACTATTGTCATATCGGTGATTATGAGAATAATAAATATGAATAATAACGTCAATTCATTTATTAAATAAAACAATTACAAAAATTGTCTTTCGGGCATCACACCTAACAATCTCCCACTTGCACGAAAGCATGTGATTAATTGTTTTAGAGCACACCCTATTATTTAAAATACAACAAACTACATCTCCCACTTGCTCTAAAGCAATGGAGACTTATCCCGTATTCTAGTACCCACTAAGCATGTCATAACCATTTCGTATTCCAAAGTACACTCCGAGTATGCCGTCGTAGGATAGGTCGGTGACTCGAGGAGCACCTACATCTAAATGTCATGGGTCTTAATGATTAGTCGGGTTGTCGGCTCGAGACGATCCGTAGAATCGAAACGTTACCGGTCCATCAAATCATGTGTGCGAGTAAACACCGAGCCCGAGATCGACTTAACGATCATCCTCAATCGACTTAAAGTCAAAATCGTGTATCACACATATCCAAGTTCACACATGAATATGTCCGCATATTATTCCTCGTTCTCTCAAGATACTAAAGGACATACTAAACTTGCTATGTTAACCGCCGAATCTAAGATTCGATCAAAGTTGACGTTCAATAACCTGACCATCTCTTACTAGAAAGAGAATCTATCCCATTTCTCTTGATCCGAAGATTTAGAGAGTCATTCCTGAGGCATAGGGTAGAACTTCCTCGTTGAATGTTGCATACACGGATGCATCATCTTAACCAATAAGATGGATGGGAAACCGGTGGATCGATTCTAATGAATTCGACCGAGTCAAACTCTTAAGAATGTTGTCCAAATCTCTCGTTGCGAGAGAAATGTGGTATCGTCGTATTCGACTTCGTACAACACACCCATGTTGATTCCAACCCCGGTGCGTTGTTATCCTTCACAAACACTAATATATATTTATATATTCACTACCGTACTAAAATTGATATCCGAATACAAAAGACTTATCAATATTCTCGTCAAATCCACACATTGTAGAAATATATGACTTCCAATGACCGAGAGGTTTGCTTTTTGTCCACAAGGACATAAGCCTTGACAACCATCCCGTCATAAGTTCATAAGTCAATACCCTTCGTTTCGAATGAATCCGGACTCGTTTGTTTGGCAAGAAAGTCTCGGGGAATCACCCCTATTTTCTCGCTTTTGAACGAAATCATGCAATACCGAACTCATTCTACTCTTTTCCGTGTAGATCCAATTACTCCCACCGGGCCCGAGACGCTCGGTGGTTCTACAAGAGTATGAACGGGGCATTGGAGTACCGAACTCCATTCACGGGGTTATGGCTATTAAACCAACCTCTATTATCGAATCCTATACTTGCTCACAAAAGAGCCATAGGTCATCAATCGATCCTCGACTACAAAGTCCGCCGAACCCGTAATGGGTAATGGGTAAACCATACTCCCACTACATTCGGGTGGATCGAAATTCGATCTAGTTTAGTAGTATTTAGTGTTATCACCAACAACCGATGTTGGATGTGGTCGATTTTAATCGCTTAGTAACTACCTTGAGTAAACGTACTTCAAGGTTTAAGGTTTTACTTGTTCATAGACTCTATCGTAAAGGACGCAACAAGATAACCGTCCCTTCCCGATTTCAAGAATCTTATAACAAACCTTTTTCTCAATGCTACAAGATATAGAACGATTGGTCACTGACCGAACGTGGTCGCGAAATTTCCAGACCTACCTTCAAGCACCGTGTGCTAAATGCTTATATTTATGGAAGTGGGGTGAACCGAATCCACACCTTATCCGTAAATTCCAAAGCATATTCTAGGTAGACTTCTCGGTCTTACATTTCAACGTAAACCGTTATTTCGCTTCCAATATCTTTATTGAGTTAAGCGAAAGTATTGTAGCACATCTAAAAACATATATAAGGCAATTTTACGGTTTCTCACTTAGTGAGAACATGTCACAATGAGGCAGTGAGCATCGGTCTCGAGGACTATGAATGGCCTATTCCGAGTATAGAATACTCTATCTCTCGTTGAAAACGAGAGAAACCTCAAAATATTTTGGATAAACTTACCGGAGTGTTTGAATAGTTATCAGACAAGAAGTCACTACTCGGAAGCTCCTACTAGCTTGTATCTTTCATCAGACCCCGAAGGTCGTCATAAACAAGCTATGTTACTTCTTTATAACCATTATCCTTTCCCGATTGAAAGGAAACTTAGTCATTGAACCTTTGAGACAATATAACCGGACCGGGAGAAAGGAATCACCCCGAGCCGCCTTCGGTCTTGTCTTTTAGGGACTATGCACTAACTATGGAATATGAAGAAGCGTTTATCTAAATATAGAAACCAATTGCTTTTAATGGTTCTTAAGATGTGTTTTATATACATATTTCAAAGCAATTGTGAGTGGTTTTGACTTTATCAAACAAAAATCCGAGTCTTGGATTCGTACTACAAATGGTATATTCACTTTCTATGCGACAAACAAATTATCGAATAGAAGGTAAATCCATTCGTTCCAACGAATCTTAAACGGAAAATAATTTTCCCGCGATATCCAAGGATTGAATCCGAGATTCATTACCTTATATCACTCCCACTATTCTAGCTAAAATTTAACTGCCCGTTGTTTACTCTTTTAATCGTTAAATGCACCGCTACCTTGTTCTTCCAAAGAACTTAGCTCGAGAAAATCGCCAAGGATTCATAGGTTGGTGATCCAAAATCACTGTCCTTATCCTATGATTTTCAGTTAATTAATTTTCGGTTCAGCCTTAAAATTTTCTCAGTTTATGTGACTAACACTTTTAGACATATTCTCCCATTCTTGACTTTCAATGAATGGAAACAGCTCTTGAACCGGCGGTTCGTTTGAGTAGACACTACTCTTGAACCGTGGGATGTCTATTTCGAGTGTTACTCGTCGAGACTTCTCGGATTTTCTAATATACCGTAAAAACAACAAATCATAGCATTAAAGCTCCCACTAGTTTATCGGTTCCAAATACCGTCTAACCAAAGAATGCTTTATTTTATGATTTTCCAATTTTTCAATTTGAAAATCTCTCGTGTAAACACTTACACAGTTCTAATGTTTCCGAAAAATACAAATCATAAAACTCCCACTAGTTCATCGATTCCAAATATCGTCTAACTAGCAACATTTCATGACTTTCCGGTTTTTCAATTAGAACGGTTACGTGTGTAGTCAGTTACACTTTTCTAATGTTCTAGAAAAACAACAAATCATAAAGCTCCCACTAGTTCATCGATTCCAAATATCGTCCAACTAGTAACACTTCATGATTTTCCGATTTTTCAATTAGAAAATTGCACGTGTATTTCCTACACACTCAAAATTCACTAAAAGAATTTCAAAGTCCGAAATCACCTTTGTTCAAACTAAGTTTGTCTTCCGTTTGACACGAATGACACTAGTGACATACCTATATGTCACTCGGTTTTAAAAGGCTTGAGAGAAAATATCTCTTTCGAAAAATAATTGCATTATCGATTAACTAGTTCAACGTCCTAGTTACTTTCCACTTTTTAACAAAGTCAATACTAGTCAATTTTTTAAGCAATTTAGTAAGGGATATAATGCTGTAAATAAAATGACATATATTAATTCAAGTTTAAGACTACTATATTATTTTATTTTAGGAATTGTAAACTAAAAATAAGTCTACTCTACCATTCCAAGGTTTTAACCTCGCATCTCAGTGCCGCCGTAGGGTAGGTCAAAGAGATGACGGTTAAATCGAGACAATCTCATCAATGAATAACTTGTGAGAATCGAACATCTCACGAGAATCGAACATCCCTTTATTCATTGACTACCTTCCTTTTTTAGCCTAGATATTACCAAAAATATCCTTTATGAGTGTGACCTACTATATCGGATCTCTTAGGTACGCCCCGAGTGTGCCGTCGTAGGATAGGTCGGTGACCCGACGAGTACCCGTAAATCCTATCCTTTCGGAGACCAAGCCATGAATGTTGATAGGGGTGAACACCATCCGTAGGGGGACGAAATCAAAGCGCCGCGAGGCGTCACCCTTCTCTCACTTACTTGCATCTATAGTAGAGGCCGTGGGGTTGGTGTCGCCTCCCCCGCTCCCACTCAATATTTTGGAAGTGGTGGTGGGTTAACTAACCACGTCTTTTTGATGTTAACATAAAAGCACATCAAATCAAGGATTCCGAATGGTGTCGGTAACGTAGGCAAGCCTACCCGTCCTATTCGTTGGAACATATGTGACAAGTCGGACGAAATCGGGTCAAGAGAGCCCTATTGAGATTAGAAGGAATCACCCCTCCGCTCTCGGTTTGGCTTAGTCTTGCCGGACCCCCGTGCATACATCACACTAGGAGGGTTAAGTCGTTTGAGCGAAGCTCGCTGACCACCCAACCTAAAAGCGAACCGTTTTTATCCAAGATTTATTGTTCTTTTACCATCATTCAATCTCGTAGACACTACGAATCGAAAACGTGATCTCGTTTGTGCTTTAAGGCGGTTCACCGAGAACACACACCGAAAGGCTTAACGATTTCATAACCCGTCATCGGATCTTTAATTAGTTACTAAATTTATTAATTACCACGTATTAATTAAATTTCAACTAATTACACGAGTTTGTATACATGCCTATTTTAATTACCAAAATTAAAATTCTACATGTATGCATGGAGTGGATTTATGATATGATGCATGTCATGGCAATTCCGTTTTTTTATATCTATTTTATGATCGAACACATAAAAAATAAATTGCGGAAAATTTAAACACCGAGATGGATCGTTGGCACCCCCGTATCTAATCTATTAGAAAATAAAAACCAAAACCCTAACTAGGGTTTACTACTTTCTAACTAAATCTGCAGCTGTTCGAACTCTTTGACGATCGGCATACTAAACGAACTCGGATCGGGACGAAACTTTCCAGATCTTATCTTCACTCCTTGAACTTCAATATGGACGGTTGGATCGGTGCTTTGACTTACCAATTTTCTCCAGTAAACCGCCAAACTAGCTGCTGAATCTGACTTTGACTGCACTGCATCAAGGACTTCCTGAGGCAGATCGGGAATCGAGATGAATCCCGATCGACCTGAAATTTTTATGGTACGTCCAAAACTCAAATTTTATCAATCTGAACGGTCGGATTTGCGTTTCAACGGTCCAAACTCTCCCAGAAAATCGAGGAAGTCACAGGTAGAGTTTCTGTGAATCCTGCGTTTTTCTGTTACAGCAGCGTCTTCGCAGCAACGAACGGATATCGAAACGGACTCTGATCGATGCAAAACTTTGTGGAGTTGATCATCATCTTCTATTCTTGATTCTGACCGGAGGGATCTTCGTTTCAACGGTTCGATCAACGGGAAAAGAAATAATACTAAACAGCTACTAACTAGATCTATTTGCTGGAAATTAAACTTGCAATAAAGATAAATTACATAATTTCCTATACTCATATGGACGAATTTTCATCGTTTATATGAGTTTACAATAGATCTAACGGGTAAACAAATCTTGCCAACCCCAATCCATCTCTTCAACCACGACATTCATAAGCATAAAAATTAAACATATGCATCGGCCCCCAAAAAAATTGGGACAAAAAAATCTACATGTTTTACCACTCCTAGATCTAATATTTTATACGTATAAATATAGATCACCATGGCTCCGATACCACTGTTAGTAATACCATCCGCAGCGGAAGCGGTTTATGGATCTAGATCTATAATATATACGTAATAAAACAACTAGATCTATTCTACAAGGGGGATGTAGATCATACCTCTTGAATCTCAAAATTCAAGTTGAAGAACCGCAAAGGATGAATGTGAAGATGTGAAGAGCACCACAGTCTTCCGATCGTGTGATCCAAGCAATTCCCGGTGGAAGGAATTCTCGACTCGAACCCCTCCGATATGCTACCCGGAAAAATCTCCAAGATTTTCCCCTTGACTCCCCTTGGCCGAAAATTTCTTCCTCCTCTCTAAGAGGTGGAACTCGAATTTTAGTGTGTGTGTAAGGCTTGGGAGAACTCTCTTTATATAGGAGAGTAAAACTTAGCCTCCAAGGATTTTATAATTAATACAAAATCAATTATAATAATCCCATTAAATAAAAGATAATCCCATAATATTCTAAACAAATCTAGGATAATATTTATCTTTATTTCTTTCCATAAATATTTATCCAATAAATATTTTATGCACGTATGCTTATTAATCAATTTTAGGAAAACAAATTTCCTAATAATAACACACAAAATATATGCGCACCTTTTTACTAAAAATTAGGTCACGCATATTTCCAACCTTTTGACCAATTAGGTCAAAAATGGTCAACACACCAATTCGGGCCGAGTCCACGAAAAATGTCTTTTCCGTGTATTTAATTATTTAGCCCAACTAATTTAATAGTCCACTAAACAATTAATTCACATATCGTTTTAATAAAGTCCAACAAGAACTAAATTAATATTATTAGGATTCGACGTCCGAGAATAGCTATGCTATATTAGGAGGCACGTCGGGGACCATGGACTAATAATCGGCGGCTCCGATAAATCAAATAAATAATTATAGAATAATTATATTCGATAAATCAATCACGGGAATATGCCACCATAATCCCGAGATCGCACTCCTCCGATTATCGGATTATATTTATCTCGTCACGATAATAATAATAAGCGTCCATTGATATAATCATTACATATGGATTAATCCTCCATAGATCGTTCATTCTAAATCGGGAAGCTACCGTTAACCCTTTTTAGAACCTCTTATCCTTATTTACCATTAACCCCCTAGTGATCAATTAATTCATACAACTCACCGGTGATCAATCGGTGTAATATGAACTCGCGCGATCGATCGGTTTAGGATTAACAAATAAGGGAACTGTCTATCTACTTCCATAAATGGAAGGAATGGATTCCGTATCCGTGATAACACGGACTACTCACTCAATCCAAGACAACGCCAAGATGGGGTAATTCGGACCACGTACTCGGTGTAATCCTTAACCGTCAAGTCAAACTTTATACTGCGATTCAAGCGGTTGACGCGTGATCACCTCGGGATTAAGATATATCCATAAATATGATCATCCATTGATTCGATAAGACTTCTCGATTACGGAATTATATCGTGAACTCTAATCAAATCGGTCCAAATTTCTATACGATATATCTATCATATATAAATGCCCCATTAGGTTCTCTTAACCGAAAGTCCGGATAAGACAATCACACCAATCGTGTTCGGGCGCATTAATAGCACGTTAAAGGAGAGACCCGATACTCTCGATTAACTTCACTACGGGCTAATTGTATTTTAAGTACATCTTCACTAACTCAATCCTCCCGTGTATATACCATACACCGAGTTAAGTGATTACATAAACGATATACTTAGGGTTTTCGTAGTGTAAATACTATTGTCATATCGGTGATTATGAGAATAATAAATATGAATAATAACGTCAATTCATTTATTAAATAAAACAATTACAAAAATTGTCTTTCGGGCATCACACCTAACAACAAGACCAAGTTGAAACACAAGAATCTCATGCAATACTCGCAACCAGCCCTAGCCATAAACGGATCGCTATCCGTGGGGACTCAGACTATCTTCATATTACGTTCCAAATGACCAAGTCAAAGGAACCGCCTCAACACACACACGAATCTCTAACGAGACCCTGGTCCTTGCTTCAAGCAATGAATCCACTTACTATATCAGCTATATAGAAAAGGTGGAAGAACCATACAAGGTTCAAGAATGAACCTTCTAGATCCATGTACTGCTCCCGCTGCGCCTCTAAGGCACTACTGTGTTTTGGCCTAGTTGTAGAATTTACAGTGACCCATCGCTAAGAACATTTCCGAGTCACCGTATCACTTATTCAAAGTGATCGCAAACCCGCATCGTAGCTCCCACTCGCCTTCATAAGACTCGGGATATACGTACGTATATCTACGTTTATTTAACTCCAAGTTTCAATAAACTAGGAACTCTTCCTTAACTTGTTTAAGGAAATTCTCGACATTCACCGCATTTACATTCATACTTGCTCATGACTATTCATGGACTATGAACATCCGGCACTATTCTTATGATGGATCTTATTGCGTAGCAAAGGGAACCTTCCATAATCATCATCTTTCACCTTATCCTTAGGACCAATGTCCTAATATAGATAGATCTCGAGAACACCGACTAGCGGTATCCCCGTCGTGATCTATGCCAAACTCTTTTAGCATCACATCTATATAGGTAAACTATAATCTAACAGCAATTCTATCGCTATAGATTCTTATTTCTAAAATAAGAACTGCTAATCCAAGTGCTTTCGTAAAGACCTTGAACTACCAAACATTAATTGACTGTGACATGGGGTGATGATTCCTAAGAGAGATATCTAATACCTTACTCAAAAATCGTAACACACTCCCACTATCCATCTTGCACATAGGCATATCCTTCTTTTGACTCAATCAAACTCCTTTGATTATCAAACAAAGAAATCGTCTAGAGAAACTTGTATGAGTCCATAAATGGATCTCGTGGGCTCACATATCATGTTATCGTCTATGAACATTGAGCTGTTTGCCCAACGTCTTCAACACTATCATATAGTCATGATACGAAGTTATAACAAGTATTATCTCGAACAGATCGGGCTCGGCCTTACGGGGACATTCCCTCAGGTAAGACGGACTAGGTTCATAACCTGGTTGTCACTGATGGAATCTAATTCAGATGTTATGGCTCCTGGCCATATCTCTCAATCTTGCCTTTCAAACATTCCTTCATAAGTCGTGAGATATTCATTCTACAAGATGAACATACCGGTAGCCTTTTCAGGCTTGAGGTTATCCACAGACTTACAGAACTTTTGTGTGCATTGAGCAGTGTTCTACACCTCATCTTTATGTGGCGTCTCCTCACGTTCCTATGGTTGAATATATCTTTGTGGTTCTCAAACTCTTTTGAGATCTTATTTACTCCCACTGTCTCTTTTGGAAGAGACACTTCCTCTAGAAGACAGCATGTTTGGAGACAAACATTTTGCTCCGCGGACAAGTAAATAATATCCAGCGTACTTGCTAATATATTCTACAAAGTCTCATGCGTCGTACTAGGCTTCAAGACTTTCTGACTTTGCCTGTGACAACTTCAAATCATCGGTTAAGATAGATTCGACATTATCCTCTTCCATATCTAATATGGAATTTATTCAACCTTTATTCTTTGGAACTAGGTTAAGTATGAGGGCACTCTCCCGAAACGGGTAAGGGATACATCGCATGGCTTGCGTCACACCTTTATCATATAAAGTGTTATTTCCATTTTGGGAACACAATCTAATTGCGTATCCCAAAGATGGTATCCTTCAAGGGAGAATCTTATTCCCTTTCAGACGACTTCTGAAACACCCTTCAGGTATTAATTACTTCAATCCAATTGAAGATTAATTCCTAAGTAGCTCATCAATCTCATATTCGTACTGGCTCGAACTTTTCGGGCTTTCCGAATTATGCACTTCACTGAGTACACTTGACTATTTCTAAAAAATAGTCGTAGAGATTAACAAACAATTATTTGTGGCATTAATTGTTACAAGCCAACAAACATCGGTATGTTTAGGCTTTAGACAATTTTCTAGATTTTATAACCTTTTCATAAAAGGGTATTTTAGTCATCTTTAGATAAGATACGCATAACCCACATGATTCATAATCATATGGTTTAACATCATCAGATTGATGTTTAATTACACGCTTCTCTTTCAGAGAATCGACATCTAGAACAACTACAAATATCAAGGATAACAAACATACAAATATTTAGTTGAGATCTCATCACATATATCAACTATATAGTGACATCAATCTAGTATGTTAGATTCAGTGACCTTTCAACTTTATCGGAATAACATTTATTCTTTACAATTGAATATGTCTACTAAATCCTAACAAATAACTGAAAATATGTTCTTCATAAGAACCGGAACATAATAACATTTATTTAGTTCCCTTATCAGTTTACTAGATCCAGAATGTTGTAAGTGTTACAACGTTTGCTTCACCCTCCATATCTGTATTTAATCTTTCTAATTTAATCACACTCGTAAGATGTCATATATCTTAGAGTTGACTTTGAACTTAGACAGATTTATCTCAACTCACTTGCCTAGAATAGAAACTTCAATAAGTTCTCTATTTGAGCACATGTCCTAACTTTCCTTTTTAATCCTTTAAGCACTTGAGAAATGTTTCTTATTGTAGTCTTCATAAGACTTAAGAAAGATCACAAGAACCAAGTTTTCAATTTCCTTTCATAAAGAAAATCTAAAGTTTATTAAATAGTTTATTTAACCTTTTGAATCGTATTCAAAACATTGACTATTTAATTAACCTTTAAGCAATGATAGAATTAAGTCGATACTTAAATCTTACAATTTTGAAAACAACCTTTCCAAAATTAGAGGTGGTCATTCTTATCCAACGTTTGAATTAATTGTCATCATATGATTTGAATGATCATATTGGATCGTATCCAATATATGATTAATTCGTTGAAAATGATTCAATCATATCATGAACTTCCGCATTCATTAATAATTAAAGCCTTGGTGTACTCCATCAAATATGTAGTCTCCTTATCTCTAACTATTATAACGGGATGTCTCTTGTCATTGCTTATTTTAAAAGGATTAAAATTTACTTAACCATTCTTGAGAACGTTTCTCAAACAGTCAAAATTTGGTTTTACTAATCGAGAAAAACATAAATATAAAAGTTTGCTAAAAACTACAACATTAAAAATGAAGATAAAAAAGTGTTGTTGTCTATACACGCAAAATCAAATATGGTCTTTGGGATTATGATTTTGCTCCCACTAGTCAACTACTCCCAATTGACTTTCAAGAATTTTTCAAAGTCCTTTAGTGGGTGGAATCCTATCTAGTTGACTCGATCCCCGACGTGGGCCGATCGACCGGGTCAATTTCGACGGGTAGGTACTTCTTACCAATCGCGTCTAACGCGACTTCCGGTGGTTTGACTAGTCAACTCTTTGACGATTCACATCGTCTATGTGATAGTCAACCTTATGTCTCTAAAATCGACGGTCCCGACGTGGGCCAATCACCGCAAGATTCTTAGTCGAGTCGTAACCCAAGTATTCATGAGATCTCATAACGATCATATCTCGATAATGACGATATACCCGTGGTAGGTCAACTCCCGACGTGGGCCGATCAGTTGGATCCGAACAAGGGCTCTTCACCGTCACTATAATATTGGGAGACATATTATAACTCGATTTTTGTTGTGGGAGTAATTTTAAATTAATTCACTTAATTAATTTCGAATTAATTCTCTTAATTAATTTCAATTACGGTCTCATCAAATATATCTATCTCTATAGACATACATCCTACACATTTATCTAGATCGTCCCTAGTCATGCATCTATCGTATCACATAAAATAAATACAAGCACAAAATAAATAAATGCGTAAAGTAACCGGTATGATCATGGACTTTTCTTAGGTGCGGTTTCGAATACAAACTGACGAAACCGCGGGTCACAATCTAAGGTAGCTGCAACCGTCAATAGGATCTTTAATGCGCCATTCTCCAATGGGATCTTTATTCTTCTTTCTTTGGTCTCCATCTTCTGCTCCATTCTTGTTACATTTAATTCTATCTAATAAAATAAATACACCCGCCGCACACGGGGGGAGCTAACGGGAATGCGATAAATGCAGAAAATAAACCAGGTCACGTTCTTCATAACGGCCTAGGACAATTTTTAAACCAACGAGAAAAATTAAATCATTCAAATCTATCATATCGGTCGAGTCCGATCAATCGGGGTCCATATAATCATATTATATCTACTATATCTAATCCATACAATAACATCTTATGAAAAAGATAAAATTAAAATTTAACTACTTGCGTCTTAATTAATCAATTAACATTTAATCTATTAAATAATTTTTAGGGATAAGGACACAATTTCCAATCAATTAACTAATTAACATTTAATTAATTAAATGATTTTAATCGAAATAAAATTAACGATTAATTTTAAACTCGATTTTAATTTTAATTTTAATTAATTAGAATCTATTCCAAAATAAATCAAAATTAAAATTATTTTCGACTCTTTTGTTTAAACTTTCCTTTTGATTCGTAATTTCGATAAAAATAGATTTGCCTTTGGTTTCAAAAGACTACTCAATTGATGAAATATTTTTGTCCTTCTAGCTCATTCCCCCTAAATAATTTTATCAAAATCTAAAACATTTAATTAATTAAATGATTTTAATCGAAATAAAATTAACGAAATATTTAAAATTTTAATTTTAATTTTAATTAATTAGAACTATTCCAAAATCAAATATTTAAAATTATTTAATTTTGTTTCTTTCCTTTTGATTCGTAATCAGGGATGCTTTGGTTTCTAAACCAAATTTGGCTTAGCTTTTTCAAAATCAAAATTTTGGAAGTGGCACAAATATTTGAAAAGAGCACTAGCCTTTTCCAAATCAAATATTTGGAAAGGCCAAATAATTTTGGCTTAGGCCAAAATTTTGGATTCAAATTTCCCAAATCAAATATTTGGAAAGGGCCGCCATTATTATTTTAATGCCTATATCGGCATCCCAATGCCCAAACTATTTGAACGATTGGTTAGCCACACGACACAACTAAACAAAGGAGGATTTACCAATCACAACTATAAACCATATAGAAACACAAAATACACAAAACAAAAATTTGGAGATCCACAACCCTTTGACCGAGTCAAACGTCGCCGGCGCGGGTTGCCCCGCCGCCGCCGCCCGACCGACCGCCGCCGGTGGTGGTGCCGCCGCCAGTCGGCCGAGCACCACCAGATCTCCCTTTTTTTTTTCTTTTCGTGTATCGTTTTGCAAATCTAAAATCTTTCATCTTTTAATTACGTGATTTAAACGATAAAATTAACTACGCAATTTAACATGCTTATTGCTTAAGCTCGAAGCTCGCTCCGATACCACTGTTAGGAAATCTACGCGGGAACGCAGCGGAATTCAAAATTTGATTTCCTTTTACCCAAGATCGACTTCGTTTAAGCAATAAACAAATAAGTTAAAGACGGTGGTTACCTTGGTTGATCTAAAAGATCGACGCTTTGACCGTCTAAGGAGAGTAGTTCTGCATAGAGCCGCCCAAGTGTTCGGCCTCTACCGCTAGTCCACACGAACGACCCGCCGGAATCCCATCATGGATTGCTATTGGAAAACTCCGGTTGCTAGACCAGCCTTTTTCCCCTCTCTCCAACTCTCTATAGGATGCTCTCTATTTTGCACAAGAACTATTAGTTCTTGGAATTGTGTTGTACAAAAGAGCTTGACACCCACCTCTTATTTATAGTAGAAGTGGCGCCCCTGACTAGAGTGGAGGAGAAGAAAACCTTTTCCCAATAAAATAAGAAAAATATAATTGATTGATTTATCTCATTTATTATAATATCTCATATCAAATAAATCTAGGATATTGTCAATATCTTATATTGAATATTCCAAGATATTGTCAATATCTAATATTGACTATCTTTATTTTATTACCATAAATCAATTTACACATGTGTATATATATCACATATATATTATTACACAAAATAAATCTATATATGTATATATATTTGGTGCGCACATGCACATCATATGTGCAAGTCACGTATGAGTGCATATATATATAAAATATTAATATCTAATATTAATATATGATAATACCATTAATTAAATTACGCAATCCAAAGTGTATCTTATACACTCCAAAATTGCGCCACCTTTAGCCAATATTTTGGCATCCGGAATATTTTTTAATTAATATAATATAATTAATATCTTGTATTTTATTTATTCATAATAAATAAATACCACCATATTAATTTACCACTATAACCTTTATAGTCTCGAGATAAACTTTCCTTATTTGGTTATCAACTATAACCACATTTTAATCCGGCTAGATGTTCATATGTGTGTGACCCGATAGGCTTCCGAATATGTTGGCCGTAGACACAAAGTGCAAATTACGAAAATGCCCTTCATACCTAACGATCACGGGATAGCGTCTAGCAACACACCGTGACCCCCAATCATCGGAAGAGTCAAATGCAATGACTACTACCTTTCATGTGAAACGATTACCGTGTAACTTACAATCCTATCGCTGTAATAATATCCATACGGTCGTTAGTCGAGTGTCAAAACATCAACGACCGTATCTTATAATCTGGATATCAAGCTCTCTCGAAGTAACTCATTTACTCCCACTTTGCAAAGATTCACGAGAGTAAGACATTCCTTATAAGAAGGCCATTTCGGATATTCGATCCCAATCATAGGATACGCGATTCCCGGACGACCAATCATGTATACTCCGCATGCTTCGGTATCACACCCAATCACTACCGCATGATCGCCCCGTGGCTGTGGGAAACCTCAATAGTGTCAAAGCATGACAATCCACACCGTGATGCCGTGAAGACTCCGGTCTTAAAGATAATTACACAACCGCCACATAGTGTGACACTTATCCGTGTAAGTGGGTCGATCCTAACGTACGCATTCTCTAATACACGTCCACGTACGGTCCAAGTGTCTCTACACTTCGATAGACGAGATCTATCCCCGCCCTAAAGACAAGACATCTAATACGTGCTAGTCCGTTTATACTATCAATGCCCCGTTTAATAGTACATCGGCCTAGAGACATTTAAGTATCAAACTTATTAAAGTGATTAGAGATCTCATCAACCATAATCGCCTATCATGGTTTCTCTATCACAGTTTAATACTAAGGACGTTATCATATAACAATTCATAATTGGTTCTTTAAAAGAACAAATATATGACAACAGAAAAGCCATTTAATATATGTATAAACATAAAGAAATAGTAGAAATGATCCGACCCGGTCGGATCCGGTCCAACCCGATTGGGTTTAGGACACTATTTCAACACATATTGCGTGGGATAAATTGTGTGTGCCAAAGGAAGCGGGTGGTCTAGGTTTTAAAATTTTGGCAGGTATGAATCGGCTTTTTTAAGCTTAACTGGCATGGCAATATACGAAGGACAAGAAGACGTTGTGGGTTGAAGTCCTCAAAGCTAAGTACGGGGAAATCCACCAACCACTAAAGCAAGGGAGCTCTATAATGTGGAGGAGTAATAGAAGTGGGGCGGCAATTATACATGAGGGAGCCGAAATGATTGATGGAATTCTCACTTGGAAGGATACTACTAAGGGGCACTACACGGTCAGCTCAGGCTACCACCTTCAATTGCTATCAGAGGTGCAAAATAACGTGGAACCATTTTGGAAAGAGATTTGGAGTCTGAAGGGTCCATCTAGAGGCAATCATTTTATTTGGATGATATGCCATGATGCGTTACCGGTTAACGTACATTTATACCGGTACCAAGTAGTGGAGTCAGACATATGCACAGTTTGCGGCCAAGAGGAGGAAACTTCTCTCCATGCCCTCCGGGATTGTTGCTGGCCTAGGGCGATATGGGATAAATTCCTAGAACCTGCTTGTAGAAGAGACTTCTTTGCTGCTAAATCAACAAAGGATTGGATTACGTTCTCGTTAAATTCGGCCCGTACCTTCACGGAGTCTCCCAAATGCAAATACATTTGAAGGGAGATTGTTAACGGTATTTGGATTTGGCGTAACAAACGGATCTTTAGAAAAAAAACTTATTACCCCCCCACCACACGTCTTCATAGGCCAAATGGTGGAAAGAGCCCGAAATATTAGACTAGCTTGGGAACTAGAGGAACAATAGTTAGTACTTTTGCTTTGTTGGTTTGGACTCTTTGTAAATGTTTGACATCTCGGTTTATTGAATAAAGAAGGTCGTTTAAAAAAATCACTAATTATTAATAATCAAATATTAAAGTAACAATAAATGTCCTTAAAAAAATCGTAATTGTCTTTCATCAAACTTTCATTAAAGAAAACCCTTTTAAAAATTCTCAACGGGGGTTGGAAATAGATTACAACCTGCAATAGATGTGTCTCGGTTAATATCTCACTAGCTACGTCACACAAGCGGAAAGAACATCATCCGGCGGTTGAGTATCCCAAGCGGCCATATCCGTACAAAAAAAGCATGCCTAGCTAAGAGTTGCGCTAGGACATTCCTCACGCATCTTATAAGAAATAGGGAACATCTTTTCACACAACAAAAAACTATTCCGAACCAACATAAGTCAGAATGTTGTTTATTATTCTGACTTATTTTCAGTCAGAACGTAAGTGTTTTCTAGACCCAATAAGTCAGAAAGTGATATTGCGGTGAATACCAGATTTGCGGGAACATAAGTATTTCGTGGACATGTGGCTATATATGTGTGATTTCTCCGGAAAGAATACGGTGGTGAACAAGAACAAGGCTGTCGGACTATAGCTTATGAGAGTAAACACAAGTGATTCGACAAATTGACAGAGTAGCTCTGTGTATATTAGTTCTTGGATGCTTTCCATTACATTGTGATCCTATATATATAGGCTAGGACTAAGTCGGTTTGGACTAAGTTTCTTTACTGTTCATGACAAGACAATTAAAAGGATATAATTAGAGATAATCATACACAAAATACAGGTGGACCGGCCAGCTGTCTGGATAAGTATGGCGGACAGCGGACTCGTTTGTAGGTCGGACTCATATTTGCCTTGTCTTGATGCCGGCCTTGATACATGGGTAAAAATCACACGGAGTGGAAGGGCCCGGCTTACAGATAGCGGATAGGATCCGGCTAACAAATTGCGGACAGGTCCCGACTTATGAACGGCGGGTAGGATCCGTCTTACGAGTTGCGGACTAAGAGGAAGGCGGCCTCAGACCTGTTATTGGGCTATCTAAATAGGCCCAATCTAGGTGAACAGGGCCCCAATCCGGTTCGGGTATATCAATGCCCCCCTACTCTGTGCCTGGGTGCCCGCCGTGGCGGAGAGTAAAGCTTGTAGAAGTAGTTGAGAGCCGCACCCTTATGTTGTCGTTCGTGACAGAGGTGTGCCGATAATGATTATCGGGCGTAAATCAGTGATGACATTGCGTTGCAAAATATAGATGTTGTGCTTTGTAGCGAATAGGCTTAGTCGCCGATAATGTTCTATAGAGCTTGAACCAATGTTTAGTATCGCGTAGCAAATTTTACCAGTTGTATGCTGCGCATTATAGCGGACAGGCTTAGGTGCCGATAATTCTCTATCGGGCTTAGATTGCCGTGCGTTGAGCGACGGGCTTGGATAGCCGTAAGCCGTGTTGAGTGGAGCCGTAAGCCGCTTTATGGGAGGCTGCTGACCCTAACAATCTGAGTCCGTAGGCTAGGTAGAGTTGAGGCCGCCGGTGGGGACCTGAACAGTCGAAGCCGTAACGGACGTACCGGCTTACGAAACGTCGCCTCGAATGACGTTAATGATGTGACGTTTGATGTGAACTGCCGCTTAACCTGATTGGTTGAGAGGTTTCGATAACCGTTCAGCGCAATTATGACGTTTGAATTTTGAATTCCAAACGTCGTTTCCCTCCCGATTTCTGACTGTAAATAAAGGCCCTCTCCCCCATTCTTATACTTTCCGATTTTCTGAAAATTCCTCCCAAAGAAACTCCGGCAAAGCAAGCATACTCCGGCAAGCAATTTCCGGCTAAAAGCATTACCCTCTACCCCAATTTATCAATCAGGTATGAATTCATGTGCCTTTACTGCTTGGTTGTTTTGATTTTGCTTTCCTTTTTGCTAGAACGCTTTGATGCTGTAGAATCGTATCTGGTAATTTCGGGTTTTTTTGGTAAATAAACTGCACATTCACCCTTTTTATGCTTCAATATGCATGTTCCCCATTTCCCAAAAGCCCCTCGGTAAATAGGTGCTCTAATTGTTGCCATATTGAATGTTTGAATGATTGATTTTGTTTAGGATTTTCCTGGGTTGTTTGGGTTTTTTTCTGGGTTGTTTGCTTGAGGAAAATTGAGGGGCGAGGTCTCGGGATATGAATACTCTTACTTCGGCCCGATTTCCATGTCTGGGTGATTATACTGATCCACCTCGCCCTGTTTGTTTTCCAGAATGTCTTCAGAGCGCACCTTGTCACAATCAGATGAAGAAAAATGGGCCGATGCCGGCTATGGCTTTGAGGAGGTTAGAATGGAAGAGGTTAGCTCGAGTGACACAGATGAGGAGGTAGCCGATGAGGAGAAGGAGCAATCGACGTTGATTTTGACTCGAGAGCTGAAGCGGATGGTGAGGAAGTTGCAATAATCGGTAAGGGCGCCACTGGGGGTGAGGTCGAGGATGAAGACCAGGCGTCGCTGAGCGACCTCATTAATAGGATCGAGAAAGTAATAAGTCCAAGGGTTGCTAGCCATAGCGCGATGCTCAAGGAAGCCATGGAAACAGCGCAGGTGTCGAAGAAGACTGGTGTGTCAAAGAAACCCTCTACATCTAGGAGAGACAGAGCGGCCAAGGAATTAGCCGTATCAGACGAGCCCGAGAAAAAGAAAAGGCTGCCTAAAAAAAGGTCAATCACCGTTGAGATGGAACTTGCGGAGCAGAAACGAGCCGATAGCAATCTCATACTTCGATGAAGGGAATTTCGAGATCCGGTTGATTATACGTCGGCGGTGACCGCCTATGACATTCCGGATGACTACCGATTCGTTAGTATGAGTGCAACGAACGTGTCACGGACGTGTGGTCGGGATACCGAGGGTTTTCTGTGGCCACACTACGACCACCTAGTCGCCGGTCATAGGCCACCCTTTGACCCGTTCTTCATCACCTTCATGGAAGAATTAAAGGTTATGCCTTGCGACCTTAGTCTGGGGGTAGTTCGGGTGGTGATATCTTTTATCATAATCAGCCAGCTTTGTGGTCGCGAACCGTCGATGGCGGCGCTGCTATATTTATACAGTTTTAACAAAAAAGGCGACGCCAGACAAATTCAACCACGGAGCAGATCGAGCAGTGGTAGACCTCGACTTCTATTTGATCTTCCCGACAAAGTTACGGACTGGGACAAGATGTGTATGAGAGTCGAATCTTGAGTGGGATGGCCATTTCAAAAGCTCCCCGCGAACTCCGTGCAGACCGATCACTTGAAAGATATCCCAACCCAGGAGAACGACGACGAGTTTATAGCTGAGCTCAAAGAGTTGCTCGGGTTTGTCCGAAAAGGTGTCGGACAAGCCCGAGCCTTTAATTGGAGGTTGCTTTTAGACGATAGCGAACCTTATCTCAGGAGGGCCGGGCTGCCCGCAGCCGGCGTCGGGAAACCCTTGGTGGTGGTTGACCCATTGCCCACTGATCCCGATTGGTACGGGGAGTGTCATCATGGCAAATGCATGCCATCTCAGTGTAAAGTTTGTTTTGGTAACCCTTCGTTCCGGGCACCGAGTATGATTTTCCCTTGTTTGTTTTTGATAGACTATTTCTTTCATTTTTGCTCATCTTCATTATTTTGACGGCTTATAACAAGTGTTGCCCTTTGCAGGTTCCATTGATGCTCTAAAATAACGCAGTCTGTTGACCACCATGAAGACTACCGGCGAGGTAAAGAGGGCCGCCGTGTTAAAGGGAGTTAAGACCTCGCTTCCTACGATCGATATCCAAAAAGGGGCGGCTGGAGCTTCAGGATCCTAGGCTGGGAAGTCAGCTCTCCCACCAGCGAAACAAACGGTGGAAAAATCTACGGTGGGCAAAACTCTCAAATAGACCACCCTGACAAAGCCGCCGGCGGGCGACAAGAAAAAGAGAGCTGCTGCCGATGAGGTTGACCCCGCAGGAGGTGGTAGCGGCGAGCATGATGCTCCCCTACCCAAGAGATCGTTAGTTGATGAGACCTAGAAAAAAGACACCGCTGATAAAGCCAAACCCTCTGACAAAGGCAAATCCGTGGCCGATAAGCCATCTTCTGCGGGCACAACCATAGTTATCAGACCCGGCCCGGTCATCGACCCGGAAAACTTACTGGGTCACCGGGTCACCGGTTCAACCGGTGGGTCACTGGTTCAACCGGTGGGTCACAACATAAGGTTAAAAATAATATTTTCATACAATAAAAAAATAAAAAAAATTTATAATAATAATCAATTCCAAAATATTCCAAGTTTTCAACATCCAAATCATAATAAATACAAATGAAAAGCGTTTTTGATACCAAAACACATGACGATACAAGTGAAAAACCATCAAAATTTCTTACAAAAGAGCTGGTCCATGCATTGTAACATTATTAATTCAAATAAAAACTAGTCCTCGTTCCCAACAAGTTTGTTTATAAACAATGTTAATTTATTACTTGCCAATTTCGGAAGTTGTATTGAATTTCGACTTTAGTTTGTGGTGTTTAATTTGACGAATATAGAAATGTAAGAACTCATTTCTGCCAAAAGATAGAGTACGAAATAAGAAATGATGGTTAGGATATTCGACTCCTACCTGAGGGACCTGGGTTCAAGTCACAGCAATAATGTTTTTTTATAATAAAAAATCCTGTGGCAATTTTAAAAAAAATTAAAATAAAATAAAAAAACCAGACCGGGTTGATTCATACCGGGCCGGGTCGCGGTTCACTGGTCCAACCACCGGGTTTTCCGGGTCTGGGCGGGTCAATTCCTTGAACGGTCAGACTCTTGAATCGGCCCGGTTTTGGTCCCGGGCCGGGCCAACCACCGGTTCGACCGCCGGGCCGGGCCGGGTCTGATAACTATGGGCACAACTGCTATGGTGCCTTTCTCTGGTGTACCCGTCAGACCTCAGGGTCATCCGGCGGTTTGGTTGGACAGGGAGTTTATGCTCCAGCTTCCTTTTGACATGATCCGGGCGGCCACGATCTCTAAGCGATTTCCGATGTGGCACCGCTGAGACATTTGCAATGGATCCTTCCCAATGATATTCAACTAGAGATCGGCCGTGGTATCGCGAACAAGATTGTGATGGCTGATCAGACCGACCCTCGCCGCACCTTTTTAAGAAATATTGAAGACCTGTGGGGCCTGTTCAGGACCACGGTGAGCATAGTAAACCTTCTTTCTTTCTTTGCTTTGTATTTTCCTTACTTTTGTTTCTATTTCTGAAGTCTTGTCTAAATCGGATGTATTCTTTACTTTCCAGGTCGGCACAGTCTTACAGCAGTTCATAAACGATTATAGAAGCACTATATTTTCGATCGCTGATGCGACCCTAGAGCTAACCAATACTAAGAAGGAACTGAACACCTCTAATGAAGTCGCGGCTGATCTGAGTGTACGGCTGGTGCAGCTAAAGGCGAAATTACTGAACTGAAGAAACAGCTCGCTGAGGTGAAAAAGGAGCAGCGAGAGGCTCAAAAGAATTCCGAGCGTCTGGAGAAGCTAAATGCTGAACTTGCGGAGAAAGATAGATCGGCTGCTCGGTCCATGAAAGATATGTAGCATAAAGTTAAAGAGGCCCAAACCCACTGGAAGGCCGAGCAAGAAGTGAGCGATGGTCTGAGGAAGCAGCTGGCGGACTTGAGTTCAAGTGTCCAGGCTCAAATTGTGGCCGCACGTAAGGCTACTGCTGGAGATAACTTCCTGATGGGATATGACCAAGGGTTTTATCACATCACAAGGTGTACTTGGGCTCGCGGTGGTGAGACTCCGGACCTAGAGACTTTACGGGGTTGGATTCTCACCCATCCCTTCTCTGATCACTTAAGAGACTTCCACCCGTAGATTCCTTTCTCCAACGTTGAGCTGCAACAATATATCCCCAAATGTGCTCCAGGTTGGGAGGTGCCCCCAGTCTAAGAGGAAAATCTAAGGGAGCTGGTGCGTCGAGCTACCCAGAGGGACATCACAGTTGAAGAAGAAGTCGAGCAGGACGAAGAAGAGGCTGAGCCCACTGAGTCCGAGGCGAATGCTGATCAGATTCTACATCATTCTCTCCACGACGAGAATATTAATGATGAGAACATACGGCCTGAAGATTATTAAATTTGTTTCTTTTGTTTTGTAAAAACTATTTTGATATCGCATTGATTTTTCATTCCGCACCAATGTATCTGTACTAACATTTCCCTCATTTTCTCCTTCTGAATATATGAAGTTCCTTTTATGTTCGCTTGTGCATGTTTACTTTTTTGCTCGAATTTACTGTATAAATTGAGTCCGATGTAGTGGTATCCTCTGGCCCCTTGTTTTAGATAAGATTCGAAGTTGACAGCGAACGGACCTAGCTTGAATTATGGCCCCCTGGAATCTTATCTAAAATAAGTGCTCGTTTGTAACGTGAAAATTCTCCATGATATGCCCCCTTGAATTCGATCTCAAATAGTTGCTCGCTCGCATACTTGAATTTTCTGGAGGGTGACCCCCTTGTTTGAGATGAGATTCGGAGTCGAACCTCTCTGAAATAACTGCCCGATTGTAGCAAGAAAAATTTCCCAGAGAACCTCCCTATTTCAGATGAGGGTCGGAGTAGTGACCCTGTCCGCTCGTGGTTTGTTCGTGGTTCTTCAAAAATTTTCCGAATATGGCCCCCAATTTTAACAAAGGCCGAGATGAGTCCGAGATCTTTGTTTGAAATTTTCTCTAAAAATCACCCTTTACTCGTGTGGCGGATATATCTGAAGCTTATGATAACATGTATTCTAAAAGACAAATGAAAAATCGGGTTGTATTAAGTTCGATTCATCATGCTAGATGAATGAAGATTACAAGCAAGCAAGAAAGTCTAACCACTCATGTCGTAAACGAGAGGATATCCATAACCCTAACCGATTTATTACATGTAGTACCATTTGAGGTTGTCGGCATGCCACGGCCTATTGAGCTCGAAACCAGCTTGGTTCTCGAGGACGTAAGTCCCTTTCTTGAACTTTCTTGTGACTTGGTAAGGGTCTTCCCAGTTCGCTGTAAGCTTGACCTTATCAGGATCCATACCAGTGGCTTTTCTATTCCGGAGGACAAAGTCGCCGACCTTGAAGGAATGGTCGTGAATTCATTTGTTGTGCTGTCTCTTGGCGATCTGTTTGTAATTTACTAGCCGATGATATGTTGCCAATCTTTTCTCCTCCGCTAGGTCTTGGTCGATCTGTCTGTTTAGTAAATTGTCCTCTGGATCGTATACCGCGACCCTGATACTTAGGAGCGCCATTTCAATGGGAGTCATGGCCTCCGACCCATAAGTGAGAGCAAACGGTGTTTTCCCGGTGGGTGTTTTGATTGTCGTCCGGAGTGCCCATAATATGGAGGGAAACTCATCGACCCAACCTCCTGCCTTAGCTTTCTCGCTCACGCTCTTTTTGAGCATTTTAATTATCTGTATATTGCCGACCTCGGCCATTGCCCTGGGGATATGCTACGGACGATTGCCAGTGTTTGACCTTGAATTCCTCACAGAAACTTGAGAACTCCTTCCTGAACTGTGGCCCGTGGTCTGACACCACTGCCCGCGGGATACCGAAACGAGACCATATCTGGTCGTGTAAGAAGTAACCCGCATCTTTTGCACCTATCTTTACCATAGGCTTGCCCTCGATCCATTTTGTGAAATAGTCTACAGCCACTATGATAACCTTGCATCCGCCTCTTCCAGGTGGGAATGGTCTGATGAGGTCGAGTCCCCACATGTCGAAAGGCCAAGGCATGACCGTAATGCTCTGTTCAACCGACTGTATTCTTGGGATGTCCGCATGCTTTTGGCACTCCGGACATTCTCAGACTAGCTTCTCCGAATCCTTAAGAATCGTAGGCCAATAATACCCCGCCGTGATAACCTTCTAAGCCAAGGAGCGGCTAGCGGGATGGCCCCCACACACTCCTTGATGAAGCTCGATAAGTATTTTCTTGCTTTCATCCTCTCTGACACACCTAGCAAAGACTTCGTAGCAGATCTTCTGTAAAGCGTTCCATCATTTATAATGTACCTAGCCGCTCTTTTTCTGAGTGCGCGAGATTTGTCTGGCTCCGCGGGTAAGGTGCCCGATTCTCCATAAATTTGAATTTCATCAATCCAACACGGAGTCGGCGTTGGTGCATCAATCTCCATGATTTCTGTTATTTCGATGGCGGGTACCGCAAGATATTCTATCATTATTGAATGGTCCGCAATTTCCTCTTCAAGAGATAGCTTAGAGAGATAATCTACTCGCTCATTATCCTCTCTTCAAACTCTGACGAACTTGCAATAGTTGAAGTCGGCTCTCAATCGTCGAACAATCTCATCGTATTTTTCGAGGATGCCGCAACGCGTGCCGTAGTCCCCTGAGATTTGGTTGATGATGAGCTGGGAATCACAGTAGACTTCAACATTTTCCACACTTAGCTCTTTTGCGAGCCTAAGCCTGGCTATAACCACTTCGTACTCGGCTTGATTATTCATGGCCGGGAACTCGAACCTTAGAGCTTCTTCGATTTCCTCTGTTGTCCCGTGCTCCATTAAAATAACACCGGCCCCACATCCATTTTGATTTGATGCTCCGTCGACATACAGTTGCCAACACTGATTTGGTTTGCTTGGGGCCGCAGCGGGCTCAAGTGATACGGGCAAACTCGGTTGAGGCGAGCTGGAACTTGTCTCAACAATAAAATCCGGCAATGCTTGAGCTTTGATGGCTTTTCTGGGTTGATACCGAATATCGAACTCAGTGATTTCGATAGCCCAATGGAGCAAGCGATCTGAAAGGTCGGGCTTATGTAGTATTTGGCGCATTGGACTATCTGTTAAGACAATTATAGTGTGCGAAGTAAAGTAGCCCCTGAGTTTGCGGGCAGCGATAACAAGCGAGTAGGAAAATTTTTCAACATTAAAATAGCGACTCTCCACCGGACTGAGAGCTTTGCTTACATAGTAAACAGGATTTTGGAGGGTTCCAGCCACCTTGACAAGAACGGTGGCAACAGCCTGGTCCGAGGCCGCCAGGTACAAAAATAAAACATCTCCTTTTACAGGGCTAACCAAAAGAGGTGGTTTCCTTAGATACTCTTTCAAAGCTTGAAAAGCCTCTGATCATTCCGCATTCCATGAGAAGGTCTTGTCCCCTTTGAGTATTTTGTAGAAAGTGAGACATTTCTCTGCCGATTTTCGAGATGAAGCGACCCAACGCAATGATTCTGCCATTGAGCTTCCGAACTTCTTTGATGGTCGTAGGCTCTTTCATGTCGAGAAAAGACTGTATTTTTTCTGGATTATCCTCGATGCCACGACGACTAACCATAAACCCGAGAAACTTGCCGGCTTGGACACCAAATGTACATTTGGCCGTGTTGAGTTTCATTGAGTGCTTGCGGACATTGCTAAAGGTTTCCTGAAGGTCAGCGGCGTGACCGTCCCCAGCAGACTTGACGACCATATCGTCTAAGTAGGCCTCCATGTTTTTCCCAATCTGCGAACTAAAAACCTTGTTAACCATCCGCTGATAAGTTGAACCCGCATTTTTCAGCCCGAAGGGCATCATTTCATTATAATATAAGCCTCCCACAGCCCTGAAGGCCGTTTTTTCTTTATCGGACTCAGCCATCCGCACCTGATGATACCCCGAATACGCGTCCAGAAAACTAAGGACCTCAAAACCAAAGATGGAATCCACTAACCGGCCAATTCGTGGAAGTTGATAAGGATCCTTTGGACAAGCTTTGTTGATGTCCGTGAAGTTGACACACATTCTCCATTTACCATTGTGCTTCTTCACCATAACTATGTTCGCTAGCCAAGTGGGGTAGTCTAGATCCTTTATGATCACCTTTTGAAGAAGCTTCCCGACCTCCACCTTAAGCGCAGCCTCTTTTTTGATTGTAAATTGTCATTCTCGTTGTTGTATCGGTTTGAAGGTAGAGTCCACATTAAGATGATGGAGGGTGATGTCGGCTTCGACTCCTCTCATGTCCGTGACCACCCAGGCAAATGCATCTAGGTTTTCCTTGAGTAGTTTGACCAAAGTTTCCTTCTCATAGGGGCTCAGCCGAGCCCCTATCTTGATTTTATGGTCGGGGTATTCGTCGTTAATGATTACCTCGACCAATTCATCCTCCGCTGTGAAATCGGGCTCATCCCTGATTCGTGAAGTCTCACATTCAACTTTGACGGGCAAAGGTTCGCCGGCCACCCTGATCATGTTAATGTTTTCCATGTTCTCAGGTTGTTCGAGTCATGCCCTCTTGTTCCCCGTCCTCATCTCATGTATGTAAGTGAGGACGGTCGCGGGCTCACTGATCGACGTTCCGATCTTGTCCCCGGCGTAAAACTTTACCCGCTGATGCGGGATAGAAGTGACCATATGAAATTGTTTTAAGGCCGGCGTTCCAATTATCATGTTGTAGTTGGACTGAAGATCAACTACCAGAAAGACTACCTTTTTCGTTCGGAAGGGTGCATAGTCCCCCATCTGTACATCCAGGTCGATGGCCCCCTTGACCTGTATCTTGTGATTGGTGAAATCCTCAAGGGTGCCATTATGCGGCCTCAGGTTGGAGTCGCTGAATCCCAACTCTCTGAAGCAGTTGTAATACAAAATGTCCCGACATGCTCCCGTATCGATCATTACCCGATTAACGCATGCTCGATTGACGACCATAGAAACGCAAGACACATGTCCTCTGTGTTGACGGAAGTCACCAGGTCGCTTCGGGTAAAACTGTAAAAGCAAGAGGTTGCTCGTTCCCACGCAGGATAGCAGGCTGTTAGAAAATATACGCGGGAACACAGGGGAATTCAAAATTTTATTTCTTTTGACCAGGATCGACTTCGTTTAAGCAATAAACAAATAAGCTAGTAGACGGTGGTTACCTTGGTTGATCTAAAAGATCGACGCTTTGACCGTCTAAGAAGAGTAGTTGTGCACGGAGCCACCCAAGTGTTCGGCCTCTACCGCTAGTCCACATGAACAACCCGCCGGAATCCACCATTGGATTGCTACTAGAAAAATCCGGCTGCTAGACCGGTCTTTTCTCTCTCTCAAAATCTCTCCAGAAAAGCTCTCCATTTTTCTCAAGAACAATTACTCTTGGAATTGTGATGTACTAAAGAGTTTGACACCCACCTCCTATTTATAATGGATGTGGCGCCCCAATGTAGAGTAGAGAGGAAGAAAATCTTTTACTAGTAAAATAAGAAAAATATAATTGATTGATTTATCTCATTTAATTTAGTATCCTATAGTAAATATTTTGAAGATATTGTCAATATCTTATATTGACTATATTTATCTTATTACCATAAATCTATTTTTCCAAAATCGATTAATAGCTAATATTAATATTATGGTAATCGTATTAAATAAATTGCACAACTCAAATGTATCCTATACAAAATAAAGTGGCGCCCCAAATCCCAACTAATTTGGGAATTGAGATTTTCTTTAATTAATATAATACTATGATTAATTAATTTGCAAAATACATATATATATATATATATATATATATATATATATATATATATATATATATATATATATATATATATATATATATATATATATATATATATATATATATTCGAAATATGTATCTAAATACATATATTCAATTAATCACCACAATTAATATCTTGTATTGTATTTATTCATAATAAATAAATACCACCATATTAATTTACCACTATAACATTTATAGTACGAGATAAATTCTTTCCTTATTTGGTTATCAACTATAACCACATTTTAATCCGGCTAGATGTTCATATGTGTGTGACCCGATAAGCTTCCGAATATGTTGGCCGTAGACACAAAGTGCGAATTATGAAAATGCCCTTCATGCCTAACGATCACGGGATAGCGTCTAGCAACACACCGTGACCCCCAATCATCGGAAGAGTCAAATGCAATGACTACTACCTTTCATGTGAAATAGTTACCGTGTAACTTACAATCCTATCACTGTAATAATATCCATACGGTCGTTAGTCGAGTGTCAAACATTAACGACCGTATCTTATAATCTGGATATCATGCTCTCTCTCGAAGTAACTCATTTACTTCCACTTTGCAAAGATTCACGAGAGTAAGACATTCCATATAAGAAGGCCCTTTCGGATATTCACCCCTACTGATAGGGTACGCGATTCCCAGACGACCAAACATGTATACTCCGCATGCTTCAGTATCACACCCAATCACTACCGCATGATCGCCCCATGGCTAGGGGAAACCTCAATAGTGTCATAGCATGACAATCCACACCGTGATGCCATTAAGACTCCGGTCCTAAGGATAATTACGCAACCGCCACATAGTGTGACACTTAACCGTGTAAGTGGGTCAGTCTAACGTACGCATTCTCTAATACATATCCACGTACAGTCCAAGTGTCACTACACTTCGATAGACGAGATCTATCACTGCCCTTGAAGACAGAAGACATCTAATACATGCTAGCATGTTCATACTATCAATGCCCTGTTTAATAGTACATCAGCCTAGAGACATTTATGTATCAAACTTATTAAAGTGATTAGAGATCTCATCAACCATAATCGCCTATCATGGTTTCTCTATCACAGTTTAATACTAAGGACGTTATCATATAACAATTCATAATTGGTTCTTTAAAGAACATATATATGACAACATAAAAGCCATTTAATATATGTATAAACATGTCCCCAGGACATAACCCAGTTGGCAAGGGGCGTGGGTGCGTAATTGCAGCCTAGCGGGAGGTTAGAGGTTCGATTCCCACAAGGGGCGAATTATTCCCTCCTGTTAAAGGTAAGCTCATTGACTCTGAGCTACTGAGGATCTTGATTTACATCTCCACTCATCCCGTGGGACAGGGGGAGTGGGGACCCTCGGGGGTAGGGTTTACCCTTTTTTTTTAATATATGTATAAACATAAAGAAATAGTAGAAATGATCTGACCCGGTCGGATCCGGTCCAATCCGATTGGGTTTAGGACACTATTCCAACACTGGCTTCTCCACATGTTTATTAATCGAGCCAATGTGGGTGGAGGCTCTTTTATAATCCGAATGTTCCTGTCGAACTGACGGGCAGTGGCGGATCCAGAAATTTTATCCAGCGGGGTCCGTAAATATTTAACACAGTAAATATTTTTTTTCACCGGGTCCGAAATATTTTTCTATAGGTAAAATGTAGAGTATTTCTATTTTTAACGGGGTCCACGGACCTCCTATAGTAAAGGGTAGATCCGCCCCTGCTGACGGGCTTGCTGATTTTTTCTGTCCGGCCCCCCAGCATCCATCTTGTAATGATCATGGTGGCCGTGAGCGAGTAACTTTTCAATCGCTCTTTTGAATTGCATGCATTTGTCGGTAGTATGACCTTTGTCCCTATGATACCCGCAATATTTGGTCGCGTCGCGGCGTGCATCAGGGACCATAGGGTAAGGCTCGGGCAGCTCATCCCTTACTTCATTAAGCATTTGGGTGTATGATATTCTGAGAGGCGTGAAGTGTTCTTCCTTAAACCTCTCGGGCTTTTTGACATCCCGATCGTGATTTCTGCGGCTATCCCTGGGCGGACAGCATTCGGTCCTCTGTTTGCCTTTACTTGACGAAGACGTTCCTTCGTTACCTGCAGTCGCGATATACTTTCTTGTTGAACTCAACATTTCCTGTAAGTTCGCTGGTGGAGTCAGAGCAAATAAGACTTCAGATAACCGGATTTCAGCCCCGTTTCAAAACTGCTCATTACCACGTTGTCCGCTAAGCCCTTTGTCAGCTCATATACTTTGTAAAACCGTTCGTAGTAGGCAGTAGTGCCCTCATTCTCCCCCTGTCGGACCTCATGAAGGTCGATGTGTGTCTTTCTGGGCCCTCCTACTGACTTGAACTCCGATATAAATTTGTTTATCAGATCGTCCCAAGACAAGATCGAACTTTGGGGAAGACCGCGAATCCACGATTCTGCTCTATCCTGCATAGATCCTACAAAGGCAATACACCACGCCTTCCTGCTAGGCGTGCATAGACTGATCCTACTTTGGAAAGCTGAAAGCCAGTCCAAAGGATCTGTGGCCCTATGGTAGTTGGTGAAATTAGGGTAGTGAGTGCCCCCTCTTAGGGCCACCTTCAAGATGTTCGGATGAAGGACACTTGTTCCCCATGTCGGACTGACCTTAGCACCGGCTGTACCTCTTTGCAGCTCCTCTATCTATTTTTTCATGATACCTATCTCCTCTCGATTTTCCGGGATAGGCGGGAGTGTGGCGTAACTTTCCTCAGCATGTGAGTCCCTATGCCCTTCCACGAGGGTGCGGACCTATCGGGGGTTTCCAGGTCACCCTGGGGTTGCACCGCGATCGTCGACCACGGGCCCCAGACGAACTAGAGCTGATCTCCACCCTCTAGGTTGTGAAGTAACGTGACTGCTTTCTTCCCTCTCTGTCCGCTGTGGTTGAACTATTTTCTGCGGAATAAGAGTGGGTTGTACCTCCATTGGTGCGGGTTGATGGGGAATGAATTTGCGGATGGGTTGAGGTGGAAGCCCCTCTGCAATTAGTAACATATTACCAACGCGCATCTCCTCTACATAATCCATATGTGACTGTAGAGATATGGTGTATGAACTTCGTTGTAGAGGTGTTCCTCCTGCCGAGACAGCTTCATGTTCGTCATTCAGACGAGAAGCCCCAGCAACATTCTTCCTACGGCTCTTTCTTACAGCCTCTTCATGTATTTGACAGACTCGGGTCATTTCCCTTATGTAGGCCCGCATATCGAGGGTGATGTCCTGTCCAGCATCAGCCCCAATGGACATTACTCTCCTACTCGCCTCTCCACGCGACGTGTTCGCTCTACGAGGAGGGCCCTGGTTGCCCGCTTTAGTCGGTGTAGCAGGTACAATATTTTTCCCCGCCAGCAATGCTGATCAAGATATGTTGTAGATATTTTGGTAGGATATTTAGTTGGGATATTTTGGCTAGTGGCTGGATATTTTTTCTGGCTCAAAAATATCAATAGGCAAGAGGGATGATCTTCAGGTGGTTTACAGTCAAGTAACCAAATTCCATATTACTTGAAGATCTGAAACTGACTGAGAGCGTATATACCAACCTAGGTATTAAAGAGGGACTCGTGTGTGAGTTTGCAGGTGGTGTTGAAGATGTTCCTTCAAGCTAAGCTGATTCATTTCACCGGCGATGCCGTGAAATCGTCTGTGCGGTGGAGCAAATGATCTTAGGAAGCTGAATGATGATGATTTTCCCGGTAACGGAGCCAAATGATATTGCGTTGAATACTATTTCATGGATATGTGGCTATATATGTGTGATTTCTCCGGAAATAATACGGTGGTGAACAAGAACTAGGCTGTCGGACTATAGCTTAGGAGAGTAAACACAAGTGATTCGACAAATTGACATAGTAGCTCTGTGTATATTAGTTCTTGGATGCATTCCATTACATTGTGATCCCATATATATAGGCTAGGACTAAGTCGGTTTGGACAAAGTCGGTTTACTGTTCATGACAAGACAATTAAAAGGATATAATTAGAGATAATCATACATAAAATACAGGTGGACCGGCCAGCTGTCTGGATAAGTATGACGGACAGTGGACTCGTTTGTAGGTCAGACTCATATTTGCCTTGTCTTGATGTCAGCCTTGATACATGGGTAAAAATCACACGGAGTGGAGGGGCCCGGCTTACAGATAGCGGACAGGGTCTGACTTACGAGTTGCGGACTAAGAGGAATGAGGCCTCAGACCTGTTATTGGGCTATCTAAATAGGCCCAATCTATGTGAACAAGGCCCCAATCCGGTTCAGGTATATCAGAAAGCATATTTCATAATTCTGACCCAAAATAGGGCAGAAAAATTCCAACATTCTGCCTAAATTTGGGTAAGAATACATATGTTCGAAAAATTAAAGGATAAAATTGGAAGAAAAAAAAAGTGTGGAAATACATTCACAAGAAAAAACAGCATAACTGAAATCACTAAGCTTAAAAGGGAAACGTTGAGCCAAACATCCATAGGCGATAAATCTTCCAATAGGCAAGAAAGCCTTTGAAGATAAGGTAGGCAATCGCTCTCCACCATAAGCGAAGAAAATCCCAATCGTTCCGCTTACACCAAGGCCAAAAAGATCGTATTGAGCTCCATAATTTCCACCTCATCTACGGGATCAAATTGATATGCGGATGAGGCCAAAACCGCACCTCGATGATCTTGAAAAAAAAACCCACCCCTGCGTCAGTATTTGTGACTGACGCATCTACATTGCATTTCACTACAGGGACCTCCCATCTAGATGCGTGTTGATGGCGCAAGAGATGAGAACGAAGAGTCTCCAATGCTTCCATGTATACACGTGACACCATAATTGATTTCGCACAAATGCAGGCACTCTCAACAGTTCGTCATCAAAGACCGCATTGCACCTTGCCTTCCATATCCCCACAGCAGCCACAAAATTTGCGCCACCTCCTTCATCCCCTTCTCTTACACGTATGTTTTTAAAACATATAATTCATGTTTCGAATTTTACTGAACTACAACTTCATTCAATAAATGGTTAGTGATGTTTGAAAAAACACGATCCAACTTACAAAATTTAGCTTACTTTTCGATTACAAGGGTATAACGTAATATCGCGAGCTAATTTGACAACTTACGTCACTTTCGGATCCGCATGACATCATAAAGCGTCATATCTAATATATAAAACCATTTTTACATTGAAAATATCATAAATATTCCTGAAATACACCACGTGGGCCCTGAGAGTCCGGTGGCCATAGGCTTAACGCCAGCTTTCCACCGGGGAGATCGATGGTGGCACTCGTATTTCCGGGTCCACCGACTTAGCGCCATCTTTTCACCAGGGAGGTGGTGGCGCTCAGATACAAAAAGTTGCACCTCTTTATTATGCAACCTCCTAAACAGTTCCCATGCAATTTCGTAACTTCCACCCTTTTTGGAACATAAAAATCGAAGCCACCATTTCTTTTCGTTCTTTTCCCATCACTATTCATATTATAACATAGTCTCAAACTCCTCCCTTTTTCCCTCATGTTCTGGACCATCAAGGCAACAAATTCAAGCAGTAACATCATCATTTTCTTTGTCATTCCAAGTTTCAGTAAGTATGATTTATGTTCTTTATGTTCTAAGTGTGTTTTCTTAAGAATTATGATATCTTCATGGAAATCTCTAAGTAATTAGATACATTACTTGTAGGAGAAGGATTTTCCTTGACAGAAGAAGAGACATCTCCAGTAAACTTCATAGGCTTCAAGATAAGGACTCAAAAATTAAAGTTTTTCTATCGTTTCATGTTTATCGAATTTGATCATATATATGTTGTTGTAAATCCATCCATCACATTAACTAGGAGGAAATAAAAATTATGATAGATGCTAGACATGATTAGAACCATTAGAACTAAGTCTGCAAGTATTTCTTCCACCGGCTGAGTGATGGAAGCAGAAAATCATGCGGAGTCTCTACAATAATTTTTTAAGCATTCAAGATAAAGGATGGGTCAATTTTGAGTCAATATGCATTTTCTTTGTAATTTTCCAGGGTTTGTAGGGTCAATTCTGAGTCACTATATGTTGATATAAAGCATGTCTATAGAGTTTCAGTGTGTATTATATGGAGACTCAAGGAATGGGTCAATTCTGAGTCAGTATGTATTTTCTGTGCAATTGGGGTCAAATATGAGCCATTATATGTTGATAGACATATGTCTATATGGTTTCAATGTGTATGATGTGTTAAACATGTTTTATGCAGTATTTACAGCCTTAAATGTTTGTTAAAATGAAGTAGCCTATAAGATTTACTATATCAATTTGATGATAGATTACATTTCATGTGTTAAATGGTGGGAAAATCCAAGTATGAAATGACATGTTGAATTTGGGAGTTAAGTGTATTGTAATTGTGTATATAATGTTAGAAAGCATGCTCATAGGGTTGGAATCTTATATGTGATGCCTAGATATATGAAATGGTCTTAATATGCAAGTTGTTGATGTTAAAATGATCATGTTGGTGAATTGGAACTCTAAATGTCTTAAAATGTTAAATATCATGTTTTAAGGACCGAATTAATGATTTCTTGTATAGAAAGTGAATTTAGATATGTATCGCATAACAATGAGAAGTATGATGACCGTGTATGACGATGATATGATGGTGATACGTAATGGTACATGTAAAGAGAAGAATGAATGAACTGCGTATGATGGTGATACGTAATGGTACATGGCGTGCTATATGTAACAATGCATGTCACTAAGCAAAGATAGTATTAATGAAAAATAGCAAAAGTTATGATACATATATAATATGTTAAAAAAAGAAGTAACTTCATTTAAGTGTTGATTTAAGTATGTCATGTGCCTTAGTTGATATGTGATTCGAGTAAGTTAGTCCAATACTCTTATTTCATGTATATTGTATGTTTTAACAACTATGTTAACGTGTAATGCTAATAAAGTATTTTGATTTCATGTCTTATATTTTTTACTAATACTAATGCATTATCATACTCGCGAAAGAGAATTTGGAACTCTACCATGACCCTTGTAAGTGGTTTAGATCCCTTTGATGCGATGTTTTCTTGCTAAGCGTCATACCTCACCACTTTCTTTTTATCTAGATGAGTTGTACAATATTGTATGATCCAGATGTTATTAGTTTGTCTGAAAATATAATTAATGTCCCTGGAAGGATGGTATCCTTGTGGTGATGGTTTTCTACGTGGGCCTGAAGTTAATTCTAGCGGTTTGTGATGTGATTATGTGAAATGTATCTAGTTATAATTGATGATATTAGAAGTTTTGTATTAAACAAATTAGTATGTAATGAAAATTATTCAATGATGTGGCAGTAGTCCGAATCTTTTCAAGTTCAAGTTCTGCATTTAATATTTTTGCACGCCATACGAGGCTTCATGATTCGAGAAAAAAATTATAGCATCCTCGGTTCATGGCCGAACAGTCCAGATCCGGAAATTAATCGGGTTTTCAAGTCGTGTCGCTACAGATAATACACTTTTGTTTGCTTGTTTATTCAAAATCAAACCATATATTTCATAGTGACATATTTGTCTCACAACTATATTTTCTTATTTCACCTAGAATCATAACGGAAGCATAACGACTGACGTTCAACCCTGTTGCATGTGTCATATGTCAGATTACAATTAATTGAAAAATAATTAAAATAAGACATTTTGATCAATTATATATTCTTATTGTCTCATGTTACACGTTTTCGACATTTAACATATCGAGCATTGAGTTGAGTCAAATATTATTTTTTTACAAAAATGATAACATAACACACGTTTGCACCATCTAATAAATTGTTAATAACAACACATTTTTACATATCGATTTTTTTATTTTGTTTTTTTCGAAGAAAGGCCCAATTATCATCAGGCCTGGTATACGAAACCGTTCGTCCTCATTAATAAACCTTCTGCGTCAATTTACACCACCGGTCTCCGCCGGTAAAAAAAAAAAAAAATAAAAATAAAAATTAAAATCAATTTAGTTGCAGAGATAGCGAGGTCCCGACTCTCGAGGCATAATATTTTTCGCCGGAAACAATGGACGAAGAGGAGCATGAGGTTTACGGAGGAGAGATCCCTGACGTCGAAGGCGATCTGGAAGCTCATCATGCCGATGTTGACATGTCGGCCGCCGATGATGATGCCGTTAAGGTGCTTACTCTTTTTATGTTACACGCATTGGTGGATCTGAGAGTTGTTTTTTAATCTGAAAGTGAAAGTTTATTTTTTTTTATAATCTGAATTGATTGCAGGAATTAGATGAGATGAAGAAACGATTGAAGGAGATGGAGGAAGAAGCTGCAGCTCTCCGTGAGATGCAGGCTAAAGTTGAGAAAGAGATGGGCGCTGTTCAAGGTTTACCTTTGTTTTGTTATTTACTATCGTTTTTGTGCCTGTATGATATTATAGGTCTGTAGTATACATCAGTGAAAACTACAATGAAGCATTATAGGTTTGTAGGTTTACATAATGAAGACTAAATCTACCATGTGTGAGCCGTGCTGATGCCGAAGCCTTTTTTTTGGAATAAGCCATGTCATTCAAACTTTTGATGGTCTGATGATGAAAGTTTAGTTGTTAAGGCGTTATACGAAGCCTAGGAGAGCTTGGGGTTGCCTGGTGGCCTAGCCATGTTAGATGACCTATTATGACAAAAGTTGAAAAATAGAAGCCAATTAGATGAGAAAATCAGTAAAAGTCCACAAATCCCAATTCCTATGAGACAAATATTCAAACGGGGCTTGTGAGAGCACCCACCGTAAGCTCCAACCACATCAAACGAATTGCAGGCGCCAGTATATGTAGCATGTTCTAACCCTCCAATGATATCAATTCATGTACACACATAACCCTCTTTTTTGTACAATGTCTTGCCGAGACAACCACCCCCTACCTTCCAGGCATTAAGACCTCGACTCTCGCCTTGACAACTACGGATGAAACCTTTTCAAAGAATAAGTCATGTCATTCAAACTTGCTCTGTTAATTTGAAGATGCTAGATAAATGTGACAGCTCAATGTTGGACTTGCTGTTTTGTTCTTTCCGGTTACTATATCACGACAAACACTTAAAAATTTATTGACTAGTGTTCATAGAGATGGAAGAGAATCTGCGTGCAGGCGTAAATCACTTTTAAGCCCGTTCAAATTTATTACGTAAAGAACATTTTATGATTAGTAGTATGCAAATCAATAGAAGATGTCTAGTTCTTTATTTTATTCTGACTTTATTGTTGGCATAATGGTTCGAGTAGTAAGATTAGGTGTCTTGGCGCATCGGTAAAAGATGTTGCCATGTGGCCTGAAGTCACGATTTTGAGTCGAGCTTCTTATTGAAAATATAAGGTGAAAGGTTAAGCGCATACAACAAAACTAAATCGTGGTTCTTCCCGAAGAACCACTTCCATGCTGTGAGCTACCTTGACTAATTAGGTTAGTATAAATTTTGAAGCAAAGCAGACTTCTTGAGTATTGCTTCACATGAAATTATCGGGATTTAGGTTTTACTGCAATACTGCATATATTAGGAGCCAAGACGGGGACCATAACCATATATGTACCTATATCTAGAAGCTCCAAATATTAGTGTGACCAACCAAACCCTTCAGTTGAACCATCCGCCTCATTAATCCCGGTACTCATATCAACTTAGACACGAGAGTGTACTCTTCCGGAATGTGGAACATATATACTCTACTATGCATATAGCTACCGAGTGCCACCGAGTCATATCAATATAGACCCGAGACTGCATTCTTCTGAAATATGAAACATATTTACTCTACTATGCATGTAGTTACCGAGTGTCCATTGATATAATCATTACATGTGGATAACTCTCCACAGACTATTCGTATATGAGCATATAATCTCTTTCCCTTGCATTGATGTATGCATAAATTGTGTGTTGTTAACTTGTATTTTTGTAAATCTTGTTTGGATCGATTTCCTTTGAATTTGTAGCATACTGTTTTGGAATTTGTTACACCTTATTAAAATTAACCAATATTTCAAAGATCTGGATGCACTGTATTGTGTATCTGTCGGTTAACTTCAGTTCTTCGATGCTTTTATCCATCATATTGCAATCTCATCACCAAATTACTCTTATTTCGAGATTGTTTTGTCGTTTTTGTAGAAACACATGCTCAAATGTGTGTTTCATGTGTTATGACAGATCCTGCTACTGCAGCTGCATCACAAGCAAGTAAGGAGGAAATCGATTCACGATCTATATATGTTGGCAATGTGAGAATCAGATTATGTATTACTTTTGGTCTGGTTTTTAATCTTCATGAGAGTTACTGTATTTGTTTGTCTTACTATGCTCACATGGTCTCTTTATTTCCAAATAAAGCTAGAGTTTTGGTTTCGACTTTCGAATGCACATTTTTTTTAGAAGTATTGTACTTGCATGTTTCAAGAAGAAAATATGGGGGAAAAAGAACCAATGATAGAAAAAAGAGGAATATATGGAAAAAAGAATGAAAAGAACCAAAATCAAAGAAAAAAGAAATAGATTGGTAAAAAAGAAAAAAGAAAAAAGAAATCAAAATAGAAGGTTAAAAAAATGGAAGGAAAAAAAAACAAAAAAGAAAGAAATGGAGATGAGGAAAAAAATTCAAAAAAAAAGTACAAAAAAGAATGATGAGAGAAAAAAATAGATAAAAAGTTTTCTACTTTTTTGGGATTACTTGTTCATCTAGAGCCAGCAATTTGCTTGGAGCTTTGTGCCATTCTTCTAGAAGACAACTCCGTGTTTCTCCGGTGAGCCAAGTCTAGTCTTTGCATAGGTAATTATTGCTTCTGGCTGTGGGGGATGGGGGGAGGGGGGGGGGGGGGGATGTTATTAGTATATAACTAAATTTTGACTTCATTTGTAATTGTATGTAGCTTTGTATGTTGGAGATTTTTGGATTTCATTTTCAGGACACCATCTCTAAGGGTCCAGCTACTACTGTGTTATGATACGATATACCATAAACTGTGATTATGATCTTTTTTGTTAAAGTAATTCTCTAACGCGTACACTCAAAATTGTACGTGCTTTTTTACTGAATTGACATGGACAGGTTGATTATGCTTGCACCCCTGAAGAGGTTCAGCAGCATTTCCAATCCTGTGGTACCGTAAATAGGGTAACCATACTGACCGATAAGTTTGGACAGCCAAAGGGTTTTGCATACGTCGAGTTCCTTGAACAAGAAGCTGTTCAGGAGGCTCTCGGGCTGAATGAATCTGAACTTCATGGACGCCAGTTAAAGGTCTGCCACGTTTCTTCCTTTTCCGGTTTGTTCTTTTTTGTCTGCATTTTGTGCTCAAACAATAAATATTTACAGGTTAATGCAAAGAGAACAAACGTTCCTGGAATGAAGCAGTTTCCTCCTGGCCGTTTTCCCTACGCGGGTTTCAGATCCAGGCGGCCTTATCCACCGCCATATTTTTACCCACCTTATGGCTACGGGTCAGTGCTCTTCTAACTATTTTTGGGGTCTTTAAATGCTCCAAATCTTAGTGTGACGCCACACCTAACTTACTGTGACACCTTACCTATTTGAGGCATCACGTTGAAGACCGAGTTTTAAAAAGTCCTATATGATCAGTATTCGGCTTTTACATAGTTGAGTGTGCATACTCGGTTATTTTGAAAAATCAAATTTCAACGTGGTGCATAGTAGGTATGGTCTAGGATGCATGGATACTTGTATCTGGAAGCGTGTCCCGTATCTGATACGGATACGTATCCAACACAGATACACACCAAATACTTGAGATATACACCTGAGGGTAATTTGTAATTTTTTGCAGATGGATACGGATTCGTATATGCATATCCATAACTCGGATATTTAAAATGATTAACCATGTTGAAAAGTGAGTAAATACCGCAAGATACTGAATGGAAAACTGTCCCAAATGATGAAAAACTATAATAAAATATGAAACGAACCACTAAAAAGTGTTTTATTTTGGGTTTTAATATTTTATTATTTGATCATTGTAGTTTTATTATGTACAGTTTGAACCTAATATTTTTAATATGTATACTCATATGCCCTTCATACCCGCGTATCCTATACTTCTCAAACATTCTTGCACCTGCATGCACACGCATCCGTACCCTACAACCTAGGGTACGGTGCCACGATAGGCCAGTTGTGATGCATTTAAAGCGTCCTATTTTCTTTTCCCCTAATGATGATTAATCGTCGTTTGGGATCCTGAATGTAACAGGAAAGCCCCGAGGTTCAGGAGGCCGATGCGATACATGCCGTACTACTAAAAAGGAAGATGGCTGGCTCATCCAGTTATTATTCGAGTTGCTGCATTGGATGATGATGATGATGATGATGATGATGGTGATGGGGGCATTAGAGATGATGATCATAAATGTAAAACATGCAAAGTAAATCTCCAATGATGATGTTTGCATTTGATGATTTGTATTGCAAAATTATTATCTTATTAGTTTGGTCTTGAGACATATATTTACAATGGCAGATGTTTGGATTCTTGTTGTTTGTATGATCACTAATTTATCCCATTTTGTTTTATTTAATTTTAACTACTTGTTATTCAAAAAGAAAGAATGAATAGTCTCTTGTGGAGAAAATGTTTATTTAGAAAAAATTTAAAAAGTGACGTTGTGGCATAATCATTGACCGTTTAAAAATTCCATAACTGTGGATGCTTTTTATAGGGTTTGTTTTACATTTTCCTTTTATTCCACATTTAGTATTAAGAATGAGGATTCAAAAGATCCATCTACAACATTAAATTCTACATCTGTAAACTCGTGATAAACCGACAACTTCTCTCGTATGAAGAGTCTCTTCCATTTAACGATCCAATGCAATCGAGACTCGATCTATCGAGTAAACATTTTAGTAGCGCAACAAAGCAATGAGGTTCTCTGTGTGTGTGTGTGTGTATACGGTTTCTGCAAGACATGAATATCTTATAAAGAGAGTGGTGGTTGTTGTTGTTGTGTGCCCATTCGCCTTTTTCTTAGCCTTTCCGCGAGGATGAAGGCGAGTTCAAGAGATTGAGAAGCGTTTAGACGTGGATCACAATGTGTATGGTATCGTGACCCTAAATCATCGTATGTTACTGTCCGTGATCCACCGATGCATTCCGTCACATTCTGTCCTGTCATCTCTAGATGAATCCCTCCAGGGTGGCTCCCTTCTTGCTCGTGCACCTCAAAGAACGCTCGTACCTCGTCCTGGTAACATGTTGTAATACCGAATCAAAAAATAATGCTAAATCACTTTCACATGGGGTTTTGAATGCATCACGTTGAAAATCGACTTTTTAAAAGCCAAATATATGGTTGGGACCGAAAATCGACTGAACCACACAGTTTCATGCTGGAATGAAACTGTGTGGTCTCTAGATTGATAGTTAGCCTACGTGGATCAGTCTCGACCACACAGTTTCATACCAGAATGAATGAAACTGTGTGGTCTCTAAATTTATCCACGAAAGCTAACTCCACGAATGGAGCTAACACCCGAGAATTTCCCGTATAACACGTATACGATAAATGTATGGGATAAATGTATGGGTAGGTAAGATATTGAAGTCGAACACATGGGACCAAATCATTAAACTTTTAGTCTCCAATTTTGTTAAATCCTGCCAATATCTTGGGCTTATTGACATCAATATTTTACCTACCACCAATTATTAGTATTGTCCCACTAAAAGATGCTTCAAGTTTCACGATGATATACTGCGTGTTAGAGGCACCACAACGAATCCTATATTCGGGCTAGGCTTGACTATACAGAGGTAAAAAATGGACATTCGACCTCTGCAGAGTTGGTGTTGACCTTAGATTCGACTTTCAAGTTTCAAGAGGTCGAATGTCGTTATGGTGCCTTGAATGTAGATTCGACGTGGTGCATTTAACAAACTGCCAACAAGAAATCATACCAATATCGCGTCAAAAGACCGTGTCTTGAGTCCACACGGCGCCTTGATCGTGTTCCCGTGCATCGGATCACATACCCAAGTCACAATCTGCCCGGCTCCGCGAACTGCCCGGATTAAGGGAGAAAGCTTAACCCTCATGTTTTCAGCTCCCATTCTCACAATCACAGTGATTCTTCCTGCTTTATTGCTAGGGTTTAATATCTCGATAAGTTTAACTAGCTCGTTCGGATCCATTTTCTGGCTCACCTGCAATAAATCATCAGAATGTGCAAGACTAGGACCATATTGAAAATTGAGTAAAAAAAACTAAGAAACCTTCTAAAAATTGTTATATTTTATGTACTATAATATTTCTAATTTGATCCTTATAGTTTTCTTATATACAGTTTGATCCTCATATTTTCAACATTTATCAAATTGCCCTTATTTTATTTTTATCAAAAATCCCGCACCCGTGTATCAAATATCCACGTATCCGTGCAACCTAGATTATAACTGAGTTCGAAAATGGAGGTGAGACATACCTTAATGCCAAGAGGATTAGCAACTCCTCTAAGAAACTCAACATGGGCACCATCTAGTTGCCTCGTTCGTTCCCCGACCCAAAGCATATGTGCAGAGCAATCATAAAAAAGACCAGAAGTTGAATCCATCCTCGTAAGCGCTTGCTCGTAAGGTAGTAGCAAACACTCATGTGATGTCCAAAAATCGGTCGATGACATTATCGGGTGGTCTATTGTTAGCCCTGCTGCTGCCATAAACCCTAATGCTTCATCAACCCTATGAGCCAGTTCTTGATACCTACAAACAGTCCAGTAGCATTGTTATTTTTAAACCATTTCTACTAAGATCTCTAAAATACAGACTCTAAATACCGCATTACACGTGTACCAAATACATAATGCACTTTAGAGATTTTGAAACTAAATAATCTGTTAAGAGACACTATAGAAAAGTATCGTTTAAGTATGTAAACTAATAAAGAATCATTAAGAGACACTGGTGCAAGTATTATAAAGAACCGATTTTTCTCGAACATACCTGTCACCTTGCTCACTGTGTTCTACAAAATCAAGATTCCACTGAGTGACTCTCTGTAGTGCAGCATAACCACCAGTAGCGAAGGCGCGAAGAAGGTTGAGGGTTGAAGCAGCTTGGGTATAGGCTCTGGTCATTCTTTTAGGATCTGGGGTCCTACATTTCTCATTAAATGCATCACCATTTACATTGTCTCCTTTATAACTTGGCAGCTTCACACCATCCCTTCTTCATATGGATCTGACCTTGGTTTTGCAAATTGCCCTGCCATTCTTCCCACCTAATAATAATAATAACTTAATGCATCAACAATTCACAAACTAAAGTATCATGATTGAAAGAAAAAAAAAACTGAGCCTCCAATCCAAAGGACCCCAACTGCCCTATCCCTAGAGCTTCGTGAAGGATGTGAATCGGGGATTATGCCTCACTAATTCAGTTTGCATAGGCTACTTTTGAAAGAAGTCAGATACAGGGCTCAGCTCAAAAGCAAGGGTGTCACTACACACGTTCTTTTACTACTGAGCTATGTCCTGGGTGATCAGTGGCGGACCTACATACAGCAAGGCGGGGCACTGCTCCCCTTAATCCGAAAAAAATATACTAAAATTTGTACTATACATATAGTTTGCCCCCCCTTTAATTTTTTTATTTGCCTTTAAAAATTTTAGTACCCCCATTACCCGAGATCCTGCGTCCGCCCCTGATAATGATTGAAGATTCTTGTTATAACCTAAAACCAGTTTATCACTACAAGTTTACAACACATTCTTTTACCACTGAGCTATGCCCCTGGAGGCTGGAGCAAGTATCATGACTGATGATTCTTGTTTATAAGTCAAAACAAAATTATAACTACAACACACTCTTTTACAACCAAACTATGCCCCTGAGGCAAGTATTATCACTGAAGATTCTTGTTTATAAGCCAAAAACAATTTTATCTAGCTTCAAAAATTGTAACTATATTCACCCAAAAGCTATAAATGTTAGAAATTTGAATTTTTTTTTTTTTTTTTTTGTGTGTGTGAACTACCATTAAAATCTGAAAAAGATTATACCTTGATCACAGGCATTTGACCACCAAACATGAGGACAACACCCATTTGGAGAATAATTCGGAATGTATCGCGAATATAATTAGCATTAAATTCTTTGAAACTCTCAGCACAATCTCCACCCTGTAAGAGAAAAGCATTGCCCATAGCAGCCTCAGCAAGCTTCTCCTCTAAATTTCTAGCTTCTCCAGCAAAAACCAAGGGTGGAAAAGCTTCAATTGTCTTAAGAACAGAGTTTAGATCTTCATCATTTGGATACTCAGGAAGCTGCAAAGCTTTCTTGCTTTTCCAGCTATCCGGACTCCATTTTCCGCTGGTGGCCTGAAAATGTGGCGCCTTTGTTGTATTGTTGTTAACAGTTGTCTTGGATGGATCAGCTGCATGAATGGCTGATATGGGGAGACGTGATCTGGGCTTTTGAAATGTAGTGGCGGCGGTGGACGTGGTGGTGGTGGTGGTTCCGGGAGGAATGATGAAGCGTGGTTGTGGTTGTGGTTGTGGTTGCGGGGCTGGATTGAAAGAAGAAGGGATTGTGAGAAAATTGTAGAGGTTTTTGACAGAGCCATTGTTGTTTTCTTTCTTGATACTGTTCTTACAACGTCAGGAAATGCAGAGGCGAAAGGGGAGGACAGCGGCGGCGGAAACGGCGGCAGTTAAGGTGGTGGGGAAAAGCCTGAAGGAAGAAGTAGTTATCGGAGGAGTTTAAATAGAGTGATTCTGGTAAAGCTGCTTAGATACTCTCTCCCGTTTCTTTAATACCACGTTTGGATAGATGGAATGAAATGATTATGTTGGAATGGAATGACTATATTGAAATGGAACGGAATGAAATGGGTGGTGATGGCAACGGGATATGAGATGTGATTACGGTGTGTCGTGGCGGAAGCGGTAGTGACATCGACAGGTGACGGCGGTGGATGGTGATCGTGGTAGCGGTGGTGGCGGTGATCGGTGGTGACGGTGGTAAGTAGTGATCGGTGGTGGTGGGTGATCGGAGGTGATCGTGGTTGCGGTGGTGGCGGGTGATCGGTGGTGACTGTGATAGGTGGTGATAATGGTGGCGGCGGGTGATCAGAGCTGACGGCGTTAGGTGGTCATCGTGGTGGCAGTGATGGCGGGTGATCGGTGTTGGGTGGTGATCGTGGTGGTGGGATGGCAGGTGATTGGTGGTGACGGTGGTGGGTGGTGATCGTGGTGACGGGGCGACGGGTGATCGGACGGTGGTGAGTTGTGATCGTGGTAATGCATTTCATTCCATCCATTCCATCCGATATTTTATGGAACGAAAATGATTCGATTTCATTCCATTGAAATGAAAAAGCTTTTCATTCATTCTTATCCAAACATGTCAAAATGATTGAACGAAATGAAAAAAGAATTTCATTCCATTACAATCCTGCAATGCAAACGGGCCATAAGAGTAATGATAGACACAACGATGATCTGCACCGTTGTTCATAATGAGTTAAATTGAGGTTTGGTGTAGGTCTAACACGATCAACGGCGCAGATCGTCGTGTGTCACTCGTTGTGACACAACCATTATGTCTCTATCATTACTCTTTCTTTAACGATACTTTTTCAGAATTTGTTTTATTTTTATTTATAAATCATTATATAATATCAATACAAATTTTTTTTTTTTTTTCTCACATTCACCCCTTTTTAATTTTATCAAGTTTTTATATTATCTATATACACGATAAATGTATAAAAAAATTACCAATTTCCAATGTCACAAAATTGGTAGAGTCAATGTGTGTATTGTACTTCCTCCGTTGTCTTTAACGGTCGCTGATAGAAAAATCATACAGATTAAAAAAATAATTAATATGTCTGAAATAAAAGTTAAAATAACCAATTATTTTCTCTTCTTGCTTTTAAATATTATCTACCCATTAATTATATTATTATTACCTATTGACTTCTCAAAAATAATTTCCTTTCCAATTTTCTTTTACGTGACTTAGATAGTATTCCTTCCGTTTTTTTAACTGTCACATTTGGAGAAAAAATAATTGAACATGTTCATCCAAAAAAATGACTAACTTTAAGCTAAAATGTGACCACGTTCATCCAAAAAATGACATTTTTTTTTCAAATGTGACAGTTAAAAAAAACGGTGAGAATACTACTAGTACAATAATGCAAATACCAATTCCCTTGATATTGGAAAGTATAGTATTTTTCTTTATACATTTATTTATTGTGTATGTGGAAATATAAAAACTTGATAAAATCAAAAAGGGGTAATAATGGAAAAAATAGTAAATATTGTATTGAAAATCTAAAATGACATATAAATGTAAAAAAAAAAACTAATTCTAAAAATTGACAGTTAAAAAAACGATATGAGTATTTTGTTGTCTTCACTTATTTGAGAAATTAATAATAATATTATATAATAACATGAGCACTTCAGTTGCTAAGCTATATAGATCGAAAAATGTTGGTTTAACAAAAGTATTTTTTTTTTTAGTGTTTATACAGAAATTACATGGAAATCATCATTCATCGAAAAATGTAGGGTTACACGAGTAATTATTTTACCAAATCAAAGTCAAAGTGAATTAGGCAAGTCTACGGAAAACTATTTTAAAAAAAAAATCATGAACTGTAGACTTTGTAATTTTTAATTAATTGTAAAAGCTATATAATATATTTGGTTGCTTCTCATTTGGCACTTTTGGTTTTAAAATAAAATTAAAAAATAGTAATATTCAAATTAAAAAATATTGTACGTTTGTTCTGAAAAAAATAAAAAATGTACGTTCATAACCTAAAAAGAACTTACAGGTGACAGGAAAATTAAAATAACAATAATAATAAAAAGGCAAACTAGTCTAAATTCTCTCTCACATGCATGTATTAATTTATTTATATCGATATAAATAAACTTTGTACTGTACTATTTTTTTCATACCAAGTCTAATACGTGTTTTGTTGTCATCCCTTCCTTCCTTTGCTTAAGATAAGTCAACACACTACAGTTCCTAATCCTGTGCAAAAAGTCAAAGGTTCTGCTAATTAATAATAATAATAATAATTGTTGTTTTTGTTTGATGCTAGTATTTTAGATGTACATTTGGTTCTTTTGCAATGATATAGAAATCATTGCAAAAATTACTATCTATCGGATTTGTTTTTCGTATGAGAAATTCGACATTTATATAGAATTCAAATAAAATACCGTATAGTCAGGGGCGGACGCAGGATCCCTAAGAAGGGGCGATACTACGGGCGAGTGTAAATTTTTAGAGACAAAAAAAAATACACAACATACATAATAAGATGTTTTTCCTCGATCTAAGGCGTCGACCCCCTCCCTCCTTAAATCCGCCCCTACGTATAGTGACTTTCTTAGCGTGTGAAATCAAGTATGCCGTAGCTAAGTGTTTTTGTGTGTCGTACTATTTGGTTAAGAAGTTTGTTAGAGAAACTACATCCGAGAAAAGATGAAACAATCAAGACATATGTTGATTATAAATAGTACACATTAGTTTTTCCATGAGCACATTGATGTAACTATACAAAATATCATTTCAATCGATATTGCTTGTTCAAGAAAGAAGTGAAACTTTAGGCCAACCAGAATGATTTTGCTCATTACATTGTCATTTTACATAAAAATTAATAAAATTATCTCGCATGGCAAAAAATGACATCCTTATCCCCAATATGTTCCACAATGACCTAAACAAGGAAATGAATAAAAACTTGAAAGAAAAATAGAATGGACGTCTGAGATAGGATTTGAAAGAGTCAAACCAAAAACAAAACAAGAAATAGCACAAGAAATGAGAAATACGTTGCAGATGAGAGAAGGGTTGTGAATGTAAAGTCCCCAATCGGTAAATTAGTAGAATACTTACCCCATATAAATATGTGACATAAAGATCTTGTCAATTCAGGTTAGCCTTTTTAAACCAAGCGATGAGGACGGTCTAAGCAGTTAACCGGACCATTTATAACTCATTTAACGCTATCAGACCCGGGATATGGGGGCGTTACTGTGAATGTAGATGTGAGCAGAATGCCAGCCACATCCCCATTGTTCTCTATGACATTGACATCATTTAAGTCATTGTACCTTTAAGAAAAAATCGCGTTGTGATTCCTGACATAAAGGCTTTTAATAGTGTGACTGTATGAGTCATTGAGATTGGCCTTAACTTGAGAGGAATTATAAAATCAGGTCACTTAACACCCCATATTTCATGTCAGGTCGGGTCAGATCTGATATTTTTTAGGTTCCCCGTTGAAATTCCAATGGGCCTATTCATAATGTCACGGTCTCGTTGAATTTTAAAAACAGACCAAAACACACTACATTGTTCATATGGGAGTTGAGATTGAACGGGCCCGTTCAAAATTGAACGGACCCGTCAAAAATCACACGGGGGCCTTCTGTATGCATGGGAAGTTAGAGAGTATTAGATTTAGGTATGGTAAATAATGTGTATTTCATTGAGTAAAAGTGTTTGAGTACACGGTATTTATAGATGTACAAATACTTGGACAACAAGATAATAATAATACAACAGATATTAATTATAAATATCTAATGGGCCGAGCCTATAATGTCTTCAACACGCCCCCGCAATCCCGTGGGAATAGAGTGGACACGGAGATTGGTCTTGAGAGTCTAAAAGCGAGGGTTGCCCAGGGGTTTGGTCAAAAGATCGGCAACCTGATCTTTGGAGCTGAGGAAAGAGACCGAGAGTTTGTTGGCAGCAATCAACTCGCGGACATGATGGAAATCGATCTCAATATGTTTTGTACGGGCATGGAAAACAGGATTGTGGGAGAGGTAAGTGGCACCGATATTGTCTCACCCATAGGGTAGGTGGCCGCAGTAAAGTAATCTGCATGTCGGAGAGGAGGCTGCAAAGCCACTGAACCTCGGCAGCTGTGTTGGATAAGGTCTTGTATTCAGCCTCAGTACTACTTTTAGAAACGGTGAGGTGCTGTTTCGAATGCCAACTAATCAGATTGGGCCCAAGGAAGATACAATACGCCCCCACGGAGCGGCGGTCATCAGGATCTGCGGCCCAATCAGAGTCAGAATATGCTTGAAGTGATAGCGGAGAGTGACGGGAGAGGAACAAGCCTTCAGAAATAGTGTGTTTGAGATAACGCAAAATGCGTTTGACAAACCCGACCAATGGGACTCGGTAGGGAGTGCATAAATTTGCGACGCGGTGGACGGCAAAAGCGATGTCAGGCCGAGTGAAGCTCAGGTACTGTAGACCACCAACAACAGTACGGTACAAAGATGGATCAGAGAAAGCCGGGCCGGAGTCTTGAGTGAGACAAGTCGAAGCCGACATGGGGGTGTGACACGGCTTGGACTTGTCCATGCCAGAACGCTGTAATAGCTACAATATGTATTTACGCTGCGTAAGAAATAAGCCATCGGTGGTATGCAGGGCCTCAATGCCCAAGAAATAGGTCAAAGTGCCAAGATCTTTAACAGGAAACCGAGCGCCAAGATGCCGAATGACCTGTTCAACAAGAGAAGCAGAGGTACCAATAATAATAACATCATCAACATAGATAAAAACATAAACCCGATGACCGTTACGAGAATAAACATAGAGGGATGTGTCGGCTTTGGAACCAAAAAAGCCAAATCGACTGAGAACCTCAGTGAAACGAGAAAACCAAGCCCGAGGAGCCTGACAGAGCCCATACAAACTGCGTTTAAGGCGGCAAACATAGTCCGGGTAGTCGGGGTGAACAAAACCCTGAGGCTGCTGCATAAAAACCGGTTCGAGAGAGGTGCCCGTGGAGGAAGGCATTCGAACATCAACCCGCCGAATAGACCACCACGAGACACAAGCAAGAGACAAAAGAAGTCGTATAGTAACCGGCTTGACCACCGGATCGAACGTCTCGTAAAAGTCGACACCCTCAGCCTGATGAAAACCTTTTGCAACTAAGCGCGCCTTATGGCGCTCAACATGACCATCAGTATGATGTTTGGTCCTGTATACCCATTTATTTCCGACGATGTTCATGTGGGGTTGATAGGGGATGAGGTCCCAAGTGTTAGTGCGGAGGAGAGCATTATTTCCTCTCTCATAACATCACGCCAAATAGGATGTTTGGAGGCTTCAGTGTAGGAGGTGGGGTCGGTAGAGGAAGAGGTGATGAGGGCCTTGGGAAGGGGATAACGGATAAAGTCGGGTAACGCTTTGGGTTTAAGAGAGTTGGTGCGGGTGCGGGTAACCATAGGATGGGCCGGGAGCGGAGGCTCGGAAGGAGATGGAGCCGGGGAGGGGGAGGAGGTGGGGGAAGGTGGCGGAGTAGGAGAGGGTGTAGGAAGCGGAGAAGGAGATGGTGGGGCCGGAGGAGGAGGCCTCGGGGCAGGTGGGTTGTGTGTGGGGCAGGGGCGAGGGGAAGGGAGGCGGGTAAAGGAACCGTGATGGTACTAGGGAGGATAGGAGTGGTGGTTGGGGTGTAGGGAAAGACAGACTCATCGAAGACAACATGACGAGAGATGTAGACCCGGACGGTTGAGAGGTCGAGGCATTTGTAGCCGTGGTGAAAAGGGCTATAGCCAAGGAAGATGCATGATTTGGAACGGAAATCGGTTTTATGACTATTATAGGGACGCAGGTAGGGCCAGCAAGCACAACCGAAGACACGGAGAAAGGAGTAATCCGGGACACGTCCATGGACTATTTCAAAAAGGGATTTGTGGTGCAGGATAGGGGTAGGTAAACGGTTAATGAGGTAGGTGGAAGTGGTAAAGGCGTCTTCCCAGTAAGGTAAAGGAAGGTTGGAGTGGGCGAGGAGAGAAAGACCGACTTCGACTAGTTGGCGGTGACGCCGTTCGATGGCGCCGACTTGTTCGTGAGTGTGAGGACACGAGAGCCGATGTTGGATGCCTAGACGGACGAGGGTGTGTTTAAAGTGTCGAAACTCTCCCTCCCAATCGGTCTGTATAGATTTAAGTTTAGTGTTAAAAAGGCGCTCGATCATAGCAAGGAAATTAGGAAATATTGTTTCGACATCAGATTTATATTTCATTGGAAACATCCACAAGTAATTTGTAAAATCATCCAAAAAGCTAACATAATAACGATTTCCATAAATAGAGGTTTCAGCACACGGACCCCAGACATCAGAGTAAATCAAATCTAAAGGGACAAAAGAAGTAAATGCAGAAGTATGTAAAGTTTGACGACGACTCTTAGCTAATTGACACGGAGCACACACAACATCGGGCGCTTTATTCGGAATAAAAATAGAAATACGACTCAACGCTTGACGTAGAACGGGATGGGAGCAGTGGCCAAGACGCTGGTGCCATTTATTGGAGAAGCTGGACGTGACTACGTGTACTTGAGCAGGGGTGCGGCTAAAGGGTGAGGAGAAGTGGTAAAGTTCGTCTTTAACGTGGCCCCTAAGATGGACGTGCCCCGAGTAATCCTTCACAAGAAAATAATTATTATGGAATTCGAAATACACAGAATTATCAGCTGCAAATTTATGGACAGAAAGTAAATTTTTGGTGAGGGACGGGGAGACAATAACATCAGAGAGACGATAAGTATGGGGCGGGGAAGAAAACGAGGAAGAACCATAATGGGAAATAGTAAGACCTGTGCCATCACCAATATGAACTTGTTCGGTACCGTCATAAGGTTCGGAGGAGAGATTGAGATTGCGGAAATCGTTTGTTAAGTGGTGTGTAGCTCCGGTGTCGGGAATCCATTCAGATGACGGCAACGGATATGGGTGGCTAGCATAAGCTTGTGGAGGTCGATTAGGGACGGGGTGGTGGCGGAATAGCAGCAGGATCATTGGATGGCTCATAGCGCCAATGGCAAGAATGCGCAGTATGTCCAACTTTAGCACAGATTTGGCAAGTTGGGGCTAGTTCATTACCGGTCTGTTGGTGACGAGGAGAAGAACGTCCGCGGCCACGGCCACCGCGGCCACGATAATTAGGAGATCCACGACCACGAGCTGGTGCTTGCTGATTGGGGGCACGGGCATAATTTGCAGAAACATGTTGCTGTTGTTGCTGTTGGGGGCTGGACGATGATGGTTAAGGTGTGATTCAGTTGTGAGAAGCAGGGCATAGACCTCATCGGCGGTAACTGTGTCTTTCGCAGCGATCATGGTGACGAGGGCATCATAATCCGGACCTAATCCGGCAAGTAAATACGCAACAAAGTCGTCATTACTAAGTGGGTGGCCGGCTAAATTCAATTCATCAGCAATGTTTTTGAGCTTGAAATAATAATCAGTAGAGGTGAGATTTTCTTTACGTGTCGAAGCGAGTTCGGTACGGAGTTGAACAAGCTTGGCACGGCTCTGTGAAGCAAATGAGGTTTGTAAAGCATTCCATATCTCGGCAGAGGTGGCAGCCTTGTATACCTGCATCAGAACTTCATCGGTGAGGGATGAGGTTATTGTACTCAAGATAAGATTGTCAGCTTTTAGCCAATCAGCATACGCAGGATTGGGGGTGGTCTGGCCGGCGGCATCCGTCACGGTTTGAGCAGGTTTCTTGATCGAGCCATCAAGGTAACCATAAACGCCTTGACCTCGAAAGTACGGAACGATTTGAGCACGCCATAGATGGTAGTTTTGCCGGGTGAGTTTTGTGATATGAATGTCGGAGGAAGGAGTGAATGATGGGTAGGTGGGGTTGGATGTGTTGGTGGTTTCGGCGGTGATGGCAGACATGGTTTCCGGTATGGTTCAGCGAAGAAGAATAATGGGGGGAAGGTAGAGGCTGAAGAGGGTAGGGTTTTTTTTTGTTTCTGGTGCGTAAAAGAAAGCTAGGGTTTTGGTTTTGGTTTTTTTTTTTTTTTTTTTGTTGTTGTTGTTCTGGTGTTGTCGGAAAAAAAATTTGACGTGATAACGAGAGAGAAAATTATTTTGGCTTTGATACCATATTAGATTTAGGTATGGTAAATAATGTGTATTTCATTGAGTAAAAATGTTTGAGTACACGGTATTTATAGGTGTACAAATACTTGGACAACAAGAGATACAATAGATATTAATTATAAATATCTAATGGGCCGAGCCTATAATGTCTTCAACAGAGAGGAATAAAAAAATGGGGCAGGGGAAGGGGGAGAACGTGCAATTATTTTGAACGGGGAGGGGGAAATGCAATGGGAAGGGGGAAGCAAAGTTTAAAAAAATATAAAGGAGGGAGGTTTGTGCGAGGGCTTGGGAATATTTTAACGGGTCTGTGTAAATTTACACAGGCTCGCACGGGCTCTTTCTAACAATTGCACGGGTGACCTAAAAATAATGTCAGGTCTGGCCCGACCTGACATTAAATAAATGGTGTTACAATGACATGAAAATACAATTTCTCCTTAACTTGTGATGTCATAAGATTATATTGATGGAATATTTTTATTTTTTTTTTCAAATTTGTAAGGGATGTACTATATGTAAAATTATATTATGACATTCAAAAGAAAGCTTATGTATCAAGTTTACATAGGGGTGGTGGCGCAGTTGGCTAGCGCGTAGGTCTCATAGCTTCTGAGTTATCCTGAGGTCGAGAGTTCGAGCCTCTCTCACCCCATTCTTTTTTACTGATTTTTTTTTTCCTTTCTTCTGGCGTTATATATTTGCAAATTCTATAATCTTATAGACCCTTTTCTGTAAATAAAATAAAATAAAATCTGATAGGCCTAATAAACTTCCACTTCACAAAATAATAATAATAATAATAATAATTGGGTATAATTAATATATTTTGATTGACAGCCAGGTGATTTTTAAACCAAAGAGGATACATTCAACTAACAACACTCACCAAAAAACCAAAATAAATAAATAAATAATAATAATAACACTCACACTCAACAACTCAAGTAGTACATCTCATGTTAGTTTTTTTTTTCATGCCAAATCCTACTGCACAAATAAATCTTAGTAGAAAAATCTCAAGAAATGCATCCATCAAGATTATAAGAAAATAAAAATGAAAATAAAAATAATACAAATTATAGTAAGTTGCAAACTCCAGAACACTAATAATGCACACAGCTTGTACTTGTAGTATCAAATCCAATGGCTAATAATCAATCTTGGAATTATTATAATTATTGCTGAGCTTTATTAGAGGAGGGAGGTTGATGTAGAGGTTTTAAGTTGCCTGCTGCAAAGAATGACAAAATATGTTGGCACAGTTCTTTCGGTTTCTCGATATTCAACGCATGTCCTGCGTTCTCTATGATAACGAGCTCCGCATTCTCTCCCAAATGCCTGTTACAAACACAAATGAAATTACAAAATCGTCCCTGTCAATACCGCGGTTGTGCAGTTAAGAAAAAAAGAGCTCAGAAGAACATTGAAATGGCAAACATTGTTGCTGTTTTCGGCTCCAATCATCATATCTCGGGCCAGAGATCGTGTTTTGGTTCGTGTGTGTTCGTGATTGTTTAGGTATCATTGGTCGTTTTCGGTATCGTATTTCTCTTTATGTGACTCTATTTAGTGTTTTAGCTTTTAGTTTCAATTTGTGATGATTGACGGTTGAGTTATTGTTAAATTATTACTCAATAATTATACAAAATGATAATCATATAACTACTATACCTAAAAAAAAAAAAAAATCATATAAGAGGGTAGGGGATGGAATTAACAGATACCATGGGAGGGAGCAAAAACGGGTTATATTAACGGAATAGCATCAAATAGTTTAATACTTATGCTGCAAAAACTGTAGTTTAATACTTAAGCTCTAAAATATTTGAGGTTATATTAGCAACGACTCTATATTTCTTGCAATCCAAATGCCCTATGTTGTTTTCCTTTCCTTCCTTTTCTTGACTAACAGCTCACGCAGCTCAACAATGCTTTTTTTTAGCGTTCCTAGGACAGTATTCAACTCCTCTGGATCCACCTCCTTCTTGAAAGAATCACACACGGTACGGTACAAGTCAGCCCATGGTATTATTGGATTGCAAGAAATATAGAGTCGTTGCTAATATAACCTCAAATATTTTAGAGCTTAAGTATTAAACTACAGTTTTTGTAGCTTAAGTATTAAACTATCTGATGCTATTCCGTTAATATAACCCGTTTTTGCTCCCTCCCATGGTATCTGTTAATTCCATCCCCTACCTTCCTATATGATTTTTTTTTAGGTATAGTAGTTATATGATTATCATTTTGTATAATTATTGAGTAATAATTTAACAATAACTCAACCGTCAATCATCACAAATACAAACAAATTGAAACTAAAAGCTAAAACACTAAATGGAGTCACATAAAGAGAAATACGATACCGAAAACGACCAATGATGCGTGTTTGTTTATCAAACAAACGATCACAAACAAGCTCGTGACCTAAAAAACACGAACTTGTATAACAAATACTGGGCTCAGCTCAGTTCTCTAACAACTCTAGAGGTGTATAAGAATTAAGAAGAACAAAGAAGAACACAAATAACAAAAAAGAAAAAGCTTTAGACTGGCCTTTTCAATCTGTGGCCTAATTCGATTGGAAACACTTGATCATGTTTTCCCCAAAGTATCAATGTGGGCTGCATCAAAACAAGAAGAAATCAATAAGAACGATGAACTAAATAACGCTTTTTGCATAGACAACGGATCGGAAAAGAAAAAGTAAAAACCTGCTTAATCTTAGGAAGATTAGAGAGCTTCCTTCCATGATATAGTGCTTCAATCAACTCTTTCCTTTCTAAAAGATTTTCTGAACACATTGCCTTCAAATATACAAAGAGTACACACAATCATTCATATATAATTAGCCCGTTTTTTACTCAGAAGTAGCAAGCAACAATCTTGCTACGAAAAAGATAAGCGTGAAGCCTGGATTTTACTGCTTTGACAAGCCATCCACACGAATCCATGGTTGACAGACTACGTGAGTCAAAAGTTAGAGCAAAAAAAAAACTGAATCGATGTTCTGTAATCCCCGAAAAGACATTAGCCGTATAACAACGATATTTGCTATCAGAAAGATACATTATTAAGTATTACATACAAATTACTATTGATCCAAAGACTAGTACACTAACATAGATTGTGCTAGTCCTCACATAAAGGGTGTTATTCTTGGTCAGTGCTAGTTTTTCTATTTCAGAGTTTTCGAGTTTTTTCAAGTGTGAAGAACTCCAATCATCCAGAAATGACTTAAATAGACATACATCCGGAGGGCCGAAGGAATCACTGGCATAAAATTATTTAATTTGGGCTCAAAGACATTTCAATAGTGTCCATATATCCTTAGTGAACTAAGAAACAACTAAAACCTTTAATAAAGCCTAGCAATTTGTCAAAAGAATGGTAATAAAGGCAAAACTACATCAACCCATTTACCAGCAACCCTTTGTGCATAAAAAGAAGTAAGCTTTTGTTCATGGGTACGCGATACGTCTCGTTGACAACCGATTTTATCATTGGAGATTGGTATATATCTCAAAGGCCAAAAAAACTAGGATCCAATGAAAAAAAAAAGGTACTTAAGTTATGTTGAATCCATCAGACAGGAGTTCTTCATGTTAAAGCACATAAACATTGTTTCCAAGCTCAAATTCAACTTAAAAACTTTCACAAACTTAAATCCTGAAGCTAGTTATCCACAATTCAACAGAACACAAATTGTTGGAAAATTGAAGCACTTACATCAATATACTTGGCAAGAATACAAGAAGGGATATTCTTCTTGGGCTTATAAAATGCAATCTTCATAGTTTCCCTCATTTTCTCTGGTGTCTGTGGGAACAAAGCAATAAAAGCCTCATCCACACTCTTCACTTTAAACATACCATCATCCATATCTTTTTCCTCCATACAAACCCCAGCACAGATAATCACTACTTTCTCCAATACTTCAGGAAATTGAGCAGCTAAGCTATAAGCCACAAACCCTCCATAGCTAATCCCCACTGCACTGAATTTCCCAACACCAAGTGTTTTAAGGGTTCTCATCAAACACTCTGCTTGAAAATCAGCTGTCCTTTCAGGCCTAGTAGTGTAAGATTCACCAAAGAAAAGCAAGTCTGGAACATAAATGTTGAATTTTGAAGATAAAGGGGAAATAAAGTCACTCCATTGCCATAAAGCATTAGCACCAATTCCTTGAATTAAAAGTAAAGTGGGTTTGTTTTCTTTGTGGGATTTGGGTATCCAGATGTTTATGACGGTCCCGTCGCCAAGGTCGACGGTGGAGACTTTCAGGCCGGCGTAGGAGAATGAGAGCCTGAAACACCAGTCTCTTGTTGATACAAAGTTAAAACAGGCCATCTTTTTTTTGGGTTTTGGACAGATAGTGGAAATATGAGCAAATTATGTGTTGAACTAAAGACGGTTGCCGGAAAAACAAGATTTGGCGGAAGATTTAAGAGAGAATGTCATCGGAGAAATACCCTGGCTGGTGTGGGGCGGTTGGATATGACAGCAGCAGGCTAAAGGTAGGTGAAAGAATTGGAATTGGCCGTTGGAAAGCTACAACTAATTGAGATTTTTGTATTCTTTTTTACCTTTCGAAAATCTCTACACACTTTTTAATACTAAAGGGTCAAAATATCTTTGTTTTTACATATTATCATCAAAACGATGTGGTTTGACAAAATAAAATAGATGGTTAGATGATTTTCATATTTTGAGTGTGGTTAAATCACTTCTACTTGAGAGAATGTTTCTTCAAGTACTTGAGAAGATCTTGGATCTACGGTGCACAGCCGTAAACGAGTGAGAATGATGTACCGACAATCTTGTATTTGAGTTCGGTGTGAGAATTTGGCTCTAAAAAAATATACATGCAGTATTTAAAAACTAAAATATCAAAATATAACTATCGATTTAGATCCTCCAAAAGAAAGGAAGGAGAGGATCATTTCGGTAAAAACTCGTCATTTTTCGTATAAATAAACACAACACATTTCACACTATTAATATGACAATATATAAATATGACAGGACACTAGTATATCAATATGTCATACATCATAAACAACAATATATGAAAAATTCTTGCTTAGATACTCCATTTGAGGAGTATACCATATAGCATCATCATGACCACAGAATATAAATTATTATTTATAATATGTGGTCAGGATGATGCCACGTTATGGTGATGCCACATAATGTCTCTTTTCTTCAAAATTTACTACCCTTTATCTTCTAAAAGAATTAAGTAGTTTGTTACTTTGTTTTCTTTATTTGACTTATTGATGGCAATGTAACATGATCCCACCAAATTTTGAGGTGGGTTGAGGAATCATTACCTTCCAAGATGTTTTTGATGACAAGTGGCATCATCCTTTTTTGATTTTTAAATGATTGTCTTGAGTCTTGACTATGAACATCATTGTTATTTAAAAAAATAAATGATTGTCTTGGCCAAATATCTATATGTTCGTCTTTTATTTAAAAAATAAACAGATACAATCGTGTAAGAATATTGTATCAAATGATATGCGTAATTGCTTTTCATTTCTACCTTCTTTCACACAAAATATGTGTATTATATGAGAGAGTCCGAAAAGATTTAATGCATGTCACATAATACAACATTTTTATGATTGGTGTATCATAAATCTCTCGTTATTTGATCATGTCATTCATCCATTACGATTATATCCTAGTTGTTTTCTTTTTTATATATGAAAAAATAAAAAGTTAATAAATAATTACATATTGACTATAATGATCCGCCCGAAGGATAAAGAGTAAATGGTGTCGGTTCGCTGGGCACGTGCTAAACCCGTGACTAGTGCAGTATGTATGTATTACATAACACTGATATCATAACATAGAATACAAGAGCATAAACAATTGAAAGAAAGAGAACTTTGAACCGGAATGAACAACCAACTATGTTGTCCACAGTCTGCATGATCACCGATGTCCACGGTGACGGGAATCATTCATGATGAACGAAATTTACAATTGAACTGTAGTAACATATATAATTCGAAATACCATCAAAATCACAACATTGAATCCTTAATAACCTCCACATATCATGTATGTCACTAAATAGAAACTAATGTCATACTGAAAAGGAAACAAATGTCGAATCAGGGATGCAACCCTTACAACTGAAATAAATGTATTGAAACAGGAAGGGAAATTTTAGGGAATCGTGATAACTACAAAGCATAATAGTCATTTACGAGACTTGATTCGAGCGCACTGCGGCCACCGTGGGTGCTAGGACGGCCACGGCTGGACTAACACATCGGAACACACATCTATTGTACAAACCCAACACTAATTAAACAGTTCGGTCAACGCATTCTAAATATGCAAAACAACAATTAGATTTTCATTATTCAAATTGAATTAAAAGATCGATTTAGAATCATACCAACAATTAGAGATTTGTAGAATGCCTTGATCACCCAAGAGGGTCTCCTAGTTGCAATTGATGAGCATTGACATGCAATGTTTGGTTCTTGGAACAAGAACAGCTAAACTATAAAAACCGGATTTTTCATTCTTTCTCGTGAGAAATGTTAAAAGAAATTGTGTCGTATTTTCTATTTCGTTGTGCGCCAAATTACCGTGTTGACAGAGGAGAAGAAAATCTTCTTTTATAGCCATAATCTAGTGTAAAAACCTAATATAATTAACATTATACTCCTTTCATTCCTATTTAATTGTCGTAGTTACCAAAAATAAATTTTCCTTTTCATCAGTCGTAGTTACATTTTCAAAACATTATTTATTGTATTTTTCTACATCTACCCCTATTTATTAAGGGGTGAGAGATTAAAAACAACACTGCATTAATTATATTCAAGGGGTGTTGTTGTCATTTTGATGTTAAGTCAAAGCATTAACTACTCTTCGTAATATGTGTGTTTTTTGCAACTACGAGAGTTATATGGAGTAGTTTTTTAGGATAAAGGAAAACTTTTTTCTTTTTTATTTATCAAATAAATTAATCCGGTATGTAATTGAAGTATCATTTTTTATTAATATTATTTATCTAATAATATTTCGGAATCTAGTTAATAATATACAATTAATATTAACACTAACGGAATGCTATTTTTCTCAAATTATGATGTAGAAGCTACCACTTAGACAGGCCTTGGACTAGCACATCTTCAAGGTGCAATGCAGGTCACCAATTTAGGCCATGAGTTTTCTCGATCACTCACTGACTCCGACTATTTTTCTCTTTGATTTCTTTATTCCAAAATAAAGTAACATTTTGACCTTTCAAACTGGAGTCAACTCGGAAACCATGGACCTATGATTTAAAGTTTCAATAAGCTCGAATAAATCGCCGAACTCTTTGATGGATTTATTCAACTTATTAATCTTGGTATTACGTCACCATAAATATGGGACTACACTCTTACGATTACAGATATTTACTTGCTCTATAAACCAAGCGTCCATTGATTTAATCATTACATATATACTGACACTTCATAGACAATCCGATATTGAAGCAAGACATTTACACAAACATTTTCCTTACATTTTATCTTCATTTACCAACAATGCAACATGATCGTTATATTTATAATTTATATTATAAACCGGTATCATCCGATCACTCCCAGAGTTAACTAATGATGGAATCGTATGACTACTTCACACAGGAATGAATTAATTATGTATCTGTGAAATATATTCCCAACTACTCATCATAGAATAATGCTTAAAATTGCCCCACATAGAAATCTTAACGATCAAATCAAACACTAAACTGAACAAGTAGAGTCAATAATCACTTCAGGACTAAGATCAATCCGTATACGATCATCCTTGTGATTTAATTTGGTTTTTCATTACAAAATTACATGAGATACATATATTAAATCGGTCTCTGTTTTACATGATTAAATCATATAAATTAGCCCATAATGACGTCATACATCGATTGCTCGGATAAGACAATCAACCCCGAGTGTACCGGGCATATTAATGGTGTTCTAATTGATTAGATCCGAACTTCAATTAATTTCACCATAGAATGAAATCAATGAATTATTTAATTTTTGTCACCATAATCTTATTCCTCTTTGTATAACAACTCATACCGAGAATTTTGATCACATATAATAAACTTTTGAATTTTCTGCAATGCATATTAAATGAATACCAATAGACACAATATAATTTGACCACATAATAAATCCATTTTTTAATTAAATAAAACAATACAAATATTGTTTACTGGCAATACTCTTAACGATTAAGTCTACACCTTTAAAAAAAAAAAAAATCACTACACATTGACCCATGAAGTGTGTCCCCCTCACCATGCCCCGTAAAGATATGGTAACTAAAGTGACGTGAAATGATAATTAGAGACTACACTATGATGAACCTATATGCGGGTGCTCTTAGATTGGCCCGGCACCCACCAACTATTAACAGAATAGGGTACTATTCTATAGTGTCAGAGATTCTCGAGAACTCATAGCATCGTAAATAAATTCAATACCTAACCAAGAAGTAGTACTGACATGCAAGCAATCATACACATATTGTTACATGCACGAAACTAGCTTTGTACTGTAAATACAATAATGTGCAGTAAATATACGTGGATTTTAACAGTAATACTGATATATAATCGAAATTTGTAAAGAATATAGATATCGACGTCATTGCGTAGGCACCGGAAACATCATACCCAAATGAACAACCCAAACAGGTCAGGGAGGATAATTGTGTCTCCCTCCGTTCAGTTAATTTTCCTACTTTTGAGGTGTTTTGAGGTGTTATGACATAGTTCATGATTTTATGGTTGTATTTGAGCTTCAAGATAGAGGGGGTGATATGGTTATATGCATTTGTAATGGTAGAAGACTTTGTGATTTAAGAAACTAAATTATCGGTCATGACTATCTCAAAATTTTGGAGAAATGTTTCTGAATTTAGTCATATCAATGAGATTATTTAAAAGCGTGAGTAAGCCAATAAAGAACCTTTAATAATATACAATTTGGGTTACATAACAAATCCGTTGTAGTCTAGGTGGTTAGGATACTCGGCTCTCACCCGAGAGACCCGGGTTCAAGTCCCGGCAACGGAAATTTTTGTGTTTTTTTTTGGCCCATTTTTTTGTTTCTTTGGCCAAAACTTGTATTTCTTTCCCTGGGTAGAACATAATTGGGCCGGGACATGCGACTCAGGTCTGTCGGCTTTTGTTTTTCATTTTGGTGTTGGCAATTGTAGACCGAGTCAAACTATTCATGTCTACCTCAAAATCAAAAACTCGAAAAATCAACTCGAAATCAACTCGACTTGATGATTAAACGAACAATACTCGAGAAATGCAATACATGATTCGGTTATTCCTGAGCAAACTCGAATATATATTTATACATAAAAAAAACATATATGTATATTTATATGTATATACTTGCATATATGATATTATACGTGTATATATATATGTCTTTATATCTCAGTTCGAGTTTGAAATACTCATGTTTGAACTCAGACTCGAGAATATTTAAAATTGCTCAACTCGTTTAGCAATGTTTGCTTCAACTCAACTCATTTACACCCTTCATTGTAACTATGATTGTCTCATATACAATGTCAAGTAATTTGGTCCCTTTTTAGAACAAAAATGATAATGTTACCGACCTAGCGACCATATTCCCACCAATTCCCCCGAAACTTTTTTTTTTTTTTTTTTTTTTTTTTTTTTTTCAAAATATACGGTTCAAATTTGATTCGGTCCCTTTTTTGTGCATTATTATGTGCCTAAATCATCATTCTTTTGAGACAATTTTAATAGCTTCATGTAACTTAGTGCATCAATTTTTTTTATTTTTTTTCTGAGAACTTTAAGAGAACTTTCATTAATCACAATCGTTCAAACAAGCACGAGCAACATTAGAAGGGGGGCCGAGCCACATTACACACATCCTATAAGACGGAGACATTCCTAGCTAACAAATGGGCGGGCACATTGCCATCCCATTTGACAAAGGAGAATGAAACAGACACAAAAGCAGATAAAAATGCACGACAATCCTCAATCACACTTTCAACGGATGAAAGGTCAGCAGAAGATTATGAAATAAAGTTACGGATTTTCAGAGAGTCACTTTCAAACACCACACTGAAGTAATGTAACCCCATGTGAGAGCATAGACCAAAGCATGATGCAGTTAGACCTACTATCTAAGCTAAAAAATGTTACATACACTGACTGAGCTCCACGTCACGCCCCGCGAATTTGCATTTGTGTGATGCAGTTATCATTTTGTGTGTCCTTTTTCGGTGTACCTATCATCTTTGATCTAAGCTCTAATGTTGCTATAAAAAAGGCTATTTCAACGACTCGAATCCATGTCCATGACCTCTGATTAACAGCAAACAGGTTTTTGCAACTACACAAATCCCAGCAATTCTTGTTCATATTTGCTGCAGAAACGCGATAATCAAACATTCTTAGTACAAAATAGTGCTCCTCCTATCAAGAACCATTATGTAGTTTTGTACACACATCCACTTAACTAGGAGCCCAACAACAAGAACATGAAATCCAAATTTAAGTATATCACTGTTTGCTGCCTGATGCTTTATTACTTCACTCAATGCATTGATTCTGAAAATATTCCAACATCTAATGTTCAAATTAGGCCCTTTTCCACTCCATCAGAACTAAAATCTCCCACAACCCATATTCAGAATTCGCATTAACTCGATTCATATAGCAACATCTTCCTGCCTTTTATCTCAACAGACACAGACAATATATGATAGCAAAGCAAAGACAAAAGTATCAAAGATTCCAGCTTTATTGTTAAAAAAAAAAAAAAAGAAAAAAAAGAAAAAACAGACATAGGCAACAACCATGAATGTCCTTGTTCTCTCCTCAATTTATACCTTCCAAATCACACATCAATGCAACAGAGACAACAAGTTAAGAGAAAAGAGAGAAAAAAAAAATGTCAAAGAAATAAGCTGAAGACATTGCCAATAACTATGGAACATCTAATGACAGAATATATGTAATAAACAAAGCATCAGAGTGAAAAATGTTCAAGAAACATAACCAACAAAAGGCATGAACATTAACATGCAAACACTAGTCAAAAGTTAAAGAAGCCATCAATCCCATAAGCTGCATTAGGAGATCCCAAAAGATCTTGGAAGTAATAGTTATCGACCGAACCGAATCCATCATCAAGCAATCCATCGAAAAACTCATTACTCCCTACCTCTTTTTCGATTTCCATTTGCTTATTTGAATCATCATCTTCATCATCTTCCACCAAAACAACTGCTTCTTTGCCTTTATCTTCATCTTCATCCTCTACTACAGCCGGCATATGGCCTTCGAACAAGGCCATATGCCCAAAGAGCTTATCTTTTCTTGAAAAGCTAGTACCACATGAACATTTCCATTTAGTTTCACCACAATGCTTCAAATGGCTCTTTAAATCTGCAACAACTGAGAAGCTTTTCTTATTACACCTATCACAAGAATACATCTTTGGACAATGGCTTCTCTTGAAATGATTCTTCACACAGATCACTGATTTCAATGGCCGGAATTTCTTGTGTTTTTGGTTTCGATTACATCCTACGTAAGGGCATGAAAACCTAGTCTTCCTGATTTCAACTGCGCCGCCGCCGGAATCGGGGTATCTCTCCGGTTTGGCTAATGCTTCTGGCGTCTTGAATTGATTCCCATGAGCCCTCATATGCATCCTTAAATTAGCATCCCTTTTGAACCCTTTTCCACATATATCACAAAAATGGATATGCTCAGCTAATAACTCAACAGCATCGATCTCAATCACGTCGTAATCTTCCCCATCTTCATCCTCATCGACTTCAATCTTCTGGTCAACAATTTTGACCAGGAAATCAGGCGACTGATCTACTTGTTTTACAATCGATTGATGTAATGACGTATTGGGATTCTGTGCGCAAGATAAGAGAGCTGCGCCGTTGACTATAGTTTGGTGGATTGCAGAGGCAATCTCGGAGGAGACTGAATCCATATGGTGTTTACTGATTAAAGTGTTGCCGTTGACTGAGTCGGTGAGATACTTGTGGAGACTGTCCATTCTGGATTTCACGGTGGAGAGGTTATGCAAGGGTACTGAAAAGTCAGCAGCGCCGCCGAATAAACAGGCGGTGGTTCCCGGTGCCTTGGCGGAGGAGGACGACGGTGGTAAGTCATTGAAAAACGACATGGTAAAAGAGGTTGAAAGGTTTCGGACAGTGGACCAAAAGACAGTGAGAAAGAGAGAGGAGAGATCTGTCCATTCGAGCAACCGTAATGGGTATTGGGGAAATTGCATATTCTATGCTGACAAAATGGTGACGTGGAAGAAGACAAATGTAGGAAAATTGTAGAAGTATTGTGGAAATAATACGTGTGTGATAGATGTTGTAATTGTGATAATTTTTCTTTAGATATTTATTAAAATAATATGACAAATTTTCACGATACGACACTTGTAGAAAGATTGTATGAAGTGTTATACGTTATGACTATTAATTTTTAATATCTCACACACGATAAAAATATATTATATAAAAGAAAGTAAAAATAAAATGCTTTAATATATGTCACTTGATACAACTTTAATACAACCGTTACATAACAAAATATCTCAAATATATTAAACTTTAATCTAATGATATATTTTTCCTTTCTAGTTTTCTGTATAAATGTATCTATTTTTTAATTAATATAATTTTTTTTAAGGTCCTGTATTTTTTATTTTTAGTTTTGTTCGGCCGGGTTTCTTCAGACTATGTTCTCTTTGATTGTTTATAAACAGAGAATTGGATAGATAATCTCTATAAATAATTCTCTACTTCCTCTCTGTTATTTTGTTTTTTGGTGAGATGAGTACTCTATTCTGACAATAATAGGAAAGAACCTTTCCATAATTGTTTCACTAGTGCTGCTTTAAGTTTTGTCTAATTTATGTTGAATAATCTTGTATTTAAAATACAAGATTATTTTTATAAAAAAAAATTAATGGAAGGGTCGTTCCATACAAAATTGAACCCCACACCCGCTAGGGTAGACTAGGCTAGGCTTGACTAAACTATTGCTACAACACTCGGAGTATTTAACGGCTAAGTTATGCTCCTGAAATTAATGCATTTGTAATTGTATTTAGCCACTTATTATCTGCACCACACTAATCTACTTTCGGGACACCATAATAACATTTGATAGGCTAGAGTATGTGTGAAAGGGTTATCCCTTTCTTGTGTTTTTTTCTTTTTTTTTAAGTTTGTTTATTTGGGTGGTCCCGTTTTTAGTCCTGACGGTGTTTCGGGGTTTAGTCCTGACGGTGGTCGGGGGTGGAGTCCCGGCGGTGGCCTAGGGTATTTTCAATCTTATGTATAGTTGTATCTTCGGGCGTCAGTCCGTGTTATTAATAAGTATAACTCTCTTATTATAAGTTTTTTTTGAAAGGATCGTTCCATACAAAAGCGAACCCCACGCCCACTAGGCTAGGCTAGACTAGACTATCGTTACAACACTCGGCCTTATTAACCACTAAGTTATACTCATGAGACTAAACCAAACGTACTGGATTTTAAGCATTTGTAATTGTATTAAGCCACTAGTTATCTGCACCACAATGATCTATTTCCGGGACACCATAATAACATTTGACTTTTAAAAAGTCGAATGTAACAACATTTACCTTGCAGAGGTCGGAAATTTATTTTTGACTTCTGTAAAATCGTATTTTGCATGAAATGTGGTGTCAGGAAAGATTCATTAATTCAATTGTGTGCCAATAACACCACATTTATGCTTATAGTTGCATTGAATTTTTTCATTTATAATATGTTGAGTTTTTTTGAATTTCCAATCTACATCTCCTACACATTATTGCCATTTTAATGGTCTTGCTAGTTAACATCACTTATCATTCAGTCTGAATGAATTGAATAGTAGTTACTATGTGTTTTAGATTTGAGTATTGAAGAACAAGGTAATGAGGACGTAGTTTCACCATATGTTTTGTACTTCAAGGTAAATGTAAAGTTAACATCGGTAAAATAAATGAATACTCAATCACATATAAGTGTGAGACTTAAAGGTCTTGTCAACCAGGTTAGCCCTTTCAGACCAAGCGAGGACGACGGTCTAAGAAGTTGACCGGACCATTTATGACTTATTTAGCACTACCAGGCCCGAATCTGAGGCGTTACAGAATGGTATTCAGAGCCGACTATCAAACGGATCCGTGTGACTTGTGGGACAGTGGGGGCCACCTCTGGACTCCTCTGGTAGGGACGGAAATGGGACAGGTCCACGTGTGACAAGTCTTAGCCGTCCTGGCGAGGACGTCAGTCCCTTATAAGGGGGGAATATAAAGTCCCACATGAGTAAGTAAATAAATGCTTACCTCCATATAAGTGTAAGACATGAAGGCCTTGTCAATTTGTGTTAGATCTTTTAGATCAAGCGAGGACGACAGTCTAAACAGTTGACCGGACCATTTATGCCTCATTTAGCGCTACTAGGTCCGGGGTCTGAGGGATAAAGATTCGTTATTTTATACCGTTTCTTTTCGTTGCATTCTATGATGGGTTATCGATGCGGGGATGCGATAGGGATAAAGATTCGTTATTTTATACCGTTTCTTTTCGTTGCATTCTATGATTAGTGTTTTGTATTTTTCGTAGACCTGATGTAGGCATGCAACTTTTTTCGTAGGATTTCGTAATTTGCTTTTAAGTTGTTGTTTCTTGTCGTAGGGTCATAATATTAAATGTAAGGATTAATATTTATAGTTGTTGCTTTCTAATAAAAAACATGCACGAACAGAACATAAATATGTGTATAGATTAATTTTCGGTGATTACTGAACATAAATGCAAACATAAACGCTAACATGTCATGCCCGCGAACCATTTTTCCTGCTCAAAGTAAGTGACATTTGAATTTGTTTTTGATCTATATATTTTGTGTAAATACAATTTGTTTAGTGGTAAAAATGTGTTTCTAGAAATTACTCTTTGAATATGTATTCTACACTTTATTTATTCTCTTAGATAGGTTTGGGATATAAAAGTATTAGTGGATTTTTGTATGATCACGTAGGATAGTATGTTGAAACTGAACACGATTATGTGTTTTTTTTTTGCTCCAAGATACTCATGGTAAGGTACCGTATTAATCACAATATATTGAACGAAGTACCATGATATAAACGTCACGTTGGATGTACCATAATTTGTATTATCTATGCTGCATCAAGCCTAATGGTAGGTGAAACCCATGCATTGTATCTTGAGCATTTTGGCTAAGTAGGACTACAAACACAACGACTAAGGGTGTTGTGAGTAGACATGATTACAAACACATCGACTAAGGGTGTGTTTGTGACAACATGTATGCATGTTAATTAAGTAACATGATAAGTGTGCTAAGTAACATGACACGAAAGATACATATGTATGACAAGTTAAGTAATTGAACGAACATGAAAAATTAAGTATAGGAGTCGAACATGAACATGTTTTTATCAATTTGACACGCAAATATGTTTTTAAGTAGTATCTTCATGCTTAATTTTAAACTGCTTTGTAAATTGAATAAGTGAATTCATTCATGTCTCTCGATATTATGAAAACATTAATTTTTCTTTTTGATCTTTCTATTTAATGAGTAATCACAAGTGTACTTATTCCTTTTCAATCAAGAAAATATGTTGATAAAAAAAAATATATGCAAGAATATAAAGACACACGTTGATACTTCTGGAGAACAAGCCTACGATGAATTTTGATTCATTTTTAAGATTCTTGTATAGTAGGTTTCGTTTCTATTCTATTATGGCCTGCGAGCCAAGTCTTATGTTTAGCTTTGTTCTTCGTATGGATATACTGTTTCCGGAGATTATAGCTACCGTTCAGTTTGTTTACGATGTTTGTTTGCAAAACATTTATTAATTATATCATCATCTTATACATAATTTATATCATTCAATATATTATCTTTACGGGTGAACTTTGGTGGTGATTAATAACCACCAAACTCGGTCTTCATTTTAATAAACGAGAAGTTGACACATATGCACACAATCACCTTGTTGTGACATGTGTCCATTTGGTTTGGTGGTCACTGACCACCATAAAACCCCCATACCTTTACATTACAATTATGACATTAAATGATAACTTATACTCTATAATTCATGATACTTGATTATTTTGGTAAACTGTAAAAAATTAATAAATAAAAAAGAACACTGAAATGATTTAAGTTTACAGGAGGACGTAGTGTTTCATATCGCCGCAAATAAAGCTGTAATCGAGTGGAGTGGAGTCAATATTTTCTAGGGTTTGAGCTCAGCTCGACAAAAAGAACTCGGACTCGTGCTCGATCGTGCCATGTAAATGCAAGATCAAACTCAGTTTGTTAAATGCTCATTTTAACTTCACTCGACTCGTAAACTCGATAATTTTTTTTAGAATTTTTTTATAACATATTGCAAAATCGAACTCAACTTGTTTAATACGCGAATAAATATATAAAACATTTTTTAATAATAAATCGAGCTTGTGTTTAGCTCAATAATTATTTAAGTAACTCAACTTGAACTCAACTCAAAATTAACCGAATCGAATCCAAAGTCGAATATGAATAATTCACGAATAGCTCGGTTCAGTTACATTCCTATAGCCGGAACAAAGTTTTTTTCTCAAAGGTAGCATCACATCAGCCAATGAGAGCCCTCCATTCTCTGTTCCATTGCACTCTTCTCCCCCTTTTTATTTTCAATTTTTATTATTATATTTTCCGCTTTCTTTGCAATCGAATCGTAGTTCCAAGATCCTTCCATTTACTCCCCTTTTTTGGCTCATAAATTCACCGTAAATTATTACGAAGATTTCAGATTTGGTGATTCATTTAATACAAAATTGTGAATCTGAAATTATGAAGTAAGTGATGGGTGCAGCTGGTTCGAAGCTGGAGAAAGCTTTGGGAGATCAATTCCCAGAAGGCGAAAGATATTTTGGACTCGAGAATTTCGGCAATACTTGCTATTGTAATAGCGTTCTTCAGGTTTCATTTTTTGCTTTAATTTTTATTTTCTTTTTGTGTGTATCTGGTATACGTATGTCCTGATTTTTAGCTGAAAACAATCAATTCTCGACGAATTAGGGATTAACTTTTTTTTTTTTTTATTTAATTTTAATTTTGTTTTTGCAGGCGCTTTATTTCTGTGTACCATTTCGAGAGCAGTTGATAGATTACTATTCAAACAACAAAAGTCTTGTTGATGCTGAAGAGAATTTGCTGACATGCCTAGCAGACCTATTTATGCAGGTATTAGCTAGGTTGCACGGATACATGGGTGTGGGATTTTTTGAAAAATACATGATCAAGGGTATGGGGGCGTTTATGTAAATATTACAGGTATACGTATACATCGAATCCCTTCATTTTTGGTAGTATTTCATCGTTTTAGACGGTTTTTCATTCATTATGTAAAGGTAGGTACTCAATTTTCGACATGGTTCTCATTTCACGTATATGAGCTATGAATGAATCATGTATCCAACTTTTGAAAACTACAAGTTTGTCTCTAGGCGTGTATCGGATATTAGACACGTTACAATATAGAAGTATCAATGCATCATAGGCTATTGAAGTTTCAGTAGTGTTCTAGTTGTTACAGTTACCCTAAATTTAACTTTTTATTTTCTTAGAACATCCTTCATTAGGGTTTGGTTTAATGTCTTTTTCTTATTATCTAAATTGAATGATCTGAAGCAGTTATACTTCTGTCGATGAGTACGCCTAGATGTCGGTGTGTGTGTGTGTGTGTGTGTTGTTTCTTTATGTGATTGTGTGGATACATGACCGTGTATCTTCATTATTGGGTAGTAGATTACCGTAGTAAGTACGCCTAGATGTCGGTGCACGTTTGTGTGCTTGCTTCTTTACGTGGATTGTGTGTGGATACATGACTGTGTATCTTCATTAGTCGGTGTACATGTGTGTGCTTGTTTCTTTACGTGATTGTGTGGATACATGACCGTGTATATTCATTACCGGGATTCGTAGTTTCACAGTTTTCAGGTTGGTGTATTGGCGATGTGTACACTAAATTTCATATTATCGTTATAGATAAGCTCACAGAAGAGAAAAACCGGTGTCATATCCCCGAAGCACTTTGTACAGAGACTGAAGAAGCAAAACGAGATTTTTCGCAGCTATATGCACCAGGTATATGCCGCCGCCAATATTTAGCGGATAATGTTGTTATTTCTTTCAGAGATTTGATGTCTTCATTAATTGTGATATATTTTTGGTGTATACGCGTGCTCTGCATACAGAAATTAGTTTATCTACGACGTCTTTGCTTTTTAAATACCCTATCACTGCTTCAAAAGGTCCGGAAACTCCAAAAGCTCGGATCGACATGAACTATAAATCCACTATATTCATGTGTGGATGTTTATTACTTGGTATTATCTTTACAATATTTCATATTCTGATTTTGTTTACAAACGGTTGATACAAATACACTTTTGCCACATTTATTACATCCTTTCGTAGCTAGCAATCGTAATAAAAAAAAACTTGCCTTAATGAACTTGCCAGATTTTCATTCCAAAACGGTAAGTCGGTAACCGTTCCAATAACTTTATGAAGCTTTCTAAAGCTTAAAGTTTTTGATACGTCTGTTTATGCAAACACTTTCATACAGAATCCATTCTAATTTGTTGTTAAAGAACGCATTTCATATCATCAGTCTGCGACGAACATAGAACTCAGAATGTTGGCATGAATATAATCTTTTGATATAGGAAATAGGAATATGCTAGTGTTGTTATTATTATTTTTTCAAGAGAAATTGCGTAGTTCTTTAAATGCATGTTAAAGATATGTAATATTCATAAAAAACCCTTTAAAAAGGCGCGTATATTGTTAAATGAATCTGCTTGAGGGCCCCACTTGCATACGGGCGTTTCGTGTATTTAAGGTTCATCTCAAAATTGGAAAGCAAGGAAAATCAAGTATTTTTCACGCACGTGTCTCTCTTACTCTTTCTATCTCTTTGATGCTATTACTCTAATATCCTTGACAACATGTACTTTTACGAGTTTAGTATTACCTTCTGTACCGAATTCTGCACTCCGTCTTTTGCTGAAAATTCCGTCTTGTAATCAGTATATCGATTATTTGTAGTGCATAAACTGCCTTACCTTACAACCGTATTCCGAATGCTGAATGCAATTTGAAAGTAATCACGTGCGTCTGCGCATGTGCAACTTTCTTTACGGCCTTCTTGTTTTGCACGTATTGATTTGTATGTGGTTTCATTGGCCTTCTTGTTTTACACGTATTGATTTGTACGTTGTTTCTTTGGCCTTTATTGTAGGACGCCCATGAATTTCTGAATTATCTACTGAATGAATTGGTTGATATATTGGAGAAGGAGTCACGTACCGCAAAGAATCATCTTGAAAACGCATCTCAATCTGGAAAAATTGCTAACGGACCAAATACCGTTCATTCAAACGGTGTATCAAAGGAGCCGTTAGTGACGTGGGTGCACAACAATTTTCAGGTAAAGCATAAATCTCCCATTGCTTTTACATCTTTCGTATCAACACATTTAGTTTCCTTGATTGCCCTTCTCATTAGTAAACGTATTCGTTTAACAGCTGCGGATTGTAACAAACCATGTAACGGTTCTGGTGATAATGTTATATTATTATAGGGTATCCTAACAAATGAAACGAGGTGCTTGCGATGTGAGACAGTAACAGCACGGGATGAAACGTTTCTTGATTTGAGCCTTGATATTGAACAGAATAGTTCAATCACGAGCTGTTTAAAGAATTTCAGTTCAACCGAGACTTTGAATGCAGAAGACAAATTCTTCTGTGATAAGTGTTGCAGGTAAAATTCCTATTAGAAATACGACATTGATTGTTTGAACTTACTCGAAGCGTCGTTTAAAGTATGCCATTTTAGGATATCAAGAAGGTTTTTATTTCTCAGCTTGCAGGAGGCTCAAAAGAGAATGAAAATAAAGAAAGCACCACACATTCTGGTAATCCATTTGAAGCGATTCAAGTACATCGAGCAATTGGGACGTTACAAGAAGCTCTCGTATCGTGTTGTCTTCCCTCTCGAGCTAAAGCTAAGTGACACAGTTGAAGAAGCAGATTCGGAGTATTCATTGTTTGCAGTCGTGGTCCACGTTGGGAGCGGGCCCAACCACGGACATTACGTGAGCCTCGTGAAAAGCCACAACCATTGGCTGTTCTTTGACGACGAGAACGTGGAGATGATCGACGAGTCGGTTGTCCAGACATTCTTTGGATCAGCACAGGAGTATTCGAGTAATACGGATCATGGTTATATCTTGTTTTACGAGAGAATCAGCACCGTTGGATCGCGTTATTGGGGGTAAGGATGGATGGTGATCATTGTTTTGTTTGTCCAATTTTGGATCATGGATATGATTATTTTTACCTGTTGTTGTTGTTGTGCCTTCCTATGTTGATGATAAGATTTTTCTGGACATTAACTTAGGTAGTGAAAAAATGCAATGTGAAATATACATATAGGTTACTGTAATATATACAGTTGACTCATATGGTCCTGTATCTTTTCCCACCAATAAAAAAGGAAAAAAGACAATGTGGTGTTTGAAACTTTATTTTATTAAACTAACCTGAACGGCTTTTCACAGAGCAAAATGTGTTAGCACACATATTTTCTTTTTCCCAATTTTATCCCTCAAATTTCCAGGCATATTTATTCTGACCTAAATTGAGGCAGAATGTTATTTTTTCTAACCGAATTTAGGTCAGACTTCTGACTGAAATTAAGTCGGAATAATCAACGCATTCTAATTTATTCTAATTTATGTTGTGTCAGTATAATCGTTTGAGGATTATCAGAAATAAATATCATCTATTATGACAAGTTTCTCCACACGGGATAATTTTTTGGTTGGATTTTTAGCTGGAATTTGTTTACGGGATTTGACAGATAAAATGTTGTAATGACGACAAAAAGTTTTACGTTTTACGTTTTTTGTTGTTGCTGTGGGATGAAGAGGAAAGAGGCAAAATTAGAGTAATTTGTCAATGAAAGAGAAAATAGATCTTTTTTAGTGTACTATCTATTTGTAGACAATGCAACTCTTAATAAATCGATTATTCTATAAAATAAGAAAAAGGTTGAACCCAACTCTCATTATTCCATTTCAAGAGTTTCATGATGAACGTAAATCTCGAGATATATATCTCACTAGTATAATTTGAAATTCTGTCTTTACATTTATTTTTTTTTTTGAAAAAAGTCATGCATTTTGTTGTTGAAAGATGTCGTTACAAGATATCGAATCGTATATCAGCTCAAAGAGACTGCCATTAAAAAAATTCTTTTTTTTACTACCGAGGTATGGCCGTGGAGGTAATATATGGATTATTCTATTACAGTATAACATTGATAAATGAATACCCTCAAGACCAAAAAAATTTATTCGTTTAGCGATGTTATTTATTTATCGAATATTATTTTAAGATATTTTGCTCAAGTCGAGACTAGGAAAATTGTTCATTTGACGAGTTTATTCATTTATCGAATATTTATTTATCGAGTTTAACGAGTTTATTCATTTATCGAATATTTATTTATTAAGGTTGTGATCATATCGTATAATCACAAGTTTGGTTGATAAATAAAAGTTAATTTTGTTTTTGAAAGGCGATAAATAAAAGTTAATTATGTCGATAAGTTTATAACCTAACAGCTCCGGTCCGAGTTAAACATTCAAAATCATATCGGGCCGCCTTGTGTTTTTGTTTTTATCAAATTATTTATAGTCATTATTACAAATATACTACAGTACATTTAATTAAAGTGGAAAAAAAAAAAGGGGAAAAAAAAACTAAAAAATGGCGGCGGCGCCGGGGCAACTCAACCTGGAGGAGTCTCCATCATGGGGGTCTAGAAGCGTCGAATGCTTTGAAAAGCTTGAGCAGATTGGTGAAGGAACTTATGGGTGAGTTTTTAAATTCCACACGATTTTTTTTTTTTTTTTTTTTTTCCTACCTTCTCCGCTCATTATTTTTCTCCATAATATGCTTTGTTACTTCAGATAGGTTTTCAATTCTGTCCATTTTTTTTACCCCTAAAAAAAAAGAAATTGTCCTGCTTTTTTGGTTTTTGTTCTGGTATCGAGTTATGCATTTGGATTTAGTGAATATTTTGTTGTTAAGAATTAGTTGTGTGCTTTTTATTTGTATATTAGTGCCATTTAGAGCTTTTATCTTTTGATTGGGAACATACAATCTGTCCTTAATTCATGATTTCATGGATGATATGCAATTAAGGAGGCCGGGTTGCCAGTGGACTATATTTGGACGATCGGGTGGGGTTATAGTAAGTTTATTTGATGAGTTGAGCTTTGATTATATAGGTTTTTTTGTGTAATTTTTTTTCTTTCGCCGGGTGAGTTTAGTCCCCTCAGCCCCCCCCCCCCCCCCATATCGCTCCATTCTTGATGATATGTTAAGGATTTTATTCATGGCCAATATGTTGGATGGAAAGCGAGTCAGGGGAATGGGATGATTTACTAGTTATACTTGTGTGATTAATGGAACGTTCATTAATAGAAAACTTGATGCTTCACTAGTTCACTATAATGCATTGAGCTTTGCATCATCATACCTGATGGAGTCATGAATCATGATGTGGAGATGTTAGGGTTTCGTAATGAAGCTTAGGTCTAAAAAGTTTTAAATTAATCAATGTTCTAAAAATCGCTAGGCGAGGTCGGTACGCTGCAGGGGCGCCTAGGCGGCGCCCAGGCGGTTCTAGGGTTTTAAGGGGTTTTAGGCGCCTTACACTAACTGAGTACAAGTCTCTTGAGTTCCAACATTCAAAGTAATAGCTTTTTACAGTTTGGGGGAAAAACTCTAGAGTGTAATATCTTTACTTTGGATGACTTGATCCGAAGAATTATAGTTTACAAAGCTTTTTCCTAGATGGAACCCTAATTGCCTAGGGTCGCCTAGGCGGCGCCCAGGTCGCCCAGGAGCGCCTAGAAGGGCCTAGGAGCGCCCGGAGCGCCCGAAAAATCGCCCGGCACCCGGGTTGCCTAGCCGAGATCGCCTAGAGCCAAGTCGAATCGCTTGGGGTGCGCCTAGCGCCTAGGCGGCGCCTAGGCGACCGCGTTTTGCGATTTTTAGAACACTGAAATTAATGCTGTAGCATTAATCAATTCCATTATTATCATTTGCAGTGCTCATTATTAGTTTTGAATAAACCATGAGGCTTGTATGCAGCTCCTATTTTCTCTTTATGTATGACAGAAAGATCTTATCGTTTTTTTTTTTTTTTTTCCCTTTTCATCTTAACATGGTTTTCATTTGTGAAATCTTATGATGCACGGATACTTCTGTACATATGCACACCGGATAATTAGGACGTATGGGGCGAATTTGTAAATGTAAAAAGTTGGATACAGGATTCACATATGCGTATCCATAACTTGGATACATGAAATAAAGAACCGTGTTCAAACTCGAGTAAAAACCAGTGGACAGTGAATGAAAAGCTGTCCAAAGTGGTAAAAAACTACCAAAAAACATAGAAAACCACTAAAGTTCGTTTGTTTTATGTGGATATTATATGGTTCTTTTAGTTTATTATGTATGACTTGGTTTCTATATATTTAATATTTGCGCATATGCTCTATGTACCCGTACCCTATATATTTTTAAAATTCCACACCTATGTATCCTGTATCTGCGTATCTGTACCCACGTATCCGTTCCTGTGCAACCGAGGTGAAATCTAGTAAGGGATCTGAGAACTTCAGAATGCAGGTTTTACTAATGTAGAGAAAGCTGCCATTTCTGCCCCAGTTTTGTGCTTTGCAGAAGTTCATCATGTGTTTCTCTTTTGTGTATCATTTCCAGCCAGGTTTACATGGCCAAAGACAGGAACACAGGGGAAATTGTTGCTTTGAAAAAGATTCGTATGGACAATGAAAAAGAAGGGGTATCAATCCACTTTCTTGTGCTGTTTCAACGATTTTTAATGCACGTCTTTGTGAGCTAAGCTTTCAACTTGTGCTTTTTTTCTTCCAGTTTCCAATAACCGCAATCCGTGAAATTAAGCTTCTAAAGAAGCTGAAGCACGATAATGTTATCAAGTTGAAAGAGATTGTTACTTCTCCAGGTAATCAATTTACGACTTGTAGTAAGGAGTTAGTTCTATTTTGTATGCATGGATTAGTGTTTAGTACATTTGAGGTCTAAAGATGCTCTTGAATGTTTCTAAAGGTCGTGAAGTGGACGAGCACGGGAATACAGGTGATGTATGACTTTGCATCTCTGTTTTTCTTGTAATTTTACACCTCTCCCGGGACCATTTCTTTAATTTTCTACCTCTCACGCATGCCATTACGATGTTTTGGAAGTACAGATGGTAATAGGTATAAAGGCAGCATTTATATGGTCTTTGAGTATATGGACCATGACTTAACAGGCCTTGCTGATCGTCCCGGACTGAGGTTTACAGTTCCACAAATCAAAGTACTCATTCTCTTAAATTACTATATTGTACCTGCTTATTATCACCCACTTTCTCTTTTGAAGCGTACAAACTTCTGTTTCAGTGTTATATGAAGCAGCTTCTTACGGGCCTTTACTATTGCCATGTCAATCAAGTACTTCATAGGGACATAAAAGGTTTACTTACTATGTTTTTACATGTGGTTATGTATTGAATTTTCTTTTACCCCAAAAACAATTGTTTGGAATTTGGTTTTGTGTCTGAATTTTGTCTTAATCAATATGTGTTGGCACTGGCAGGCTCGAATCTTCTTATAAATAACGAAGGGAATCTGAAGTTAGCCGATTTTGGGCTGGCAAGATCATTTTCAAATGACCAGAACGCAAATTTGACTAACCGTGTCATTACACTTTGGTACCGGTAAATGTAAAATATTAGAAATAGAGAGTGAATTGGTGTATATTTGAACCTTTTCGAATCTTCAAAAAGGATTTATAACCTAGTTTGATTTCTGCAGACCACCAGAGTTACTTCTTGGTGCTACAAAATACGGTCCAGCTGTTGATTTGTGGTCAGTCGGTTGTATCTTTGCTGAACTTTTGAATGGAAAACCCATCCTACCTGGGAAAAACGAGGTTCGTCTGTCTCGTTAACTTTTTTCTTGATTCATTTTATCAGTTTTTAATGTTGATTTGTAGGATTCATGTGATAATTTAGGCAGTAGGATTTAAGTTAGTGTGTGGTGATTGCATAATGCAAAGTAGTGAAAATGATCTGAACTGAGTCGAACATTTTTCACATAGAGCAGCGTGTATATATATATACATATATTATCCTTTCAAAAAAGGGACAAATATTGAGGACGAAGGTAGTACGTGAATTCCTCGTGCCCTTTGTTCTATTGTGGTGGACTAATCTGTCTTGTCTAAAATTTTAACTGCAGACTGAACAATTGAGCAAGATATTTGAGCTATGTGGTACTCCTGATGAGATTAATTGGCCCGGAGTCACAAAGATACCATGGTATAATAAGTTTAAGCCATCACGACCGATGAAGAGACGGGTTAGAGAGGTTTTTAGACAGTTAAGGAGACGATTCCATCAACTATTAACGTTGCAATTTCCGTGCTATCTTTCTTTTTTCCTCACATGTTTGCTCTCCGTGCAGTTTTGATCCATTTGCTTTGGATTTGTTAGATAAAATGCTGATTCTAGACCCGTCCCAGGTATCTTTTTTTCCTGATCGATTTCACATTTTATCACTAAAATGTTTACAGCAACTGTGATTCTTCATGTCTTTCCCCTGTATAATTATGGGTTATGGATTTAGATGTTTCCAAGAATCGCTAATTGATTTAGCATTTGTACAAGCTCAATTTTTCTAATGAGGCGCCATATTGAATAGCTTTGAGATAGTCCTTTACCCCTGAATAAGAGTCAGAATCCGCAGGCATAACCTAGGCTGAACTATGGATTAGTCGGGGTCTGTAGGTCCCGGTTACTGGACGCCTTAAAAAATTATGAGACGAAGAATGACCTAATCTATTGTGTCAAAGAACACATATGGTTATAGTTTTATGGAAAGTCATTCGAAGTGTATTAGTCCCTTGGCCATAGGCAGTGCACACTGTACACCATGTATCACTATCAACTGTCCCTCTCGACCGTATGAAACATAATCATACAAGCTTTCTAAATCTAATTATATGAAACACACAATTGTGTGTGTCTAAGTTCAAATTAGAAAGTGGCACATATCCACATTTGGCATACTACTGAAAACCGAACATATGGACCTAGAAATTCTTGCTGTTTACTATTCATTTACACATGATCGCCCGTTCTTGTACCTGCTTCACAGTGTGTAATGTGTCGTAATCTAGGTAAACTTTTCACTAGTTAGTCATTTTAATCATATTAGGCAAACTTAATTCTTCATGTTTTTGTCTTGGTATTATGACATAGTACCTGTTGTTTTTGTAAAAAGAAAAATGGCTTGTACCTTATTATCTCGGTATCTAAAATTGGTGTTTTGATATCGTTCTTGACATCCGAATTGATATTTTTGTAGAGGATGTCTGCAAAGGATGCTTTAGACGCTGAATATTTCTGGGCAGATCCTTTGCCTTGTGATCCCAAAAGGTAAGGGAAGTCTCTGAAAGTGTGTGTCTTCCAAGTTTCAAACATAGTTTCACATGTCGTTTGATCAAATGCGAAGTATAAGACTGAGAGGACTAGGGGTGTGTACGTTACCGCAGATAAAAGAGAGGAAAAAGGGGGAGAGGGGTGGGGTGGGGGGAGTTAGTGGAGTTGCTTATTTGGCATGCATAAATAAATCTGGTACATGTAGTAGTTTCTTTTTTGTTATATGTATGAATATGAGAAGAAGCTATTTTGATCTGTTGGTTGCAGTTTACCGAAGTATGAATCGTCTCACGAGTTTCAGACAAAGAAAAAAAGACAACAACAACGTCAAAACGAAGAGATTGCAAAAAGACAGAAACTACCGTATCCACATCATCACGCTCGTCTGCCTCCAATTCAACAATCTGGGCAAGTTCATCATCCTCCTCCTCCTCCTCCTCCTCAGCAGCAATGGACGGGAGGTCCTAATCATCCTGTAAACAACAATCCTCGGCCTCCATTTCCGTCTGGACCAAGTCATCATCATCATCACTATGGTAAGCCACCTGGAGGAGGAGGTGGTGGGCCGCCAAACAGCAGGTATGCATCCGGTGGAAACCCTAGCACCGGGTATTACTCAGATCACGGTAATCAACCTGGACATTACACCAGTGGTACATATCCTCCTCCACAAGGGCGAGGTGGAGGAGGAGGAGGAGGAGGACAGTACCATGGTACAGTGCCAGCTGGCACCAATGTACGTGGATCTGCGAGCGGATATGGTGTTCCTCCAAACTATTCTTCCCAAGCTAATCAATACGGAGGATCGGGTGGTGGTGGTGGTGGTGGTGGCGGCAGAGGGCAGCCGGGTAACAGAAACCAGCAATATGGCGGTTGGCAGCAATAGCAGAGGTATGGAAGCTTATTATATATATATATATCAGCTAGAAATTGGGAAAATGCAAAGAGGAAGATTAGGACTTAGAATTTGTGGTTTTTTATTTTTTTTAATTAGACTATTATGGTTGGTAGTTATACTTTCAACATTTTGAAAGGTTTTGTATAGTTTATTCAAAACCCTTTTTCCATCGGCTTTCGATGGAGCATCCATCCAGTCTATTACGCGGAGTTTGAGGGATGGTTGCATCGTTTAGGTCTAACGCGTTTTTGTGTGTGTGTGTTGAAGCTTTTGGAAGGATGATTCTCATTGACAAAGCTTTACCTTCATTTCTGGCTGTCTTTTTTTTTTTTCCTGCATCTTTATTATCATTGGCCTTGCCAAACTTATATATGTTGCCTTTTTTTGGGACTGGGGGGTGTGTGGATCAACTCTCGTACCCCGGGGATGAATACGATGTAATTATTTTTACTATCTTTCATGTAGTGTGAGTGAGTTAAAGTACCATTGTTCACGAAATCATGTTGGATGTATTCGTCGAAATATTAACTAGCCTTCATGATGGGTTTCCATCATATCGTTTGTTTGTTGTATTCTTGAATATACGGATAAGTATGACTGTGTGGTTGTCGACCTACGAGGCGGTCCATGTAGATAAGTATGACTGAGCACATCGACTAAGGGCGTTGTTTGTATATGTCTGCACGAGTCAGACTAAGAGTTTTGTTTGTAGATACAGTATGTGGTATGTATGACAAGTAAGCCTGCATCAGTAATTCACCGGTAATACCAAGTGGAAGGTTGAGATTTGTACTTCTTTATTAGAGCTTTTGTTTTCACCAAACTGATACTACCGGGGAACCTCACCGATTACACAAAATCACCTTTTCGGAAAGTCTGTTCTGAAGTCAAAACCTGACTTTTCGAAGGTCGATTCTCACAAGACATTTATGGGAAGTCGGTTTTTTTATTTAGAATCGACTTTTAAAAGTGTACTGTTAGAATGTAAATAAATTCCCCTTATATTTATGGATGATTGAGATTTGTAACTTAAGTTTTAACAGATCTCATTACTTCACTTGGTATCACCCGTTAATGACCAGCCATAATTAGGGGTGTACATATGGTTCGGTTCGGTTCGGATCGGTTAATAGCCGTAACCGAAACCAAACCGAAATTTTCGGTTAATTGAAAATTCGAACCGAAACCGTACCGTTTGTAAAAGAAAACCGAACTAAACCAAATCGAAATAACCGGTTCGGTTCGGTCGGTTAACCGAAAAGCAGAAATAAAATCAAATGTAAATAATTAGAGATAACCGAACCGAAATAACCGATTGATTAGCCGAAAAACCAAACCGAAAAAACCAAATTTCATCCAAATTATACAATTTGGTTTTTTCTATTTGGTTTCGGTTCGGATATAAACGGTTTGGTTTGGTTTTCAGATAATTTACAGCACTAACCGTAACCGAACCGTAAATTTCGATTTATCCATTTTGAAAACCGTAGCACTTATTAACCGAACAGAATTAAATTATCCCGATTCGGTTCGATTTTCGGATTATCGGTATCCGTGTACACCCTAAGCATAAGCATAATATCTCTTATTATCGATAGATTTCATGGCAGACATTTACCATGCGACAGAGAGTAAATAAAAAAGTACCACTTGATATATGCTTCTCGTCCAACAATTGGTGTTTTATTTGCAAAGTTTATATTTTATCAAAATATAAAAATTAGTATATATAAATAAACTGAATAAATAACAACAAGGACTCTGTGGCCCAATGGATAAGGCGCTGGTCTACGAAACCAGAGATTCTGGGTTCGATCCCCAGCAGAGTCGGGTTTTTTTTTTTTTAGGAAATCATACGTAAAAAAAAGAAAAAGAAAAAGAAAATCAAGTTCAACAAAGGTCCATGCATGTAATTTGATGTGAATTGAATTAATGATATTTGTTGAATTGAATTAATTTCGTGCTTAACACTCGTCACTTTTCGATCTAAGAGCTATATCTACTATTAACCAGTGTCGTTTAGTTATATTGATATTTTTAACCTTTTAATTAAGTTAGAATTTCGTTCGAGCTCGATTCGAATTCTAAGATGCTTACAATCGAGTTGGAGTTTGATACCCGTACCGTTCTCAATTCATGCTAGAACTCAATTTTGTAAAATTTAAAATATGCTCGACTTGATTCAAATTTCTTACTGTTTACGCCTCTAGTTTTGTTTATTTACATACCTTTTTTTTACAATTAAAAGAAAGAATACTAGGAATATTTACAACCACATTAGTGGACTAACAAACTATATATGGGTATAATTTTCCTAAAAAGAAAAAATGATGACTCTCAAATTATTGCATCAGCTCTGGTCAGTTGAGTTATGCATCATCGGCAGCGTGCTTGAATTCGTCTCAATTACGAAAGTGTTTGTAATCGAATCAGAGTTTGAACTCATTTCAAGTTTGTGCTCGAAATCACAATAATACTAAAAGTTAAAATATGTTCGGCTCGATAAATCTAATACTCGATTCGATAATATGATCTCTTTGTCCGTTTCTCTAATTTCATTCATTTACAGTCCCCTGCAGCCGCATTTCTCTTTTGCTACTATACTATTCCTTTTTTTATTTTATTTATTTCTACAACGTTTTTGCACGCAAATTTAACAATCAATCAGAGAAAAATGGCGACCCTCAGAGTCCCTTCATCGGTTCCTTCACCTGCTGAAGATTGCGAGCAGCTTCGAAAAGCTTTTGTAGGTTCGTTTTCCAATTTTTTTCTTTCTCTTTGTTATTTTTTTTTTCTTCTTCTGAAATCCTGATTATGGCCTCACCATTGATTATTGATTTAGGATTCCTGCTATATTGCTTATAGAATTGACCCAATAATCGTGATCTATCATCAACTGCCTAGTGCCTACATAATTTTCGCTTTCACCCAAAATTTTTCATCTTTCAGATGATTGCAGCATTTTTGCATGGTTATAGGAGTTTACGATCATTATATATATATATATATATGTGTGTGTGTGTGTGTACTGTAATTGTAAACAACTGGTACATTTTGTAGATATATTTTCAATGTTTGTATATTTTAGTGATTTTTCAGAGGCCGAATGTCACTATGGTGTCTCGAGAGTGAATTCGTGGTCATGGCATTAACAACTCCATTTAATTTGTAGTTTCAAAGCATGTTCTTATCATTTTCATGTTAAACTATACAGCCTTTTTCTTCATACTTGTCTACCAGATTGTTAGGATTTAGATAAAACACAAATGGCTATAAAGTATAAATCTTTACACAGAGTAATTACAATTTTCTCAATTATTTACAGGATTGGGAACAGACGAAGCACTGACAATCAAGATCCTTGCTCACAGAAACGCAGGACAGCGTAAATTGATTCGAGATACATATGCTGCAACTTATGGTAAAGATCTTGTCAAAGATTTCGAGGCTGAGCTTTCTGGTGACTTTCTGGTTAGTTTAATTCTGATATTCTTTCAAAATCTCCTCCATTGCTACTATCTATGTACATGGGATTCTAAGGACGGAGCCAGGATTTGAAAATTTGACTGTCTTTGTTTTGTTTCATTTGGGTTCTGGATATCAATTGACTCGTAACAGCGTGCAACGCAACTATGGACGATGGATCCGGTTGACCGAGATGTACTCTTGGTCCATGAAGCTACTACAAAGGGGTCAAAAGCTGACAATTGGGTAATTATGGAGATTGCTTGTACCAGATCATCATCTGATCTGTTTAAGGTTAGACAGGCCTACCATATTCATTACAAAAGATCCTTGGAAGAAGATGTTGCACAGCACGCGGATGGAGACTTCCGTAAGGTAGGTAAATAATGCTCTTTGAAGGTGGTCTGTTATATTATCGTAGATGCTTATGTTTTGGTTTCCGAGTGTCTCGTATATGATACGTATCTGACTTCAAAACAGCTTTTGGTCCCCCTAGTTACTGCATTCAGGTACGAGGGAGACGACGTGAATCTGGATTTAGCGAAATCCGAAGCTAAGATTCTTCATGAAAAGATCTCGAAAAAAGGGTTCAAAGACGACGAGATCATTAGGATTTTGTCTACTAGGAGCAAACCCCAGCTCAATGCAACTCTGAACCAGTATAACGACCTTTTCGGAAATCCCATTAACAAGGTAAAATTTGATTTGATTTCATTTTATTACATTACCAAAACGTCGATTTTAATGAAGTTGTTGTATATGTTTTGCTTGATGATTCAATGTGACTTTGTTATCTAATAAACTCCATAAGGACACAAAGCCGCTAAATTTTCGTTCTAGGGCCCTTGATCCTGTAAAAAGTTACAGTATAACCCTATTTTTAAGGTATACTATGTGAAGAGTTGGAAAAAAGGGACCTAAATACACTACTAACATATAAAAACGGGCCCCCTAAAAATATGGTTTTTGAGGGGGCCCCACGGCCTAGTTGGCCTGCCCTCAGAGACGTCTCTGTAAAGTCATGTTTAGTTTAGTCTTTGTTATGCTTATTATAGTAAACAACAACTTGGATTGTGTCTACAGAATCTGAAAGATGATCCGAAAAACGAGTACCTGAAATTACTAAGATCAACGATAAAGTGCTTAACATTTCCTGAGAAATACTTTGAGAAAGTCGTGAGATTGGCAGTGAAACGACTCGGTACTGACGAGCAAGCTCTTACACGAGTAGTTACAACGCGAGCTGAGGTGGATTTGGAACGTATCAAGGAAGAGTTTCATAAACGAAACAGCGTCCGTTAGACAATGCAATATCTGGAGACACTTCTGGTGATTATAAGAAGATTCTTTTGGCCTTAACCGGGCACGATGAGTACTAATGCCACCCCCTACCTTCCATTTTTAGTAATCAGAACCATCTTCATTCAAGGTTAGATTTTTGTCATTTTTGTTGTAAACTTTTTTGTGTTACTCTTAAAGTATTTCCTTACTATGTGAACACAGGGGATTTGGAAAAATGTAATAAATATACGCGTTTTTATGCAAAACTAACAACTTTCTATAAGAAATAAGCATTACAGATTGATCAAAATGAAGGACTTTGAAGATTGTTCATAAATCTTTGTCCTTGTGCCAAAAGCTCTCAAGAATATTGTTACTATAATAAGCCTTCCAATGCAAATCCAATTGCATAAAAGTCATAATCTTTACAAGAATTACAGCCACCATCTGTGCAACCACATTCATCCCACTTCCTCAACTTTTTTGCCATTTTAGTTCTTTCTTCAAGAATCTTGATCTTCATGCTTACATGAACTTTTGGGGGCTTTTCGTTCCAACTTGATCTTCTTGAATTCATCATACAAACCCATGTTTCGATTTCCATGTTCGGTGAATCGAACACATATCTCCATGGAATCTCAGCTCTTGCCAAGAGTTTTGAGCCACCAAGAAATGGTAGTAAAGTGGTTTTTCTCAACCTTAGCTCAAGAACAATATCTCCTTGTTGTTTTAATGAGTTGATGGATTCTTGATCTCCAAAACAGCTTAATGAAAATTTCTCATCAAAATAAAGATCAGATTTTGATGGGATTTGTTTGGTGTTTAGCTTAACTCTTTTGTTGATTCCTGCAGGGAGATAACATCTAACAAACAAATCTCCTGCAGATTTCAACTCTATGTTCTTAACTCTGATGATTTTCACTTCAAAGCTAAGATTTGATAGATTTCTATAAACATCCATCTTTAAATATAAAGGATAATTGAGACACACTATGTTCTTGAGCTTTTTATAGTTCTCTGAGGCTTCATTATCTAAGAAAGTGGGGGCCTTTTTGAGTTGTTGGAAGAGGGGGAGAGGGCAGGGGGGGGGGGCAAGGAAATTAAGTGGTTACTTTTGGAAGAAGTTGGCCTTTTGTTATCTATACAAATCATGAGGACTCAGAAAGTGAATATACTTAATCAGAAAGTGTATCAATTTGATTATCCACCTACAAGCTGACTCAGTTGTATAGTATAAAGTTTGTGAAATAGGAGAATTCCCAATGTCCCTTTTGTGTAGGATTTTTAATTTAAAATGCTCGTTGGATCAGTTCTCCATTTAAGGGGCATGCACCTGGAATTATTGAGATTTATGGGGTATGAGGCATATACATCTTAATAATGCACTTTTTAAAAATTTGTTTACTCACCGAAACAAAAAAGAGATAATAAACAAACCAAACAAAAGCAGGCCAACAATGATCGGATACGTCGAATCGAACAAAGGGGTACACGCCCCTAGGACAGGGAAGAAAGCAGAGTTATAGCTAGAGGTGGCCGGTTCCGTTACTTTTGCCGGGTCGGACCCGGCGGTTCCCGGGTCTAAACCGGCGGGTGCCGCTGCGCCCATAGGGTCGAGAACTCGGTTCCACGGTCCTACCCTGCAGTTCTGGTTCCAAAAAGGACCCGGACCGGTCTGGAACCAACAGTTCAAGGAACCGGACGAAAAACTGGCGGTCAAACCGGCCGGAACCGGCCTGGAGGACCGGAACCGGCCGGTCCGGCGGTTTTCTAACTTTTTTTTTAAATTTTTTATTCCCTCCAAGACTTATAGCCATATGTACCATAGAAGGGGAAATACTTGCGTGGATACGAGATTTTGAGGTGAAGTGACAGGTAAAACGATCAGAACCACATAGTTTCAATACAGAATAAAACTGTGTGGTTCATATATCTCCATACGGTGTCTCCATACGTGTAAAGACACCACATAAATATTTCCTATACGACGTGGTCGAGCAAAGAAAATGTATTTTCAGGTCATTTTAACAACACTTATTTTATATCAGGTCGGGTTAGACATGATATTTTTTTTTTCTTGCCCTGTTGAAATTAACCCCTCTCCCCTTTGAAAATTCAACAGGCTGGGAGAAATTTCAACGGGACGAGGGGAAAATTTAACGCGCTGGGAAAATTTCAACAAGACGAAAGAGAAATTTCAACGGAGAACCTAAAAAGAAATGTCATGTTGACCCGACCTAAAATAAAATAAATGGTATTAAAATAATTCGAAAATACATTTTTTTTTCATCCATAAGCAACAATAAGTCTGACACAAACCCCGAGCGTTGTAAACCTCTTTGAAAAAGGAGCAAGTTGTTACCTTTTCTATAAATCATATCTACGAAATAGATTGTCCTTATCCGGTTCTTGGAGTTGAATTCACTCCCTCTTCATCAAAAAAATATTATGGTACAACAATAATTTATATAAATATTTACATACATGAGTTCAATCAAGTCGAATGTTGCGATGATTTCTAATTAACTCTCATATATATCAGTGTTCTAAAAAGCACCAAAATCGGTCGCCTAGGCGCACCCCGGGCGTCTCGACTTGGCTCGGGGCGACAGGGGTGCTGGGCGATTTTCTGGGCGCTCCTGGGCCTTTTAGGCGCTCCTAGGCCCTTCTAGGCGCTCTTAGGCCCTTCTAGGCGCTCTTAGGTCCTTCTAGGAAATTAGGGTTCCATCTGGACGAACATCCAAGTTTTCCCAAACCCTTAAACCCTAAAACCCCCTTAAAACCCTAAAACCCCCTTAAAACCCTAAAACCGCCTAGGCGCCCCAGTAGCGTACCGACTTCGCCTAGCGAGCGGAGCCAAAATGTTTTTTCAATGGGGCTCCGTAAATATTTAACACACTAAATAATTTTTTTCACGGTGTCCGAAATATTTTCTATAGGTAAAATGTAGAGTATTTTTATTTTTAGCGGGGTCCGTGGACCCCTTTTACTCCTTACTAGATCCGCCCCTGTATATACTAGTGAACGTGAGCCGTGCAAGACACAGCGGATCCAACATAAATCGTTACCAACGATAATATCAAAGAATAGATCACCAACATGAAATAAATCGTGTAAGCTTAAACCGTAACAAATTCAAGACACATAACAAAAAGAGCAACAGAAACATATCACATTCTCTGCAAGGGTTAGCTCTTTTTTAGAGACGTGAAGATTGTGAATTACTTCTCTTACAGCCCTATCAGGAGTTTTCATCTACAAAATAAACCACAATATGATATATCGGAGAACAATGTCATAAAGTCGATCCCTTTAGCTTCGACTTTACGTAATGAAACATTATAGAAAAACAATAAGCGGACCATAACTACACGGTCAAATCTCCCGGGACGCCTTAGCTTCTAGATCATTAATATGCTTTAAAATGTGTTTTACTCATTTTCTATACAATCTGAAGAATATAAAAAGTGATTTGGTATTCCAACGTCAATTTTAGTGACGTTCGTACTGCAAACGGCCGTCGGTTCCATCGACGTTAAGTTGTTCAAAATAATAAAAACATTTAATGTAGTGTCCACGTGGTCACATGTGGGCACACCTTCTTGGCGCGGATATTTGTTTGCCCTTATTTTTTTATTGCATTTTATAGCTAAATTTGACTCATCTTGTACACTACACAATAGCATTTCAAATTATGTCAAACGTTGACAAGTGGACGTGCTTTCTGTGATGCTAGGGTCAAATGAATATTGATGAAAACGATCATGATCACTCAGGAGTTTTCACCTACAAAATAAACCTCAGTAAGATGTGTCGAAGAACAATATCATAAAGTCGATCCCTTTAGATTCGACTTTACGTAATGAGAAATTATAGAAAAACAATAAGCGGACCATAACTACACGGTCAAATCTCCCGGGACGCCTTAGCTTCCTGTTCTACTCATTTTCTATACGACATTTCTCTTTCTTATCATTAATGAATACATCGTTGATCTCGTGTTCATTCATTTGGTGGATAAAAAACACGTGTCAAACGGTCTGAAGAATATAAAAAGTGATTTGGTATTCCAACGTCAATTTTAGTGACGTTCGTACTGCTAACGGCCGTTGGTTCCACCGACGTTATGTTGTTCAAAATAATTAAAACATTTAATGTGGTGTCCATGTGGTCACATGTGGGCACACTTTTTTGGCGCGGATATTTGTTTGCCCTTATTTTGTTGTTGTTGTATTTTATAGATAAACTTGACTCATCTTCCATCGTACACTACACAATAGAACTTCAAATCCGTCGGTCTTTCCTTTCCCCCCCCCCTTTTCTGCACAAACTACTAACAGTACACGTTTGATTAAAAATGTACACGGTTTTATTCAATTGTTGTGCCGAAATCGAATCGAAAATTTTCGGTTGATTGAAATTTAAAAATGAATCTGCATTGTCTGTTGGAGGTAATAAAAATGAACTGTATCGAAATATACACTTTGGTTCGGTTTATGTAACGGAGAGTCGAACAAAAATTTTCGGTTTCTATATAACGTTAACCGAAATTCCGGTTTTTACTGTAGGAAAAAAAACCGGCTGTTAAAAGGGGAAAAAATGAATCGAAACGGTACACGTTTGATAAAAAAAAAAAGTCCACAGTTTTATTCAAATGTTGTGCCGAAATCGAATCAAAATTTTTCGTTTGATTGAAATTTAAAACTGAATTCGGACTGTCCGTTGGAGGTAATAAAAATTAACCGTATCGAAATATACACATTGGTTCGGTTTATGTAACTGAGAGTCGAAAAAAAAAATCTGTTTCTATATAACGTTAACCGAATTCCGGTTTTTACAAGGAAAAAAAACTACTGTAAAAAAGAAAAAAAAAAAAAGAAAAAGAACCACGTGTCAGCTCAGGAGGTTGCCACATGGCCAATTGTGGAGCAACCTCCTTAGCTTCTTATAGATATAAGATAAGATAAGATATATATAAAACTGATGTTTATAACTGTGAGTTGAATGCATCGTATCATTTACTCGGTATAACCCTTAAATTACCGGTACACCCTAACATTTTCCCATTTCGTGAAGAGTGAGACATTTATTGTACTACCTCCGTTCCAAAATATAAATCTGTTTGAGTTTTTACACACAGATTAAAATAGTTGGTTAAAATGGTTATGTGTCATTAATTTTGATTAAAAAGACTAAAATGACTTTTCACCGTTGTTAATACAAAGTAATGAAAAGTGGATGAATATATAATAAATGAGGGGTAAAATGAATTTTTTTTAATAAATACTTCATTGGTTATCTAAACATGTTTACATTTTGAGACAAATTCAAAATGCTAAACAGACTTATATTTTAGGATAATATTTTATTTTTTAATTACAACTTTTGTGATAAATTGATAATGAGGTTGGATTTTGTTAAAGAATTTCCAGATCAAATATTTGGTAATTCAAAACTTGCAAAGAGCAACGAACTCCAAGAAGTTCATTCAAATCTCAAGTTAGTTATGAGGGAGTCAAACTCGAACATTAGCTTGAATAATTTTTCTTTATAAGTGATCCAATTTTGAACATAAATTTTTGTTCGTTTATTAACAAACAATCATGAACAAGCTCGTGATCTATACGAACCAATCTTGAACATATATTTTTTGTTTGTTTATTAAACGAACCATCACTAACAATCTCATAACCCAAACAAACACAAACTTAAACAATAGATACTCAGCTCGGTTCGGCTCGTATCGTGGGCAACTCTAGGTGTGGAGTAATGATGTTGAAATAGTCATAGTCGAGCTCCCAAACTTGCTTAGGCTTGCCTAGCAACGCCGGATCCAGAAATTTATTCCAATAATGTCACCAGAACGAATTTAACTATCAATCGACTTCTGAAATATAATTTTTAACAATAAAACTAAATTGTTTTAATATCAAATATAATTCTAGAATCTCACTTGGATCAGTTGACCCCACCCAAAATACATTGGATCCGTCTTGATGGCCAGAGGTCGGACACCTCCCCAAGTTTTTATCTCTCTCGGTATATATTATATATCGAGAGAGATAATATTCATCTTTGGTAATATCACGTTATGAGAAGTTGAGAAAACATTATTATTAATATACAAATTTGACAAATAATTACAAGATTTATTATGACTTAAGTAATTTCATTAGACCCAGAATTGTGAAATGTTACAACATTCGTTTTCATATTATATCCAGGCAGTAAAATAATCCATTATATTTAAGAATATGATGCAGGTACAGCATGCACTTAAATGAACTCTGAATAAATGGCCTTGTGGTTTTGACACATGTGCTTCAATGCTTATATAATTATATTTAAAAACTTCATCAGAATCTATAAGAAGCCTCTTTGAATAGTTAAAAAATAGTACTTAATTAATATAATTACCTTTTACAAAGCTTATGAATGCTCCGCCTTGCATTTAACACCAATTATATTTGTAGAAATTGCATGATGAAGTCACTTCCCATTAAGTTGAAGCAAAAAAAATTAAGTTAAAGCAAACCTTAACAGGAATTTATATATTGGTTACTGTCGGCCAAAGCAGAGAGAGATAATACGGCGTCGTAAAGAGAACCGTTTGAGAAAGAATGGCACGACCAGCTCTTGAGAAAGTATTTGCTTCCTAAGATTGGTGTTTCGAACGGTTTTATCCACAATGCGTGGAAGTCTTCTTTTTTAATCCGAGTATGGTAGAGAGGGACTCCAAGGCATTTCTCAAAATGTACCGTATGAGACATACCCAAGGTGCTCACAATCTGGTATTGTATCGTCCCGTTCCCGGACACCGAGTCCTTATCCGGAAAAATAACGTTCGGCACATATAAATAAAATAAATTCCACTTTATACGTAAGTCTCTACTATGTCGTACCGAGTTAAGCAAAACTGAAGCAAAAAGACTCGGGTAATTTTTTTTCTAAACAACCAAGAATAGGAACTCAATAACTAAAGATAGAAATGTAACATTTATTACATTGGAAAAAGAAACCAAATGAAAACAAAACGTACGAGAGACCTCCAAACGTATACTAAAAGGAAATACAAGGTTCCAACCAAACTCCAAGTCTAATATAATAAATAAAACATAAATAAATGAACTCTTTAACTTCGGCGTTTTTAAACGTCGTCATCAAAGTCCTCTTCGAACTCCAGATTTACCTGTTCATCTTCTCTCCCCCAAACACGTAAATAAACATGCATTTGAAATAAGTACATTGTACATTGCAAGAAGTAGAAGCTACACTTAATTAGGTTCTTTAGCAGTTTTTATTATAATAATTATCTTTATGAGACCGACTCAATCTAAGGTTCACTCAATGCCCATCGACACTTCATGACTATATGTTTCTAACTTAACTTATCTTGGTTACGTCATAATCCAAGGGCACTATGCATGATGTGTATCCATCACGAGATATCATTGCCAACATCGGTGAATAGCACTGATAGTCCCGGGATCTCCCCGGTATGCATATACGTTCGGCGAATTTCCTTCACTGCCATTTAGCCGTTTATAGGCCAGCAGCGTTGCTTTTACTGACCGTGTCACATCGCCGATATGAATCGGTGCCTAATCGAGAATAGGTGACGTTTTAGCTTTTACTACACTTATGTAATTATTATCTATTTTTAACTAGCCACCTAAGTGTTTTCAGAATAAAACTCGCCTTATCAACTCTACTCCCTGACTTAGACAACTAGACATTACAACCTATCACGTACACAGACATTGATGAACCCTAGTTCATCAAAGCACAAGCCCTTTCATGCCTTTCCGACGGTCCCGAACTTCAACTCCCTTTAAGAGTACGTCCAGTGCCGGAACCAAATGCATCAGAACTCAATCGGGGCTTGTTTACGTTTAATTAATGTTGTTTGATCAGAGGATTAACATTTAAAACTCATTGCAAGATTTAAAACCACTTTTTTCCTCTCCAGTGCGCCAGCACTGGGGTTCAGTGCGCCCGCACTGAGCCTCTGTATGTAAAACTTGAAAACTGCTCATCCAGTGCGCTAGCACTGGGTCTGGTGTGCCTGCACCAACTCTCTGAATGTGAAATTCAGTTTCTGGTCCACCAGTGCGTCCGCACTGGGCTTGGTGCGCCCGCACCATGCGCGGCCATTCCCCAAAAACTTAGTTTTTGAGCCCTAATCGATCCCTAATCGTTCATAAACTTATTCAACTTCAATATACTCAGAAAATAACAGAAAAACTTGACCTTTACCGGACCATAACCTCCTACGATTCTTAAACAACTTGTAGCATGAATTCTAACATCCAAAACATCAACAAAATCATAACTTAAATCCTATAAACCGTAATTAACGTGTAGGAAGACCTTCTTACCTTTAGCAAGCGATTCCAAATCCAAAAACTTAGAAAGACGGCAACAACGATCCTCCTTCACACAGAAACCTATGTGATCAATTCCAAAAGAGGTTAGATTCGATCACACGCTTCTATTAACATAATACTACGAAAATTATGAGTTTTGATCTCCAAAACTCATCTAAAACAGCAGCTAGGTCGAAAATAATACTGTGAGAAAGCTCTGATCTTTGAGTGTTGAAACAACGCTCCTTTCACGACGATTCCAACACACTTATCGAATCTAAAAACGGTTGAGATTCGAATTAGAAACATAAGAAGTTTCTCAGCCTTTCTCTCAAGCTCTCACATGCAGATAAGGGATTAGGAGGTGGAAAATCTGATTCAAAAGGTTAGGGAAACTGATTGGGTTTATTTTTCCTTAAATAGGAAAAATCCCAATAATTACCAAATCCTTATTTTCCTTAATCACCTTTTTACTAATAATCAGATTTCCTTAATATATATATATATATATATATATATATATATATATATATATATATATATATATATATATATATATATATATATACAACTCGAGAAACCGCAAAAAATAAAGAGAACATGTTCAATTTCAATTGCCTACCCAACCGATGCTTCCGAGAAAAGGAGTAGGTCATCCACAAAGAAGAGGTGTGATTTTTTTGGGCCCCCATGAGAAGCATTGATCGGTTTCCAGTTTCCCGCATTAATAAACCGATGGATATGGCAGCTCAGACAAAGAGATACAATGCTAGGGGATCATCTTGTTTAAGACCACGACGTGGTTGGAAGCCTTCAAGAGGTGATTCATTCCTAAGAATTTCCAGGGAGGTGCCGACAAGGAAAACATGACGATATCAACAATGACATCATTAAACCCCATTAGGCGAAGAATACGGCAGAGAAAATCCCAATTTACTATATCATAGACTTTTTTGAGATCCACTTTAATTATCATTATTCCTTTAGTTCCTTTCTTGTGCCTCATAGTGTGAACTTCTTGCGCCACAATAAGAATATCAGAAATTTGCCTACCCGGGATGAATGCACTCTAGCTATTATCCGCAATTTTGTGAATGATTAAACGGAGACGATTTGTAATAATTTTTGTAATGATCTTTGCCATGACATTGGTCAAGGCAATGGGCTAAATCTGGGAGACCGATTGAGGAGGTTGGACTTTCGGTATTAAGGCGATGAAGGTGCGATTCATGAAATGATCAAAAGCACGGTCGTGAAAAGCCTTAAAAACCCAAGCCGTAATGGAGGGACTGAGCACTTACCAATTCTGTTGATAGAAAACCAGTTGGAAACCGTTGGGGCCGGGAGATTTGTAAGCACCCATATCAAAGATTACTGCTTTCAGTTCAGCTTCACTAACCGGACGATTTAGTAAGTGTTTATCTATATGGTTGATCACCATATTATCATATGCAAACACTTTGCCTGCCTCCTACTATAACACATGAACTAGACAAGATAGTCCGATCTTTTTTCTGGGAGCACGACACGGATAAACGGGGACTCCACTTAGTGGCATGGAACCATATATGCCAACCGAAAATAAAGGTGGCCTGGGCATTTTATTTCTCTATTACACTGTGATATTTTACACTTGTCTTGTGAGTTGGTAGTTTGCAGGGCTACCCAAATCGATACGCCTGCTTCGTTTTAGGTTCAGATTTGCGTTGGGCCAAAGCCCAAAATCGTTCACAACGCTTTTCATAATCCTGCACTTCATTTTCAAAGTTAATTAAAACTTGAGTCTTACAGCTTAAAGTTTTATTCTCATTGGTTGTTACACACACTATGACATCTCTTCACCAACAGTCCAAGTTTTTCTGAATTTCGGTGTCATTCTGATCTTGTGTGGACTCATACAACATTTGTATATTGCATTGTGCATTGTATCACTACATTTACCTTAACCACAATTTCTTTTCTTGAACCTTCATTTATGGCTTCTACATTATATACCTATGATCGTGCAAAAGAAGAAGTGTTTAGTCAAAGACCACCTTTCTTCGATGGAACAAGGTATGCTGTGTGGAAGAGTAAAATGAAGACTTTTTTTAGGAAGCTTAGACCTGCATCTATGGTTCATTGTAGAAGATGGGCTTTGCATTTCTAATTCAGCTAGAATTGAAGTTGATAAGGATAGAAATTCTTTGGAACAAGACGCGCTTATTGCTTATCGAAATTCTAGAGCCATGGCCATTCTTATTAACTCTCTTGGGCCAGTTGAAAGACGGTCTATTTATTCATGTACAACTGCAAAAGAAGTATGTGATACATTGAAAAAGATACATGAACAATCAGGCCCGTCTCATAAAATAAATGAACTCATGCATTCATATGAATCATTCCAAATGAGTCTATTAATGACATGGTTTCCAGATTGAAACTGATTGTTGACAACGTGAAATCTTTTGATAAATATTTTTCTGAAATACAAATTCTTAGAAAGATTTTAAGAAGCCTTAGTTCTGAATGGTCTTCTTTTGTCTCCTTCATTAAAGAAGAAAAAGATCCAAACAGTTTTAGTATTAAAGAACTTATGGAATTTGCATATGTTCATGAGATGACTATGTTGTCTCATAAACAGTCTAATCCTGAGTTTTCTAATCATTCTTCAAAAGCTGTTCTTCAATGCCCTGAATCTGAACCTCACCATGCTGAATCAAACAGTTCAAGTTATGAATCTGAATCGAATAGTTCTAGTTATGAATCTGAGTCAGATCACTCAGTCAGCAGCAGTAGTGTCGATGAACCTGATGAACGAGCTTTTTATAAGCTGTTTAGATGTTTCAAGCGTTCACTATACAAGAAAGAAATATCTGATGCATCTTCTTCTCAGTTAGATATACAGCTTGCATCAGTTGCTTTGTTTCCGAATCTTCATCAAAAGCTGAATCAGAGCAAAACAACCTTGCTACTGAATCTGTGATGTTGCCTGAAAACAATTCTGAATATGAGCAAATCAGTCCTGCTGTCGAACATTTTGCTGAACCGGATGCTGCTTTTGAGCCTAACCCTCATCCTGAATCGCAGCAAATCAGTCCGGTTGTTGAAATTAATGTTGAATCTGTGTTTATGCCTCAAACATATTCTAAATATGAGGTAAATGAAAATAACTCCACATTTTCTATTTTAACCAGAGAAAATTTTAAGTTAAAATGTGAAGTTATGCACCTTAAAAAGGAACTAAGTGATAAAGATAATTTAATTTTTTCCTTAATCAATTCATTTAGCGAGCTTGAATATAAATTTTCAACCCAAGAAGCTAGGTTAAAACAAAAGGTTTTAGAGTTAGAGGTTGATCTAGAAGCCTTAAGATTTGAGAGAGATGTGTTCAAAAAGATCATTCAAGAATTTGAAAATAGCTTTAATGAGCTAAACACTACTCCCTCATTTCCTAAGGAATCTAAACTTCAAACTGACCTAAGTCCTGATTCTTCTAAGGAAGATGGAAAGGGCAAAGATACAGTCCCTGAAATGGAGCCCTCTTTACTTTATAAACCAATACCAAATTTTCTTTCACAAGCATCATCATCTACACCATTTCATACACATCACACCACTGCATCACAACCTAAGGTTGAATCATCTTCACGTCATTCACCTAGACATCATGCTCCTAGGAATCACCATGATTTTCAATATGATAGAAAAGGAACTAGGAACTTCACTCCTAGACACCACTTTCATCAAGCTGAAATTTCTGCACCTACATATCACAATAATATGAGTCATTCATCATCTTCTAGACAACATGGTCATAGGACATATCATTCATCTAGTTCCCATGATTCTAGGAACACACATTCATTTAGACATTATGCTCCTAAGTCTCATACACATTCTTATACACATTTCCAGCATGCTTTTACACTATAAACTGCTCAATATCACTATATGCAGCCCCCACATCACACACCATATCATTATCATCATGCACCTCATTTTCAGCATTCTTAGACCCCATATTTTCAGCATTTCCATACTCATCCTTCTTATGGTTCTTATGGACAGCATTTTAGAGCCTATGGTTCTAATAATTTTGCTCATAGACCTAAAGTTAGGAAAGTTTGGGTACCTAAGTCTTCTCTTGGTAGTGCACAAGGATCCAAAGTTGAGCAAATTTGGGTGCCTAATCTTTATTGACTAATGTTCAAGGACCCAAAGAATAAAAGGGTACCAAGTTTCTTGATGTTTGTTTTGCAGGATGTTAATGGCGATCTTTTTGGTATCTACTTTGTCCTTGACCTCACATCCTATCCTTAACTTTATCCTCTTTTGGTATCATTCTTGATATCAATTTCCTATCAAAAAAATCCTTTCCCTAGCCTCAATCTTCCTCTTTTTCCTTTTATACTCTAAGGCCTTAATTGATAAGTATTTTGTGACAATTTTAAGTATATGTTTTGCAAGTATAATATCTTTTCTCTCCTATGTTTTAAGCCCTTGATTAATTTTCAAACTAAGGGGGAGAGATATGTATGAAAATTTATTTTGATAAGTTATTTTATTAAGGGGGAGCTTAAAGCTTCACTTTTAATGAAAGTTCATTTGTAAGGGGAGCCTACCCCAAAATAAAGTTTTAGAAGAATATTTTGAAAATAATCAAATGGGGAGAATTGTTGAGTATTTTGTGTTGATGTATTTCAAAATATATTTATTTTGGGATATATCATATAATACCCTAAATTAACCTTGTCACTAAATGTTTTGACCCTAAGTGACATCGTGTTTAAAAATTATCAAGTCACTACAAGCCTATTTTGTCCATACTATTTTATGTGACCAAAATATCTTATGATACTTGATCAATAACTTGTGTATGTCACACTAAAGCTTTGTACTATATTTTATATGTGACATAAATTGCTTTACAGTATTTTATCTAAATCTATGTGTATGTCAAATTAAGAGTTTGATTTTTATAAATGTGTCAAACGATCTTTGCCATGACTTGAATAGTTGTGTGACATGTGACATGTGACATTACTCTAATCTTGTACTTTATATGTCACATTATTTTCTCTTATGTTTGTGATATATTTTTATTATATTATATCCCATTATATATATATATATATATAATATTATTTTTATTCAAATATATAATTTTGGTTCTTTCGGCCTTTGCCCCTTTTCCCACCCGTAACATATTATATATCTTATTATATATATTATTAAACCTTCTTTTTGACAAACCCTATATAAACTTTCCTGCCACCCCTCCCCTAGATGATTCTAGGCATCTATCCCACTATCTCAATTAACCACCCGTCTTTATCACTTCCCTCTTTCCCAATCACCATTTTTTATCTTCCAAAAAAAAGTCTCTATCTTTTTTACTCTCCACATAAATCCTCCACCGTTCCATATCCCCTTTTTCGTATAACACCAAACTCCTTTCTCATTTTATTAATTCAACAGAGCCTTTTTTGCTTTCTTCTTTAAACAACTCCTTCATTTCATTTCTCTAAAAAAGCTTCAGTCTCTCACACAGCATTCAATTGTCTACCTGATCTATTTCCTCTTCCATGACTTTTCTATCTGCTAAAGAAACCTTATGGTTTCAACAATCTGTCTTCTACCCAAAATAGCTCTCTGTTGATAACCTTTTGGTTCAACGTTGCTGTGTTCATTCCGAAATAGGTCTGATTTGGACCTTGGAATCTCTGCAACACTTGTTGATGCCAGGCTTGTGCTCAGTGTGTCCGTGAAGGTGGAGAACCGGCCAAAATGAATCTCTGACTTTGCTGAGGCCGATGATGGTGTATTTGAAGCCGATGATGACATATCATCCACCAAAATCGACCCGTGAATCTCGTTCAGGAAAGTTCTTCTTTGCTTGGTATTTTTGAATTGATCTTTCTTTTGTCTCTTTCTCAATCTTAGATCTCAGGCCCTATTTGACTTTTCTGAGTGTTAAAGATTTCATCTTTTAGTGATTAAAATGCTTAATCGAATTGCATGAGAAGACCTGTGTTTTTCGTGCTTTAATCACCTAGTTTTGCTTAAATCGAGTTTCTAATCTAATTAAAGCTTGTAACATTAATCGAGTATGGCATTCTCAGTTTAGATCTGAATATATTGACTAATCGATTTGTACATGCTCTTGATATGCCTTTGGTCTTGCAAATCGATTTTGTTTTGTTGTTAATCTGTCAAAATTGCTTAACAAAAAATCTGAGTTTAAATGTCTAATCTTTCAGTGATTTTTGATAAATCGAAAACGAGTCAAAGACTTAATCTTTCTCTCTTTACAATGTCCAATGTGCCTAATTTCTATGCTATAATTTGTTACTTTTAAGTTTATCCGAAAATTTGACATGCATGTTTAAATGAATATGTGGTTTGATGCTATGATGATACATGTTCTACCTTCTTTTCTCTTGATTATTGTTGGTCCTAATGTGTTGCTGTATATATATATATATATATATATATATATATATATATATATATATATATATATATATATATATATATATGTATTCGGTGTAAACTTGCTGTATCATTGTATCAAGTTTGTCCATATTTGTGTTGAATTCTCAATCCGAAAATATACTAATTAATCTATATATCTGCTTTGTGTCTATACACATATTTATATAAAATATATTGCTTGTTGAGTTTTGTCCATTTTCTTGTCTATGGTTGTTAAGTCTATATATATATATATATATATATATATATATATATATATATATATATATATATATATATATATATATATATATGTTGACTACATCACGTGGGTGGTCAATTTTATTTTTAATATGTATTTTGGGTACACATATCAATGATATATTTATCACTTATATATATGTGTCTAATAAATATAAAAATATTTTTCTGATCTATTTTAAACCCTTCTCCTTGGTACATATAAAAGTTGTCTTCAACATGATGTTTGAAAAGTTGTGCCATTTTTCTCTCCCATGTGATATGTGCCTTGTTAAATGTGTCTTTTGTTTTCTTCCAAGTCTTTTATTAAGACTGTTCAGTACTTGCAAATGTTATTTACTTTTCTACCACAGATTTAATATGTTTGTTTAAGTGTGTAAACTCTCTCTTGGTACATCATATTATAGACGTTGGAGCTAGATTGCACAAAAGACAAAAAGCTGTACCTGAAAATGCAAAAGAACCGTTGGATATTGCTGCAAAGCTGTAGCTGGACTACAATATAAATATACCCAGCCATATCAAATGAAAGTGTAGAACAGCCTCTCCAATCAACATATTCACTAAGTCTCAACCTTATTTTCTCAATACTTGTATACTGAAATCAATTTTAATTTCTTGAGTGTTAGAAAAGTGAGGTGTTAGTGTGTTAGAGTGTACCTCTAAGAAACCTTTAGTGAGTTGTGTTGTAGTGTTGAGAGTGTTCTCCACTTGTTATTGAGGAGCAATAACAAGGGAATAGCTAGGCCAAGCTGTGGTTCAGCAGTTCGGTTCGTTCCTGCTGGGTTACGAATTCACGGAGCTGAATTCGGGTTCAAGAATCCGGGCAGTGATTCTTGGCAAGTACTCCTTTGGTGAGTGTTTTACTCCTTTGGTGAGTGTTACTCATTTGGTGAGTGTGTTGTACAAATCTATTGAATGTTGTTATTAAGGATTTAGGACATCTTAGTGTTAGTCGGAGTATGTGGTTCGCTTAAGACTAACACTAATTTGGTTATTCGGTTAGTGACACTTTAACAGTAAAAGTGTTGTAATTTTATCTCCTTTTGTTTTTGTTTTGTAATAAGACTCAAATGACATCTAATGAAATCTTTGTATGTGGGTGTGATCTCTAGTAGATCACACATATGTGCTTTAGATAGTTTATATCTTGATACACACCTTAGAATTGCATGTCTTAGGCTTAAACAAGATAAAAACTGAATCTCTGCAATTCTGTGATTTTTGTTGAACACTTAGAAGTTGCATGTTATAAGTTAACACTCTGAAATCTGAATCTGCATCTCTTCTATGCTGATTTTGGTTAAGTGTTGTAACTGCAATTGTGTTCAAACTGTTACATTATTTGGTATCAGTTTCAGCTTTGCAATCACAGTTTTTTATCATAACAAACTGAACTTGATCTGGAAACTATTCAACTGAAGTTAACTTAGGTTCATATAGTTAATTGAAACTAGATCTTCCGCCTAGGTTCGTTAACTGAACTAAGTTAAGTGTATACTCCGATTTTCTCTGATAAACCACTGAATTGTTTTTAACTACATAAGTATCCTTGAAAATGGTTAAAGAATTTTTAAAAGGTCATAATACTCTATTCACCCCCCTCTAGAGTATTTATTGCTTGTTCTCGATCCAACACTATGGTAGCAGAGCTTGGTTTTGACCTTGCTGATACCTGTTTTACATTCTGTATCAGAACATGTCACCAGTTGATCAGTTTCTGTATCAGTTTGTTTAGTGATCGTATTTATTGTGTTTTTGTGATAAGTGGTGAAACTTGCTTATATGTGTTGAATTTTGATCTATATGTTTTAGCTGCTATATTTGTTATAGTTCGAAATTCCTGTGCTGTATTGGCATTGCTACAAGTTTGTGTGGTTGTGTGTTTGCTGAATCTGAAAGTTCTGTGGCTATCTGTTATTAAGTACTGAATCTGTGTGTAGTATCTGAGTGAATGATCTTAATTTTATTTCTCTATTACACTGTGATATTTTACACTTGTCTTGTGAGTTGGTAGTTTGCAGGGCTACCCAAATAGATACGCCTGCTTCGTTTAGGTTCAAATTTGCGTTGGACCAAAGCCCAAAATTGTTCACAACGCTTTTCATAATCCTGCACTTCTGATTCATTTTATAACAACCCATATTTTCAAAGTTAATTAAAACTTGAGTCTTACAGCTTAAAGTTTTAATCTCATTGGTTGTTACACACACTATCACATCTCTTCACCAACAGTCCAAGTTTTTCTGAATTTCGGTGTCATTCCGATCTTGTTTGGACTCATACATCATTCGTATACTGCATTGTGCATTGTATCACAACATTCACCTTAACCACAATTTCTTTTCTTGAACCTTCATTTATGGCTTCTACATAATATACCTATGATCCTGCAAAAGAAGAAGTGTTTGGTCAAAGACCACCTTTCTTCGATGGAACAAGGTATGCTGTGTGGAAGAGTAAAATGAAGACTTTTTTAGGAAGTTGAGACCTGCATCTATGGTTCATTGTAGAAGATGGTCTTTGCATTTCTAATTCAGCTGGAATTGCAGTTGATAAAGATGGAAATGCTTTGGAACAAGTCGAGCTTATTGCTTATCGAAATTCTAGAGCCATGGCCATCCTTGTTAACTCTCTTGGTCCAGTTGAAAGACGGTTTGTTTATTCATGTACAACTGCAAAAGAAGTATGTGATACATTGAAAAAGAGACATGAACAATCAGGCCCGTCTCATAAAATAAATGAACTCATGCATTCATATGAATCATTCCAAATGAGTCCAAATGAGTCTGTTAATGACATGGTTTCCAGATTGAAACTGATTGTTGACAGCTTGAAATCTTTTGATAAATATTTTTCTGAAATACAAATTCTTAGAAAGATTTTAAGAAGCCTTAGTCCCGAATGGTCTTCTTTTGTCTCCTTCATTAAAGAAGAAAAAGATCCAAACTATTTAAGTATTAAAGAACTTATGGAATTAGCATATGTTCATGAGATGACTATGTTGTCTCATACACAGTCTAATCCTGAGTTTTCTAATCATTCTTCAAAAACTGTTCTTCAATGCCCTGAATTTGAACCTCACAATGCTGAATCAAACAGTTTGAGTTATGAATCTAAATCGAATAGTTTTAGTTATGAATCTGAGTTAGATCACTCAGTCAGCAGCAGTAGTGTCGATGAACCTGATGAAAGAGCTTTTTACAAGCTGTTCAGATGTTTCGAGCCTTCACTATACAAGAAAGAAATATCTGATGCATCTTCCTCTCGCCGATATACGACTGCGCATCGATTCTTTGTTTCGAATCATCATCAAAAGCTGAATCACAGCAAAACAGCCTTGTTGCTGAATCTGTGATGTTGCTTGAAAACAATTCTGAATATGAGCAAATTAGTCCTGCTGTCGAACATATTGCTGAACCGGCTGCTGTTTTGAGCCTAACCCTCATCTTGAATCGCAGCAAATCAGTCCGATTGTTGAAATTAATGCTGAATCTGCGTTTGTGCCTCAAACATATTCTGAATATGAGGTAAATGAAAATAACTCCACATTTTCTATTTTAACCAGAGAAAATTTTAAGTTAAAATATGAAGTTATGCACCTTAAAAGGGAACTAAGTGATAAAGATAATTTAATTTGTTCCTTAATCAATTCATTTAGTGAGCTGGAATATAAATTCTCAACCCAAGAAGCTAGGTTAAAACAAAAGGTTTTAGAGTTAGAGGCTGATCTAGAAGCCTTCAGATTTGAGAGAGATGTGTTCGAAAAGATCATTCAAGAATCTGAAAATAGCTCGAATGAGCTGAACACTACTCCCTCATTTCCTTAGGAATCTAAACTTCAAACTGACCTAAGTCCTGATTCTTCTAAGGAAGATGGAAAGGGTGAAGATACAGTCCTTGAAATGCAGCCCTCTTTACTTTATAAACCAAGACCTAATTTTCTTTCACAAGCATCATCATCATCTACACCATTTCATACACATCACACCACTGCATCATAGCCTAAGGCTGAATCATCTTCACGTCACTCACCTAGACATCATGCTCCTAGGAATCACCATTCTTTTCAATATGATAGAAGAGGATCTAGGAACTTCACTCCTAGACACCACTTTCATGAAGCTGAAAATTTTGCACCTACATATCACAATAATACGGGTCATTCATCATCTTCTAGACAACATGGTCATAGGACATATCGTTCATCCAGTTCCCATGATTCTGGGAACACACATTGATTTAGACATTATGCTCCTTGGTCTCATACACATCTTATACACATTTCCAGCATGCTTTTACACCACAAGCTGCTCAATATCACTATATGCAGCCCCCACATCACACACCATATCATTATCATCATGCACCTCATTTCAGCATTCTTATACCCCATATTTTCAGCATTTCCATACTCATCCTTCTTATGGTTCTTATGGACAGCATTTTAGAGCCTATGGTTTTAATAATTTTGCTCATAGACCTAAAGTTAGGAAAGTTTGGGTATATAAGTCTTCTCTTGGTAGTGCACAAGGATCCAAAGTTGAGCAAATTTGGCTGCCTAAATCTTTATTGACTAATGTTCAAGGAGCCAAAGAATAAAGGGGTACCAAGTTTCTTGATGTTTGTTTTGTAGGATTTTAATGGCAATCTTTTTGGTATCTACTTTGTCCTTGACCTCACATCCTATCCTTAACCTTATCCTCTTTTGGTATCATTCTTGATATCAATTTCCTATAAAAAAAAATCCTTTCCCTGACCTCAATCTTCCTCTTTTTCCTTTTTACACTCTAAGGCCTTAATTGTTAAGTATTTTGTGACAATTTTAAGTATATGTTTTGCAAGTATAATATCTTTTCTCTCCTATGTTTTAAGCCCTTGATTAATTTTCAAACTAAAGGGGAGAGATATGTATTAAAATTTATTTTGATAAGTTAGAAATGTTTTATTAAGGGGGAGCTTAATGCTTAACTTTTAATGAAAGTTCATTTGTAGGGGGAGCCTACCCCAAAATAAAGTTTTAGAAGAATATTTTGAAAATAATCAAAGGGGGAGAATTGTTGAGTATTTTGTGTTGATGTATTTCAAAATATATTTATTTTGGGATATATCATATAATTACCCTACAATTAACCTTGTCACTAAATGTCTTGATCCTAAGTGACATCGTGTTTCAAAATTATCAAGTCACTACAAGCCTATTTTGTCCATACTATTTTATGTGACCAAAATATCTTATGATACTTGATCAATAACTTGTGTATGTCACACTAAAGCTTTTTACTATATTTTATATGTGACATAAATTGCTTTACAGTATTTTATCAAAATCTATGTGTGTCAAATTAAGAGTTTGATTTTTATAAATGTGCCAAACGATCTTTGTCATGACTTGAATAGTTATGTGACATGTGACATTACTCTAATCTTATACTATATATGTCACATTATTTTCTCTTATGTTTGTGATATATTTTTATTATATTACATCTCCTTATATATATATATATATATATATATATATATATATATATATTATATATATATATATATATATATATATATATATATATATTATTTTTATTCAAATATATAGTTTTGGTTCTTTCGGCCCTTGCCCCTTTTCCCACCCGTAACATATTATATATCTTATTATATATATTATTAAACCTTCTTTTTGACAAACCCTACATAAACTTTCCTGCCACCCCTCCCCTAGATGATTCTAGGCATCTATCCCACTATCTCAATTAACCACCCGTCTTTATCACTTCCCTTTTCCCATACACCATTTTATATCTTCTAAAATTAAGTCTCTATCTCTTTTACTCTCCCCATAAATCCTCCACCGTTCCATATACCCTTTTTCGTATAACACCAAACTCCTTTCTCTGAGAATTCAATGTCGGCATGTGCCTCATGGGCCTCAATTTTAGTCTATGTTTTGAATTCAAGCCTCATGATATTCAATTGCAGAGTATTTGCTATGTCTATTTGCCTTGATGAGCCTCCCATTTTATAAAAGTTATAGATCCCTACGGAGACAAGCAGAGCCCTTTTCTTTTTAGGTCTGGTTTGTGCTTATCATTTGTAGGTTTTTCATTTTGTAAATATGTTGGAAATAAAATTTATGTTTTCATGATGATTCATCACTTATTCAGTTATTGTTTTTAGACCCCATTGATGAAGTTTCATAACTAACTGTTATAGTGCAAAGTAAAAAAGATGTCTAAAAATCATTGTATAGGATTTAATAGAGTCTGATAGTTGTATAAGTTAATCAGACAAGCACTGTAATAGTTCTAGATTCAGAACTGAGAATATGAGAAACTGATTTATTGAACTGAGTTCCCAACTAAACCTGACCAAGAGTACTTCAACCATAACTTAGGAATCAGACTCAGTTATGAAAGAACTGAAGAAGGTAAGTTCGCTGAGGGACACAGAGTCAGTTGGCTTATCTAGAAGATAGAAGAACTGAGGGTTCAAACTCAGTTATTGAAGAATGAAGAACTGAGGGTTCAAACTCAGTTTATGAAGACCAAGTCGAGACTATGAAGTTAGACTTCAGGCAAGTCTGTGATGACCTGAACTGACTTTATGGATTTTGTATGAAGGACTAAGAATCATATGTACAATGATATCTTAGATGATATATTGAAAAAGGTGTACTCTGAAATGTATTACCTAGAACCAGGAGATTCAACAAATCAGAAACAGAGAAGCCGAAATCTTTGAAGTAAAGACCAACATTAGCATTGTAAAATTTTGCAAAGCATATTAAGAAGGACTAATCCACAAAATTACAGCCAAGACACCTCTCTGGTTAATTCGTGCAGTCATAACAACTATAATATCCCAAAAAGGTAAGCAATCGGTCCTAACAAATAGAATGTACAATATCCCACAAAAGGCAAGCAATCAGTCATGCTCATCATGAACAAAACGTGGTAGGTATCCTTCCAACTTTCTAAATACAGTGGAAAAATATAGACAATGTAGGGGGGGTTATGGTGAAGAACTTTTTTTTTACTAACAACCATTTTATCCAATCACAAATAATTCTCAACATCAAGAATAAGATAAAGCAAAAAATCAAGGTGAAGGAAAGTTTCAATGAGCTTAGTCTACACTACAGCACCAATAGTCACAACCAAGTCCACCATCCTCAGTCAATTTTGGTAACCAAATGTTCCTATTCTGAAACTCAAAATTAAAAAAAAAAAATCAAAGGTTAACTCGGTAGGGAATGATTTATTGAACACTGTCAACAATTTTCTTGAAGAATATCTTAAAATATATAAAAACAAATATCTTTGCATGATGATCCATTTTTTAAACTGGCAGAGAATTTAAATACCTTCTCCAATTAGCTTTTGTAAACATAATTGAAATGACAAACTCACACAATTATCAATTTGACTGCAATAAAAAAATTAAAGAAAAAGATTGAAGAGAAAAAGAGATGAAAGAAAAATGATAATGCATAGAACATGGAAGCAGGGATAATAAACCGTCACCAACATCAAATCCGCCGCCACCGCCACCGCCACCATCGTCGGATTCTGCACAACGAAGAAAAAGAAAATCAAAATTAATGATAACAGATAGACAAGAAAATAGATTTAAGCATAAACAAAACCATTAGATCAAGGGAAAACATATTTTATTGGTCCCTTGGAAAGGCTAACACAAATTTAGACGCGGGGGGGGGGGGGGGGGGGCTGTAATAGGCCTATCACCGACCCCTAGGGTCCACTGGGGTCTAGTCAAAGGGACAAGCCGGCGATCCACCGCCCAAGTACTAAATTCTCAAGAAAAAGGATTGAGGGAACTAGATCTTTATTCAAACATTTCTAAATCCGAAAATAAAATAAAATGTCGCGACTCCAAAATGAAAGAACATCGTCAAACTCTTATTACAGTGGAAACATGAAACTCAAAGGAACTGAAAAAACAAATATCAAGCATGACACTAAGCTGTCATATCCACATTGAACTCCTCGTCTACTCCCTCTCCCAGAACAGCCTCCAAGGTTACTCTGCTTACCTCACCACCCTGGTATTCTTCCTCCAAACCTAAGAAAACATTTCACAAACGTGTGAGCTAAAAAAAGCCAGTGAGTTCCAGTGTGTGCCCGTGAATCTTTATATACAAAAATAATAGTTACAAAGACGTTAAATGTTACAACAAAAGGCTTTTTCCTTACCTGCACCTAATTGTTGTTAGTACATGGCAGAAATATGATATTTGCAAAATATAAAGCAATTTTCTTGAAATTAGGCGTACTCAAGTCAGACACCGGTTTACCTTAGCCGATGAGTCATTACCACCCTACTCCAACATGTTTTCTACCGCACTTCACAAGCAAGCAAGCAATTGCCTGACAATTCCGGCCGATTGTCAGGGAAAGGATTCAGACTGTCGCCTAGTGAACCTCCCAAAAGGCTCCAGCCAACCCCATTGCCCTCTGAACCATGACATCGCCGTCGGCCCTTGCTTTCCCGGCCATGCACATGGAACATCGGGGAAAAATCTGGTACCATCACTCTAGGACTGTCGATGAGCCAAGGTCAAGAGGCCCCGAGGTCGGTGACTAGCCGTTCTGCGGTGCAATAACTCTAACTCAACTAGTCTCTTAGAGTTTGCACTGAATACACAATGCACTCGAGCATGAACAAGACATGAGCAGTATTTTCTTTCATTATTTTATGATGATCAGTGCATTTCAAAACTGAACAATAAGATTGTCATTTCAATTATTATTTAAGAAGTAGTTAAAGTTGCTTCGACCTCAAAATCGGAAGAGCATACTAGCAGGAGCTATACAATAAAAATTACATCAGCGCACTCTCGGCAAAATTAGGTTTTTGTTATTACTACTTTATTCTGTGAGATTTCTAAATATATTAACCAACTAAATGTGAATCAACCGTGCATCAGTATGAGATCATGACACTCTTTCCCCATAGTGTAAATCAAAGGTTAACAGATGTCATTTGCTTCAAATAATATTTAGACAATACCTCTTATCAAAATAACTGATTATTCATATCTAAAATAAATTAAATCAAGTATGACTAAATGAACCCAGTGTTTTGGTCATGACAAAAAATGAATTTCTCAATAAGTTTCCATCAAAAATATTTAGAAGCATTTACCGAGTAAAACTCTCAAAAAACTCCTTTAAAAGTGAAAAAAAATACTATATGACTATAAATAAAATTTAAGGGAGGGACACGAAATCCTTAGGAAAATGTCAAATAGATTGTGCAATAAATATTGGAACCGAGGGAGAAAATATAAATAAAATAAAAAAAAAATGGAACTCACCAAAACATCACAGAAAGACAAAATAATAAAATGATCCAAAGTATACTTTCACGCATATTTATATTTCTTAAATTAAGGTTGCCAGCTCTAAAGGCATAAAACTACATATAGGCTACTAGGCTAGTACTATTTGTTTCCAAAAGTCGTAGTAGTAGTTCAACAGAGCAAAATAATTAAAATAGTGATCAAAAGCAGAACGGAACAAAAAAAAAATTGGATTTAAGAAATAGAGCGAAAAAAATAATTAATGGAACTCACCAAAACATCACAGAAAGACAAAATAATAAAATGATCCAAAGTATACTTTCACGCATATTTATATTTCTTAAGTTAAGGTTGCCAGCTCTAAAGGCATAAAACTACATATAGGCTACTAGGCTAGTACTATTTGTTTCCAAAAGTCGTAGTAGTAGTTCAACAGAGCAAAATAATTAAAATAGTGATCAAAAGCAGTACGGAACAAAAAAAAAAATGGATTTAAGAAATAGAGCGAAAAAAATAATTAATGGAACTCACAGTCACAATTTCGCTCCAACTATCCTTCCTTCGACCGTCTGCTAGAAGAGTTAGTTTTTCTCTCTTTTTTTTTGTGTGCTAAGGAGTCAAGTCTCATGCCCTATTTATAGTACTAAACTTCTATGGATAAGTCCTACTTCAATATTTAAAATTTTGATTTAACTTTATCTCTTATCTCTTATCTCTTAATTTTGATATTAGTTTATCCTAAATTTTGATATTCAAACCTACACTTTATCCTTAAATTAAACACATAATATCCCAAAAAAAATTCCCAACCACTACCTACGTCATTATCCCTTATCAAGAGTTTCAATCCTATCATTTCTTTTGGAAAAGAAAAGCAACCGTGTATCTGTTTTGAATATATACATATAAATATAAAACTAATCATTATGTTTAAAAAAAGAAAAACAAACCTAATCATTATGTTTTGAAAAAGGAAATGAGATAGATGTGAAATCGTTATTTTTAAAAAAAAAAATTAGAAGAGCTTAGACGTGTGTGTATATATATATATATATATATATATATTATTTGTACGGTCATTTACAAACGAAAATAACAATAATGAGGTTATGTTATGTTTTTATTTGTTTATTTTATAACGACCACCGTAATCAATATAACCAAATATGGTATCTTATGTGTCCCGCTACAACCCAAATATTTTGGGGTGTTACAGGGGGGGGGGGGTGAATAAACTTGTCACCAAAAGCTCACCCAAAAACTGAATCTTAAACAAGATTAAGTTCAACTTAAAAACTTGTGTGGAGTTAAGCTAACTTAGCTGAGTATAAGTCAAAACTGACTTATCCTGAACTGAGTTAACCGGCAGCGGATTAAATAAGCCTTTGTAAAATATGAGTTATCAGTTAAAGTGCTGACTCAGTTTCTAGTGTTTGCTGAGTATGTGAACTAGATGAATATAACTACAATGCAGTAATTAAATGCGTAAAGTAAATAGACAAGAATTATAGAGGTTCCAGTTGGTGTAATTTTGTCAGTCCTCTCTTCCCCTGTGATGCGGAGGAAAATTTCCACTAGAACTTTTGAGATGGCCCAGTTACAAAAAGTCCTATACTGATAGTCCATGACTAATCCCTATCTTCACTATCTAAACACTTGTAGAACAGGTAGGATGACTGCTCTTGGATTGTTTGAAACACTGGTCCTTGGAGGGTTGTCTTGCCTCTTCACCAGCTCATCACAAACACAGTCTTCCTGACTGTAGCTCAACTGTCCTTCACACCTTCTTGGTGTTTCACAGTCTAAGACCTTTGATAAAATCAAAGTTGAGACTTGAATCAATAACTATGATTCAATTGTGATTTGAGATTCTCTTCTAGATATATATATGTTATGCACGGCTCTGTATTTCTTCAAATGATTGATCTTGATCTTCCTTTGAATGCTTATGAATACTTGAAGAAATTTCTTGATCTTGCAATAAAGCATATGGCAGGAATTCTTCTGATTACTTTCCCCTTTTACTTGATCTTTCTTGACTAGATGATTCTTAGAATTCCACACTCTTCTTGTTGTAGAAGAGATCTATTTATAAGGTTTTCTCTAACGGTTAGTTCATTCGGATTTGAATCATTATAGCCGTTAGTGGTCTTGCTTTTCTTTTGTATGTCAGTGTCAGAAAGGACACCTTTACAGACCAATAAAATTGCTTGATTTATAATGGTCTGATTCTTCATCAGTTTTACTAATTCCAGTTCCAAGACTGATTCAATAAGACCTGGTCAATTTAAGAGCATTAACTGAGTTGAATTCGGTAACGGCTGATAACCGGTATTCTATCTTGCAAACTATATGTGCAGGTTTATTATTAATTTGATGATTCTACTTCTCGGCTCAAGTGTTTGTTGTTATTATTGTTGTTGTTGTTGTTTTTTTTTTATATATTAATAAAATGAAGCCTTCAATGATTGGACAAGTTCTTAATTGTTTCTGAGTCATTTTTGCGATGCAGAATCAGATGACGGCGGCATAGATGGTGATGGTGGCTTCGATTTCGGTATCTGTTCATCATTTACTCATCGTCAATTCATTTTATTCATCTCTTTTCATCTCCATTTATACTTTGAAGGTTTATAATATGTTTTGTCCTTAATTTTTATCAGTAAAAGCTCATTTTCATGTTTGTTGATTTTCTGTTAGTAGACCTATGTACTTTCCGGCATCTTCATCTAAAAGAAGATGAAAAGGGTGTCCAAATCATGTTATAAATCTCAACTTTGATATATAATTTTCCGCCTTTTCCTATGGTCATGATGCTGGTTGTTGGTGTAATTGAAGATGCAGAAAATGAGGGTTCCCTCGGCAACCAATGGAAGCTCATGCGCATGGAAGAAGATCCACCTGTTGAGAGCAGGATGGCAGATGTAAGTCTGTTGTAAAGGGTTATTTTTAGCTTATTTTGGTCCATATGCTTGCTAATTTTAGAATTTAGTCTGATAAATTTCATTAATAATTTAATTTAACATCTTTAAGAATTTCCCATACCTCAGTGATATATATTTGCATTGAAGATGATATCTTATTTTGTAGTTTCTTAACTGATGATCACATACATGTTTGTCATCAGCATACTCTCCAAGAACAAATTTCTAGAGTCATCCCTAGGCAATTTTGGGCGGTTCGCAGCCCTAGAAGTTTTAGACTTGACAGTTAAGAAACTTGTGGGGACTATCCCAGCTCAAATAGGAGGGCTAAAGCTACTAAAACAACTTCGAGTCCACAATTGAGGGCATACAAGTTTTTGTTCATTCAAAAGTACTAACAGTTATTTATAATCTATTTTGGAATGTAAATAGGGATAATGCCATTCAATTGGCTTATGTAAATTAAGTGACACAACCTGACAATGGGACTGTCATGGAAATCTCTCTATTGGACAACATTATGACAGTCTGATAAATATTTAGCAAATAGAATGAATGTCTAGGTGACTAGAAATTTCTGGATGTGTTAAGCAGGTATGGAATGGTCTATAGAAATACTTTTGGAATATATATTAGGGCTCACTTTCATCATGGCAACTAACTTAGAAATGGTTTTGTCAACTACGTAGCATAATTCAAACAGAAAAATTTCGATACATTACATTACAAATGAATCGGCCGAAACGATAAACTGGTAAAAATATAAAATAAAGAGCCCACCGTGCATCGCATGGTACGCCCATCTAGTATAAAATTATTTTTATTCAAATATATAGTTTTGGTTCTTTCAGCCCTTGTCCCTTTTCCCACCCGTAACATATTATATATCTTATTATATATATTATTAAACCTTCTTTTTGACAAACCCTACCCCATGTGCACATGACTAAAACTCTCTCTCGCTCGTTCTCTTTGTTTCTGTCCTAACGGTCCAATGGCTGGGGAAGAAGAAACGTTGCCCGTAAGAAATGCAAAGAAGATTAAAAAGAGTTCTGACTTTGGAAGGGAGGAAGACTTGGGAAACGATTCAATGGTTGAAGACGACTTCCGTTCTACTCAGCAAGATAATGTTGATAGGATGGCTGTGGACAGATCTGATAAAGAAGAGGACGGTTCTTTTCAGGCCGATTTGGAGGATCCGGCCATCAAACCTTCATATAAAGCGGCTCTTTCAGGAGTCAAGACTCATTCAAAACCTGACCCTATTCCCTTCTCCTCTGAGTCGTTCCACGCTAAGAATGTCCAGGTAATTGGTCCGTCTAAAGAAAAACCTTATCCCTCAGTTATACTCAACCCTGAGTTTAAGCATAATCTGGAATTCAAATGGTCCAGCTCTCTGATTCTGAAAGTTTTAGGGAAAGGGATTGGCTACGAGGCTATGGAGGCTAAACTGCAAAAATTATGGAATATTTATGAGGATTTCGAATTGATTGATCTGGGATTTAATTTCTTTATTCTGAAGCTAGACCATGAAGAAATGAGAATGAAGATTCTTACTGAAGGCCCATGGAATATTAATGGTTTTTATTTGCTCGCCCAAACATGGGTTCCGGGCTTCAATCCGTCCCTTAATACGATTTCGTCTACCATTGGCTGGGTAAGAATTCCTTATTTTCCCATTGAGTACTACAATGAATCTGTTTTATATGGGGTTGCCAAAGCTTTAGGCAAACCAATTAAAATTGACCATAGTACTTTTTGGAACGCTAAAGGAAGGTTTGCTAGAATTTGTATTGAGATGGACCTCACTAAACCGTTCAGTACTTTTGTGGAAGTTGAAGATGTTAGATTCAAGGTGGAATACAAGAGCATTCCGGTTATTTGTTATGGATGTGGAAGAATGGGGCACAGAAAAGATGAATGTCCTCAGTCTTTCAATAAGGATAGACCCAGTAAAGAGAAGAACAACAGATTTGTTCAAGAGATGGAAATTCAGAAATCCTTGGTCGAAGATAAATCTGATCTGGCGTATGGTCCGTGGATGCAAGTTTCTTATGCTAAAAAGAAGGTGAATGCTAGAAGAGGTCCGAATTATACCAACAGATCAAAAAATTCATCCGATAAGTTCATTAACAAAGGTCCCGTGCCTCTTGACGACCCCATGGAAATGAGGAACGAGGAAGATGAAGTTGAGGTGGGCCCGGGTACTTTTAGAAGTCAATATGAGATTGGTCAAGCTGATTTGGTTAATAAGTCAAAGGAAAAGCTCTCAGAGTCCGTTGTGGAGCAGGGGGTAAATGGAGCAAGAAATTCCTCCACGGAAAAAGTAGCAACGGCTAGAGAAGAGATTAATGGAAAAAAGAATTCTGGGCCTGGCCCAAAGGATAAAGCTTATGCCCATCAGCTTTCTACTAGATACTCTTTAAATAAGGATTTATATTCTAAGCCCACTTCGGAAGTATGTGGTCTCAAGCCCAATTCGGAGCTTTTATCTGATAATTCGAAGAAGGGGTCTTTGACTCATCACACCTCCTCTTTCCCTTCCCATGCTGGTTCTGCTTCAGGTAACCCCAATGGACGAGCTGTCCTTTTGGAAAACAAACCCCCAGATCCAATTGACTGGAGATCTAGCAACAAGTTCGATATTTTGGCAACGAATCAATTTGAGAGCTCGCTTTTACATCCACTAGGAGAAGGAAGCGTTGGTGCTGCACGAACTACCGAATCTGAGGCAATTCATAGGCTTCAGTCTGGTATGGAAGGAGGTATGGTGGACCAGACCGTTGTTCTGGACTGCTAGCTTTCTTTTATGGGCGGATTTTTCCTTACCTGCACCTAATTGTTGTTAGTACATGGCAGAAATATGATATTTGCAAAATATAAAGCAATTTTCTTGAAATTAGGCGTACTCAAGTCAGACACCGGTTTACCTTAGCCGATGAGTCATTACCACCCTACTCCAACATGTTTTCTACCGCACTTCACAAGCAAGCAAGCAATTGCCCGACAATTCCGGCCGATTGTCGTGGAAAGGATTCGACCGTCGCCTAGTGAACCTCCCAAAGGCTCCACCAACCCCATTGCCCTCTGAACCATGACATCGCCGTCGGCCCTTGCTTTCCCGGCCATGCACATGGAACATCGGGGAAAAATCTGGTACCATCACTCTAGTACTGTCGATGAGCCAAGGTCAAGAGGCCCCGAGGTCGGTGACTAGCCGTTCTGCGGTGCAATAACTCTAACTCAACTAGTCTCTTAGAGTTTGCACTGAATACACAATGCACTCGAGCATGAACAAGACATGAGTAGTATTTTCTTTCATTATTTTATGATGATCAGTGCATTTCAAAACTGAACAATAAGATTGTCATTTCAATTATTATTTAAGAAGTAGTTAAAGTTGCTTCGACCTCAAAATCGGAAGAGCATACTAGCAGGAGCTATACAATAAAAATTACATCGCCGCACTCTCGGCAAAATTAGGTTTTTGTTATTACTACTTTATTCTCGTGAGATTTCTAAATATATTAACCAACTAAATGTGAATCAACCGTGCATCGTATGAGATCATGACACTCTTTCCCCATAGTGTAAATCAAAGGTTAACAGATGTCATTTGCTTCAAATAATATTTAGACAATACCTCTTATCAAAATAACTGATTATTCATATCTAAAATAAATTAAATCAAGTATGACTAAATGAACCCAGTGTTTTGGTCATGACAAAAAATGAATTTCTCAATAAGTTTCCATCAAAAATATTTAGAAGCATTTACCGAGTAAAACTCTCAAAAAAACTCCTTTAAAAGTGAAAAAAAATACTATATGACTATAAATAAAATTTAAGGGAGGGACACGAAATCCTTAGGAAAATGTCAAATAGATTGTGCAATAAATATTGGAACCGAGGGAGAAAATATAAATAATAAAAAAAAAATGGAACTCACCAAAACATCACAGAAAGACAAAATAATAAAATGATCCAAAGTATACTTTCACGCATATTTATATTTCTTAAGTTAAGGCCACAATTTCAAAGCGCATAAAACTACATATAGGCTACTAGGCTAGTACTATTTGTTTCCAAAAGTCGTAGTAGTAGTTCAACAGAGCAAAATAATTAAAATAGTGATCAAAAGCAGAACGGAACAAAAAAAAAATTGGATTTAAGAAATAGAGCGAAAAAAATAATTAATGGAACTCACCAAAACATCACAGAAAGACAAAATAATAAAATGATCCAAAGTATACTTTCACGCATATTTATATTTCTTAAGTTAAGGTTCTTTCAAATTTCTCTAAAGGCATAAAACTACATATAGGCTACTAGGCTAGTACTATTTGTTTCCAAAAGTCGTAGTAGTAGTTCAACAGAGCAAAATAATTAAAATAGTGATCAAAAGCAGTACGGAACAAAAAAAAAATGGATTTAAGAAATAGAGCGAAAAAAATAATTAGTGGAACTCATAGTCACAATTTCGCTCCAACTATCCTTCCTTCGACCGTCTGCTAGAAGAGTTACTTTTTCTCTCTTTTTTTTTGTGTGCTAAGGAGTCAAGTCCCATGCCCTATTTATAGTACTAAACTTCTATGGATAAGTCCTACTTCAATATTTAAAATTTTGATTTAACTTTATCTCTTATCTCTTATCTCTTATCTCTTAATTTTGATATTAGTTTATCCTAAATTTTGATATTCAAACCTACACTTTATCCTTAAATTAAACACATAATATCCCAAAAAAATTCCCAACCACTACCTACGTCATTATCCCTTATCAAGAGTTTCAATCCTATCATTTCTTTTGGAAAAGAAAAGCAACCGTGTATCTGTTTTGAATATATACATATAAATATAAAACTAATCATTATGTTTAAAAAAAGAAAAACAAACTTAATCATTATGTTTTGAAAAAGGAAATGAGATAGATGTGAAATCGTTATTTTTAAAAAAAAATTAGAAGAGCTTAGACGTGTGTGTGTGTGTGTATATATATATATATATATATATATATATATATATATATATATATATATATATATATATATATATATATATATATATATTATTATTTGTACGGTCATTTACAAACGAAAATAACAATAATGAGGTTATGTTATGTTTTTATTTGTTTATTTTATAACGACCACCGTAATCAATATAACCAAATATGGTATCTTACGTGTCCCGCTACAACCCAAATATTTTCGAATCAATTTGAGAGCTCGCTTTTACATCCACTAGGAGAAGGAAGCGTTGGTGCTGCACGAACTACCGAATCTGAGGCAATTCATAGGCTTCAGTCTGGTATGGAAAGAGGTATGGTGGACCAGACCGTTGTTCTGGACTGCTAGCTTCCTTTTATGGGCGGATTTGTAAACTCGTCCCCAGGTTTTGGCTGCCAGCCTTTTTTGGCTTCTTCTTCAGATACTTGTATTTCCTCTATGGATACACAAAGTGACATTTTTCACATCATCACCTGGAATTGCAGAGGTGCAGGTTCTAAGAAATTTAGAAGGCATGCTAAAGAGCTTGTGAGCAATCATAGACCACAAGTTTTTATCATTATTGAAACCAGAGATTCAGATACTAGAGCTTGGAAAATCATCAGGTCAATTGGTTTGGGATTAGCTTTAGAGCAGCTCCTGAAGGATCCTCGGGAGGCATTTGGATTTTGTGGGACTCTAATCAAGTTGATATGGAGATATTAGATGGCAATCCGGATGCAATTCATGCTATGGTCAAAATTAAGGATGTCAAACCGTGGATCCTCTCTGCGATTTATGCTCATCCCGACCATATGAAAAAAATCTGAGTTTTGGAATCAACTGTTTAAACTTAGTGAATGGATGGATCTCCCTTGGCTCGTAACTGGAGATTTCAATGATATCGCGGACCCGAAAGAGAAGAAAGGTGGGAAACTACCTTCTTTAAGGCGTATGGAGTCCTTCAATTATAATGTTAGCAGATGTGGTCTAATGGATCTTGGTTTTGTGGGCCCTCCCTTTACTTGGAGCAACAAGCGGGAAGGTCACCGTCTAATTCAGCAGAGGTTGGATAGATGTTTGGCTAACCCTGATTGGAGAGCCAAGTTTGAGGAAGCTAAGGTGGTGCACCTCCGTAAGGTAGTTTCCGACCATAACCCTCTTCTCATTGATTTCTGGCCTTTTAAAAATAATTGTAAGTTACGTCCTTTTCGTTTTGAGTTTGCCTGGTTTAATCACCCCTCTTTTTTCAACACTGTTAAAGAGGTTTGGGATAAAGATTCTGATGCTGATACTCCCAAATCTCTTTTTAATTTGCGTAGTTGTCTTAGTGACTGGAATTCCAATGTTTTTGGCAATATTTTTAAAAAGAAACGTAGAATAATGAATAGACTAAGAGGCATTGAATTTTCCCTTAGCCACCGTTATAATGCTTTTCTTATTGATCTCCAGAATAAGCTTTGTGTTGAATATAATAATATTCTGGAGCAAGAAGAGCTTCTGTGGTTCCAGAAGTCTAGGCTTGATTGGATACAATCTGGAGATCGAAATACTAAATTTTTTCATATTTCGGCGGTCAAACGGAGAGCTAGAAATAAAATCCTTGCTCTCAAGGATGATAATGATTGTTGGATCCATGATAAGCATGATTTACAAAAGATAGTTAGCTCATTTTTTATAAAACTTTTCTCTTTTGAGGGTCAAGTTGAGAGTTTTCATGTGCTTCCAACCCTTAAACTTAATGATAATCAAAAGGCATTTCTTTCCTCCCCTCTTTCTGACTTAGAGATTTTTAAAGCGGTTTTTAATTTCAAGCCAAATAAAAGTCCTGGTCCTGATGGTTATCAAGCTCTCTTTTTTCAAAAAGTGTGGCATGTTTTGAAAGATAAAATTACCAAAGATATTGGAGAATGTTTTCTTTCGGGTACTCTTAAGGAATCCATGAATGATACCTTTATAGCTTTGATTCCTAAAGTGGAAAATCCTGAAAGAGTTTCCCAATTTAGGCCCATTTCTCTGTGCAACGTTTTTTACAAAAATTCTCACTAAATGTCTGGCTTTGAGAATTAAATCGGTTATCACTGATCTTATTAGTCCCCTTCAGAGTGGCTTCATTCCCCAGAGACACTATAGAGATAATATTTTGATTACTCAGGAAATTATTCACAAATTTAGGAATTCTAAAGCCAAGAAGGGCTACGTTATCTTTAAAATTGACCTTGAGAAGGCGTATGACAAAGTTAACTGGCATCTCTTGGAGCATATGTTGGTTTTGTTTAATTTTCCTACGAGTATTATTAAACTTATCATGAGTTGTGTCTCGTCGGCAAATTTTTCGGTCTTATGGAATGGGGAAGCTACGGATAAATTTGTTGCTAGTAGGGGCATTCGTCAGGGAGATCCCATCTCTCCTTACTTATTTGCGCTTTATATTGAATTTTTATCTATTGCTTTGGAACTTGGTGTGAAGAATAAAAAGTGGAAACCTGTGAGCCTCAATAAGGATGGGCCTGCTATCTCTCATCTCTTTTTTTGCAGATGACCTCATTATTTTCACTAGAGCTAATGAACAGGAGGTCTCCAATCTCATGAGAGGTTCTTAATCTTTATTGTTCTATCTCGGGTCAGTCCATCAACAGGGAAAAATCCAAGGTTTTCTTTAGCCCCAACACGGATGGTGGGGTTATCAAACACATTGTTGAGATTTGTAACATGTCCAAAACTAATGACCTTGGCAAGTATTTGGGTGTTCCCCTTATTCACAGTAGGTTTTCTAGCAGGAATGTGGATTTTGTTGTTAGGCAAGTGCAGAACAAACTTCAAGGGTGGAAGTCCAGATGTCTGACTATGCCAGGAAGATTAACTTTGATTAAATCTGTCAATTGTGTGATCCCTTCGAACCTTATGCAATCGGTTTGGCTCCCCCAGAAGACTTGTGATAAATTGGATCGTATCAATAGGGATTTTCTCTGGGGATCTTCGGAAGAACAAAGGAAAATTCATTTGATCAACTGGGATTCGGTGCTAAAGGACAAATATGACGGTGGGCTTGGAATAAGAAGTGCTTGGGAGAATAATATTGCTCTCCTAGCTAAGTGTGGGAATAGCATTATGAGGAAAGAAAAAAGTTTGTGGGTCAGGTTGTTCAGTAGTAAATATGTTAAGAATGGAGACATCTTTGAAGTTAATACCAAAATGAATGATTCCTTCATCTGGAAGGGTATTTTAAGAAGCTTTCAAAGTGTTAGTGATGGATTTGTTTGGAAAATTGGAGATGGTAGGGATGTTTCTTTGTGGGACGATGTGTGGCTTAATGGTTCTCCTCTTAGAGATCTTATTGACAATGAAGTTGATATTAGGGGTCAAAATCTTTCCGTTGAAAGTATTATTACCGTGGATAGGACCTGGTGTTTTGAGAGGCTTCACACTTTGATGCCAAGACTTGTTATTGATTCCATTCAAGGTCTTCCCCTCAGTTTAGACCCTATGGTTAAGGATCGGCGTTTTTGGCATCTGACAAGTAATGGAAAATACTCTACTAAAACTGGGGTTCGGTTCCTAAGAAATGGGAAGAATGTTGATTCCATTGTCTTTGATTGGAAATCTGTTTGGAAATGTTTGATTCCGGAGAAAGTTAAATTGTTTCTTTGGTTGGTCATTCATAGGAAGATTCTTACCAATGAGGCGAGATTTTCCAGAAAATTAACTTCTTCAAATACTTGTGAAAGATGTAATCTTAATGCTGAAAGCATTTCTCACTGCCTTGTTGATTGTCACTTTGCTAAAAGGATTTGGAAATGTAACCCTCTTAGGAGATTCTTTCTTCAACAAGACTTTGCTTCGGAAAATTGGATTAAATCGAATTTGAATGATCAAGGATTTGTTTCTGATTCCTTCTACAAGGGACCATCTAATGCTCTTTTCTCCATGGCCCTTTGGGGTATATGGAAAGACAGAAATAATTTCATATTTAACAAAACTCCTACCAATCCTGTCTTTGTCTGTAATCAAATTGTCTTATTGGCTAATGAATATCTTATTAATTCGCAGAAGCCATCAACAGTGTCCTTCCAACAAGACCATTAAATGGGTTGGGTGGCAGTGCCCTTCCGAAGGTTGGATCAAGCTTAATACGGATGCTAGTCGTTGTATATCCTCCGGTCACTCAAATTTTGGGTGGTGTTGCCGGGGATCATGAAGGTAAGTGGTTATACGGTTTCTATGGAAATTCTAATTCTTCCCAAATTTTTTGTGCGAGCTTAAAGCTATCCGAGAAGGTCTCAAGTTGGCTTGGGAAAAGGGACATAGGAGTGTCATCATTGAATCAGACTCACTGTCAGCAGTCAAGTGCATTTTACAAGAGGAAGAATGGGAGGCGAGAGAAGGCTTTCTCATTGAAGACTGTAGAAGTTTTCTGAAAAGGGACTGGAGATGTATTATCCAGCATACCCTTAGAGAAGGAAATCGTGTTGCTGATCGTCTTGCTGGCTTAGGGCAATCCATTGAAGAAAATCTCATCGTTTTGAATGATCCTCCTAACTGTATTTGCTCTGTTTTATCAGATGATATTAGAGGTGTTCTTTTGCCTAGACTTTAGTTTTTATTTTTGGGGGCGTTAGCCCCCCGTTCTGTACCCAAAAGACAAACCCTACCCCATTATTTAACATAAACTTTCTCTTTCTCTTTTACCCTCCTCATAAATCCTCCACTGTTCCATATCCCCTTTTTCGTATAACACCAAACTCCTTTCTCTTTCTATTAATTCAACAGAGCCTTTTTTGCTTTCTTCTTTAAACAACTCCTTCATTTCCTTTCTCTGAAAAAGCTTCAGTCTCTCACACAGCTTTCAATTGTCTACCTGATCTATTTCCTCTTCCATGACTTTTCTAACTGCTAAAGAAACCTTATGGTTTCAATACTCTATCTTCTACCCAAAATAGCTCTCTTGATAACCTTTTGGTTCAACGTTTCTGCTACAAGAAAAACGGTCTTTAGCAGCACGCCGAATACGCTTCAAACATGTTCTCGCAGCGCACAAAGCACGCTGAAAAGTTAGACGCTGCTAAAATAGAAAAACATTTGCAGCTTTTCCTTAACGTTGCAGTATTTTTTATCAAAGCGTATTGTGAACGCTGCAGAACGTATTACAGCAGCATTAGCCACACGCTGCAGTATGTTTTACCACAGCATGTAATGCACGTTGCAATACATTTTACCGTAGCGTTTTATACACGCTTACATTACGTTTTATCGCAGCAGAATGTGCACGCTGCACATACTTTTATCACAGCACAATAAGATTTGTCACCGAACACGATTATTGCAGGGAACCACACTCAGCTTTAAAAAACATGCCAAAAAAATTACACAAGGGATTTACATCTAACAAACTAGCACCAAAAGGTAGTGTAACATTAACGTAGTACCGAAATATGAGTACTGATTATCCAAAACTAAAACATCAAGCGAAAAGAAATTTCGCTCAACACAATTAACATATTTAAAGAAGTTATAATGCTTGTCAAACAAAATAAATTCAACTACCTACATATCAATCATGAAGGGTGATCAACTGTGATAACCATGCAGTCGTACTTCCCAAAGCATGCTCAAGCGTATACATCTCTTCATTTGGTTGAATTAGCATAATGTCTCTCTCGATAACCTTATCGACCCAAACTTTCCACAATAATGGACCAAGTAGAACGTGATGCACCTTGGCTTCAGGATTCGTCGATGCAATCCGTCCTTCTGCAACAACTTTACCACCAACTGACCAATGATGAAGTTTGCACCTTGTATTTTCGAGACTTCTTTTGTTGGGCACACCACCACAATTTTCCTGTATATATCAAATTCATCAAAAGTAGTCTCCTCAAAAAACAAGAACCACTCAAATTTGGATGTCATTCAAGATGCTAAGAACAGTCTAAATGAAAATAATACGTGAATGGTCGTCAAAAAGATTAAAAAAAACACTAGTTATCATGAATGACTGATCATACATAAGAACAAGATGAAATGGATCAAATATCAATACTAAAATGAAAATATTTTGTGAATGATCAAATTAAACATATCTTCAAAGTATATTTAAAGATAACTTTTTAGCTGATATCTAACCAACTCACAACTCTGCCTGATCCCTTCAACGCGTTACCGGATAAGAACGTATTATAATGTCATAAGCAAAATGCAAATAACCCAATGGAAATGAGATTCTTACTCACAATGTCTTAAAACTCAAATTGTGAGGATATATAAATTCACCAAAACAGTTAGATTACCTGCGGTGTAGCTGCCTTGGAACCACCATGAACAACTTCATTCCCAGCATCACTAACATCATCAGTAGGAACCTAATTATGCAAACAAATCATGGTTATCATAGCCAAGGACGGAAACATCTAAACATGGTTAAATGTGGAAATAATACAATCGGCTTTATCATATTTTTCTTTATTACATGATATAGAAAACGATGCAAACATCTAAACGGTTAGGACATTGTGTTTTTTCAAGGTATACGAAAGAAATTCTTGATTTTTTGCTTTGAAGGTTTGTTGTTTGTTTAGGCCAAGGGTGAGAATTTTTGTGACAATAAATTCTAACGGGGAGTTTCATAGCTCATTTAGATAATCACACTAACTTTTTTGATTCCACTATTAAGGATATTCCTTCATTTTACACACATTTTGAGGTTTGTCACAGAGCATTGATTATATGGTCCGGCAAGAGTTGAATAACTTTTGATGTTGTACCAATTGTTGAAACTAGTTCATTAATATGTGTGCTTAAACAGCTCATGTTCATTATTCTGATGGCATTAGTCTAAGAAATAAAAAAAACAGAGAAACTAAGACAAGTTTTCTTTGATCCTCTGACAGAATATGTACCAAAACAGAACGAAGGCAACTAATGTAGGCTAAGTCAAACAAATTAGGCTAACCAAAACATAATATGGGCTAAGGCAACTAATATAATCTAAGTCATGATATAGGCTAACCAAAACAGAATCTGGTTAGCTAATATCAAACTAATCAGGTTCTAATGCTCAAAGTCAAAGCCTAAACAACTTAATCCATATTCTAATACAAGACATACAAACAAAAGACTTTGCTCACTCATAATTGCAGTGGCTATATATATACTAACCTGTTCTTTTAGAATTGGTTGCCTTAATACTTGTAGTAACGGGGACTTCACTTCATCAAATTCTTGTTTCATGGTACGAATATCACCCTGAAGTTGCTTGACAGAGGCATTCAGTTGAACTTGTACTCCAACTTTCGAAGGTCTGTCCACCATATCCAGACTGCTTACGGTCATAACGGTGCTTACCTTGAGCAGCAAGACTATCTTTCCCCTTCTTGTACTGTGTAACCTTATGCAAGGTGTGCTTCTTGCACTCCTTCAGTTGAAGTATAGACAAATACATTTAAAACTAAGCAAAAACAACTGATTATCATATACTACAACATAGAAGTTTAGCAACAAGAAGAAAAAAAAACTAACTTTTAATCAACTGTTTGGACATCATTAGCGATTAGCAGATTTCTTAAAAGAGCTCGTAGCCTAGCATTTTCGGTCTGTAACTGTCTTAATCGACGCTCTACAAGACATATGTTGAATCGTAGCCATAAAATTCTGCACAATCCAATTAACAGAGCAGCACAAAAGGTGATAGCTGAAAACAACTCAACCCAATAGTAAGTATTTGAGTGTCCAGGAATCTCATATGAATCTGCATTTGGAATCTCATATGAAACATTCATCATTTTGTATGTGTTAGATACTGGTTTTTTCTATTCTTTCATTTTTCCCAAGGCATAGGGTATCGTACCCTTTTTTTACATGGATGGATTTCCTCACATTGTGTAGGTTTTGAGGGGTAGGGCTGTGTCCTGAAAAGGCTTTTATTAAAAGAGGTTGGGCCCCAACCCAAAAGGCTCCAATGTCCCGGCCCTAGGACTTCGTCGAGGATGTAAATCGAAGAATGTGCCTTAGTGTCTTAGTGTGCAAGGACTGTCTATACACCTTTGTTCTTAAAACTTAAAAGGAGTCGTCCCTCTACGGAATCGAACCCTCACACTCAGAATCAAGGTGAGGCATGCCACTAACACCTCGCTCTTTAACCACTAAGCTATATCCTAAGGCCCATAATATTTCAACAATCTAACGTTCATGCAATTACAAAGTTAAAATGAACCTCATATTTGCTATCCAGAGTAATTTTGTTTCATAAAGTCGAGAAGAAAGCTAATAACAGACTTACCACAAACCGGTGGGCTACCGCTAATGCACGGATACGTGTATCAGGCTCTGTCAACATTGTGAATAAGGTCCGCGTGAAGAAAGGGAATCCCAGTTTCATTTTCTGCAAGAAAAAAATGCAAAAAAGATGCAAGATTGCAGTGCACACACATTAGAAGCACTTTATATTCTTTTTGTTTCTACACAAAAAACCACATACTTCATGAAGATGGATGAAATAAAGTTCAATATATGCTGCAAGTAGGCTCTAAATCCAAATGACAAGACAATAGGTGTGATCAAAATATCAACTAGTGAGGTCAAATTCAAATAGCAAATAGAACCATAATTTAACCACGATGCAAAGTTGGCATTTATCTAATCCCTTGAAAAATACGAGCCACAAGTTATACTAAGCAAATATTTAAGTTCAGTGCAAGAAAAGTCTTAGGCAAGCACAATTCAACCAAAAAGATTGAGACCTTAAATCTCAAAATATTTTAGGATATTAATCAAAATACCAACTCAGACTAAGCAATCTTTAGAATACAGTCACAACACATAACAAATCAATTTACTACACGACTTACAAATTAAAATTACCAAAACAAGTAAGCATGTACACACATATTCCATGTATTTGCACAAAGTACACTAATATTCCGAAGTTAGGTCTAATCGGTGACTAGCCAATTGTCCAAAAAAATTTACTGATTTCCGACATAAACCGCCGGAGAAGTGCATCTGAGCTGTCTTTTTTTTTTTTTTTTTTTAAACCAAACCATTTCACCGCATATTATATTGCTTTTCATCTAGCATACATTATCATTTCTTTCTTCTCAATTAATCAAACCTCAACCAAATTTATAAGCTCATGCTTAGAAAAATGATTTGGTATCGAAATTTGCAGAGATTTCTTAACTAAAAAAACAAAATCGATCAATTTACCTGGAAATTCTTGCACAGGGAGATGAATCGACCAATTAACCTTTATAGTGAGCAAATTCCATTGGAGAGAAGTAAAGATGGCCGAAGGCAGCTATGGCGGGTTCAATCGATATTTTAAGAGAGAGAAGGGCAAAAAAAAATTTGTTTTGTGGAGGGGATTTCCCGGAGAAAATAGAGGGATTACTTTAGATTTAGCGTGCATTTTTTTACTCCTCGGGAAAGCTTGGAAATTGCGGGTGATGAAATATTAAATTGTAAAATGTGTTAAACTTTGGCAGCGTTACAATCCTGCTGCTAATAATATTTTTTTTAATAGCCCACAAAAGCAAGTTGTGAAAAAACCGATCAGCAGCATGTTTTCCGTGCGCGCTGCCATTTGTTGTCAATATACATTATCAACAGCATACAATAATGAGCACGCTGTAAATCCTATTATTCGTGGCGTGATTTTAAAGCACGCTGCCAAACGCACGCTGCTAAAAGCCGTTTTTCTTGTAGTAGCTCAGATTTGGATCTTGGATTCTCTACAACACCTGTTGATGCCAAGCTTGTGCTCAGTGTGTCCATGAAGGTGGAGAACCGGCCAAAATAAAGCTCTGACTTTACTGAGGCCGATGATGACTTATCATCCACCAAAATCGACCCGTGAATCTCGTTTAGGAAAGTTCTTCTTTGCTTGTTATTTTTGAATTGATTTTTCTTTTGTCTCTTTCTCAATCTTAGATCTCAGGCCCTATTTGACTTTTCTGAGTGTTAAAGATTTCATCTTTAGTGATTAAAATGCTTAATCGAATTGCATGAGAAGACCTGTGTTTTTCGTGCTTTAATCACCTAGTTTTACTTAAATCGAGTTTCTAATCTAATTAAAGCTTGTAACATTAATCGAGTATGGCATTCTCAGTTAGATCTGAATATATTGACTAATCGATTTGTACATGCTCTTGATATGCCTTTGGTCTTGCAAATCGATTTTGTTTTGTTGTTAATCTGTCAAAATTGCTTAACCAAAAATCTGAGTTTAAAAGTCTAATCTTTCAGTGATTTTTGATAAATCGAAAACGAGTCAAAGGCATGATCTTTCTCTCTTTACAATGTCCAATGTGCCTAATCTCTATGCTATAATTTGTTACTTTTAAGTATATCCGAAAATTTGACATGCATGTTTAAATGAATATGTGGTTTGATGATATGATGATACATGTTCTACCTGCTTTTCTCTTGATTACTGTTGGTCCTAATGTGTTGCTGTATATATATATATATATGTATGTATCGGTTAATATGTATTCTGTGTAAACTTGCTGTATCTTTGTAGCAAGTTTGTCCATGTTTGTGTTGAATTCTCAATCCGAAAATATACTAATTAATCTATATATCTGCTTTGTGTCTATACACATATTTATATAAAATATATTGCTTGTTGAGTTTTGTCCATTTTCTTGTCTATGGCTGTTAAGTCAATATATATATATATATATATATATATATATATATATATATATATATATATATATATATATATATATATATATATATGTTGACTACATCACGTGGGTGGTCAATTTTATTTTTAATATGCATTTTGGGTACACATATCAATGATATATTTATCACTTATATATATGTGTATAATAAATATAAAAATATTTTTCAGATCTATTTTAAACCCTTCTCCTTGGTACATGTAAAAGTTGTCTTGAAAATGATGTTTGAAAAGTTGTGTCATTTTTCTCTCCCATGTGATATGTGCCTTGTTAAATGTGTCTTTTGTTTTCTCCCAAGTCTTTTATGACTGTTCAGTACTTGCAAATATTATTTACTTTTCAACCACAGATTTAATGTGTTTGTTTAAGTGTGTAGACTTTCTCTTGGTACATCATATTATAGACGTTAGAGCTGGATTGCACAAAAGACAAAAAGTTGTACCTGCAAATGCAAAAGAACCATTGGATATTGCTGCAAAGCTGTAGCTGGACTACAATATAAATATACCCAGCCATATCAAATGAAAGTGTAGAACAGCCTCTCCAATCAACATATTCACTAAGTCTCAACCTTATTTTCTCAATACTTGTATACTGAAATCAGTTTTAATTTCTTGAGTGTTGGAAAAGTGAGGTGTGAGTGTGTACCTTTAAAAGAAAGTGAGTTGTGTTGTAGTGTTGAGAGTGTTCTCCACTTGTTATTGAGGAGCAATAACAAGGGCACTGCTAGGCCAAGCTGTGGTTCAGCAGTTCGGTTCGTTCCTGCTGGGTTACGAATTCACGGAGCTGAATTCGGGTTCAAGAATCCGGGCAATGATTCTTGGCAAGTACTCATTTGGTGAGTGTTTTACTCCTTTGGTGAGTGTGTTGTACAAATCTGTTGAATGTTGTTACTAAGGATTTCGGACATCTTAGTGTTAGTCGGAGTATGTGGTTCGCTTAAGACTAACACTAATTTGGTTATCCGGTTAGTGACACTTTAACAGTAAAAGTGTTGTAATTTTATCTCCTTTTGTTTTTGTTTTGTAATAAGACTCAAATGACATCTAGTGAAATCTTTGTGTGTGGGTGTGATCTCTAGTAGATCACACATATGTGCTTTAGATAGTTTATATCTTGATACACGCCTTAGAATTGCATGTCTTAGGCTTAAACAAGATAAAAACTCAATCTCTGCAATTCTGTGATTTTTGTTGAACACTTAGAAGCTGCATGTTATAAGTTTTTTTTTTTTTTGAGTGGAAAAAAACATTTTTATTCGGCACTATCCAAAGTGCAAGCATGAAGTACATCGAATGGGGGAGAGGAGCCCCATTCAACAACATTACCAACAGTACCAAAAAAGACCCATGTCTAGCTAGAAAGTGCGCGGGGCATTCCCCGTGCGTTTGATAAAAGAGAATAGAACTGTGTTCAAAACGTGCAATAAGTCCCTACAACTCGTTACCAGTTGTCCAACATCAGATAAGTCTTCTTCGTTAGATTGGAGTTTTTGAATTGTTGCATGTTATAAGTTAACACCTTAAAATCCGAATCTGCATCTCTTCTGTGCTGATTTTGGTTAGGTGTTGTAACTGCAATTGTGTTCAAACTGTTTCATTATTTTATTTTATTTTTTTGAAGGGAAAACTGTTTCATTATTTGATATCAGTTTCAGTTTTGTAATCACAGTCTTTTATCTTAACAAACTGAACTTGATCTGGAAACCATTCAACTGAAGTTAACAGGTTCATATAGTTAATCGAAACTAGATCTTCCGCCTAGGTTCGTTAACTGAACTAAGTTAAGTGTATAGTCCGATTTTCTCTGATAAACCACTGAATTGTTTTTAATTGCATAAGTATCCTTGAAAGTGGTTATAAAAAATTTAAAATGTCATAATACTCTATTCACCGCCCCTCTAAAGTATTTATTGCGCGTACTCGATCCAACACTATGGTAATGGTGCAATCTTGAGTTCCACCAAGGAGACCGGACACATACCCCGAAGATGATCTTCATTTCGGAAGCTATAAAATGAGCACGGGAACTTAGACAAGCATGAAGTTGATTTGTAGTGTTTTTCTACAATAAATTAGCCTTCTGCTTTGTACAGTTTTGTGAACATTTTTTGTACAATTTTGTTGAATATAAATAAAATATTCAGTTTCGACCATAAATTAAAAAAAGAAAAGTAGAGAGAGATAGAAAGAAAAAAAAATTAAATAAGGTGACAAATTGAGTAGTAGTAGTTTCTGAATTCTTTCCTAAGATAATTAGGAGCTAATTAAATGTTTTTTAGTATACAACTTAACTATTGATCATACGACGAAAAACAATAAAAATAGAATGATATGATTAATGACATTGTAGTACGAGTTCTTGCATGTTTTAACATAAATGCATATCAATTTCCACGATATGAAGATGCCTACGTTACCATTATGTTGAGGTCACGCGGCTTAAAATAGCAATTATTACCGTATCGGGATAAAACGATCAGAACTACACAGATTAAGTACAGAGTGGTTCATATTGAACCACATGTTGTCTCAACACGTGTGGAGACACCAACGCAAGTATTCCCCGTATCGTCTGGTAAAGTTTTGAACCGACATAATTAACTTGGTTCAACCAAATGAAAATAGGGAACCGCAAAAGATTTGGTTCTCAATACCGTACGTAGATTTACCCTAGCATCATAAAAATTAAAAATAAGTACCACCATTTTTTTTTCTTCAACATCATAGATTTACCCTATAGCATAATAACAATGAAATGAGACGTTACGAACAGGGTGGGTTTTGAGGGTAGGGGGTAGGGGCAATACCGTCTTTTTTGAAAAGCTACTTTTAAACGAAATCTAAATACCGGAAAACGACCTCTTCTAACTTAGAGTGTACCATGCTCGGGCAGCAAGAAACAACTGCACACCACCCAAGTATGCGGATCCTAAAACCGGAAACGCCCTCTTCTAACTTTGTACCATGCTAGGGCAGCAACAGCTGCACCACCCAAGTGAGCTGCTCCAGAAATATGAACATCTCCCTGCACATACCATAAAAAAAACCACGAATACTCGTTCTTGAATCTACTAAGATTGGCAAAATATAAATGTACAGTCCCACGTCGGTAAAGTAGTAGAATGCTCATCTCCATATAAGTGTGAGGCATAAATGTCTTGTCAACTCGGGTTTAGCCCTTTTAGACCAAGCGAGGACAACGGTCTAAGCAGTTGACCGGACCATTTATGACTCTTTACCATGCTCGGGGTCTGAGGGCCTTACAATAAATCTCTATATTCTTATTTCCTTTTTTTTAAAAATAAAAAATCCTCTATGTTTGCAAATGAACATTCGGATGCAATCACACTGAATAAAGAATCGGTGAAATGAAGAAAGAATACGGTGTTTGGGTATACAAAACGACGAATTTATTAAGAGTCGATCATAAATTCATCCTGGGCAAATCGAAATAAACAAGAGTATAGATGATGTTTTCAAAAAAAAAAAAAAAAAAAAAAAAAAAAAAAAAGAGTATAGATGATGAATATACCTTCATCACTCTCCAAAGATCATTTCCAATGATGAAAATGCCCTGTTGCAATCATTAAAAAAAAGAATAATATCAATTTCAAGTAGGGGATGTAATCGAGTCGATAATCTCTAGGGCTTGAGCTCGACTCGACTAAAATAACTCCGGCTCAAGCTTGATCGAACCAAATAACTCGATATAACTCGACTCAGCTAGTAAGCTCGATTATTTTTTTTTTATAATAATTCACTTAATTTTTGTAGAATATGGCTATATCGCGCTCTACTCAAACAAAAATATTATTTTACTAATAAATAATTAACATGCAAGCTACTCGATTACTATGTTATGAAGCTCGAGATCAGATTGGTTAATTATACGAGTAGCTCAACTCGACCTCAAACTCGAAAAAGAAAAACATCAAAACAAGGCAAACTCCTTTACAAGTCAAGTAGCTTAAAAGATACTGCTTTGATTTACAAAGAAAGGAATAAACTCACCAGAAACATAGCAGGAACAGGTATAATAAACTCCACGTAAATGATTTGTTTTGGAAAGAGGAAAATGTCAAGCAGCATTATTGCATTCACCGCTCCGCTTGCACCCTATTTCCAAACAAATTCAACGGCTGGATAAACTATATGTGATTCAACCGGTCTTACAATTTAATTGAAGGGACGTTACTTACCAATCCACGAACTTTGGAGGATTCAATCCAGCCTGTTCGGCTTCTCTGTGCACAATAAACATTAAGGGTGAGGCTTTAGGGTTAAGTATGTAACAGACAAATCGAAAATGGATTAAAAGAATGAATCGATACGTGTAATATATGATCACCTCGAGAGATGGAGCAAAGAAAGCATGGTACACCAAGAAGAAAACCGAGCCAGCAAGAGCGCCCGTAAAGTACAGTCTCAGCAAATACTTGGCTCCCAAAACACTTCCTATCTGTGAGCATTGCAGGAGATTCACAAGAAAAAGCTCAATCATCAGCATCAAGAAAAATGCAATCACACATTTCGTGGATTACCAAGAGATTAAAGAATGGATTTTTATCTCCCCTTCAAAGCAGTTATGAATCACACTTAATAAGGTGGTCAAATTCCTAGGTTGTAATTGCATTTCTGAATGCTATAATATATCTATATACCGTAAATTTCCACTTCCGTTATCATTTACCAATCAGTTTCCCACTCAAAGCAGAAAATATGGTTTTAGTACAACTTACATGATTGCCAAAGACATAAGACTTGTTTGTTAGGTGACAACTTACATGATTGCCAAAGAAATAAAGCCCAAGCATGTTATACGTAATATGGAGAAAATCCACATGACTGAAAGCAGATGTTATTAATGTGTGAAGCTTTCCACTTCGAATGTTGTCCACTGATATCTGTCCAAATGAGAAATAAAGTATCAAGAAAACATAGCAATGCATTGATTACACACATCAACAATGAGGGAGAATGCTTACCATGAAATTCTTCACCATGAACTCCTTACTTGCAAGACGCCATAACAAATAAACAGCTACATTCGCAATGATCAAGCCCCATATCACACCGTCAACCGTAAGTCTCTGAAACCAATATGCCCTATGGATAGAGGGGAAATGTACTCAAACTATTGCAATGGAAGTGGAAGCAAGGATTTCAACACAAGGTTGTTAAAACTGAAGAATCTCAAAAGATGGAAACCCACTTCAAATTCCAAAATCATATGTAAAGGCGGACGATGAGTTGGCTGATCCAAAATGAAATCCATGGTCTTAGGAACAAACATTGTGCACCTAACCAAACCGTTTAATCAAGGTACTCACTTAAAGTAACATTTCCATACGAGAAATGAAGTAGACGAGAACTGAAACTAGTAAACACTAAACAATAACTTTCCCAATGTAAACAAGGGCAGCTCCAAAAAATTCAGGATACGGGTCAAAAGTTTGTCTTTTAAACTTAAAGCTTGTGTATTACTATATCTCATTGTGGTTCAATGTCTGAAATAGTGAATCAATATATAAAACTTAGCAGATTGAATTCATATACATAGATGTATATTAAATTATTTTTAGCAGTTTGGCCGCCCCCGCCCAACATCGTTATACGCCACCCGCGAATGTAGACTCTCATAAACAATGACAAATGTTAAAGCTACAACATTGCAGACAATCCTGAGACTAAAAGAGGTAATTTGTTTATTTGAGTACAAGCACCAGAGCATATGCATACATATAGAAAAGGGTTCTCTGAAAAAAAAAATCTGCCAAATAAAATTGTCTCAAAAATCCAACTCAGCCATAATCAAATTCCAGATTTCTTATATGAATGCTTGTATTGCCAATTGAACTATGGCCAGAATGGCGTTAACCATTAACCAACACAAGCTTAAACAATGAAGTGTAGTAAGTCTAAATTGGAGATTATGGGTAAATAGGGAACACAAAACAACAACAACATCTGTTTAAGGAAAGAAACTGAATGGACCGAAGAAACCACTTAAAACACACACACAAACAAATGAATGGGCCACATTTTGACTCACCCGGAGCGGCGAGTGACATCGAACGAGTGAGAAATTCCCTTTGAAACCTGGAATCTAGAAAACCCGACAGTTCCATTATTGAAGATGCTTTTGCTCAGATCCTTGAGAGTGACTTTTCGCAAAAAATGATTTGCAAGAAATGGGTAAGAGAAAAACCCATAAGAGATTTTATCAGAAAATGCTCTATTTGATGGATTATACGAGGAGGTAGAGTACTCGGAGAATAAATGAGGAATCGGGGGCAACGTATTTGCAGTTTTTGAGGGACGTGGAGAGATTTTCACTGGAATTGGGTCGATTTTGCAGCTGTTGATAGCTTTGGTAAGCAGCTTCATACACAAAACCCTCTGCATTTTCAAACGGGGCGTTCATTTAAAAGGGACTGTCAAAGGGTCGAAATTCTTAAAAGGGCCTCTCTCATTTTTAATCATCTAAAGGGGCTCCATTGAAGCCTGTATGGGAAGTTCCTCTTATGCCCCTCGTAGCCCGTTATCACACATTCCATCTTCCGTTAACTCCCTTTATGGGAATCCCCCTATATTTTTATTTAATTTAGGGAAATTTATTTAGGGAAATTTATTTATTCTATTCTTCTAGGGAAATTATTTTTTTAAGCAAAATCCACGTAATTTTTTTATTTTTTTATTTTATCGAATCAAATTGGGGTTTAGGGTTAGATTCTTATTTCAATTGTCCCTCTTTTCTTTGCTTTGGCCATCGACGTTCAATTCCCGTTTCCTCTCGTTTTCCTTCCTCTTCTTCCACCATTGCAATCCTTTCAAAATCGGTCCAGAAGATTCAACATTAAATGAAGCTCCATTATTAATATCTTGAAGGCATAAGTGAACTGTAGCATCCCGATTTCCCTTTCCATTTTCGGTGAACCCAATTCGTATTGTTTTGGTGAACCCAATTAGCGAATGTCTCACTTCTTCTCTTCCCAATTCTCCCACTTTTCTTCCTCATTTCAGTAATTTGTGTAGAATGCGTATTATTGGAGCATAAAGTTGCAATCCCAATCCAATTGCGTTGTAGAGCGTTGACCACCAAGTGCCGAAATCTCACCGGTCACTATAATGTAAGTGTTTAAACAAATTTTTGGAAGTGTTTCTCTCCTTACTAAAGGAGAAATTTCCCCATTATGATTGGAAGTAAAAGATTTGGAATAAAGTATTTTTTGAACATTTCAATGAAATGATTCGATAATACGTGGTTATTTGTTTGTTTTGATTAGTTGGTTGTTAAAGGGGCCGTTTGGAGATCGTTTGGAGATTGTGATCCGTTTGTGTAATTTAAGGGGGATGGATGTTGTATGGATACATATTTGTTATCCTGTTGAGTTTGTAGAGAACGATGATGGTAAATGGGAATGGAAGTATGTGGGGAAAGGAAAGAAAAAAATGAGGGCAATCATGATTCACAAGAACACATCATTTGTAGAATTTTACGATAAGGTGGTGCAAGAGTTGCGATCGATACAACGGTGAAAGAATTGGAGATGCAATGTATTGTCCCGGTAATGTCAAACTTTCCAAGTGCACCACCGATGGTAATTGATTCGATAACAAGGTGTGAAGTGGTTAGTCTCTTTTTGTGAAAGCACATTCGTTGGTATTAGCCTCATTGATAAAGATAATAGAAATGAAGAAACACATGCTTTTGGCAACAATTGTGGCAACATGGATGGAGAGAATAGGGGATATGATGGTTTTTCGTCTATGGCCGTCGCAATGAAATGTTGAATAAGGATACGCCTATTTCGAAAGGTGTGAAGAATGTTGACAACCTTGAAAGGCCGAACACGGGAAAGAATGGTTTTAAGTCTCGTCGCTTTGTCCGATGAATTGTTGAATAATCGTACACCCGTGGAGAATGTTGAAAACCTTGAAAGGTCGAATATGGGAAATAATGGTTTTAAGTCTATTGATGAATTGTTGAATAATCGACGCCCGTGGAGAATGTTGACAACCTTGAAGAAGTTATGAGTGATGATGTCGATATTGAAGTTAGGAGTGATGATATTTATATGAGTGTGGATCCGTTATTGTCTTCCTTGTGCTCGGATGGAGATGGTGATGTGAGTTTGGAAGCATTCAAGACACGTAATGTCAATGTTGAAAGGTTGAGTAATGAAGAAACAAATAAACGAAACGAAACGTAAACGTAAATGTAAACGAAACGAACAAACAAACACGCAACATGAATGGTGTAGAGGAAATAATGGTGTGGAATTGAGTACACCAAATCAAAATTTTGTTCCCGTCATCTTGAATGTGAGTGATGTCGTAGTATTGCACCACCGGCGAGGATTCCGTAAGGTGAAGATATTCATAAGCATGACATTTTTGAATCAAAAGAGCTATTGATACAAAAGTTAGAGATGTTGGCCGTGAGACATCACTTTGAATTTATAACGGTAAAATCATCCCGAAGCATATATGTCGTGGCTTGTAAAGATGATGAATGCAAATGGTATGTGCGGGCAACACGGATAGGAAAAGGTGCGGATAAGTTTGAAGTTCGAGTTTACAAGAAGGTGCATACTTGTTCTTTAACCGTTCGCAACAAAGACCATAATAATGCATCATACACTCTCATAGCAAGGGAGTATGCTGCTAGGTTTACAGATCCGAACCGTGCTTATGTACCAAAAGATGTAGTTAATGACTTTCGCAGAGAGTTTGGATATACCATAAGCTATACTAAGGCATGGATGGCTAAAAACTTTGCAATGGAAATGGTAGTAGGAAAGCCAGGTGATAGTTATGGCCAATTGCCCAAGTATTGTCATATGTTGGAGTTGCGAAATCCTGGAACTGTGACAAAGATTTTCACCGATAAAAAAGATGAATTCAAATATTTGTTTATTTGCCTTGGACGACTAAAAAAGCATTTCGAAATCCTCTTTGTTGCGTCGTGTTGTTGTTGTGGATGGAACACATTTGAGCTCGGCCTACAAAGGTGTATTACTTACGGCAACATGTGAAGATGCAAATGCTCAAATTTATCCTATTGCGTGGGGAGTTGTCGATTCCGAAAATAATCGATCATGGAGTTGGTTTTTTGAGCAATGAAATCAATCACCGGGGACACAAATGAGCTTGTTATAGTTTCTGATCGTGCTGATAGCATAAAGCACGGAGTGAATAAAGTGTTTCGTAACGCTCATCATGGATATTGTATATTTCACATGAGAAGGAATTTGAACACTAAATTTCCACGATTTGATATCGGACGCTTGTTCACATCCACTGCAGAAGCGTATAGGTTACATGAATTTGAAGCGTTGTTTAATGCATTATGTAGCAAAACGGAGGTGGAAGCAAGTAAGGGGAAAAAGAAGAAAACGATTAGAGAATATTTGGATAAAGAATCTTTTTGCCATTGGGCAAGGGCACACTTTCCAGGTATGAGGTACAATATCATGACGTCAAACAAGGCGAGTCATTTAACAGTGTGCTCCTCAAAGCTCGAGAATTATGTGTGGTTGGTATGCTCGAACGCATTCGTGAGATAATGCAAGATTGGTTTGCTAAGAGACATGCTGAAGCCATGAAATGTAAGACTCCCCTACCTCCACAAATGGAAAAGTTGATGTTGGAAAAATACAATGCTTCTTTGGGTATAGAAGTTAAGGAAATTGCATCACCTGTGTATGATGTTCGTGATGGTGTGACATGCCACATTGTGGACCTGGAAAAGAATACATGTACATGTAAGCAATTTCAAGTACATCTATTTCCTTGTAAACATGCAATTGCTGCGATAAAGGCGAGTGGAGGTCATGGGTATAAGCATTGTAGCCCACATTACACCGTGGAATGTTGGAGGGCATTATATTCTGAAGCTGTGTATCCTTTGCCGAATAAAGAGGAAGTTGCATTTCCTAAGGATGTGATTGCTAGGAAAGTTTTGCCCCCATCGGGAACGAAGAGGCGAAATGGCCGGCAGACCCCGTAAGAAGAGGAAAAATCTGCAGGAGAACCACGGGATGGACCTGTATGTGGTAGATGCAAGGGTCGTGGTCATAACCAGGGGAAATGTCCAAAGTTAGCCGCTAGTGTTCAATAATGGGGTACAAGATGTTTTTTTAGTTTGTTGTAAGGGTAAACATGTGAGCTACAACATTTTATGGTCTATGCTATCTTTTGATTGTGCTTGCGTTAGTAATGTTATGTAAATGTATAATAATATGGTTGGTGTGGAGTTGAGGTAAGACATATTTGATGTGATGAGTAATGGGTTTAAGTATGGTTCACTTTCTATTAATTTGTAATGTTATGTTATGCAAAGTGTTATGTTTGGTTTCTATCCATAAGAAACGGCAACATATTATTAAATTAATTAATATGTCTTCGAACATAAGATTACAATTACAAGACAAAGAGCATTTTACATTGCAACCATAAATTATTGGAAATTCATTCCTAAATTATAAATATATAATAGAAGGTAACACAACATATCAATAGAAGGTGACCAGTGGTTGCTTACACATAATAAGATGATAGATCGAGGTTCGCTTAAGACGATTATTGTGATCGAGTTGATTACATATAATAAGATGTTAGATCGAGGTTCGCTCAATGAGGGGTCATGGTAGTCGGCTAGGGGTCATGGTAGTCGCCGGAACATGTAATCCATGTCAAACAAATCACTTAGGGGTCATAGTAGTCACTGGAACATGTAATCCATGTCAAACAGTCAGTTAGGGGTCATGGTAGTCAGTGAAACATGTAAACGAGGTGAAACAGTCAGTGAGGGGTCATAGTAGTCACTGGAACATGTAATCCATGTCAAACAGTCACTTAGGGGTCATAGTAGTCAGTGAAACATGTAAACCATGTCAAACAAATCACTTAGGGGTCATAGTAGTCACCGGAACATGTAATCCATGTCAAACGATCGGCTAGGGGTCATAGTAGTCGGTGAAACATGTAAACCAAGTGAAACAACAATGAGGGGTCATAGTAGTCATGAAACATGTAAACCATGTCAAACAGTCACTTAGGGGTCATAGTAGTCACTGGAACATGTAATCCATGTCAAACAGTCAGTTAGGGGTCATAGTAGTCAGTGAAACATGTAAACCAGGTGAAACAATCAGTGAGGGGTCATAGTAGTCAGTGAAACATGTAAACCATGTCAAACAGTCACTTAGGGGTCATAGTAGTCACTGGAACATGTAATCCATGTCAAACAATCGCTAGGGGTCATAGTAGTCGTGAAACATGTAAACCAGGTGAAACAACAATCGGTGAGGGGTCATAAGTAGTCGCGTGAAACATGTAATCCATGTCAAACGCCGGTTAGGGGTCATGGTAGTCGTTGGAACATGTAAACCATGTCAAACGATCAGGGCTAGGGGTCATGGTAAGATGTTAGATCGAGGTTCGATCATTGCGATTACCGTGATCGTGGTTGATTACACATAATAAGATGTTAAACGTGACCAGGGTTGCTTACACATAATAAGATGATAGATTGAGGTTCGCTTAAGACGATTATCGTGATCGTGGTTGATTACATATAATAAGATGTTAGATCGAGGTTCGCTCAACGAGAGGTCATGGTAGTCGGTGAAACATGTAAACGAGGTGAAACGATCAACAATGAGGGGTCATAGTAGTCACCGGAACATGTAATCCATGTCAAACGCCGGGCTTAGGGGTCATAGTAGTCGGTGAAACATGTAAACCATGTCAAACAACGGCTAGTGGGTCATGGTAGTCACCGGAACATGTAATCCATGTCAAAATCGGCCAGGGGTCATAGTAGTCAGTGAAACATGTAAACCATGTCAAACAGTCAGTTAGGGGTCATGGTAGTCACTGGAACATGTAATCCATGTCAAACAGTCAGTTAGGGGTCATGGTAGTCATTGAAACATGTAAACCATGTCAAAAACAAATAATTAGTGGCTTCATTTAAAATTAATTATTTGTTATTAATATAATGTATAATAAATTAGGAAAATTAAAAATTACTAATTATTACTAATTATTAATTATTTGTAATTATTATTAAATGAAACCCCAATTATAATAATAATTAGTAATGTATGTACAAAATTATGTATGTTATACATATTCCCTCCCTCAATCCCGCCGTAATTTCGGGCCCAAAACTTAATTTTCAAGTTACCCGCCGAAAAAATTTGGGCCCCTTTTCGTTTTCGTTTTCAACATATTCAAATGAATTTCCCTTTTTAATAAGGGAAAGTTGAAGTTCCCCGGCCCACCTATCGATATACAGCCTATACATACATATGTATGTATTACACGCTCTGTCTTTCAAAGTCAAAAGGGCAAAACACGCAAAACGGAATCTCACTCTCTTTCTCCCTCACACAACCTCTCTCTCACAATACACATCCACCGGAATCCTCCATTTCCTCCTCCATTCCTCCGCCCCTCTTATACGCAAATCCGCTTCAACATCATATTCCAAGGTATTTCGGTGCTTAAAAAACTTAGAAGAATTTCCCCGCTTTATTGGCTTATTTGATTTGTTAACTTGAGTGTTGTTTTTCTTGTATGTTTTAGTGGTTCAAGGGCCGCCATTATCAACTCCTCCGTGGTAATCAAAATTAATTAATTTCTTAACTGTATGTAGGGATTTAAAGTAAAGTACAGTTCGATTTCGTGTGTGTAATTGTTGGTGTTTGATGTTTTAGGGTTCAAGTAAGTGCCGCCGTTATCAATTCAATTCAACTCCGGTCAACTCCTTCTTGGTAACAAATTTCGTATGTATATTTTTCCAATTTATCTTTATTTATTTATATTTATTTACTTATTAGCATCGCTTATTATATTATGGGAGCTTCAGGATTACTAATTACTTATTATGAATTTCCCTATTATTATTACTAATTAAACTAAAAATAAATTGATGGGTTAGTTAGTTTGAAACAAGTTGGATTTACGTACTATTTCCATCATTTCTTTGGATTAACTAACTATTTCCGCATTTAACAGGTGTTTCATGTGCCCGTTTCTTTCTTATTATTTAGGATTTATCAGATTATCCTCGGTTATATTTTGAATTGCCTTATGAGCATGATAAATCCCTAAACAATAGTAGAAATTAAATACCGAATTATGGGTGCTCCTTATTATTTCTCGAGATTTATGATGTACACTAATAAGTTGTTATGTATTTGTTGTAAGAATGTAATAATTTGTTAACATATGCAACCTATTTTGATTTCTTGTAATTGTTTTTCAAGTTTGAATATGAATGAAAGGAGAACAGAATCTAGAGTTTCTCATTCTAGTCATGGTACAAGTGGGAACCCCGCTCTATCTACTTTGGTTTTATGCATTGAGATTTACTACAAATATCTTGGTTTTATGCAATTTTTTGTGACATTTCGCCAACATTATGTTTGCTTTTAAATTTATTATCATATGGTTGCAACTTTTTCATAAGCATTTTTGCATTACAGCCTTGTTAATTTATTTTAGGATTTTCTCATGTTTGCTAAACCTTGTTATATCATTGAAAGATGGATAGGTGCGTTGAACCGGACATGGATTTACAAGAACTAGAAAGGGAACTAAGGCTCATCGAAGAAGAGTATGAGCGTAATAAAAGAATTTGGAATCCGTGGGGGGTTTATGACCCGATGCTTGATCCTGAAGAATTTGCAAGCATAATGAGGGACATTGAAGCTCAAGAAGAGGATGAGCGTACAATCAATATGTGGTTGGTTTATGACTCTGAGGATGAAGAAAAGGGCTACACATGTGCATGTGAGGATTTATGGGAGGAGGAAGTTTGTATTTAGTATGCTTTTATTTGTGTTTGAAACTTTTATTTGTGTTTGAACATTGGTTTATGTTTTGTTTTTCTTGTTATGTTTGTTTAAGTTTTTTTTTCCAAGCACCGTATTTTCGTTTTCTAATTAAATGATGTTGATGATATGTTGTTTGAAGATGTTGTTGAAATTATTATTATTATTATTAATAGCTAACATTCCAACGATTACATTGCTAACATTCCAACATAGAGTGCCCTCTAAGTCATAATGTTCATAAATAAATAACAATCAAACATAAATTCATGTATCAACCAACAGAATAGTTTACGGTTACATAGCAAATGTTTCAACCAACTCATAATATTCATACACAAATTAGAAGCCAACATCAACATAAAATGATCATGGGTCGAATTGACATGCAAGTAGTTCCGCAACCAGTTTCGGCCTCCAATAGGGCATAAAGCCAGCATCCATTGTTTGCACATTCAATTTCGCCATCATGAACTCTATGAATTTTATGGTATACATACCACAAGCGGTCCCGCACAATAACATATCATTTAGTCAATCATAGTACATAATGAAATACATCATCTTTTACAAGCAAATAAATAAATAAAACGTACCCATTTGATTGTTTCGGTAGTTTCACCATTTTCACAACCTTAAACCTCCTATTCCTCCCACCTTCATCTTCCCCATCCATATTCAAAGATCCATGGTATAACCACTTGCAAGGGTAGCATACATTGGTCAAATTGATCCTTCCTCACATGTTTTGGTAAACTATCGGCTACATAGATTACCCCCTCTTTCAAATCAACTTTAACTGCAAACCAATGATCACTCACTAACATTGGTGCATACAAATAATTGCACTCCGACCACGGCTTACTGTCCTCTGGATGCTTTCCTTCCACATAATTCTTTAATATTCTACGATTTGCAAGATTCTCAATATGCACTCTCCGTTGTAACTCTTCATTTTTCACTTTCATAAAGTGTTGAAAAAATACATCCAAAACACAACTATCTTGTTCAAACAACTTTGGGAACTTTAAGGCACGGCGACGAATTTCATGCATACAAGTATTCATTATCTCGCGATAAGTAAAAAAGTAAATGAAATAGACTTCCAAGAATCAATGCAGGGTTGTCACCTAAATTAAACAACTTAAATTGGTTATGATAGAGGTAAAGTGTACTCACGGGGGATGACAAACTCCCCCATCCAATATCGTTTTCAAAAGTTCGCATCGAGCGCTCCATCACACAACTTAACCAATTCCCCGCATATAACATATTTTAGTCAAATGACGAGTAATCAAAAATATAAAAATTATTATAAAATAATTATTATTATTTATTATTATTATTTGTTTCCATGCACAAACGAAACTCAATTAAAAATAGGAAAATTCATTTAAAATAGGGAAATAACATTTCCATACCCGGCTTTTCCTTCCTTATAGTCACTCAACCACTTCTTCAAACCATCACACTTTGTCTTTTCAACGTCTCTATAAGGATCATATGATTCAACACTAAGCAACTTGCTTCTCTTCAAAGATGAAGTCCCTTCTTCTATTAAACTCCTTTTCCCCGAACCACCTACACATCAGAAACTAGTTAATCATATGAATCCACACTTTTAAAGGCAAATACATATGAATCATATGAATCATTTTTCCCCTCATTACCAACAACTTTCTCCTTCTCATCATTTTTCTGCACACAACCAACAACTTTCTCCTTCTCATCATTTTTCCCCACACTACCAACATCTTTATCCTTCTCATCATTTCTCCCCTCTCTACCAACTTCTCCTTCTCCATCATTAATTGTCATATCCCGATCATCAACTTTCATCTCCACATCAATAACTCTTCATGATTCACTTTCTTGCATGATTCACATCTTCGAAAACACTGAATCTCCTTCTTCAGCCTATCCATCATGGAATAAATTCCTTCATTTTCCTTTTTCACCACAAACGTCACAATTTTCTTCATCTTCTCATAGTCAAAACCGTGTGCTCCTTCAGGTTTTATTTCCTTCTCATAGGCAAAACCGTGTGCTCCTTCATGTTTTATTTCCATCTCATAGTCAACACCATTACACTTCTCGTTCTCTAGCAACTCAATCACCTTTTGTTTCCTACAAACAATTGAACCCCAATACGGCTGCTGTGATTCCAATGTTGTAGGCTGCAATTTCGAAATAACCATAATCTACAAACAAAAAAACATAGACACAAAACATTACTCAAGGTAATTCCACTAGAATAATAGTAAGGCGACGTACAAAAACAATAACTTACAACCCGTTCTACTTCCAAAACTTGATCAACCCTCACACCAAGCAATCTCTTTTGCGATTCCATTTTAACATTCTTGGGAAGACATCTACATCTTCATCAATGATTTCCCCAAATGTCTTCAACGACGGAATAGATTCAAGTGCCCATACCTACATTACATCAAATCAAAAATCGATCGAATTGAACAAAACTACATACCCAACAAAAAGTAAATAGAACTAAAGATTGTAGCATACATACCACAATGGCATGGGAAAAACCAAATATGGGGTATTTCACATTCGGAGAAAGCAATGGGTTCGTCAAATTTGTCCGAATGTCTTCATTGTTTGCTTAAGACATACCTCGGCCCAAGGGTACTCTTCAAACGCTTCCAACTTGTCAACCAACTCAAACCACCAAAATGGCACAATACTTTTGTCCTTCACCGCCGCCACAACAAATGCTAGGATGACTAGAAGACCCAATTTATATTTGTCTTCTTCACTCCCTTTGCAACTTTCAAAAGCATCCCACAATTCTATCCTATTCAATTCATCAACATCCTTAAAATATTTCTTTACAAGACGACTCTCTTTTCCCAATGACTTATCAAAATTATCTTCTCCAAAGATTGAAGCCCGTCACTAAGACTAATTCTTCAATGCCAAATCTAATCCTCTTATCTTTCCCAATAACAAACCGTACTTCATTCTTATTGACACACTTTGTCTGCCTTATCATCAACTGATTAATGATTTGATTAGATGAATTCCGATCAGAAATCTCTAAAAGATTCCTGAAGCAACACTTGTCAAACTTACGTCTATGGGTTTCATCAAATATTCCGTAGACCTCTCTCACTTTCATGCAATTGGAATAGTTAGTGATTTCACATGGCTTATGTCTATCCTCCTTGGTAAGATGATATGCCAATTCATATACCGAATTGTCCATCTTCTCACTACAATATTAATGAACAAAATTAATTAATTATCCTCAAAACAATTGCAATTAAGAAAATCAAATTAATACGCTTTCATACACTATTAAGACATACTTATAACACAAATTAACACCATAAAGTTGCAATTGAGGACACTACAATTTCAATTACAAATTCCAAATTGACTTCAGACACTACACAACTAAACCATAAAGTTGTAGACTTTAATTGAATCACACTACGAAACCCAAATCTCCATACCCCATGATCCTTAAAACCCCCAATATTTAGAGATACAACCCTAACCATAAACAATCGCCCCAAACACAAACACAACCAAATTAAATTTTATTTAAAGCCCCAACCCAACCACACCCAAAATAAAACCCAAACCCACAAAATCGGTGGTTTCAATTACGGATCCCAACCATATGTTGGATAGTATAACCCATTACATGCGATTACATGTTGACACACAATGCATTCGATCAACTCATATCAAACGTACAAGGAATAAAGCAAGAACTTACACCCACAAAATGCTTCAGCGGTCGAATGCTTCGGGCTTCGATTGATTCCGATGAGATGATGTGGGAAATTATGGGAAAATGGAAGAAAATACGATTGAAGGGGTCCAAAGTTGGGAAATCAAAGCACAAATTGATGAAGCGTGATAATAGGAAGAGGATAATAATTGAAGAGGATAGGAGGAGTCAAAAGTTGGTTTGAGTGCGTATGGACCCGTGGTAGGTAACGACATTTAAATGGGAAATAAATGGGGGGATTTAAATTGAAAGATAACGTGAAGATGACGGCGGGAGGAGAGGGATCCTCCGTTACTTCTCCTCTATTTCCCATGAAGGGTATTTAAGACCTTACACACTTTTCAAACCCCTCCGGAGGATCCGCTGCTACCTCCGGAACAGTGATTGCCTCCTAAAAAAGAACAGGAAAAAAGTACATGAGCCTTTTATTTTTATTTTTATTTTTATTTCGTCGGGGGAAATTCGGAATATTTTAATTTTTTTTATAGGAGTTCGTTGAGGGAAATTCGGAAATCAAGTATGGGCCAATTTTTACAAATTTGAAAAACAAGTCATTTATCAAATCAAGTTTTTATTTTTTTCCTTAATGAGACGGTATTTCATATTTGGCCATATTAGGTTCTCTCAACTTTTTTTATTTCTTTAATGCAAGTTTGTTCGGTACTAGGTTGGTGGTTGACGATGCTGGGTTTCGTCATTTGATAATATCGGGCTGTTTTTCTATGTGATAATGATAAGAACCCTAAAATCTTCAAAGAAGAGGTGTGTGTTTGTTGTATATTTTGGACTGAGCTTGAGAGTCTCTCTCAAGTTGCCTACGTATCCTGTTGATTATTCGAAATCAAGCCCCCTTCGTAGTTCATCTTAACTAGTATTTATAGGGGCTATTTGTGCCCTAACCCTAATTATGGGTCGGCCGAGGTTATTGTCACATTTGCCCTTACCGGGCCTTGCTTCTTCTCCAAGTTAAACTAGTCGCGAGATAATGGGCTTTTACAACCGCATCGCTTTATAGCTTCGTGTTGCCGATATTCGACTCGAGAATTCGAGCTTGTACGCTTCTCGCGGACATTACTCATGTCGATGTGGATCGTCGATGTCGCATGGGATTGCCGCCAGGCTTCCCGACCATGTCGATGTCGTAAGTTATCGAGTCGATCCTTTAGCCACCACTCGCTCTAATCTAAGAGTCTCATCTCGTGATGCCACGTGGAGGTGTTCGATACGGTATCGTCATAAGCCCCCCGCATCAATCCGAGCTCTTGAGGTCGGGTCCGATCGCGCAAACGTGTACCTCGGCTATTGTCAACCCTTGGCCTTATAATGTGCGGTTAAGTTGATGCCGACTTCGATGTCGTATCGTTTTTGTCCCTTTAAGACTTATAATCGTTAACCGTCGACATTGAAAGCGGTCGACACGCATCCTCAAATAAGGAGTCGATACGAGTTTTAGATTGAGCTCGTGGAGCTCGAATATTGAGGTTCGATGTCGAACCTTTGATGATTAGCGAACCGCGCCGCTTTATCGCCTTCCCGCATTTTATTTTTGCCGAGCCGCGCCGACCGTATCGACTTCCCGGACTTTGTTGAGCGAGCCGCGCCGACCGTATCGACTTCCCGCATATATTTTTTGCCGAGCCGCGCCGATCGTATCGACTTCCCGGACTTTGTTGAGCGAGCCGCGCCGACCGTATCGACTTCCCGCATATATTTTTTGCCGAGCCGCGCCGATCGTATCGACTTCCCGGACTTTGTTGAGCGAGCCGCGCCGACCGTATCGACTTCCCGCATATATTTTTTGCCGAGCCGCGCCGATCGTATCGACTTCCCGGACTTTGTTGAGCGAGCCGCGCCGACCGTATCGACTTCCCGCATATATTTTTTGCCGAGCCGCGCCGATCGTATCGACTTCCCGGACTTTGTTGAGCGAGCCGCGCCGACCGTATCGACTTCCCGCATATATTTTTTGCCGAGCCGCGCCGATCGTATCGACTTCCCGGACTTTGTTGAGCGTGTGAATCCGACTTTCGCATCAAGTCGTTAGGTCCGATTTCATAGACTATTTGAGTTCGTCTTTTGTAAACTTTGTTAATTCGATCCGCAAGTCACTTGTGAGTGATCATAATAAATAATATAGTTAAAACATTTATCTAATAGTAAAGATTCCACAAAGAAAGTATCAAAGTTGAATAAAACATTGAGGCACAGGATTTGCCCCGAAAATAAAATTTCCTCGAGCTGAGGCTTTTCATTTGAGTCGATCGACCCCCCCCCCCGGAAGTCAGCGGGATCGTATTCACAGGGCGGTTATCTGGTAATCCGCCGTCTCTCGGGAACGGTCTCTTCTCGCGGTAATCATCCCGTCGCTCTCTATTGCCACTATTGTAGCGTTTAAATCCATGCCTTCCCTCGGCTCGACCTCGCCGTGATCGATCTACGACCTCGTCAAGCTTCCCTTCCATCACAAACTCGTATCTATGTCTCGTATCGATCTCGGCAATATTCCGATTCGTGCCCAATATCTTGGTGGTACTTGCGTACTTGTCGGGGTTTCTACTCTCCCCGGGTCCCCTCATTGGTGGGGGATTTCGGCCAATCCCTTCCTTTGCATGATTGTTAAGACCCGTTCACGAGGCCCGTTCAATGGGATGAAGTCCCTCTCTTGCGGGGGTCTCTCCTCCCCGAATCGATCCGAGACGGATCCCGTAACCCGATCCCAACTCGACTTTCTTTTCTTATCCGAACCGTCTTCGTGCTTGTTCCTCTTGTTCTCGCCCTTTTCCATCTCTCTCTTGATCCTATTGGCTTCTTCCCCCGGCGTTGCTTGTAGGCGACATCTAAACACTCCTCCATCGTACGAGGGAGCTTATCGTTAAGTTTGGCATGTAGCCGCCCTTCTCGCAGACCTGACACGAAGGATGCAACCAGCAACCGATCGTCTGTGTCGCGTACTTGTACGGACTCTTCATTGAAGCGTCTTATAAATTGTAGCACCGTCTCATCCGGCTTTTGCTTCAAAGTCAAAAGATGAGTCTGGTTTCTTTGAAATGGTCGAGCAGCGATAAAAGCATGAACGAACTTCCTAGTCAAGGTCCCAAAATCGGAGATCGACCTGGGAGGGATTTTGCTGAACCACTCCCTAGCTCTTCCTGTTAGAAGTGCGGGGAAAGCCTTGCACTTCATTTCGTCCGAAGCATTGTACAAGTTCATATGCGAGATGTATTGGTGCATATGATCGTAAGGATCCTTGGACCCGTCATAGGCACTAACCTTAGAATCTTAAATCCCGCGGGTCGAGGGTAGTTGTCGATACGCGCAAAGGAAGGGTGATGCGCAGATCGACTCGTCCGATCGCTTTCCGAGAATGATATCGAGTTCGGCCTTGGCCGTGTCCCGGTGCGGTACATGTTCTCGTATGGACACTTGATTCTACCAATTCCGCCCGTTTTGGAGCTTCGGTTGGATATTTGTATCCGGGATTTCTGGGGTTTCTCCCCTTGAGAGTTTCATCCAAGATCGCTTTAATCGTGGCGTTATCCGATTTTTCAAGGATTCCACCAAAGGCTTGATTGGTTGGATCTTGAAGGACAAGATTAGGTTCTTCCTCCGCCGCGGCCGCGTTTCTTTGAACATCCCTTTGGATGGTTGACGTTGTCGCAGCTTGCCGGGACGCATCCTCGGGATCTCGCGGCCCTTTTCCCGCATTCTCGGGTGGTGCCATAATTCTTTTTAGGGTGTTCTTGACGGATTCAATCGATTATCGCAGAAGAAGGCCCTCCTTTCTAGCGCCAAATGACGATGCTGGGTTTCGTCATTTGATAATATCGGGTTGTTCTTCTATGTGATAATGATAAGAACCCTAAAATCTTCAAAGAAGAGGTGTGTGTTTGTTGTATATTTTGGACTGAGCTTGAGAGTCTCTCTCAAGTTGCCTACGTATCCCGTTGATTATTCGTGAATCAAGCCCCCTTCGTAGTTCATCTTAACTAGTATTTATAGGGGCTATTTGTGCCCTAACCCTAATTATGGGTCGGCTGAGGTTATTGTCACATTTGCCCTTACTGGGCCTTGCTTCTTCTCCAAGTTAAACTAGCTGCGAGATAATGGGCTTTTACAAACCGCACCGCTTTATAGCTTCGTGTTGCCGATATTCGACTCGAGAATTCGAGCTTGTACGCTTCGCGGACATTACTCATGTCGATGTGGATCGTCGATGTCGCATGGGATTGCCGCCAGGCTTCCTGACCATGTCGATGTCGTAAGTTATCGAGTCGATCCTTTAGCCACCACTCGCTCTAATCTAAGAGTCTCATCTCGTGATGCCACGTGGAGGTGTTCGATACGGTATCGTCAGTGGTGATCCGACGATTGTTCGGTGTTATTTCAACGGTTGTCTGATTGTAATTCTGTTATTTTAACAAGATTTCTTTCATTTCGTAAAAAAAAAAAAAAAGGTCTTTCGTAGATATATTCTATGTAATGTAATACATATATTTCGTAGATAGTATCTACGGAATAAATATTAATCACTTAAATATCTAAAATATTAATTATGTACGGGGCGAATCACAATGAGTTGGGATCCTCTGCCGCGGTGTCCTCTTCCGTGCCCATGCTGTGAGCCCGAAACGACGTCGTTTCGGGCACAAACGACGTCGCTACGATGTTTTTTTTTTTTTTTTTTTTTTTTTTTTTTTGGCTCAGAACAAAACGGCGTCGTTTTGGCCCTAAACGGCATCGTTTAGGGTCACAGCAGCCCATGCTGTGACCATTTCACAGCAGAGGAGCCGCGTCCGAATCACAATTCCGTTCCATATATTACCTCTCTCATCTTTTTCTTCTCCATTGATCGTAGGTTCTGTCACTTTTTACTCTTTGCCGGTGTATGTATATTTTCCTTTGGCTCCCGTGAAATTTTAGTAGAATTGTTCAGATAGAACACAAACAATGAAACAATTATAATGCAAAAGTATATTTTTGTCTCATGAACTAATATTAAAGGCATAAATTAATGTGTAAATATACGGAATCCATGACTCCGCAAACACTAGCCAAGATCGCATAGATACAATCTACGGAATCCCTAAATTTAGATAGTATCTACCAAAAAACCTGTTTTTCAAATGTGTAATTCGGTAAAACCTATAAAAAAAATGTCAAGCCCTTGTAAGGCCTGATTTTCATATTTCCCGTACATGAACCTTTATTTATTTATGGTGGCTTATAGTCCACAATCGAGCTTCTTTAACAAGACAAACATGGCTACATGAATGGATGACTGTCTTAATTAGTATTCATTTAAAGAATGTGACGTTAATTTTTAGAGATTCCCGTTTTCGTGAGTCAGTATAGGTGCGTGGTGGCGAAACCAAGAAGCGCATCACGTGGGAGTCCGAAAATCACCAATGTCTGTGTTTACATCATATACGATATGTAAATCTAGGAAGCTGAGGATTGCTTGGAATACCTAGTTGTGTGTTTTTTCTTTTTCTGTTGAAATTTTGTTACGGTGTTTTTAGTGTTGTGAATCTGGACATATGATGTTCGGTTTTGTTTTTAGTAAAATCTAGTTTTTGACAACAACAATTTTTTTTTGGAAAGTATGAAATTGGAAAATTTATGCTTTATGGAAAAATGACAATAATATATGGACTTGGTGAAAATATACACAAGTCTGTAGAAATATCTCTAGGTTTTGATGAAAATCGATGGGATCGATAGAATTTAAGGCTCCGTTTGTTTTGGGTTGAAGTTTATTTTGGAGGTTTTTTATATGTTAGTGGATAATAAAATATAATAAAAATGATTGAAGTAATGATTAGAAATTAAATATTTTTTTGAAATTTGTGTAGATAAAAAAATGATTGGTGAGAGTAATTAAAATAACGTAGTATAATGAATAAAATAATAGTTAAAAAAATAATAAAGTAGATAAAGTGAAATAGTGAAAGATAATTTAATATTTTTATTTGTAGTTAAAATAATGATCGGTGAGATAATTATAAAAAATGATTAATGAAATGATATAAACAAGCCTCCAAAAAAATCCTTCAACTAAAACAATGGCAGCATTCCGAGTAACCCCTCAACCCGGAGTTCCACCTGAAGAAGCAGGGGCCGGTATTTTTTCTTGCTTTTCTGATGTGAAATTTGCAGATCTGAAGTGGGGGTTCTTGCTATTTTCTTGACTTCGATTGGTACAATGGTGTATTTCTTCCTCTCATCCCGACTTTTTTTGATGAGATAATTATGCGTATATGACCAATGCTCTTTTACTTTCTGTTTTGCAGTCCTTGCAAGTGTTTAAGGTTGGTGAATATTGATTTTCCTCTCATGTTAAGCTTTCATGTCTGATGTAAATATTTTGTTTTTGCTTTTTTAGGATTTTGTTTTGTGTTTTCCTTTCTGTTTTGTAGTCCTCACAAGTGTTTAAGGTTGGTGAAATATTGATTTTCCTCTCATGTTAAGCTTTCATGTCTGTTGTAAATTTTATATTTTTACCTTTTTGGATGTTGTCTTGGATATTTTCGGATCTCTCTTCGGCGAACCAACTGTCTATTCTGTCGATCTCTCCATTATCCACCAGGTAGTTGAAAATTTTGGTAGGTTGTGTCCTTTCATGTTTCTTAAGTTGTCATTCATATATAATTGATTGTTGATTCAGCTTTCAGATGTAGCTGAATCGATATAAACCATGTAAATATCTCCATTATCCTTCAGATTATAGACCATTTGTGGTTTGACAGATGAAAATTTGTTGCTTTACATGTAAATCGGTCACACCGAACAGCTGCTCATATTTACGGATGGAATCCGGCAGATGCATAGTGGATCTACAAGGAAAATGTAATTACCCATTAGGTTTGCAACTTTATGCAAGTAAGGTGTAGATTTACTTATCAAGGTTTATTCTTTGCGGTTATAAAATCACTATTTGAAGAGAAATAATGTTTTACCGTTTGTTTGGTCTGTTTGTGCAGTTCAAAGGTCTCACTAAAGGTTTTCCCACAGCATTTTCGCTGCTCATCCCTTCCATTGAACAAGGTTTATACTTTCCTCTATCATCTTTATTAAGCATGCGGTTGTTTACATTTAGTCTGTCATAGATTCAATTGATAGTGGTTTAGATTGTGCATTGATATGCTGAGCATTTATTTGTATGTTTTTCTTTTAGATGATAAAAGGGTGCTTTACTTGCTTCATCTCTGAGCTCATTTGTTTTAGACCCCGTAAGTGCAACAATGACTACTTTTCCTTTCTGGTATTTTCATTAAGCATTTCATAGCCTCATGAGGGTTGAATTTTTACACTCCCAATCTTGGTTGTACATGACTGGAAAATTATAACATATTGTTCTTGTTCTTACGCTGTTGCTTTTATTTCTTCAGTTTATTTGATATTTGATTGGAAGAAGTGTGCTTTTTAGCCATGAAAATGATCTAACAATGATAATTTCCCAACAAATTATATTGCACAGAGGAATGTTCGACAGTTGCAAACATAAAGAATCATCCATCCTGCATATAATCGTCACTAACTAGATCAAACTATGAAACTTCACAATATAGCAAACATAAAAAACTGAAGTTCATATTAGCAAATACTCAACAAGATTCATCATGTAAAAGCAGATTAGGTGAAACACGAAGCTATTAGCAATTAATCAAATCAGTTTACCACGTGGACCAATCACATCTTTGATTAACTCATAAGTAACATAGCATGATACTGCGAGTTTTTGGGTATCCATGGTATAGTGTATTTGTTTCCCATCTCAGTTTTTCAATATCTTCTTAAATGAATTCAATGTTAGTTTTTTTATTTTTGAGTTCATTTTGCGTGCGTAATTTTGGGTGCAAATTTAGGTTCTTTATTTCGCTTGGGTAGCTGTTTATGACTATCGAAGTTGTGTAGTCTGTTTGACATTTTGTGCTATTACATAGTAAGATTATTTATATGCATGAAAATAGTAGGGTGTCTCTATTTCTTGTGTTGTATTTTGCCGAATGTAGCATGCTGTCTTGGAAGGTGGTTCTGATGACTTTCTATGGTAGACCGATTGGTTTGACTAATTGTAACCACTTATGTAAATGATGACCTATTGATTTTAGGCTAACACTACTGAAAGGCAATATGACTTTTCATTAACCATGCAAATATGGTGTTTAATTTGATTTAATCTAATTTTCCCCTACATGTATTGTCGATGTCTAATCAATTGATTGTTTTCTTATATTGCTTATTTTAACGCTAGAAATATGCCAGAAACTTGTCTTAATCAGTTTCTTTCCTTTTGATATTTGTGTTTAATAGATTGTTTTCCCCTTTTGTTTAGGCTTAAGTTGATTTTGTTCCTAGAAAAACTAGAGGTTGAGGAGTACACAAAGGTTTTTTTTCCTTCCCTTTTCTCTTTTTGTGCAGCAGGAGTTGGACTTTTGAAAGTAGATTGCTTTTGGGAGTAGATTGAGTTGCTCTAGCATGAAGCGGATTTCATTGAATATTGATGATGATAGATGATGCTCTTCTGCCTTGGATGCACTCTTCATATTGTATGATGAGTGCAAAGAGGTTGTTGCCATTGCACTTGGACTTTTTTATTTGCTACATTTTGTTTCTTCTTGGACATTACTTTTCTTGTGGTTTTCTTTGCAGGACTGCTGTTTTGCCCAAGGCTCCACTTGCTTTTGAACCTGCTGTTGAAAAGGAATGTTTTTATGGATCTGCTGTTTTTAAGTGCTCCTTTGGATCTGCAAATGCTATTTAAGCAGCAGTTGTATTTCTTTTTTGGAGGCTGTAAAAGGTATTTCAATGTTGTTGCTGATGTTATTTGGGGCTTTGCTGCTGTAGTTGGTTGCTGCATATGGTTCTGGCTTGGTTTCAAATGGCTGTTGATTTCTTAATCTTTTTTGTTCTTAAGAGTTTTTTTTTCCTTCTTTTTTTTTTGGATATATAGTGCTTGCCGGGTTTAAAAAAAGTGTTTATACTACATGTGTTCTCTTGGGACTTCCAAATATTATAATAACCATAACTTGTTAGCCTCGTGCTTTTATGTTTTTGGTAACATGATGCCCTGTGTTGTTGAGAGTCTATTCGGGTATATTCTTTAATGTTACAAATCAATGTGTTTCCCTTTTTTTGCATACTGTATGGTATATATGAAGTGAAAGATGCCGCTATTTTGCTTAATCTATTCCGTCAAACAAATCCGGCGATACTTGATATTTTGCGAGCTTTGTAAATTATTATAGCCACCGTTAGTTTCCGAATATATGCATGTCTTTTTATTATGTTATTTCTTCTTTGATTTGATCTTGCTGAATTTAGTGCCTATTTCCTACTTTTATATATATAAATAATGTCATGGTATTTAGGTGCAACTTAAATACAAACATAATTGGAAGGGGCATGTCGTGCCTTGCACGACACACACTACCACTTTATTAAAGAAATAAAAAGCAAGATGCTGAGACGTTACAAAAAAAAATACCACACCAAGAGAACTCCGACAACCCCACAAAGGCCACGGCACCCACGCTACACGAGAAAATAAGTGACTTCTCAAACAAGATCACCAAACAAAAGAACCGTAACAAAACCAAACAAAGACCTACTCCCCAAATTTTCAAATGCAAATTTTAGACCGAGCCTCAATCTAGTTCACGAACTGACTGTTATCCGCGTCTAGATCAACAAAACCCTAACATATCTTTGGTCGTCTAGCACTCGAAACTAAAGTCTTGTCTACGTAAAAATCGTACTCCAAGGTTTTTAGATTTTTCCTAAAAATAGCTCTAAAATTTGCATTAATTTTCTTTTTTCCTTCCTTGACCCGAGTTAAATTCAAAGCTCACACAACCGAAAACCTACAAGCCTTTGGACTATAACCGAGTGTTCTTCCAACATGTGTAAATTTCTTTGGAAAAAAGTAACCTGCCAAAGGCAAATCCACAATATCACTACTTGTGTCATACAAACCTTTCATTTTGCACGTAGTACCACCAACGGAGGTTGGTCAGAGTAGAAGGAACTCTGGTCGTTTAAGCAAGAGGTCTCGAGTTCGAACCCTTATGTGGATGCAGCAAACATTGTTGGGAGATGTCACACCTTTGATGCCGACAATATCTCGAATATTTAGTTTCAATCAACCTTGCGAAACGAAAATTGCACTCATCAATTAAAATACTTTTTTTCTCAAAGAAAACCAAGGAGTTGGCAACCCTGATAGAGATCCTTTCAAAATGGAGTCGGGTGGGGCCCCTTGAGAGTAATGCTTCTAATACTTTCCGCTGCCAACACATCGACATCACAAACTTTATATTGGTCGAGGACCAAATATGATTTGGGGATCCCACACCACTAGAAATGAAGATAAATCAGAAATTTAGAAAGAAAAAAAAAACTATCACTTTAAAATCCACTATTGGGTAAAATTGTTGGTATGGTGGTCCTGTTCTGTAATCCTGGACCACCATAAAATTAGCAAATTTGGGTAGTCCAACCGGATAGCTTGGGAGACAGCCGTTGTTATTGCGGGTAATTCTGATGCAGACACTCCATAATAAAATGGATCGTCAGATGATTGGTACGGGTACAAAAACACAAAACAATTTTTTTTACACGTCGTAGTTATCCAGCGGTCTCTATATTTTCCCATTATTGCACCCCCACTTACAAGTCACCGGTGACTTGTCGATCGTAAATTAACTCTATATCCGATGATTCCTCAACATTCGACACTACGGCATCCAGGGACAGAGTCACAGAGCTGTATAGTGGGCTGGGTTGGCTAAGCCCATCCAACCCACTATATATATATATATTTTTTAAAATGTAATTTTTATTGATGAATGCGAAAAATTACAGAGTTTTTGCCAATCATGGCCACCTCACACCAATATGTCCTCACTGTGTCATCCCACCTCCTCGAAACCCTAGTCCGCAAAACCCGGAAACGGGTGCTAGGGAAAGAGTATGGGCATGAATCACATTGACAAATCTCCCTGGTCCCATCTATATTGTGTAAAACAACAATAGAGAGAACCTATACAAACAAACTATAAGAGTAAAAAAAAAACCAGCAAGCTTCCGCTTCAAAAAAGATCCAAAAAGTTGCAGCTTAATCGTCTCTTCTGCTTATCCTTGCTTCCTGATGCCTGGCAAAGAGCAGAAGAAAACACCAGCATTTTGCCCAATGAGCTAAAAACAACAGAACAACTGATTGGTTTTTGCAGACACCTGTTTGCACTCTTCACAAAATGAAGAGTGCATTCCCAATTTCGAAGCTAGAAAATATATATATATATATATATATTAACTTTTGATAGGTTCTACGGAACAATTAAATTGCTAATCACATAAGTGTAATCATATTGTTAGAATGTATTTTGTGATGTTAATAAAACACATCTAAATTTATGTTTAATATTTTATCCAGTCCACCATACCTTTAAATTTTACTCGGCACAACTCAATTTTATTAACATGTCTCATCTGAATACTCATATTAAGTATCGGATGATTTTTTTTAATGTTATTTTGTGAACTTTAAGACAATTTGCATCGTAAAATAACATTGTAAACAATTTTATCCACTCAAGTAAAAGATTGATTTTTATTGTTTAATTTTAAACATCGAAGAAAAATTCTTCACAAAATAACACTATAAAGAAATTTAGCCCACCCGGATACATAACCCTGGCTCCGTCCTTAATGGCATCGACAATATTTTCCGATTACTTTCTACCTTATGACACGAAAAGAGCTACAACGGTTCCCGGCGACTCATCAACTTCCGACACCAAAGCAATAGTTCCCGGCGACTCCTCAACTTCCAACACCGGGGAAGCATCAACATTTTCTGACAGCTCCTCAACTTCCGACACCAAGGCTGCATTAACAGATTCAGTCGACACCCTATTTGAAGAAACCGTGGCGGAATGAGTAGCAATTGCATCCACCATCCTTGACAGAGAACCTCCATAGCATGTGCCTTCTCCGGAGAAAACATGTTGATCTTCAACCACACAAATGTCAAAAGATTCTGAGAAATGTTTGTGCCACAACAAAATGTGCACAACAAACTTTTAAACCATTGATTTTTTCGGGACCCATGTGTTTCAATAGGTCTCACATCAAGTAAGACTTACAATGGTAAGCAACGACATCTTAGTCTGAGACATAAGACTCTTTGTGGATTACTTAAACAATGAGTAATCTCAATTGACTATGTAGAGTCAAAGAATAACCTAGCCGATCCTTTTACGAAAGACTGGTTAGAGAGATGATTGTGAAAGGGAGCCTTTATTTGCACCACAATTGATCTACCACTGCACCACTCTATATTTTACACCACTGCTAAAAATAAAATCTACCTTTGCACCACATTGAATTTCAAACGCTTTTAATTCTTTATTTACACCACATTCTCTACCTTTACACCACAAGTTTATTTGTTTCCACACCAAATTTTTTATATTACAAATCAGTCCCTCAAATCATAAATCTATCTCGAGCATTCATCATCGGCGGCCCCGGGAAAACCCTAAATTGCAGTGTGGGATTTAAAGTTGCAGCTATGGCGATCCCTTAGCTTACGAAGAAGATAGTGAAGAAGAGGGTCAAGGAGTTCAAGAGGCCTCTGAGTGATCGCAAAATCTCCGTCAAGACCAACTGGCGTGGCGTAGGCCAAAGGGTATTGACTCTCGGGTTAGGAGAAAATTCAGAGGAGTTACGCAGCTAGGAAGACGAGTAAATGAATGTCTCCTTTTTTGTCCATTGAACTAAGTTTGACCCCTGTTTGTCAAAAAAAAATTTGGTAGCTAGTTGGTTTGTTTTTGTTATCGACATTGTAATATTGCTGGATGATGGGAGTCAACTTTACATGAATCCGGTGCATTGTTTACCCCCCTTTACCACATTTTCAGCACATTTTTGGGTGATTTAGACCATTTTCGGGGTGATATCGTGAGTTTATAGCACGGGGAGTGAATCTGTTACTTTGATGGATTATTACCCCTTTTTGTTGATATTAACCCCATTCCCGAGCACTTTTACCCTCCGGAATTGTTTGGATGTTTTGGATCATGTACGTTGTTGTAGGGTATTAGTGTCTCAAAGACCCGGAAGGCGATGATTTATGGTGAAAAGCATGATCGAGGCAAGAGTAGAGATCAAAAAGGAAGAAAAGTTGAAGATTTGGAGAAAAAAGGGGTTCAAACGCGCGTTTGAACCCCCCAAACGTGCGTTTAAAGAGCCACAACTTGATCAGAGTCGAAGCCTTCCAAACGCGCATCTCAAATTTCTCCTGAACGCGCGTTCCAGTCTTCCAAACGCGCGTTTGAACATCCTAAACGCGTGTTCCAAGTCCACCAAACGCTCGTTTGAACCCCCTTAAACGCGCGTTCCAGATGAAGATCAGTCAAGTCCCTGCCCAGAAATGAAGCGAAACGCGCGTTTGAAGAAGCTAAACGCCAGTCTCAGCCTCCAAACGTGCGTTTGGACCCTTTTTCTACAGATTTCTTCCCCACCTATAAATACCCCTTTAGATTATTTCTTGGAAAATAACCATTCTCTTAGCAAAACTGTAACGCCCCAAATTTTATGAAAAAAAGAAAAAGGGTATATTTGTCAAAAATAATAATTATCACTACTACTACTCTTATTATTATTATTTACAAGAATTGAAATCAGCAATATATTATTAATGATATAGGCAACTCAAACATGTTGTCTTTAAAATGTTGTTAATGAACTCAATTAAACTAGGATAAGTGTTAATAGCCAAAACGTAAGTGGTTGCTCATAATTGTAGGTATTTGTGACCGTAAGTTGTAACCGTAATTTTTTTTTTAATAGTTAGAAGGTTTTAATGTTATCTTTACTTCTAAGCTTATATTTTGAGTCCAACTGAGGGTATATATTCATAAAATTGTTTTGATATATATATATATATATATATATTTTCCTATATGTAGCAAAAAGCCTTTTCCAATATCTTTTCCATGCTCTTTTAGCCACCGGAAATGCCATGTCCATGGCCGGTTTTTCTTTTTCCAGAGATGCCGGTGGTGGCCGTAACGACCATATCTCGTTCTCCTCCATCGAGTAACCACCGTCGACTCCATAGACATCCACCATGAACTTAATCGAGTCGCCGGGAAAACTTTCCATCCAAATATATATACACCCTCCTCGGCAATGTACCTTGTTCCAGCACATGGGAATGTCTTCTTCCTTAACAAAGGTATAATCAATGTCACCAGCTTCATTTCATAATCTTTCGTAGTACATATATGAAATAAGTGTATTCCTATCTTCTCTTTTCAATGACGAAAACATACCATACTCTTAACGCTGCAAACTCCAAACAACATTGACAACTCTTATGCATTGTGAAGTGTGAACCAACATCATCACACAACTACCCGAACTTAACCGGATTGCGTGATTGCATGATCTTTTTCGACAAACCCACTATTTTCTAAGTAGCCATAACCGCACTTAAACAATCCACCAACTCACCACAAAACCGTCATCGACATCCGCGTCTCTAATCTTTGATGTAGCCACACTCGATTATCGGCGGAATTATTCTCATCAGCTAGCTCCTTTTGTTCAGGAAGATGCATGTCCGTGAGTTACCACCACCATCCACGAGCCATAGGAGTAGTAGTATATGCGTGCATGCAATTTTTGGTATGCATGATCACTACCATGTTTACTCAATATTATATAACCGTGGCCAACTTGTTAATATTATGGGAAATGGGGTATATGTATGTTGGATTTGAGGGCAACAAGATAAAATATATATTGAGAAGAAGGAATTGGTGAGGAGAGTTGATGGTCAAGAAATTTAGTTGCATTTCCGGAGTTTATTTTTCGGTGGAAGTTTAGCTGTGATGAGACACCAACCTTGGAGCGATCGTGGGTACAACTTGTCAAAGTGCATTGCAGGACCTTTAATCAAACACAAAAATAGTACCGAAAAACTGTGAGTCTTTTATTTTGATATAAAGCCAAAAGTGTTTCTTTTAATTATTTTCAAGTATTTTACTTATATTAAAATGATGTTTTAAAACTCGGAGGTCGTTTCGAATGATGTGTTTAAAAATAATAAAACATTAACCATTTTGAGCTAGCGCACAATCTTGTAAATATAAAAACTGATATACTTGGAATTGACGGATAATACTTCCTCGCTCGCTCGTGACACGAAAGTGTCAAAGCTCTAGTGGGTAGGGGGATTAGAGTTACTTCTCTAGGAGAACGGCTGGTCACCGGTCTCGGGGCCTCTTGACTCGAAGTCTTTCCGACAGTAGCTAGAGTGCTCACTCGTAAGAGTGGGGACGGTATCTTTTCCCCGAAGATTCATGCTACGGCCGGGAAAGCAAGGGCTGACGGTTGGTGCGTGGGTCCTAGGGCATGGACAGGGTTGGCTGGAGCCGTGTAGGAAGTTTGCACGGTGAAGGTTGATTATTTTCCCTGACAATCGGCCGGAGTTGTCAAGCATGGCTAGTCTCGTGAAGTGCGGTTGAAATCCATGGTAAAATTGGCGTTTGGGCGGTACTTGACTCATCGGCTCGGCCAAAGCTGGTGTTTGTAAAATAAACTCGACATGTTTTTTCTTAATGCTCGTGCACTTCAATATTGAAATTTGTACTTTTCATTTGTTCTATCAACTAATAAAAGACTTCCTTTGTTATTTATAAAAGTTGATCAAGATATTTTATTTATATTATATATATATATATATATATATATATATATATATATATATATATATATATATAACTTGCACACGTATAACGCTCATACTAGCCATTTTCTGACGCCTCGTTTTCTTTGTTTCTTTGTCTCTTTTGTTTTTTTTTTCTTTTATAAATGTATGTACAGGTTTTTGATCGAGATCCGAGGAAGAAAAGAAATTGATGTTGTGGATTAGACTGCGCATATTGAGTTAGTTAGTCATGAATCTTGTGATTTTATTTGTTGTAATCTTTTAATGGAAATAGTTAGTGTTTTATGTACAATTGATTTGTGGTAATATTGTAATAAAGTTTGAGGTATTATCAATCATCTATGGATTTATTGAATTATTTTTTGAGGAGTTTAGTTTTGTTATTGAAGTCGCGGCGAGAGCTTCGCAACCCCTCCTAGAATGACCCCAGTGGACTTAGGGGTCGGGAGTAGGGTATTACAAAAACTCTACCCATTTCTTAGCTCGAATTTTGTAATAGCTTAGAATACACTCTTTTAGCTTAAATCAACACTATTTTAGCTTAGTCTTTCCATTTCTTAGCTCAGATTTCTACTCCAAACACTAAGAGACAATCTTTTATTTAGTTTTCTATTTTGTACTTTTGGATTTAAATTTCGAATTTATGCAAATTAATGGTATATATCTTCTTTCTTTCACTTGTTATGTCTTTAATTTACTGTCTCTTCCATGTTTTAATTAGTATAATGAGTAGTTAATCCCTTTTCATAGTCGAATCATGTGAAATTTGATGAAATCACTCTTTGGGTGATGAAATTGGGAGTGGGTAGTGCTTTTTATTGTTGTTTCTTGCATGTTCATGTCTTAGAACTTGTTATAACAGATTTGGGCTAGATTGATCACCTAGGTCAAAATCACACACATCACTCTAAAGAGTTGTTCAGATAGAGGGATGTGGGAAAAGGGGTTCTAAGATCACGGCGTAGACTCGGCTTAGTTGTTAAGCCTGAGCCCAAAGTGAGGTTACTCGTTTTAACGTTTAAGCGGCTCGAGTGTATAACATGTCTTGTTAGTGAATCTTCTTTAGGGAAGGGTAATTAACATGGCATAAGGTGTTAGGAGAGAGTTGTTCAGACCTTAGCACCGGGATTAGGAGTTTGCACCCGTGAAATTGAATGCGAGAGTTCGTTTGTTATACTGCACACTCCCGGTTTTGTCTATCCTTGGGGTTGAAACTAGCTATTTTGATCATGGTTCGGCTATGTCCCATAATCTATCTTTAAAACCTAGTAGTTTAATCTTCTTTCTTTCTTTTCTATCTTTAGACTCTTTAGTAAGAATCACTTTAGTGTCGTTGTAGTAAACAAGCACTTTAAAAAGATTGTTCACCTAGACTAAGTAACACGTTCACTTTGGTACTTACAAACACTTTTCCCTTGTGTTCGACCTCGTACTCCTGTAGCTATTCTAGCAATCGACCCGGTACACTGCCGGTTAGAGAGTTTTTAGTTTGCCCACGGTTTCGAGTCTTTATAAATTGTTTTTGTAGGGTGAATTTTAACCTCAATCACTGGACGATCGAGGCAATTTGGATTCCCTTCTTAAAAAAAATAAAGATGAAGATGAAAAAGATGAAGGAGAAGATGAAGATTAGGATGATCAAGATGAAGGATTCTTGTTAATTTTAAAAGTATGTCGGAGGAAATCAAAATAATAAATTCTAGAGATAGCAAGAAATACTTGGCACAAGTTTTTTTAAAAAAAACTTTGTAGAGAAATTGTGGTGTAAAAGTAGATTTTGAAATCCGGAAATAATAAATGTAGTGCATGTTAGGAAATCTATGCGGGAACGCAGCGGAATTCAAAAAATTTATTTCCTTTTAACCAGGATCGACTTCGTTTAAACAACAAGCATAAAAGAAGTAGACGGTGGTTACCTTGCTAGATCTAAAAAATCGACGCTTTGACCGTCTAAGGAGAGTAGCGATGCACGGAGCCGCCCAAGCGTTCGGCCTCTACCGCTAGTCCACACGAACAACCCGCCGGAATCCACCATTGGATTGCTACTAGAAAAATCCGGTTGCTAGACTGGCCTTTTCTCTCTCTCTCTAAATCTCTCGAAAAGAAGCTCTCTATTTTTCACAAGAACTATTAGCTTAGAATTGTGTTGTACAAAAGAGCTAGCCAAGCCTTCCTAAAATAGGGTGACATGCGCCCCATGCACTTCTCAATCTGATTGAGATTAGCTTATAGTAGATTGATGAGAAAGAAAACTTTTTCCTAATAAAATAAGGAAAATCTTTTTTGAATGATTTATCTCATTAATATTCAATATCTTATATTAAATATTTTTTCTAAGATATATATTGACAATATCTTATATTGAATATATCTTTATCTTATTACCATACATCTATTTTTCCAAAATCAATTAATATCTAATATTAATATTATGGTAATCTTATTAATTAAATTGCACAACTCAAATGTATCCAATATACTTTGAAAGTGGCGCATCTTCCCACTAATTTGGGAATTGAGATTTTCTTTAATTAATATAATACTAGGATTAATTAATTTGCAAAATATATGTATATCATATATATATATATATATATATATATATATATATATATATATATATATATATATATATATATATATATATATATATATATATATATATATATATATATATATATAAATACATATCTAATATATGTACATTTAATTAATAATCATAATTAATATCTTGTATATTTATTCATAATAAATAAATACCACCATATTAATTTACCACTACAACCTTTATAGTATGAGATAAATTCTTTTCATATTTGGTCATCAACTATTACCACATTTTAATCCGGCTAGATGTTCATATGTGTGTGACCCGATAGGCTTCCGAATATGTTGGCCGTAGACACATAGTGCAAATTACGAAAATGCCTTTCATGCCTAACGATCACGGGATAACGTCTAGCAACACACCGTGACCCCCAATCATCGGAAGAGTCAAATGCAATGATTACTACCTTTCATGTGAAACAGTTACCGTGTAAATAGAATGCTATCGCTGTAATAATATCCATACGGTCGTTCGTCGAGTGTCAAACATCAACGACCGTATCTTTTAATCTCGATATCATGCTCTCTCAAAGTAACTCATTTACTCCCACTTTGCAAAGATTCACGAGAGTAAGACATCCTTATAAGAAGGCCCTTTCGGATATTCACTCCTACTAATAGGGTACGCGATTTCCGGACGACCAAACATGTATACTCCGCATGCTTCAGTATCACACTCAATCACTACCGCATGATCGCCCCGTGGCTAGGGGAAACCTCAATAGTGTCAAAGCATGACAATCCACACCGTGATGCCATGAAGACTCCGATCCTAAGGATAATTACACAACCACCACATACTGTGACAATTAACAGTGTAAGTGGTCAGTCTAATGTACGCATTCTCTAATATACGTCCATGTATAGTCCAAGTGTCTCTACACTTCGATAGATGAGATCTATCCCTGCCCTTAAAGACAGAAGACATCCAATACGTGCTAGCCTGTTCGTAATATCAATGCCTTGTTTAATAGTACATCAGCTTAGAGACATTTAAGTGTCAAACTTATTAAAGTGATTATAGATCTCATCAACCATAATCGCCTATCATGGTTTCTATATCACAATTTAATACTAAGGACGTTATTATATAACAATTAATAATTGGTTCTTTAAAAGAATAAATATATGACAACAGAAAATCCATTTAATATACGTATAAACATAAAAAAAATAGTATAAATGATCCGACCCGGTCAGATCCGGTCCAACCCGATTGGGTTTAGGACACCATTTCAACAGTGCAACAAGTAGATGCAACATTTTTTTTATTTAGTTGTGGTGCACTGGTAGATTTACTGTGGTGTGAAAAATGCCTAATTGTGAAAACAACGAAAGGAATGAGATTAAGGTCTATGAAACATTAGTTAACTTTGACAGGAACTTTTGAAATATAAACAAAGTTCAAAGGGTACAAACAAGTTAAAGTCTAACTAGATCAAGGCACTGGAGTATTTGATAAATCCCATTCCTGAAATCTCTAGTGTGAGTAAATATTGCATGGTAAATGATCAAAACTGTTCTTAATAAGTTCTATTGTGGGATAAAGTGACTCGCGGTATCACTTTAAACAGACTTACCTACATGAGTGTGAAAGTCAGACCGCTTTCTATAAGATATAGACCATCTCTGGAGCACTCATAAATTTTGTGTTAGGTGTAGTGCCCGAAAGACAATTTATGTAATTGTTTTTGGTGACAGAATTTATCTCACCTTATTACTTGCTTTGTGCTTGTAAGTAATACACTGCTGCAAACTCTAAATATATCTGTATGTAACCACTTAACTCAGTGTATGGATTACACGTGAGGATTGAGTTAGTGGTGATATACTTAAACTGTTAGTCCGTGGTGAACTTAATCAGAGTTTAGGGTCTCTTGATTAAAACACCAATAATGCGCCCATAACACCTTAGGGTGTGATAGTCTAATCCGGACCGTCGGTAGAGGTACCTACGTGGGGCATTTATATATGATGGCATACATATAGGGCTGGACCGATTTAATCTGTATTTCTCGATATAATTCCGTAATCGAGGAATCTTATTAAATCATTAGATGATCATATATGGATCAACCTTAATCCCGAGGTGATCACAAGTTGCCGCTTGTCCCGGGGTAGTGTTTGATGTGTTAGTTACGGTTCACTTAAATATGTGTTCCAAGCCACTTCTCATTGGCACTATCTCCGATGAGTGAGTAGTTCGATTTTCACGGACATGGAATCCATTCCTTCCCGCGGGGAAGTAGAGAGACAGATCCCTTATTTGTTAGCCTTAAGAAAGTGATCGATCCCGGGAGTTCATATTAGACTAATTGATCACTAGTCGGATATGTGAACTAATTGATCATCGGGGGTTAATGGTAAATAAGGATAAGATATTCGTGTCGGGTTTACGGAGATATCCCGCTCGTAATGGACGATGCCTATGGAGGGTTAATCCGTATGTAGTGATTATATCAATGGACGCTTATTCACTCTACGGGTTGAGTATAAGTATACATCTATAATCGGTAGAGTTCAGTTTCGGGTTTATGGTGGCGTAATCCCGGAATTAATAATTAATATACTTATTCGGTTCGATGAATAATTAATTATTGGAGCTACTGGTTATAGGTCCATGGTCTCCGATGTGGCTTCTGTAATTCGGACTAGTAATCTTGTTATTTGGGCCTCCGTGATAATTAATTGGGCTGGGCTAATTAATTGATATGCATGGATATTATTTAGTTGGACTAAATAATATAATACACATGAAAGACATTTTATGTGGGCTTAGTAACCTACAAAGTGGCGCCAATGTCATGCTAATTAATTGTCAAGGAATTAGTTTTCTTGGATAATTATTTATAGGTTTTTGTCTAAAAGGACAAACTAATTTATTTATTAGGCTACAAGGACATGGATGATTAATTAGGACAAAACTTAATTAAACTTACCAAAATACCCTTTTTCTTATTAAACCTAATTAACCTAATTAATATTTCCCTAATTAATACAAATGCCGTTCGGCGTTCGTACGCAAAATTGATGGCGTTCGGCGTTTCAAAATTTGCGGCGTTGACGGACTAAACCTAACCTTGGAAACGGCGCAAATCATCGGCGACGGACATTACCGTAGGCTATACGGATCCTAACCGGCGTTGTACCGGGTCAAATTGTAGTGCTAGGTCCGGTGAGTCGGGTCGTATTCCTCGGGGAAAACATGGTAATTCTTTTAAGTGGGGTTAAACACCAAGAAGCTATTATTAACTCGATCTAAGTCGCGGGTTTATCGGTTTCGTATTCTCGGGTTAGATAGTTAGATCGATTAGATTGTTAGAGTTAGATGTTAGTTAGTAGTTAAAGTAAAACAAATAAATACTAATAATATATATATTTTTGGATCTAGCCAAGAATTATGTTCTTCGAATCAATATCTTTTAGTAGAAATAAATGAGACAGATCTTCCTTTATTCAAGGTGTAATTATATATGAATCGGTGTACTCTAAGCTAGACAACTCCTCCTCACACGAGCGTATGAAATTGTCATATGTCCATTGCATCGATCCAAGGTCCACAATCGTTACGGTTTTTCGAACGGGTCCCGAGTACAAATCTACCTTTAGATAAAAAGGAGTCATTCCGTTCGTCAAACGGTCAATTTTATTTAAAAGGCTCCGGTTGTCAAAGCCGGACGATTCAACTTTCCGGTTTAAGTTTCAATTAAACCGATGATTTAACATTATTACGATCTCGAGTACAAATTTCAATAAGATTCATCTTTCCAGGACAAATCGCCCCCGGGTAGGAAACGGGTTCCGTTGTCACGTTTTCACTCGGCCAATTTTACCCTCCGGTCTTTCAATTTTAACGTTTCATTAAGCGCGAAAAGAAAGAGATTCATCATAATTGATTTTAATCATTATTACCGAGTCGATCATTCATTTTACCAAAAGATTAACTAATTCGATTCATATCTTGGCTAGATATATTTTTAGTTTAACATAGATATATATATCGATTCTCATCAAAATGTCATGGATTAAACGGTGGAAGTTTTCCATAATAGCCTTCTCCGTCAAGATGACAAAATTCTATTACAACCAAATTTAGCCTTTCGATCCAAACACTTATCAAATTCTCACATATATATATAGATAGATATAATTATATAGAATAACAAAAAAGTAAAACTCAATAAAATTACCCGTTTACTTCAGATCTAAGTTGTATTCTTGAAAATAGCAACATTTCCAAAAGCATTTTCCTTCGATAATTTTCTCGAGCATTACAACATTACTACTATTATTTATCAAAACATATATACATACATAGACATATGTATATACGGGCCCCGAAAAGAAAATTAAAAGAGAAACGAGATGAAAAACGAGATCTAGATCTAGATCTATATATATATATATAGATAGATCTATCATATATATTCATATATAGAATATATATATATACATGAAGGGTGTTTGTATATATATATATATCATGTATGTATATATATATATATATATATATATGATCTTCAAAATAAAAAAATAAAAAAATAAAAAAAAAGAAAGAAAGACGAGGTGAAGAAAAGAAAGGAGAAAGAAAGAAGAAAAGGGGCCAAGTTGCTCATGAATGGCTGCTGTATATATAGCCACAAATTGAAGTGCCGGATCGATCCGGCTTTTCACCGGATTGATCCGGCCTTCTCTTTTAAATTCGTATCTTCTCGTCGACTTCAATCTTCGCTCGTTCCGTCGGTAAATTTTAATTTTTCTGCACGATCTCATAGAAACGAACCACGAGCAAATCGACACCAAAAGTTTTAACGAAAAATCCTTGGGCTCCAAGTATCGGACATAACTCTCGTCTCGTTATTCGGTATTCGCTTCGCTTCCGCAAGATAAATCTTATCTTTTGTACCGAACACAAAGAAACGAACCACGAGTAATTCGACAATAAAAGTCCAAAAGAGCACGGTATTTGCACTTTGTGGGAATTTATTTTTATTAATATAAATAAAATACAATAAAAATACCATAATTTATATAAAAATTACTACTTTCAAAGATCTACAACTTTCATGAAGGACTCTTCTTCAGAAAATGTCGTTTTGATGAGCCATTTGTTCGTCGAAGATATATTTCGATTTCCACTAATACGAATCGATTGTCCACTTGACCACTTAAGCTTGTGGCACACTCTTATATCCCTAAAAACACCTCTTTTAGGCCTCAAAACGTGTCGTCACTCGGGGTTTTGGTCATCCTAAAGTTCTGCAATAAATTACCAAAATACCAAGCGTAGATCCGATACGACACTCCGGTTACTAAACCGGTACAAAACTTATAAAAACTTATAAAAATACGATAATTTATATAATAACTACTACTTATACATTTGAATAAAACTTAGTAATTTTGACTTGATTTGATACAATAATGCTCAAAATGGTATCAGAAATGGGGCGAAATGTCATAAAAACGATCATAAATTTATCTCTCATCACAACCCCCTACTTAGCTTTTGGTCGTCCTCGATCAAAACAAGCGATAAAACAAAATGAATAAGAGATAAATTCATGAAGATAGAAGATATAAGGGACAACCGAGATAATACAACCATTAGAATTACAACCAGGCGTTAACCTCAATATAAATGTATAACGAGTGTGTGTGTGACAAGCCTTTTCAATTTCCACTATCCTCTCTTGAATAAATCAAGCAAAACACACAAATATCCATTCGATGCCCCTAATGACTTTCCTAGGTATAGTAGTAACGTTCCACACAAAGTTCTCCCGTGTACTTATTAGGATAATCCCTAAAGCATATCATTCGGTTTATACTTGGGGATAGTCGAAGATAGCTAAGTTTTCAACCATTTTTCCATTTTTTTTTTTACTTTTGATGAACTTAATTTCACATGTGTAGCATATGCCTTCATTCCCGCAATAGGACGTTTCGTGATAACACACAGCCGGACTACTATCATCGAGCGGTCGGGAGCTTTTAAACCTCATAGTGATATAGGACGTTTCGTGATAACGCCCTATTGCACTCAAATCATTGGTAGCTACAACCGACATATAGATAGTTCATCTTTTTCTTTTTTTTTTCTTCTTTTTTTTTTCATAAACTTAACTTATATCCTTTCTATCACATTCAAACCTTCAGATATTCACAGTACACGTTCAAAAGTTAGGTACTAAGTTACTTGCTATTATCTAGAATAACCACTAGGATACTTGAATGGATACAGTTTAAAATTTTCTGCTTCAATATCAAAGGCTTACGTGAACAATGAATTCATGTTACACAAATATATTTGGAATTACAATGCACTTACGGTTCACATTGGTTATACACATCCAAATCGATCATTATATCTTCAAATCCATGAAATATATACCTTATACAGTTTATTTTAATCAACTAAATAATGCTCGAAAAAAATCGAAAACTAAGAGATTTATTGATACAAAATAAACATTAATGCCATTGCTAGACCAACGACTCCACTCCCCACTTACGAACTTACATTGTCCTCAATGTAAAGTGAGTGTAAATAAGTTGTTGGGAAAGCAATGGTGCACTAAAACAAGTCAAAACAAATACTCGGATGATATCAAAGGGTGGGTGGGTGGGTTAAAGTTATGACCATTGTGTGTGCAAATAAAATAAAAGTATGTGGAGTGTGACAGTGTAATGCAAAAGGGTAGATAAACACACCACATAAACTTTTATTGATTTAAAACACACAATATTCCACAGTAGTTGAACTAATACATGTCACACATTATTTGAAATTTAAAACAGACTAGATCATGATTTGGAAATATGTGACAAGTATTAACTCGAGTCTTTTATACCCAGATCCTCAAGGGTTATTTCAAATCGTTCTAACAACCTAAGTCCAAAAAATGACGCATTTGAATTTTTCTCTTTTTTCTCCATCGGGATTTTCGGATAACCACCTAATCATTCCCTTTTTTAATGACATTCAAACATTCATCCTAAGACTTGGTGAAACAAAATGAAAATCAATCCGAAGTATTCGCAAAGTATCATCCAAAGTATGAGTAATTATTATATTTAACATTTTTACGGGCTGCCTCCCGGTAGCGCTTTTGGTTAACGTCGTTTGCTCGACCAAAATGATAATGATTAACTAATATAATATACTAAACAAAACGGGATACTTCTAACAATTACTCACAAAAGCACGTAACAATTAAGCACATAATCCACTAAAAATAAATGCTTAAGGAGTAAAAAGGAAGGATAGTACCCGTCATTGACTACATTTATAGTCTATAGCCAGACTTTACCGTGCTTCAGTTTTTAAGGCACTGGTGGTGGGTCATCCTCACGCACTGCATCCGTCTTTTTTATCAATATTGCTTTCCAACATATGTTAGACGAATGCCGTCGAATCCAACGGTTCTTGACCTTTTCCTTTGATTTTCGAGCTTTGGGTTTACGAGCTTTCACATTATTACTGGAGTCATCTTCTTCAATTACCTGCGTGTTAGTACGATCCACAACAAGGAGAACACAAAGTGTCTACACAAGAACTAGATTCTAGTGTAATGTATGGATATTTCAATGAAATGTAAATGTTGAAGACAACGCTCTCATGATTAACTCCCAAACTAAACTCTCCCTTACAAACATCGATATTAATAGTTAAGTGCCGAAAAGTGTCAAGAAAATATGCATACTTATTATCCAACTTCATCTTTTTCATTTCATTTCTCGGGGAATGGGGGAGTAATTCAAGATCAATAGGGTTAGAATGAATACCTCCCTTACCCTTGTCGATAGATGAAGATGGTAAAGCTTCCTTGAATGATTGTGCCTTTTGAAGACATAGTGTGTCATCATTCAGTACCTTTTTCTTCAAAATATGCAGTGGATGTGGTGATGCCCTTCCAGGTTGAACCGATGTGAATTTAGGTTGAGCCGGATAAGGTTCGGTTTGAAATGGCCCTTTAGATTCCATATTCTTCTTATATTTACCATCTAAATCATCATCTACTTCATTATTCCCGAATTTTTCTAATCCATTACTTCCACAAGATCCTTCCACTTCGGTAATAACGACATTTACCTCTCCCGTGTTTCTTTCGGTATTATTTGGTAATCCTTCTGAAGGTTTGCTGTTTTTACGTTCTCTTTCTCTACTCATGTGATATTCCAGATTCCGTAATGAAGCTTCTACAATTCTCATTCTGGTATCATGTCCACTTATAGATGTTTTCAATGTACTCATATCCTTAGTGATTGTACCTATAGAAGTCATCATGGTTTCCATATTTTGAGCTTGAGTTGACATCATACCCATCGATTTTCGATTAATTTCTCCCATTTATCAACTCCTTCGGGTTGAGTTGAACTTTGGGTGACCGGTATGCTTTGAGTGGTATGTTGTGGATACGGTCTAGGTAATGATTGTAGATTCGATTCGAGGTATCTCCTTGGATAAACTAGATTTGGATTCTTATATTGGATTGGATACGGTGGTTGTCCTTGCTTACTAGGGGTTTCAGACCAATGAAAAGTAGGGTGATCTCTTCTAAAAGCATTAAACGAGTTTGAATACGCGTCGTTCAAATTCCTATGCTGTTTTAAAAAACTCACCTTTTCCCTTGAATAGCCTTCTGGTTCTTCCATCCCTAATGACACATTATCATGATTTGAGTAGTCATTCGGTATGATATTTTCTGAGTTTACATTTTTACTGGCTAATAAGCCGTCAAATTTCCTACTCAAATTCTCCAAGTGTGCAAGAACTTCCGCATTCGATGTACATTCTCCTGCAAAGGCTACTTTTCTTGTGCTAGAACCGGTTTCCCACATTCTATTATTTTTGGAAATCTTTTCTATAGCATCGTAAACTATTTGGGCTTCACTCATTATTAACGAACCACCACATGCATGATCTACATCTGCACGTGAGTCTTTCCTTAATTTACGACAGAAAAGTTGGATTTGCATATCTAAGGAATAACCATGATCGGGACAAGCTCTTAATAATTTTTTAAATCTTTCCCAAGCATTCCCAAGCGTTTCTTCAGATCCTTGTTTAAAGTTGGCAATTTCGACTATTAATTCCAATTTTCTACCGGGAGTAAAATATTGCTTTAAAAACTCGGTTTGAATATCCTCCCAACTAGTCAATGAATCATGTGGAAGTGACAAAAACCAATCTCGTGCTCTTCCTTTTAAAGAAAAAGGAAACAAAGACATCCTCGTTAATTCCCGATGAGCACCATGACTTTTGGTCATTGTATTACACAACTCTTCGAAAAGATAGAGATGATGATGTGGATCCTCATCATCCTCTCCTAAAAATTGGGCTCTTGTGTCAATTAAACCAAAAAGATGAGATTTTATTTCGAAATTATTTGCTCCTTTATTGGGTAAACGAATTGGATTATTAATCGGTACCTTCTTACGGTCGATCACATATTGGTCTCGGGTTAGGTGGTTTCGATTATTACGATTATGCTTATTCCGATTCTGATTATTTCTATTATTCTGATTCTGTTTATTAGGTTGAGGTAAATTCTGATTAAGGTTTTGGCCATACCCTTGAGCATGAGCAATCCCTTGTTCAGGTGTTTCACCAACGGTTTCGGCCATTTTCGTAACTCGATTTGACAATTCTTGTGGAATCGAAAATATCGAATAGAAAATAACACGAAATCGATTAAAAAAAACACTTTTTTTTTTTCTCTCGGTAATTACCGACTCCACTCGGTATTTACCGAGTGTTTTTTTTTTTTTTTTTTTTTTTTCTCTCTCTCTCGGTAATTACCGAAGCCACTCGGTATTTATCGAGTATTTTTATAAAAAAATTGATATCTTACCAAATAGGTAGGTACCAATGAAAATAAAAATACAAATGAGATTGAGAATTGTATTGACTTATCCTCGGCTGTTATGACCACGTTTACTTTCTACTATCGAAAATAGAAAATAACTCGAATTTGGTAGAAGAAGAAAATTGGTAACTAAAAGAAGGTAGATACCAACGGAAAATAAAAAAGAAATGTGATAAGAAGAGTGTTGACTTATCCTCGAGAATTTTGAGCTAATACAAGTAGTAACCCTAGACACAAAGAAAGAAATTAGCGACGTTTTCCCCGGCAACGGCGCCAAAATGCTGACACCGCCTAAACCTAGGGAAAACATGGTAATTCTTTTAAGTGGGGTTAAACACCAAGAAGCTATTATTAACTCGATCTAAGTCGCAGGTTTATCGGTTTCCTCGGGTTAGATAGTTAGATCTAGTTAGATTGTTAGAGTTAGATGTTAGTAACAAAGAAAATAAAAAACAAATAAATACTAATAAATATATATATTTTTTAGATCTAGCCAAGAATTATGTTCTTGAATCAATATCTTTTAGTAGAAATAAATGAGACGGATCTTCCTTTATTCAAGGTGTAAATTATATATGAATCGGTGTACTCTAAGCTAGACAACTCCTCCTCACACGAGCGTATGAAATTGTCATATGTCCATTGCATCAGTCCAAGGTCCACAACTGTTACGGTTTTTCTGAACAGGTCCCGAGTACAAATCTACCTTTAGATAAAAAGGAGTCATTCCGTTCGTCAAACGGTCAATTTTATTTAAAAGGCTCCGGTTGTCAAAGCCGGACGATTCAACTTTCCGGTTTAAGTTTCAATTAAACTGATGATTTAACATTATTACGATCTCGAGTACAAATTTCAATAAGATTCATCTTTCCAGGACAAATCTGCCCCCGGGTAGGAAACTGGGTTCCGTTGTCACGTTTTCACTCGGCCAATTTTACCCTCCGGTCTTTCAATTTTAACGTTTCATTAAGCGCAGAAAGAAAGAGATTCATCATAATTGATTTTAATCATTATTACCAGAGTCGATCATTCATTTTACCAAAAGATTAACTAATTCAGATTCATATCTTGGCTAGATATATTTTTAGTTTAACATAGATATATATATCGATTCTCGTCAAAATGTCATGGATTAAACGGTGGAAGTTTTCCATAATAGCCTTCATCAAGATGACAAAATTCTATTACAACCAAATTTAGCCTTTCGATCCAAACACTTATCAAATTCTCACATATATATATAGATAGATATAATTATATAGAATAACAAAAAATAAAACTCAATAAAATTACCCGTTTACTTCAGATCTAAGTTGTATTCTTGAAAATAGCAACCTTTCCAAAAGCATTTTCCTTCGATAATTTTCTCGAGCATTACAACATTACTACTATTATTTATCAAAACATATATACATACATAGACATATGTATATACGGGCCCCGAAAAGAAAATTAAAAGAGAAACGAGATGAAAAACGAGATCTAGATCTAGATCTATATATATATATATATAGATAGATCTATCATATATATTCATATATAGAATATATATATATACATGAAGGGTGTTTGTATATATATATATATCATGTATGTATATATATATATATATATATATGATCTTCAAAATAAAAAAATAAAAAAATAAAAAAAAGAAAGAAAGACGAGGTGAAGAAAAGAAAGGAGAAAGAAAGAAGAAAAGGGGCCAAGTTGCTCATGAATGGCTGCTGTATATATAGCCACAAATTGAAGTGCCGGATCGATCCGGCTTTTCACCGGATTGATCCGGCCTTCTCTTTTAAATTCGTATCTTCTGCGTCTGACTTCAATCTTCAGTTTCGTTCCGTCAGTAAATTTTAATTTTTCTGCACGATCTCATAGAAACGAACCACAGGCAAATCTGACACCAAAAGTTTTAACAGAAAATCCTTGGGCTCCAAGTATCAGACATAACTCTCGTCTCGTTATTCAGTATTCAGTTCTGCTTCCGCAGTAAATCTTATCTTTTGTACCTGAACACAAAGAAACGAACCACGAGTAATTCTGACAATAAAAGTCCAAAAGCACAGTATTTGCACTGTGGGAATTTATTTTTATTAATATAAATAAAATACAATAAAAATACCATAATTTATATAAAAATTACTACTTTCAAAGATCTACAACTTTCATGAAGGACTCTTCTTCAGAAAATGTCGTTTTGATGAGCCATTTGTTCGTCGAAGATATATTTCGATTTCCACTAATACGAATCGATTGTCCACTTGACCACTTAAGCTTGTGGCACACTCTTATATCCCTAAAAACACCTCTTTTAGGCCTCAAAACGTGTCGTCACTCGGGGTTTTGGTCATCCTAAAGTTCGCAATAAATTACCAAAATACCAAGCGTAGATCCGATACGACACTCCGGTTACTAAACCGGTACAAAACTTATAAAAACTTATAAAAATACGATAATTTATATAATAACTACTACTTATACATTTGAATAAAACTTAGTAATTTTGACTTGATTTGATACAATAATGCTCAAAATGGTATCAGAAATGGGGCGAAATGTCATAAAAACGATCATAAATTTATCTCTCATCATTTCTCTTGTTTTTAGGTTGTTACTATTTTTTATTGGATGTTACGACATTTTATGGGTTGTTACTACTGTTCTTCGTGGCATTTACTATTAAAATTATAAAAGGGCATTTTTCATTATATATTATTAGCAATTTGTCCTTACTAATCTCTGATTTTAAAATTTGTCCTTCTTGACCCATTTATCATTTTTTTTGTCCTTGTAGCACCTTCCCCCAATTATTTAATGTGTGATTTATCTTTTATTTGTTAAATGATAATTCATGGAATATTAGATAATAATATGATTTATCCTAATTTGTTTGGGATAATCATTTTATTTATCTTTTATTTGGAATAAAGGATTAATATAATAATTATCTCTTAATTATTAAATCCTTGGAGGACAAGGATTACTCTCCTATATAAAGAGAGTTCTCCCAAGCCTTAGACATTGGAAATTTCGACCTACACATTTGAAAAGAGAGGAAAAATTAGTTTCTTGTCTTGGGTTTTAGAAGAAGAAAAACTCTATGTTTTTCTTGGTGTTGCATATCGAGGAGGTTCGTGTATCAAGAAGGGTGTCCACCAACCGCCGTTTGGAGAACACATCGGAAGATCTTGGCTTCTCTTCCTACTATTGGTAACATGATCTTAACCCCTTTGTAGTTATTAAATCCTTTATTTATGTATTATAATATATGAATCGTGATCCATCCGCTGCGCATAAATCTAACTCGTTTAGATCTAAGAACCTGCATACTTCATGTGGTATCAGAGCAAGGTTCCACGATTTATATAGTCATAGTCATAATTAAACGATTTAAATGAGTGGAATTGCATGTAGATAAATTTTAAAATGATTGGTTGTTGTGGTTGAAGAGATGGATTGGAGTTGGCACTGTTTACCCGTTAGATCTATTGTAAACTCATATAAACGATGAAAATTCGTTCATATGAGTATATGAAATTATGTAATTTTTTTATTGCAAATTTTAATTTCCAGAAAATAGATCTGCATACTTCATTTTGTTATATAACTCATGGCCATTAATGTGTTGGAACAAAGAGACACTTTTTTATCGGAATAGTATGTGTGATAACTCCGGTTACATTACGATGGGGTCCTTGGTTCAAGATGCGTTCACCATAGCACCTTGATGAAACTTTGAGTTATTTACACTAAGTGGAGGTTCAAAGCTAGAAACTACTTTCATTTATATACGATTTCCTACGATGATGCTTAGTCTGTGTCTGCGTGAACTACGATGGCTTGATCCCCACAAGGGTACGTAGGCAATCACTTAGGTGATACAGGCTCTTCATTCATTTGTTTTTTACATAAAAAATATTTTTCATGAAAAAATAGGGGAGATTGTCAGATATTTTTTTCTTCATAAAATTGCATATTTGTTATCGTATGCATTCGAGTTGTCGTAACAAAATAGGGTGCGAAGTGATGCGATTCAGATAAATGAATCTATGAAGTGATGCGATTCAGATACATGAATAATTGAATATGCGAAGTGATGCGATTCGGATACATGAATCTGCGAAATGATGCGATTCGGATACATGAATCTGCGAAGTGGTGCGAATCGAATTCATGCATCTATGAAGAGATGCAATGAAATTCATGCGTCTGTGAAGTGGTGTAGCTCTTCATCCGGATTCACGAATCTCCAAACGGATATGATCAGTACCCTTTTTGTCCTATAAATATGACTCAAAGCATACATGAAAATTCAATCATTTATTTTGTTGAAAGCATCATCAGATTACTTTTTGAGTGCTCTCACGTTTGATATAAACAAGTCACTGTTTGAATCAAACACCTCAATTGTATCCTGAGAGAGATTTTCGTGTAAACCCAAATGATTTTGTAGGGGAGAAACATCTCTGGAAAAAAAAGACAACGCAAATCACGTGCCTTGGAGTACTATTTTTTGTCGGTCCTTTCTCTAAGTATTATTTGTTTCCCTACAGTAATTTCAAACTTTTGGATATAAGACAAAATGCAAAAGATATTAAATCAATGACAACATTAACGTTTCATATAATAATTACATTGACCGTAAATATAAAGACAATGTAAATATTACATTATTCGAGTATTGTTCGTTTAATCTTCGTGCTGAATCGATTTCAAGTTTGAATTTATTTAAATCGAATTAATCTAATTCTGATTTAAACCGATCTTACGTTAGTCACGAATAACTTAACTCGATTACAGCATACTCCAAGATACTCGAACATCAACTACCCCTTGTTTCCTTCTAGGAACCCCCCAAACTATCAATCAACCAAAGGATGATCATTGCCCACTTTTCATAGAAAATCAAATATGAATTAAAGTATTTTGCTTTTGCTTTCGATTAAAGTTGGTATGAAAAGTATTCCCTTTTCTCTCTTGAGTTAGGCACCCCCCTTAGACTTCAATTAAGGTTGACTTTTCTTTAGTTAGACAATCTTATTGTATAAACTTTCAGAATTAAGTGCCCTTATTGTATGAACTTTCACAGGGTCCGTTTGTTTGGTTTTAATATAATGTAATGTAATATGCGATATTTTATTCTTTTATGGTACTCTTGCCTTTATAGATCTGGATAAAATAGTATGATTTTTTATTTTATTTTATTGTTTAGGTATGTCTATAAGCTAATTGAACGTAATGAATTTCATTTCAATGAAATGGAAAAAAAAAAAATCAAATTTTGATTACTTATGAAAATTGATGGAGCGAGATGTAGTGAAAATTTACAAATCATACCGTTCTATCATCTCATCCACCCCACCTTAACCATATAACCTCATAGTCTGCATTCAAATCTCATAATGTAACAACCTTATCTCTCCAGTCCTCCTCTTATTTCTCCACGTTATCCACGAGTGTTGCCACCGTTGGGATTTTGAATGTTTGGAATATAGTTGTTATTAGCCTCCCTCAAACTTGGGTGGGTTGCTTTTGTGACTAGTTTAGTAAATATATTAGTCGTCTGATGAGAAACTGTGATATCTTGAGTGATGATTGACCCTTAAGCTATTTGTTCTGACACAGTGATAATCAAGTTCAATGTGTTTACATCTTGAATGAAACATTGGATTAATCATCATATAAAGCAAAAAATTTGGGACTCGTATCAATGCAAGCTTACATCATTAAATTTTGGAAAATGTATGTTTACATCATTATGATTATTATTATATTTAATAATAATCATAATGATGTAAGCCTACATTTTCCAAAGTTGAACTTCATGTCTTATATGACAATGAAAATTGATGGTCATTAAATGAAAGATTCATTATTTGATGAAAGTTTATGTGTAAGAGTCATTTTTTAACATCATAGAATAAGAAAGTACTAATTAAAAAACTCTACAAGATCATTAATAAGTGTGTATGTGTTAATTTTTGGGTTGGGTTTAGGCAAGACTGTAAAAGAAAAAAAAAACCGGTCAAACTAATCAATTCAAATTAAGTTCAAATCAAAATCAACCGAAATCTCATGTATGGTTCAGGTTGGTTCAATTTGAGTTTTAAGAAGTTGATATATTGAGAATATTATGAACCACCAGCCGTATACTCTTTTACATCATTGGCAACTTAATTTTCTTTTTTCCGTAATTAACTTTATTTTGTAATTTTAATAATCATGACCTTCGACTTGATATAATCCGAAAATACCCGTTGCTACATAATTTTTGACATACATTTAAACATTTCCAAACTCATAATTGTCAGATCTTATGTGCCACCGACAATGATTCAAACAACTCCGTCGGTGGCATTTAATTTAATACAGTAATCGAAATTTATTCTTTTTTTCACTCCTTATTACGACTTGTCTTTCCATCACTATACCGACACCGACATGTCGCATTCTTACATACTATTATTATATATATTTATTATTATTACATATTTATCCCCCATAACCCGAATCATGAGCACATGTTTCGCACATGTTAATGCTGTCACTATTTTTAGATTTAACAAACTTATATTTTATTATATTAATAATAAACAATTAATAATGCATATATATTCAACAAACACAGGAGTTTATTAATTAGTACAGTTTTTTTATTAAAATATTGAGAATAGGTATCGTATTTTGCAATTGAATAAGGTAAAAAATTCACCATTGCCTTTGAATGTTACTTCCTCAATAATTTAAATTTTGATACCTATTAATACTATTTATATAAGTGTTAAAATTTCATCTCCAATTATATATAGGTATCGAAATTTGATATTAATATCTATACACCACATCTCCAACCATAAATATCAAAATTTAGTAGTATCATTTTTTAAGTTTGATCAAATTTATGAATGTTTTTAACATTATCAATACAATAAAATATGATTATCGTATTTATTAATGAATAATTTGGAAAAATTATATACATGTTTTATATAGTTTGATCTAATACTATTTTTAAAAAAATATGAATTTGAACTAGATAATATAAAAAAAAAAAAGGGGTTAAAACCATAGTAACACTGTATTTATGTTTTCATGTTCTATATTTTTTTTAAGAGTGTTCTATATTGTTTGAGGTTAATTTTTGTTTGTATTTTGAGGACGAAATGGCCCAAAATGTAACACATAACCATTTTATTTGAAGCAGACAATTTTTGACACAAACAGTGCTATGATAAAGAACTCTTTTGAGAGAAAATAAAGCTCATTTGCGTGCGTGGGGTGTATGGAGGAGTATTAGTTAATGGATCAAATTTGGTACCTAGGTCCTCTAGTACCACAGCTAATTTAGATACCTAACATTTTTTTTATTGAAGATGTTAATACCTTCTTATAAGGATCGAAATTTGATTTTGACCCACCATTAGACTTGCCCTAATGGAAGAAGTTAAATATATTTTCTTATGGATGGAAATATATATACTCAATATTGACTTGTCATTTTTCCAGGCTGTTGGTGATATATGACATTTTCCTCCTAAACAATGCTACCAAATGTGTGTATATATATATATATATATATATATATATATATATATATATATATATATATATTATTTATTCCTCTCCCAGAGTCAGATTCACTATGTAGCCATCTTTGTGTATGATTAACAATGATGCAATTGATTTATTTGTCTTATATCAATGATGCAAATTTGTTCTTATATCAATGATGGTTTGTAGCTGATAAAAGATAAAGGGAGATAAAAATAAATTAAAGATATGATAGATTTATTTAGAATAAATTATATTTATCTTTATATTTTAATTAAATAAACTTTTCATCTTTAGGTTTATTTATTACGAATATGGTTATTTTCATATTTCTTTTCTATAAGAATCAATCAAAGAGCAACAATTTAGTGTCTTTATATTTCCACTGTGTCATTCGTTTTTCTTTAGCATAGTTCTTTGGCACAAGTCGAGGCATCGGAGGCATTGTATGTGTGTTCAACATATTATTTGAATGAGGACTTTTATTTACACCAAACTACATGTACGTCACAACCGAATCGACCTTATAAAAATCGATTCTGAAAAAAAAAACCGAATCGACCTTATAAAAATCGATTCTGAAAAAAAAAAATGACTTCCTATAAATGCATAGGGAGAATCGACATTGGGTTTGTCGGTTTCTTATTTCAAAACCGACTTTCGATCATGTATTCAATTTTATGTAATTGATGCGATGCATCAATAGATGTAATACCAAACATTATGTTGAAGTTAAATTAATTTATTAACATAGTTTTTCCTTACGGAGGTTAATCGCAATCAGATAAAGGAATGTATAGTAGTCAATATTAAAGGCTTGTTGATTACATGATTTTGACACAAGTAAACAAAATATTTATTATGAAATAGAGTATTGAGCATTTGGAGTAGATACCGTAAATCCTTGAAAAATTCTATTTAAAAATTTTCAACACCCTTTAAAAAAAATCAACAGGAACAATAGCATTGCAGTAGATACTATATTTTCGGTAAAATACAGATTATGTAAAATTTCTTTTATTTACGTTTGTTTAAAACTGTAATATAGAGAATCGTATGGATACATGTGGGGATTTTGTTTCATAGGAGAAGAATTCTTTCTTCTTCATCGAAAAAAAAACTCTAGGGCTTCCCCTGAACCGCCGCCGTCACCCGGCCAAATCCAAATCAACCGGAGATGGACAACATGCCGATCGACCGGAGCCAACATGAGATAGATTTACTTCACCGGTCTGTGAGATACATACAGGCGGAGGCCCAAGCTCGCAGTCGTCGGTCTGGCACCGAACCAGTGGAGTCGATATTGTTCAGGGCAGATTTTCCGACACCAGTATATATGTCGGAGAAGGTGAGGACGAGGAGGAGCTATCGGAATATGAAGACGTGATTGAAAATCTTGATAGGCCGGAAACTGACGAGGATGCTCTAATTATTCCTCTAGATGAATGTCGCGAACTGTGGAGGCCATGGAGAAGGGCTCTTATCTGTTAGGTGTAGTGCCCGAAAGTCAATTATATAATTGTTTTAGGACAGAATTAATAATTCATCTTATTATATGCATGTATGTTTATAATTAAGACACTACTGAAAACCCTAAGTACCTCGTTTATGTAATCACATAACTCAGTGTATGGCTATACACAAGAGGATTGAGTTAGTGATATGTACTTAAATTTAACTTAGTCTGTAGCGTTTATTGATCGAGTACGGGTCTCAAGATTAATTTGCTAATAATGCGCCCGAACACTTTAGGTGTGACAGTCTATCCGGACCGTCGGTAATAAAGGGTACCTAGTGGGGCATTTATATATGATGATAATCATATAGGCCGGACCCGATTTGATTTGAGTTCTCGATATAATTCCGTGATCGAGAAGTCTTATCGAATCACAAGATGATCATATATGGATTAATCTCAATCATGAGGTGATCACAGACGACTGCTTAGACTAGAGTAGAGTTTGATGTGTTAGTAAGGATCACTTCGTAGTATGTGGTCCAACACTTCTCGTTGGCTCTATTCTGGAATGAGTGAGTAGTCTGTGCTATCACAGATATAGAATCCATTCCTTCCTCCGGGAAGTAGACAGACAGTTCCTTTATTTATTAGTCCTAGAAACTGACCGATGCACGCAGTTCATATTATATTAGTTATGAACTATTTGGTCACTAGGGGGTTAATGGTAAATAAGGATAAGAGGTTTCGAGAAGGGTTTACGGAGATATCCCGAATCGTAACGAACAGTCTATATAGGATTTATCCGTATGTAATGATTATATCAGTGGACGCTTATCGACTCAAAGTTGAGTGTAAGTTTATATCTATATTCGGCAGAGTTCAATTTCGGGTTTATGGTGGTGTAATCCCGAAATTAATAGATTGAATATAATTGTTCGGTCTGACGAATAATTTTATTTAATTTATTGTAGCTACTGAATATGGGTCCATGGTCCCCGACGTGGCTCCTAACATGCATATGTTTTCTCGTCGTTTCACCTTAATTAATATTAAATAGTTGGATTGGACCGTTTAATAGATATGTGGATTAATTGTTTAGTTGGACTAGATAATTAAATACACGGAAAACACATTTTTCGTGGACTCGGCCCAAATTATGATAAAATTTGTGTGGTCTTGCTAGGGTTTGGCCGAAATTTATCATCATTATTAGGAAATTTGTTTTCTTGATAATTATAATATATGTGATTAAATTATTTATTTGTTAAATAATTTAAGGAAAAGAAAATCTTTTATATATCCTTATTAATTTGGGAATATTCTAGATTTATCTTTTTAAGGAAAATGATTAATTTGATTGATTTGTATTAATTAAATAAATCCTTGTTGAGACAAGGATTTATCTCCTATATAAAGAGAGTTCTCCCAAGCCTTTTAGAACAGATACTTTCGACACAAAGATGCAAGTATTTGTCTTAGAATTTTCGGCCAAGTACTTCGGGTTCGAGTTTTAGGAAAACTTCGGGTTTTTCTAAGGTAGCATATCGAGGAGGTCTGGCGGCTTGAAACACCATCCACCTGGTGGTGCTTGGAGACACACGTTGGAAGACTTTGGATTCTCAACTAGGCTCTCAACTAACTCGGATTGGATAGAACTTGTTCTTGGCGTTTTGCACCATAAAAAGGTCGGTAATCTAACCCCATCGTAGGTTAGATTTATTATTCATGTATTTTGATTGTTTAGATCTAGATCTTTACTTTCCGCTGCGTAATCGGGTGGATCTTGATCCATCCGGCGATATTACATCCTACATTATCATCAATCTTTTGGGCAAAACAATTTCTTACATGTACCTATGCCAAAGACAATCCGAGTTGTGGATGCATCAGGGGAGAATTGAAGTTACTGAACTCGAGCAGGGCTTTTATGTCGTGAGATTCACTAGGAAAGAAGATTACGAAATCGCTTTGGAGAATGGCCCTTGGGTCATTATGGGCCAATATCTTGCCGTTCGAAGTGGAAGCCGTTCTTCCAACCGGAGCAGGAGAAGATCACCACCACCTTGGCTTGGGTAAGGTTTACCAGTTGATCCAACAACCCCTGCTAACACTAGAGGAAGGTTTGCCAGAACCTGTGTACAATTAGATTTGGAATTGATGTCATCCGTGGTGATTAATGGTAGGAGATATAAGGTTGAAATGAAGGGCTTCAGCAAATCAGTTACAGCTGCGGAAAATTTGGGCATAATAAGGACAATTGCCCTAGCCTCATTGCTACGTCAGAGACCAATACTACGGCACTGGCAGTTGAAAAACCGCAACCTAAACCACAAGGACCAACGGCTGAGAACCCATATGGGCCGTGGATGATAGCTTCAAGAAGGAGAAAATGGACCCCGACTAGAAAAAACAACTGATACGCAGGCAATAGCAACCGGACATGAGGAAATTGAACAGACCCCTACACCTCAAGTAGGTGGATCCAGCTCTGATCACCTGGTAAAAGAGACCAGACCTGCCTCAATCGCACATACCCAGTGCTCCAGGTGGGAGGGTCCAGGTTTGACGTTCTCGTAGAGGAAGACAAAGAGGAACCTGAGGTAGAGGATATGGATGACGTTCCTGATGAGCTTAGGGAGCTCAGGGAGCGAGTGAGGCAGGTGGAGTCACACGGAAGGCATGCTATAACTAAAGAGTTTCATAAGTCTACGTCCCAAAGGACCAGTCACAAGAACAGGCGGTCAGAAGTGAAGGGAAGAAACAGAGGCAAGCTGGGTAGTAAGAATTTTAGGGAGTAGAGATAAGATGACACATACTACACTTGCTTTAAGCAAGCGAAAGGAACAGACTACTGAGATGGGGACTCAGGGACAACAGATGAAACGTACTTCAACTGCTAGGAAGTCCTCAACAACAATAGCAACTTTGTCTGATTTATCTAATGCAGCCAAGAGACTTATAGACCCAGGTGACAAAGCGGCTCATGCCATACTTGCTAACATTGAATCTATGGAACCTAACGTCCTGGAGACCATATCAAGGCTAATTCACCTGACTCTAGACAGTTGGCCATCTGAGGATAATGCGGATGAAGTTTCTGGTCTTAATTTGCTATTCGATGTGTACCAATGACATGGCGGAGGATTTGCCAAAGGACTTTGGTGTTTCTAGAAGAAAGAAGCGCGGTCTATGAAGCTTGAAGTTTTATTTAGAGTAAAACGTTGCATGATGTAATAAGTTTCTAGTTTTTCATTTTTTTCATTAAATCGTGGACCTTCCATTTTGAATTTATAATAAAAGATCGTTTCTCTATAAAAAAAAGAGTAGAGAATCATTAAGAGTATCTGACGTAAGTGCTCTAACCTACAACACTAACACATTAATTAATTCTTTTATAATCTAAATAATAGAATAAAAAGTGAATTTTTTAGGAGAGGAAAATAGTTATTAAATTGAGAAAGGGATCAGTTAAGAGCACTCGCATTAGAATCTGTAAAAAGTGGTAAATCTGTATATACAGCTCCGGATCCAACTAAAATGTCTTTGCGTCGAGATCGTATACGTGATCTCTATTCAACGATTACGGATAAAATTGGACATCATACTACTATATCTACCGCAATCGAATTTTTTTACGATTCAAGTTTTTGCTTATTTCTAACATCAAATATATATATATATATATATATATATATATATATATATATATATATATATATATATATATATATTTCGAGTCGCAAAAAATCTTTAGAAATATTTCGTTAATAAGATCTTATACGTATTTTGAATATCCATACAAGGTAATATTTATCATTTATAATAATAGAAAATAAATTATTTATATGTGTATTTGTTTTTGTAAATATGTCGTAATTATTTTGGTTTACGATTCTTTATTATTGTAGTACGGTAGAGATTACGTACGGTGACTTATGTGTAGAGATTACGTAAATGATGTTAGAATCTGTAAGGTAGAGGCTACATTCGGAGACACGACGCGAAGTCTTTCTAAAAAATAAAAAAATACAAGTTACTAGGTTGAAATGAAGGCATGAATAAAAGGAAAAAGTTGTCCATAGTAGGACAAAAATGCCTTTCAACCGCCATGATAATCTTCTTATTTACCCGTCAAAATGGGAAGGACACCCAATTTCCCCCATCCCCTCGGTCCCACGGTAACTTTTTGGGTGCTCGGTGCTCCCCCACATGTATTAAATTGACACGTAGATTGATCGATATCATACAGTTTAGTATTTGGATGTAAATAGTATGGTCCCGATCAACCCACGAGACATTTCAGTATAAATTCTCTCACCATCCAAGAACTTCTCAAAACGACAAGAAAAGCACAACTGGTTCATGAAAACCGGTGAAATATATAATAAAAGACTAATGACACATACACAATCGTTGTGTCACAATCAATAATATCTACATAATTGATTGATATGAGTCTAAATTTATTATTTTAAATTCATTACGATGAAAGGACTATATGACTATTGTATCATTAATTGTTATACAACGGTTATACGTATTATTCCTTATAATAAAGAGAAATGGTATGTGCAAAACACAAATGTGTAGTGCACTTACCACTACTTGCTTCAACCTCATTAATTAAAGTAATAAATTATTTATTATGTTGGATTCCAATAAAATACGTGGTGTTAATTATGTTATGTATATGTTTTAGTAAAAAGAATAATAGATGTATTACTACAGTCTGCTGCATCTTTTGCTATTTGTACAAGTCTCGTCAATACGGCGAATAAATGTTAGGTAGAGAAATTCTTATGTCCTTTTACAACCCCTTCCCCTTGCTAAAAAAACTATCCATTCTCACATGAAATGCCTATGTGGAAGTTAAAAATTGGTTGGAATTTATAGATAGATTTTATTAAAATATTGTAGATGACATGATTGGATAATGGTTGTAATTTTTATTTTTATTTTTAAGATTTCTGCTGGAGAGATAAAATGTATATATGAAAGGATATGGCATTTAGGTAAATAAAATAAAATTAAAAAAAAGTAGTTTTTGGTGCATTTTGTGGGAGAGAATGATCTATTGGCTTGTCTAAATGTAGAGAATGCATTAGATAATCTCTAGAAGAAATTGTCTACATTACCATCATTATTTTATATTTTTGTATTTTTCTCTCTCTATTCTATGAATTGAGACATAGACATTGGTTACATTAGTCCCATTAATGTTGCTCTTAAGAGCAGCAGTAGTGGTGATCGGAGGAAAAGATTGTTGTTTATTGATCATTGGCTGATGTGGAGGAATATGAATGGAAGATAAATATAATAGAATTATAGAGATAATATGTGTGTGATTAGATATTGTAATGATGAAAAATATTTTAAATCTATTGATTAAAATACTATTAATTTTTGTTAAAGTTCAAGAAGAAAAAAGGGCTGACGTGCTGTTTTCAAGAAGTATATTGTCTAATTGATTATCTAGAACTAGATAATGAGATATATAATCTCCTAAAAAAATACTCTACTTTGCTCCCATTATTTTTCATTTAGTGAGTGAAGTACTCTACCTTGACAAAAAAGAGAAAATAATATGTCCAAACAAGCCTTACTACGAGCCTTGAAAACCCTAATGGGACATATTCTTGGACATATTCTTTTGATGTGTGGTGGGTAGGGGTGACCATTTGGACGACCCGGACTGAACCGGAACCGGAACAAATGGTTCATTTTGACTGTTGTTTCAAAACAATTCTGGAGTCGGCGGTTAGGGGGAAGGTTGAACAGCCGGGTCCGATCCAGCTACGGTTCCTCCCAAGCCCGGACCGCCATTGAACCGGGGAACCACCGGGTCATCGAACCGTAGGGTCCGGTCCCAGCCGGTTCCGGTTCCAATGTGGTCAGGTCTAGTCAGGGGCGGCTACACATTGTGACAAATGGGTTACCCGACCCGTTAAAAAATATTACACTAGAAATTATTTTTTAGGTACATATTTTATATGTGCACCGATCCCATTATTTTTATATATTGATCCCTATTGATTCGTATTGAACTATAATATATAATATTAAGCTTAATACTTGTAAAACATGATAAATTTTCGATCCGTATCATTAAATTATTGGAGCCGCCCTTGGGTCTACTGGGGCGTTCCAGTGCTTTCATATAGAATTGTATACAGTAGTGATACATCCACTACACTTTCAACCACAACATCTTACACAACATAATCTACACCATATATTCTGTTGGGACCCATCACAAAAAATAATTCATCACTTTAATCTATGGCTACCACTTGTGTAGTGGTTTGTGCACTACACAAAAATGTATTGCACATATCATTATTCAATTGTATAACCTATTTTAAGAGTTTAGCCAGTAGTAGATAAAAAGTAAAGAAAACAATGCAATTTTATTAATAAAAAAAAGAACCGTTTCCTTTTCTTTCCCATTTATTTTGAATCTTTTCATTTCCTCATTTCCTTCTCTTCCATTTTCTTCATACTCAAGTTTATTAAACGCCTAAAATCAGATCGTTATGAATTTCTTTTTTTAATTTCATTCATTTTCTCTCTCGATCCAAACAAGGGGTTAAGGATTCCGGCCGCTAAGTAAAATATCGATCTCATATTCAAATTCTTATGAATTCAGCAAACATTGTTGGAAGATGCCCGCACCTTTAATGCCCGAAAGTATCTCAAAAGATTAATTTCAGACAATTTTTTGAGGATATTTTATGAAAGCAAACAAGTGGTAAGGGTTAGACGATGTTGTCTAAAATGATCCACATGAGTCAACTTATCAAATGAACTTGATTAACACATCAGAATCACCCGGTTAAATGGGTAAATACTACAATAGAATGGGAAATTCTAACATGAAAACTCCCCTATAGGTAGTGATCTATGTGGGCGATTCTGAACCACATAATTTTTATAACAGAATGAAACTGTGTTGTCCAGAATTGTCCACATGGATCACTCTCTATGTTAGAACTTCCCCAATAGAATAACATTAAATCGTTAACCTTGTTTTAAAAAACATTGAACCGTCAAATCATATATAATAAGCTTTATTCTCCTAGATACAAAAGTCAAAGACAAACAATTAATGATAAATAGACTTTCTTCAAATAATATGTAAGCTCACTTTAGAGCATAACATGTAGCAATATTTCAATGTAATAATAAAAATAAAAAAAATACACAAAGGGAGAATTTTTTCCCTCCCCTAAATATACTTTTGAACCAACTCAATATGATCCTAAGATATCCTTATAACCGTAGACATTCCCTTATAACGAGTGACACAACTTATTTTTACACAGTTCATCATGATATAAAATCGTTGAGTATATTATAACCTCACCATACACAATAATATAAAAATAACTTATGCCACTCGTGACTGGTTGTGACAATAGCATTTTAACTTTCCTTTGTAACCAAAACGAAGTAAAAAGTTTCGGGTAATGCTATTGACACTCCACAACGAGTGACATAACCTATTTTTATATCAATACGAGATCACATGTGTAAAAACAGTCGTGTCGGTTACAACTCGTTGTAATGATTGAGTGGTTGTGCCCGTAGCGTTACGGAAAAAAACTTAGCTCAATTTTCCTCCGTCACCACCGTCAACAAGATAAGCTTTCTTTCTCCGATCAGCCCGAGTCAAAATACAAATCAAAAGGAAACACGTGGCATAAATGGCATGGACTTTCCAGCTAGTTTTCGGTGGCTGATGCAAAATAGCCTGATGAAAAACCGTCATATAATAATGAAGCCCAACAGCGAAGCCCACAAAAATCTGGCCCAAGCCCAATAACTTAGTAGGCAAAGCAGTGTCGGTGGAGAACACCAGAATCAAGTACATCAAAAGAAGCAGGAGGTACAACACGTAGCCCAGTGTCTGCATTACCTGTAAGCAGACATAGGTGGACTGCGAAGTAGCGTATAAAAACTTCAATGGTTCAAGCCCAGTTGCTAAAGAAGAGAGACAGAGTATAGAGAAGTAGATTGATAAGTAAATCTGGATGAAGATTAGAATCTTTTGGAGAGAAAAGTAGGCTTTGATTCTGTTGAAAATGAGGGAGACAAAAAGGAGAGGGATTATAATGATAGCTAAAGAAACTGCAGAAGCAATTGTGGGTGCATATTTGTTGCCAACATATGGTTTGAATCCTCTTGTCATTTCTTTGTTGGCTTTGTTGAGGTAAACTTGTGAAGTTTTTGAAATCCTTTCTAAATCTGGTAGTAATGATTCTTGAAACTTGGTGGGTAGGTATCTAAATCCAGTGACCAAGTCATCGTCTTGATCATCATCTTCTTTCTCTAACCAATTTGGCAATGTTTGTTTGGATACAATGTTTTCTGATTTGGGTTTTTGGTTTGAAGGCTGTTTCTTATCAGGGCTTTTGGATTTGGTATTCAGATCTGAATCATCGGCAATGTTCTTGTCTAAAATGGATTTGGTTTCTTTCTTGGTAGTGGGCTTTGCTGTTTTGTTCTTTGCAGAGGTTATTTTGGATAGATCTGATGGCTTCTTGATCAATAGTGTACTGTTTTTGGCTAAAGTTGAAGACTTTGAAGTGGAGTTCAGTTTCTTGAACTGGGATTTCATGGTCTGGTTCAGTTTAGCAGAGCCCAAGGTTGGTTTAGTGAGCTTTGTCTTGTTCTTATTATTAGCTAGCTGATCAGATGGGATTTTGGTTTGGTTTTTGGTTGAGCTGGTAACTGTTTTCATAAGCTTGGTTTGATTCTTGGCTGGACCACCACTACTAACTTTAAGGATCTTGGTTTGGTTTTTGGAAGAAATTGTATTCCCACTGATCATCTTCTTCTTCTTGATGTTGATTGGCTGTTGATCTTCATCATCATCAACATCATCATCTACCTCTAACAATCTTCTTCCACCCAAAAACTCATGTTTCTGTGGCTTGATTAGTGAAGAAGAATTGGTAGATATGTACATTGAACAAGTGAACAAAACCAATGAAATTAAAAGCACCAGTAATAGTACTAGTACCTTCCTAAGAGAGAAGCAGAATTCTTGAAGTGGAGCCATATGTGTGTGTACTGATAAACCTGTCTGTCTTGATTGTTTTTATTGTATATAGATCTAGTGACTAAACTAGCTTTCTAGCAAGATTTGAAGGTTCCCAATAACCTTTAAAGTGAGATGTTTTATACACAGAAAAGTTGGATGGCAATGGAAGTAGGGGTTGATGAAGTCATAGAAAGTGTGAACTCTGTGGAAAAGGAGGTAGACTTAAGTGGACTAATAGGAAAAATAAGTCTAGTAGAGAATTTAATGGAGGAGTATAACTGTATAAGCATTAAGCAGATGATAGATGAGTCACATGGTATGCAACTAGACATCCATCAGCAATGTAACGCGGTTTTGATGTTATCACCCATTGGTTTATTTAAAAAAAAAAAGTTAAATCATAACCGAAAAGGCCTCCATTTTACTGTCTCACGGGATGAGTGGAGAGGTTAATCAGATAATCTATTGGTTCAGAGGTATGGGTTGATATTATTCCAAAAGACCGAAAGAAGTCATCCATTTACGGGATTCGAACTTCCACACTCCAGCTCTCGGTTCGCTGTTATTACGATACACAAACCTTTTACCACTAGGCAATGTCCTGGGGAGTCACCTATTGATTTATTTAGGCCATTACTCCCGGTCTCAGGGTACCACATCGACATTTAAAATCTAGAAAGACGAATATAATCTCAATATTCGATTTTGTAAAAGTCGAATATTGATTTTTAACGTCTGTAAAATCGAACATAATCCGAAATGCGGTGTCGCGGTTGATTTATTATAGTGCGAATAACAACGCTCTTTACTTAGGATAATTCAACCAACGCAATCATTCAATCATAAAATATCTACTTTCAAGATATCACCCCAAGATTCTACCTGTATAAAGTCGAATATTGTGTTTTAAAATAAAAAAAAATCGAATATTGAGCTTACTTTTTAACTTTCTAGAGGACAAATGTCATTTTGATATTTGTAAAGTCGAACGTAACCCGAAGTGTAGTGACACTGTAGATCCATTGTGGTGTAGATAACAATGCTATTTATTTAGGATAATGTTACTGACACAACTATTTGGTCACAAGAAGTGATAAATTTTGATTTTACACTATTAATCATCATGAGCCTACAACCTACATAGTGATAAACGAGTTTTACATGATGATCATGATGTAAAATAGGTTCTCACTTGTGATTGAATGATTGTATCGGTAGCAATACTCATTTAATTAGAAGTGTCTAAGCACTTGTATTGAAAAATAGAACATAATAATTTTTATAAAGAAATAATATAAAGAAAAGATAAAATCTTTATCAAATGTGCAACATATAAAAATAAATAAACATAAATGTTTATTGGTACAAGGAGTGAGACTACATTACGGTCGATTACATTTCATTAGTTTATACATCATAATCAAATGTATAAAAGTTTATTATATCACTTGTTATACATATTTTGTTGTAACAATAATAGTATTCGTTGAAATTATTATTTTTTCTCTACAAATTATATATTCTAAATATGTATTTTAGAGGTTTCACAACACTTTGTGTTGTAATAATATTATGAGAGAATTTATATAGTCTGAATCTTGAAGTACATATCTATCTATGACTTAAAAAATAATTAGTGTGCAAATGTTCTTAGAATGTCTAGATGCTTAAAGTGTACACTGTTTTGTCTATATGGAAAGTGTAGACTTTATTATATGCTTTCATCTTTTGTTGCTCCACAAAACAGTCAATGTGCTGCTCCATTGCAAACAGTAAGCAGGAAATTGTGAGAAATATTAGGACAGTTGGTTGAAGGATGGAGCCCATGATGTTGTTTAGCATGTATTAAGGATAGGGTTAAGTAATGTAAGGGTATTAATGTAAAATCTTAATATTACACATGTCATTCCCTTGCTGTGTGTCTGTTAAAAGGGGGTTATTCTGATGCAGGGAGGCTTCAATAGAGAGGCACGCATACGCGCAACATCGGACCATTTCCATCCTCAATAGGGAATTGCATACGTGGCGTGAAACCGCGTGTGTTCGGATGTTGCGCGTATGCGTGCAGCTCTATTGAGCTCTCCCCGCATCGAATAACCCGTTAAAAGGTGTCACCTAGCATTGGTTTGTGTAATGGTTGTGTGTGTGTTTGTTAGGGGAAGTTATTGTGTGGTGAGGAAATTTAATGGTGAAATGATGGGTGAAACGATCAGAATTAAACAGTTTAAATACAAAATAAAATTGTGTGGTGTGGGGCTGCCACACGGTGTCTCCGCACCGTGTGAAAACAACACACAATAACTTCCCGTTTGTTAGGCAAGATGTACTCATTAGCTAAGAGAATAATTAATGGAAAAGAAAAAGCTATTCACTTTATTTCTTCCTTCACTCAAGTTATGCAAAATTCTAATTTGGTATCAGAGCGAGGCATCAACTAGATCTCGACCTCCGTCATGACTAGCACACCGTACAACACCATGGCAGCTCAGCTAGAAAATATAGAGAGCTTAGAAGCAACAATTGGTCTTGACTACACAGAGACCTTTCGCCGAGTGGTCAAAGCTTTTTGCAATAAGAGTTGTCCTTGCAGTTGATGTGTTCTTAAATTGATTCATTAACCAAATTGATATCAACAATGCCTTTATAAATGGTGCTTTCTGTATGAATCATTTTATATGCCTCAATCTGATGGGTTTGTCCATCCCGACAAACCCATAATGTTTGTCATCTCAAGAAGGCATTGTATGTAGTTCTTAAACAATAAATAATTCATCATTTTAATCAACACTCATAAAGCATGTAGTGGTATTTACACTATACAAATGTGTAGTACACATATCATTTCCCTTGTATTATCTCAAACAAGTTCTTAAAAGTGTGTTTGGTGAACTCACGTCTCAACTTATCAAATGGGGATTCACATAGTCCAAGGTTGATTCCTCTCTATTTGTTTTACTAATTTGCTATATTCTTTAGTATATGTAGATGACATTTAACTCACAGGCAGTGACGGATCCAGAAATTCTGTTCAGCGGAATTCGTAATTTTTTTTTCAAAATATTTTTTTCACGGGTTCCGAAATAATTTTTTATAGGTAAAATATAGAAGTTTCTTACTTTAAGCAGGGTCCGTGTGTTGGATGTAATATCGCCGGATGGATCAAAGATCCACCCGATTACGCGGAAAGTACAAGATCTAGATCTAGACAATCAAAATACATAAATAATAAATCTAACCTACGAGGGGTTAGATTGCTTATCAGTTTATGGTGAATAAACTCCAAAAACAATCTTCAATCCAAGATCCAAGCTAGATGAGAAGCCACGGTCTTCCAACGTGTGTCTCCAAGCACCACCAGGTGGATGGTGTTTCAAGCCGTTCGACCTCCTCGATATGCTACCTTAGAAAAACCCGAAGTTTTTCTAAAACTCAAACCCAAGTACTTAGGCCGAAAATTCTAAGCCTAATACTTCTCAAGTATTTCGAAATTATGTGTTGTGTTTAAGGCTTGGGAGAACTCTCTTTATATAGGAGAGTAATCATTTTCCTCCAATTATTTAATAATTAAGAGATAATTATTAGATTAATCCTTATTTCAAATAAAAGATAAATATATAATATATCCCAAACAAATTAGGATAAATAAATATATTATCTAATATTCCATGATTTATCACTTAACAAATAAATAATTAAATCAAATATCAAATAATTATCTAAGAAAACTAATTTCCCAATAATTAATTAATACTTATAAAATGCGGCCAAACCCTAGGTATTAAGGGCTACATGCATTTTTACACACAATGGGCCGAGTCCATGAAAAATTTCTTTTCCATGTATTTAATTATCTAAGTACAACTAAACAATTAATCCACATATCAGTTAAATAGTCCAATCCAACTATTTAATTATAATTGAGGTGAAACGACTAAAAAACGTATATGCTATATTGGGAGCCACGTCGGGGACCATGGACCCATATTCAGTAGCTACAATAAATTGAATAAAATTATTCGTCAGACCGAACAATAATATTCAATCTATTAATTCCGGGATTACACTACCATAAACCCGAAACTGAACTCTGCCGAATATAGATAACTTATACTCAACTATGAGTTGATAAGCGTCCACTGATATAATCATTACATACGGATAAATCCTCCATAGACTGTTCGTTACGATTCGGGACATCTCCGTAAACCCTTCTCGAAACATCTTATCATTATTTACCATAAACCCCCTAGTGATCAATTAGTTCATAACTAATATAATATGAACTGGCGCCATCGATCAGTTTCTAGGATTAACAAATAAAGGAACTGTCTGTCTACTTCTCGAGGGAAGGAATATTGGATTCCATATCTGTGATAGCACATACTACTCACTCATCCCAGAATAGAGCCAACGAGAAGTGTTGGACCACATACTGCGAAATGATCCTTACTAACACATCAAACTCTACCCTAGTCTAAGCAGTTGTCTGTGATCACCTCAGGATTGAGATTAATCCATATATGATCATCTTGTGATTCGGTAAGACTTCTCGATCACGGAATTATATCGAGAACTCAAAACAAATCGGTTCAGCCCTATATGATTATCATCATATATAAATGCCCCACTAGGTACCCTATTACCGAGAGTCCGGATAAGACTGTCACACCGTAAAGTGTTCTGGGCGCATTAATAGCAAATTAATCATGAGACCCGTACTCAGATTAATAAACGCTACGGACTAAATTAATTTTAAGTACATCTCACTAACTCAATCCTCTTGTGTATAGCCATACACTGAGTTATGTGATTACATAAATATAAATGCCCCACTAGGTACCCTATTACCGACAGTCCGGATAAGACTGTCACACCGTAAAGTGTTCTGGGCACATTAATAGCAAATTAATCATGAGACCCATACTCAGATTAATAAACGCTACGGACTAAGTTAATTTTAAGTACATCTCACTAACTCAATCCTCTTGTGTATAGCCATACACTGAGTTATGTGATTACATAAACGAGGTACTTAGGGTTTTCAGTAGTGTCTTAATTATAAGTATACATGCATATAATAAGATGAATTATTAATTCAGTCATAAAAACAATTAGATAATTGTCTTTCGGGCAATACACCTAACAATCTCCCACGTGCACGAAAGGCAAGTGGATTAATTATTTTAGAGCACACCCTTTATATCTATATCTACAACATTCTCCCACTTGCTCAAAACAAGTGAGACATATCCCCAAGATTCATACCCTCCAAGTGCATCTTTAGTAATACATCCTTCCAAGCACAACCGGAGTGTGCCGCCGCAGGGTAGGTCAGTGACCCGGAACGTACTTAGAATCCGAATACCATGTGACCTGGTACACAGATCAGGTAGGTTGGCAGCTTGAGTCCATCTTTGGGATCTAAACGTCGCCTTTCCATCTAATCCGGTGGTACGATTTCAATATGCTTATGACCTCTAGTGATTGCAAAATCCTTATGAGCTACCTCTCCAATGTTTTCACAATGAAGTAGTATCGGCTTACTGGATAATGCTTTATCACATGAGTAAACACTGAGACCGAGAGCGATTTAACGATCATCCTCAATCTGACCTAAAGCCAAAATCAGTGTTATCACTTATATTCTAGTTTGCACCTGAATATACTAGCATATTATTCCTCATTCTCCCGAAGAGAGTTGAGGATTCACTAAACATCCCATTTAGTATTCATCCGCAGGTTTAGACAAGCATTCCTGAGAGGTAGGGTAGACTACATCGTTGAATGTTGCATTCCTCTATGCAAGAACATCTTAACCATTGTGATGGATGAATGAGATTGCCAATTGCTTATTTTCGAGAATTCGAGTCAGTCAAATTCTTTTAGAAAATAGCCCGATGGCATGTTAGCCTCTGACTTCAGCTAACACACCCATGTTGTTTCCAACAGTTTCATTGTTACCATTCACAAACACTAATCTACAGACTACTTTACTAATATTGATGCCCAGTCTACGAAAGACTTATCAACATGCTGGTCAAGTCCACATATTGGAAAAAATATATGACTTTGAAATGACCTAGAGGTTTGCTTTAATCCCCAAAGGATATAAGCTATGGCAGGCATCCTGCCAAAGGTTCTTTCTGAATAAATTAAGATACCGTTAGTCTCGCAAAAGGGTCTTAGGGAATCACCCATAGTTTCTGCTTTGTAACGAATCTGTCATTTATTCTTAGCAAAAACCCTTCTGTTTTGAATGAGTTCAGATTCCGTTGTTCGGCAAGGAAGTCTTAGGGAATCACCCCTATTTCCCGCTTTCTGGCAAAATCAAGCAAGACTTAGTGGTAAGAGAGATCACGGTCTGGTTAACTCTCTACCTTTTAGGGAATCATTCCTAAATTACTCAGCTTTGTGTTGAAAGTTAAACTTTCCTATTCATTCGACTCTTCTCCGTGTAGTTCCAATTACTCCCACTAGGCCTGAGATACTCAGGTGGTTCTACAAAAGTTTCAACAGAATTGGAGTTTCAAACTCCATTCACAGGGTTATGGCTTTTAAAACTATCTCTATGATTAGGATCCTATACAGCCCACGAAGGACTATAGGTCATCAATCTACCCTATAGACCGTAAGGTCCTGCAATGGGTAATGGACAAACCATACTCCCCTTGCGTTCGGGGTGGATTGATATACTGATCTAGTTTAGTAGTTTTTATTAGTGTTATCACCAACTGCCGGTGTTGGACGTGGACTGAACAAATCAGTTAGCAACATCTTCAATATAAATACTTCAAGATCTAAAGTTGTTATTTATAGACTCCATCAGACCGAGTGTGATAGTATAACCATCATTCTCTGATTTTACGAGTTTTATAACCAACCTTTACTCAATATATTAAGATATTTCACGCTCTGAACGTGTATGCAAAAATTCCAGTCATACCTTCAAGCACTAAGTGCTAAATGTCTATATTTGCGGAAGTGGGGTGAACCGAATTCACTCCGTATCCACAAATGTGTAGGCATCTTCTAGATAGACTTCTCGGTTTCACATGATAATGTAAGCCGTTATTATTGCAACTAATATCTTAAATGAGTTAAGCAGTGTATTGTAGCACATCAATAACTATATAAGGAAAATTTATGGTGTATGCCTTAATGAAAACATTTCACTGGGAGGCAGGCCGAGCATCAGTCCCGAAGACTACGCAATAACCTATTTCTGAGTATGGAATACTCTATCTCTGGTGAGATTAGAGATTTCCTCCAAATATTTTGGATAAACTTACCGGAGTCTCGAAATAGTTGTCAGACAAGATGTCACAACTTCAAAAAGCTCCCACTAGCTTGTACCTTTCATATGACCCCGAAGGTTGTTATGAACAAGCTATGTTACTTCTTTAAATCTATTACCCTTTTCCTGATTGAAAGGAAACTTAGTAATTGTTCTTTTGAGACAGTGTTCCTTTGACTGGGAGATAGAAATCACCCTAAGCCGGTCTTCAGATCTTGTCGTTAGGGAATATGCACTAATTAATAGTATATAAAGAAGTGTTTATCTAAATACGGAAACCATTTGCGTTTATATATTTTAAGATGTGTTACTAATACCTTTTCAGCAATGCTTAGTGGTTCTGACTTTATCAAACAAAAGTCCGAGTCTTGGATTCGTGCTACGAATGTTATATTCATCGTCAATAAGACAAACAAATTATCCTATTGAAAATGAATACGTTCGTTCCAACGAATCCGAAAACAGAAAATGAATTTTCTGTGATACTCAAGAATTGAATCCGAGATTCATTTCCTTATATCACTCCCACTAGTCTATCTGAAATAACTATCCGTTGTCTATTTTATTTATCGTTTAATGCAAAGCTACCTAGTTCTTCCAAAGAACTTAGCTTTTGAGAAAATTGCTAAGGATGCATTGGTCAGTGATCCGAAATCACTTTCCTTATCCTCTAATTTCCAATTTATTAATTTTCCGGTTTAGCCTTAAAACTACTTAGTTTAGATGATTAACACGTATAAACATTCTTTCCCATTCTCGACTTTCCTTAGATGGAAACAATCTTGAACTAGCAGTTCGTTTGAGTAGACACTACTCTTAAACTGTGGGATGTTTAGTGTTACTTGCTTGGACTATCGATTTTTCTAATCGTCAAATCATAAGACCAAAGCTCCCACCAGTTTATCGGTTCCAAATACCGTCTAACTAGCAACACTTTGTATTTATGATTTTTCAAAGATTAGAAAATCCCCCAGAACTAAGCTCCCACTAGTTTATCAGTTCTAAATAATGTCTAACTAGCAATGCTTTGTTCATGATGTTTCAAAAGATTGGAAAAACTCCAGAGCTAAGCTCCCACTAGTTTATCAGTTCCAAATACTATCTAACTAGCAACGCTTTATTCTTGTTTTTTCAATGAAAAGAGAAACTCATGTGCAGTATATTACACATTTCTAATGATTCAGAAAAACAACAAATCATAAGACTAAGGCTCCCACTAGTTTATCAGTTCCAAATACCGTCTAACTAGCAACGCCTTATGTATGATTTTCCGAATTTTCAATTAGAAATTTGATGTGTAATTACACTTTTAAAATTCACTAAATGAATTTTATATATAGTCCTAAATCATCTTTTGTATACTAAGTACGGTCGTTTCTTGTTTTACACGAGCGACATCCGTGACATTCCTATACTATGTCATTAAGTTTTTAAAGGCTCAAGAGATAATCTTTTCTGAAAATTAACTGCATTTATTGACTTTCCACATTTTTAATGAAGTCCTATTACTAACAGTTTAGTAGCCTAGAGATTAAAGTTGTAAATAAACATGACAGAAAGTTAAATTCAAAATTAAAATTTCATTACCAGATTTTTATTTTTAGGAATAATAAACTTGTTAAAAGTCTATCCTACCATTCCAAGGATTTAACCTCGCACCTCAGTGCCGCCATAGGGTAGGTCAAAGAGGTGACGGTTAAACTGAGACAATCTCTCTCAATGATTAAGCTTCAAGAATCGAACATCTCACGGGAATCAGACATCCCGGACCTTAATCATTGATTACCTTCCTTTTTCTAGCCTAGATATTTCAAAAATATCCATAAAGAGTGTGACCTACTATATCAGATCTCAAAGTACGCCACGAGTATGCCGTCGTAGGGTCGGTCAGTGACTCAACGAGTACCCAAAATCCTATCCTTTCAGAGGCCAAGCCTTAAATTTTGATAGGGGTGAACACCATCCGTAGGGGGCCGAAATCAAAGCGGCTCGAGGCGTCACCCTTCTCTCACGTGCTTGTACCTATAGTAGAGGCCGTGGGGTCGGCTGTCGCCTTCCCCGCTCCCACTCAATAATTTGAAAAAAGTGGTGGGTTTACTAATTACGGTTTCGGTCTTGACAATAAGAAACAATAAATCAAAATACTCCGAATAGGGTCGGTTAAGCAGGCAAGCCTACGCCGTCTTATTCGTTGGAACATATGTGACCGTCGGTCGGATCCGGCAAGAGAAGCCCCGTTTAGCCCGAAGGCTTATCGGATATGCTAAGTCTTGTCGAACCCCCGTGCAAACGTCACACGTGGAGGGGAGTCAATCGAGCCGTAGCTCAGTTGAACTCGCCCAACCATGGTTAGACCATTTCCGAACCCATGTACTAAGATTTTCCGATTTCTATGTTGGCAACCAAAGCGTAATCTCGTTTCTGTTTAAGGTAGGTTCACCGAAAACTCAACGATTTATCTAAGTGGGATTCACCGAGAATCTAACTAAAATCGCAACGATTGACAAAACCTGGTTCATCGGTTTTAATAATTAGTTACTTAATTAATTAACTACCACATATTAATTAAAAAAGCTTTTTAACTAATTATACGATTTATACATGCCTAATTTATTCGAAATAAACTAGCTACATGTATGCATTGGAGTGGAATCATGATATGATGCATGTCATGGAAATTTTCCGGTTTCTATCACATAATTTCGATCATACAAGAAAAAAAAATACGGAAAAATAAACACCGAGATGGACCGTTGGCACCCCCGTATCTAACCTATTAAAGAAAAACAAACCCTAACTAGGGTTAACTATTTTCTAATCTGCTGCTGCTGGATGATCGGACATCCAAACGAACTTTTATCGTCACAAAAATTTATGGACTTGTTCTTCACTCTTCCTTCTTCAATATGGACGGTTGGATCCGAGTTTTGATGGCCCAATTTATCCCAGCAAGCCGCCGATCCAACTGCTGCATCTGTTTATAACTGCGGCGCATCAATGTCTTCCCGGAGCCGATCGGGCATCGAGACAAAACCCGATCGACCCGAAAATTTTAGGGATTGTTCAAAACTTCTTGATAGTCAATCTTAACGGTCGGATCTTCGTTTCAACGGTCCAATCTCTTACAGAAATGCGACAAACAGACAGCTGGGGCTGCAGTGCTTTTACGACACAGCAGCAACTTTATCGCAACGGTTGAACATCGAGATTGAGTCCGATCGACACGAAATTTTGAGGGCCTGTTCTTCACATTTCATTTTTCATTCTGAACGGAGAGATTGTCGTTTCAACGGCTCAAACTCCGGGAAAAAAATAAAAAACGAACAGCAACAACACAGATCTACTTCTAGGAAACTAAAATTACAAAATTTCCTATACTCAAATAAACGAATTTATATGAGTTTACAATAGATCTAACGAGTAAACAATACCAAACCCAATCCATCTCTTCAACCAAGACAATCACACAAGGCATTCATCATGATATAATTTCGATGCAATCATACATACACACGAAATATATAAAAAAACATCTAAAACATGCTTTTCCACTCCTAGATCTAAAATTCACATACTTTGATTGATAGATCAAAGGCTCTGATACCACTTGTTGGATGTAATATCGCCGGATGGATCAAAGATCCACCCGATTACGCAGCGGAAAGTACAAGATCTAGATCTAGACAATCAAAATACATAAACAATAAATCTAACCTACGAGGGGGTTAGATTGCTTACCGGTTTTGGTGAATAAACTCCAAGAGAAATCTTCAATCCAAGATCCAAGCTAGATGAGAAGCTACAGTCTTCCAACGTGTGTCTCCAAGCACCACCAGGTGGATGGTGTTTCAAACCGTTTGACCTCCTCGATATGCTACCTTAGAAAAACCCGAAGTTTTTCTAAAACTCAAACCCAAGTACTTAGGCCGAAAATTCTAAGCCTAATACTTCTCAAATATTTCAAAATTATGTGTTGTGTTTAAGGCTTGGGAGAACTCTCTTTATATAGGAAAGTAATCCATGTCCTCCAAGAATTTAATAATTAAGAGATAATTATTAGATTAATCATTATTTCAAATAAAAGATAAATATATAATATATCCCAAACAAATTAGGATAAATAAATATATTATCTAATATTCCATGACTTATCACTTAACAAATAAATAATTAAATCATATATCAAGTAAATATCCAAGAAAACTAATTTCCCAATAATTAATTAATACTTATAAAATGCGGCCAAACCCTAGGTATTAAGGGCTACATGCATTTTTACACACAATGGGCCGAGTCCACGAAAAATTTCTTTTCCATGTATTTAATTATCTAGTCTAACTAAACAATTAATCCACATATCAATTAAATAATCCAATCCAACTATTTAATTATAATTGAGTGAAACGACGAGAAAACGTATATGCTATATTAGGAGTCATGTCGGGGACCATGGACCCATATTCAGTAGCTACAATAAATTGAATAAAATTATTCGTCAGACCGAACAATAATATTCAATCTATTAATTTCCGGATTACACCACCATAAACCCGAAACTGAACTCTGCCGAATATAGATAACTTATACTCAACTATGAGTTGATAAGCGTCCACTGATATAATCATTACATACGGATAAATCCTCCATAGATTGTTCGTTACGATTCGGGATATCTCCGTAAACCCTTCTCGAAACATCTTATCATTATTTACCATCAACCCCCTAGTGATCAATTAGTTCATAACTAATATAATATGAATTGGCGCTATCGATCAGTTTCTAGGATTAACAAATAAGGGAACTGTCTGTCTACTTCCCGAGGGAAGGAATGGATTCCATATATGTGATAGCACAGACTACTCACTCATCCCAGAATAGAGCCAACGAGAAGTGTTGGACCACATACTGCGAAGTGATCCTTACTAACACATCAAACTCTATCCTAGTCTAAGTAGTTGTCTGTGATCACCTCAGGATTGAGATTAATCCATATATGATCATCTTGTTATTCGATAAGACTTCTCGATCACGGAATTATATCGAGAACTCAAATCAAATCGGTCCAGCCCTATATGATTATCATCATATATAAATATCCCACTGGGTACCCTATTACCAATAGTCCGGATAAGACTGTCACACCGTAAAGTGTTCTGGGCGCATTAATAGCAAATTAATCATGAGACTCGTACTCAGATTAATAAACGCTACGGACTAAGTTAATTTTAAGTACATCTCACTAACTCAATCCTCTTGTGTATAGCCATACACTGAGTTATGTGATTACATAAACGAGGTACTTATGGTTTTCAGTAGTGTCTTAATTATAAGCATACATGCATATAATAAGATGAATTATTAATTCTGACATAAAAACAATTAGATAATTGTCTTTCGGGCACTACACCTAACACCGTGGACCCTAATTAGAGACATGTGCGTCCACCTCTGCTCACGGACAGGGAATAATTCCTCTTTTATTCGATCAATAGTTCATTAACCTTCTCGATGATCATTTTATTAGGTCAAATCGGATATTTTCTCAATGTGCAATCCTATGAAGATGATACAAGTCTTTACCTCACTCAAAATATTTATGCCTTGGAGCTATTAAAACGTCTGAACTTAGAACATTTAATGCCTTGTGTCAGATCCATGTCTATTGGAGTTCAACTATACAACAAAAAGAAAGATTTGATGTTTGATCCCACGCTTTACAGAAATGTTCTTGTGGCTTTACAATATCTGACATACACCCGTCCTAATAGAGCCTAGTAAGTCAATAGACTTAGCTAGCTTATGCAAAATAATTTTGCTATACACTGGCACACTCTCAAACGGATCCTTTGATATGTCAACGACACATCTTACTCTCAATATGGACTCCACTTTAAAGCTCACCCCCAACTTACAGTTACATGTTTCTCATATACATATTAGGGTTAGGATACTGCACACAGAAGAGCAATAGCCGATTATTGCGTTTACTTGGGTGATTCACAAGTGTTTTGTAGCTCAAAGAAGAAATATGAGGTGGCAAGATCAAGTACTGAATCTGAGTATGATTTCTTGGCTCAAAAAGTTGCTCAGATACAATGGCTTACATCACATGTTATCTGGTGTGATAATCTGAGTTCTAAATCCTTTGCTTCTTTTTTCCACAAACGACGAAAGTATTATTAAAACTGATCGAAATAATTTACAACAAAAGCTAGCCATAGCTAGACTAAAGACGCGGTCAAACACCGCACTACAATGCGGCCTAATGCCGCACCTCGGCCTAATACCGGACTAACAAACCCACACAAACGAGATTACAACAAAAATTCAAGTAATAGATTGGGAAGAGAGTGCTGAACAAAAGAGAAATATTTCTCCAAACGAAGGCATTCAGACACATGGATCCTCTAGGGCAATCTATTACCCGACAAAACAACAAACACTAAAAAAAAGACAATTACACAAAAAAAACATTAGACATAAAATTAATTAACTATTTAATTTTTTTTCTCTACACTGCCAAAGGTCCACCACCGGAAAGATTTCCGCCACCAAATCTGTTGTTTGATGCCAGAAAATCACCCTCAAGAGGTAAGGCAGCAAACAGATCACGAAGAAATCACTGGGCAATCACCATTCCGCCGCTGGAACCAAGCCGCGCCGACAAACCCACCTCAGATCCAAGGAGGCCGATCAAGATCTGGCCCAAATCACCATTCGCAAGCAGGAACTTGCACTGGAAGGTGGAAGAACTAGCAAAACTCATGGAAGATTGAGGAGAAGAAGCATCAGCGACCACAAAACGAGGCTCATCCGTCATCCTTCACCGGTAGCCAAGGGTGACAAAACAACTACCGTAAGAGATAAACAAACGGAGTGGCGGGAAGAGAGGAGAAGGAATGTAAACAAAGAAAAAAACCGGCAAAAAAACAAAGGAAAAAAGCCACCTCCGGAAGGTCGCCGGAGGGGTGGAGGAGAGGCTAGCGGAGTATGTTCCGTTCAGTGAAGGAAGAGGGAGGGTGGAGAAAAAGAGGAGAGAGACTACTACACGCTATCCTCTAGTCGTAAATACTTAGCCTATAATCATGTGTTTTATGTCCGCACTAAACATGTTGAGATGGATGTGCATTATTACATAAATAATCAACTTTTTCAAGGGTTGTTACAGTCTATGTTCCCACTACATATCAAGTTGCAAAAGTATTCATTAAAGCTTTACCGACAACAAATTTCACTTCTTAGAGACAAACTCAATATGGTTCACCCCCTTGAGTTTAAGGGGATGTTAGTAATGTTAAATAAATTTATTAGTATATCTTGTCTTGTTTTGTATTGGTACAAGTAGTGAGTCGACATTAGTGACACGTGGATTTACACTTTTCATCTTTTAAGGCATTGTATTACTAGCCCAAAAACATGTGCATCATGCACGAGACGGTTCAAATCAGTAATATATATACGGAAGAAATTGTAGTTATTTACTTAAAAAAAAGCTATGGGAATTGTTGATAGAATTGAAAAAATGTTGCTAGAACGACTGCATTTCATGCCTTGCCTTCAGGAATATAACAATGGATTAAAATGTAAAAAAGCAACATTGACACTAACTTGTTGAAAATCAACATTGATAATAACAACCAAATTTATTGGAGTAGTACAACTTTGATTGGAAGAGGTTTGTGAATCATATTTATGTAATTGGCTTGTTCGCCTTCAAATAGAGGAGGTTTGTGAATGGAAGAGGTTGAGATAATCATTGAGATATGAAAAAATATTTTTAAATAAAGTGAAAAAAAGCATACAAATTTTTTATGTCAATCTTTCATCGTAAACATTCTAAAAGACTCAAACTAAAAAACGTAGAAAGAATTACATTCAAGGAATCACAATGCCAAGGAAAATTTGGTAAAATACTTGGAGTCCTTGCAAGTACCGCGGGTAAGAAATTCAAAGGTCGTCAAAATTTCAAGAACCAAACAAAATAAATTGAAAAAATCCTACATTGTCACACATTTCTTAACTCAATGTAAGGTCAATTCAGCTTCGTTCTACAACGTATTTTCTTGCACACCAACCTGTATGTTCAAATTCATGTGTGTATCCTAAAACTACAAATGGTTCTGAGAATTTTATATAAACTTCTACAAAACCGCTAAAGAACCACGAAAACAGAACTTATTTGTTAGAGAAAATATGGCTTTGTATAGAAAATAAAATACCTTACGGTAGTAACCACATGGTAGCGGGCTGAAACAGAGTAATACCCGAAAAATATTACTGTTGCGTAGTACTATATCATGAAACATATAAAACCAAACAGAAGAATCAATTGGGTCAAAAGATTAATGTGGCTTCTGCTCAATTTAAAACACGTCTATAAGTCTAGGATTTTCCATGCATAAGATTAACAAATTCTTACTAGTAATATTGGTGTATTTGAAGCTAATGGCAATGGTTGCTCAGATACAATACAACATAAGAAAACAATAAAACTAGAATATATATAGGATATATAAGAACAATGGGTCTCCATTAATTGCAACAATCGGTCAAACTAGTAGACTAGGATGCACGGATACGGATACGCGGATACGGGATACGCGGATACGAGATTTTCGTAAAATATAGGATACGGATACGCGGATGTATTTGTAAATAATGAAAATATAAGGACCAAACTGTAAATAATTAAAATGAAAGAACCAAATTTAGACAGTTATTGTGATTTTTAAAAACTCAAAAGTTCATATTCAGATTAACAAGAAGATGAAATGAAAAGCTATTATTCTTGGGACGGTGAAGTTTTGGGCTTTGAAATGGCACACTGGCACACACCTTTTCACGTCTTTATGAAGAATAAAAAAACCAAATTTTCTCACAGTGGGGTATCCGAAGGTTGATACGCGTATCCTATCAGAATTGGCGTATCCTAAATGCCGTATCCGAAGTTTTCGAAGCTACAAATCAGCCCCGATACGCATCCCATAGCGTAGCTTGCGTATCCTTGCCATATCCGTATCCACGGCGTACCGGATACGCGATACGGCTGAAAACTCACGTATCCATACATCATAGCTAGTAGAAATGACACGATCTGGGGAGAAGATTCAATGATCACTACACTTAACAATCTAGTGGAAAGTCATTGAATATACATCTAAAAAAAAGGTTTTTTTTCCGTACATCTCATTTTTTCACTCTATAATTTATATACACCGTCCAAAATAACATGATACTGTCATATTTCACTTCCGACCGTGCTATTTTTAAGTTCATACCATGCTTATTTTTTAGGGAATACCGTTATTTTTTACCACGGTAACATGTTATTTGAAACCATGTTGTATTTAAACAAAATAATATTATGTTTAACAAAAAGGATACAATACCAAGCACTTCTCCGCTCATCCTTCTTCTCATGGGCGGATCCAGATGTTTTTTGTCAGTGGGTCACCGGACCGTTTTTTTTTTTTTTTTTTTTTTTGATTAACAACCATTATCATAAGAAAAGGACAGCATGATGCATGAAACCAACCATTATCATAATTTTTTTACAACTTATTCACCATGAAAAAGCCAGGATTTGTTACATTTTGAGAAAGTGGCAAAAAAACCTGAATCCTGAGATGCTCTTGCTTTCAAATGCAGAATAATAAGATCACCTTCACTTACAAAGGAGCTTACATATAGTAATGACATCTGATTGGAAACCCCAAAACAATGAAAATTTCAGAAAACTAGCCTGAGCCCTCAAAACATTTTTCCATATATACACATTACCTCAAAAACAATATGTAGCCCTCAGCAATAGAACATCATACAGCTCCAACATCATGATTCTGTTTCAATGGAGACTACTTAGACACAACCCAATCCGGTGAATGGTCAAGCCAAAGCCCTTCACCAGTTTCCTTATGCTTGAAATCAGGTGAATTTTCAAATTTCTTATACGACCTATTGTCCCACCACTGATTCGGATTTTCAACTAAACTCTTCCATGACTCTGCTTTCTTGTCCTTAAGTATGCCAATGTCCTTAGCCACAAACCATTCCGGTGAATCCCCAAGCCACAGCCCTTGACCAGTTTTCTTATGCTTAAAGTCTGGTGCTTTTTCGGTTTTCTTACCTGTCCTGTTGTCCCACCACTGATCCGGGTTTTCAACTAAACTCTTCCACATCTTCTCTTTCCTACTATCATTACCCAAGTCCAAACTCTCAATTCTTGCAATAAACCACTCGGGAGCACTATTAAGCCACAAAGCAGTGCCACTTTCTATGTGCTTAAAATCGGGGTGTTTTTGTGACACCAACCCTTTAGACTTATCGTCGGCATAATTCAGCCATTGGTTTGGATTTTTCATAAGATCTCTCCAAACGTTTCCCTCTTTCAGATCCTGAGCACTTCTTTTGCTGCGGGAATGCTTAACATTATCATCAATTTCCTCACTGCATACTTTTTTTCCGGTATCAAGATTACCATCAGTGAAATCAGGGACAGCTGCAAGTTTTACATTCTTCCTCCTTGAATAATCATGAGCTTTCTCATCAAAACCCTCCACAAAATTGATATCTTCAGCCAAAAAATGTAAACGCCATTGATTTTCGTGGAGAACAAAAGGCAAAGGATCCGCACTCAGTTTACCAGTTACATAAACACAGTCATTTTCCTTAACATGACAAGACACTACGTGGGCCAAATCACCCTCAAACAAAACCGGAATCCAACAAGCCTTATCAATAGGTCTATAATTTTGGGAGATAAGTGTAGCAGCATAATGCTTACCGTCTGGAAAAGATTGAAACTTTACAGGCAGCTTGATGTGGCTGATGATGTTGGATATCACCTACGGATCCAAATAACCTCTAGCACGACTCAACAAGAACAAGAACGTTTTATGTGTGATTAAGACTGAGCCTGAGAGTTAGTTTCTCTCAAGTTGCCTACGTATCCAATAGTTAAATTGGAATCAAGTCATTCGTAGTTCCTTAGGGTTGTTTATATAGGGAGGCGTCTCACCCCTTTTCTTGTTAAACAAGTCGTGTAATCCTTAAACCCTAAGGATCATCACGTGTTTATCTCTCACAAAAGATAATTATGATTATGTTCGGATTATGGGATTTCCTTACGGTAATCCAGGGATTCTCCTCTAATATAGGCACATGTGTTATTTATCACTTAAGGAAAGAGCCAGTCGGCCTTTGACGGGTTCCTCAGGCCAGCCCGACCTGAGCTGCGTATCCTACCTCCGTACTAGACCGAGCCGCACCGCAAGGCGGTAGTCGGGAAGGTCATGCACGTACTTCCCTCCCGGGGTAAGGTTTTACTAGTGTGGGCTCCCGGCCATAAATGCTTCCTTCTTATCTTTCTCTCTCCATCTTGGGATGTTATAAGAGTGACACGTAGTCGTCTATTTCCACCATCGTCATAAGCCCCCCGTGTCCGGCCGCACCGCCAGAGCCGGGTAGACCCGAGATCGCCTCGGACGTCTCAAAGTAATATGCTTACCATGACACGTGTCCTTGCTACCGTTTAGACTGCCGTATTAAGTGCGTGAAACGAAGCGTCGTGACACAATAATGGGGCGGTTATTCCAAGACTTCTTTTTTGGGGTTTTATAACTCCTAGTCTCATCAATCCTTTCAGACGTTACTCTTTAAATCAAGTGTGAAGTCGGGACGGTTGCCATTCTATTCTTCCATTCCTTCGATTTCTCAAGTAAGTTTTCTTTCTTCTCTTATTTCTCTAAGTCTTTTCCGTTGTTAATGAACGAACCTATAATTCTTACTGATAGTTCCATTGAGGCGTTGTTTGAATCGGAGCCGGAATTAGAGGAAGAAATCACCACTACCGGGGTCGATACCGAGAGACCTCGCTTTTCTTTTTTTTTAATCCTCCCCTTCTTCCTCATCTTCTAGGTTTGTCCTCTCCCTTAAAGCCTTTATGGCTCGAAATCACAGCGGCTCCGCCATGGCATCGATACCAAAATAACTCCTACGTACTTGACCCGCATCCGTAAACAATACAACTTAACAAATCCACTTTTCAAACCCATTATCCCGGCTCCCGGCGTTTATGCCTATCAAGCTCCGGCAGGTACCGCGCCGTGTACAGGAGCAGCCTTTTATGCGGTTTACGATTCCCTATCCGCCCAGCCATTTTATCCGTCCCGGAGCACTATGCGACCTAGGGTTGGCTCGCATCGTGCCCAACGGAATAAGGGCAATAGTGGGTTTTGCCATTTGGTGCGTATGTGCTTGCATCCCCTTCAAAGTCCAAACATTTCGCCCGTTTTTTCGCCGCAAACAAGTGCCCGGGCAAGCAAGCGGGTACTACCGCTTTCCTCGTCGGGGTGACTTCATGCCCGACGTGCAATTTACAGAGCAGGGGAGATACTTCGTACAAAGGCCGGAAGACCGCATTCTTCTTCCCGTGTCCGCAGGTAACTCGGAACCCGGGTAGGTGGAACTCCTCGGACCTGCACAACGATCCGCGACCAACCGACGTGGATCGAAAACTCGCTAGACGATATTCGTAGAAGTGGGGTGTACATCGTGGAGAAAAATATTCTTCCGAGTTGATTCTCGGCGCCCGCTTGCCTACGGCGGGCCCTAACCCCTACAAGGAGTTAACCAAGGAAGAGTACAAGATGTGTAGGACTTTAATGTCCGTTCCTTATCGTATTTTGCTATTTGTAAAACATCCTCTAACATTTCTTGTTATTTACATTGGCGTGTCTTCCTTTGCCGATCTCTTGAGGACGTGAATGATGAAGCGGTTCCTTCGTTAACACCGACGAGCCTATCCAGAGACCGAGCAAACAGAGCACATACACCCGGAGCCTCTCCGAGCCGCCGGGACCGTCCCGACCCCCACCTCGCTCCAACTCTTATCCGAGCAACCGATGACTCATCCGGGGGAAGCGGAGAGGATAGATGTGGACGAAGATCGGGAGACCGTAGAGAGATGCGATCGAGCCTAGCCGGAAGAAGAAGATAGCCTCTTCTTCGGCTCGGAAGAGTCGATCTAAGAAAAGGAAAGCGGGTCGACGCACCATAAAGAACGTTGAGGACTCTCCCGAGGAGCGAACTTCTCCCGGGCACAACCGGTTATACGAGCCGTCCGACCAGACCTCGCCGCCGTGGTAAGCTCGGTGTACATATGTCGCTTATTCGTATGCATATTGTTTCCTTCTCACCTTTCCTACGTCTTTTCCAGGGTGCCCGTGTCGGTCGTGAATTCCCGGACCGCCTTGCCGAATCCGCCGCGAGTAAGCGAGGCTCTGCAGGGACGATCGAGGAGCTCCGGGCTGCACGTGATAGGCACAGAGAAGCCTCCAAGACTAAAGATCGGAGATTGCGGCCTTGAAAAGGAACCGGTCGAGACTAGGGCCGTGTGCACCGCCGAACTCCGGCCAAACACGACGAGTATGTGGCGGAGAACTCGAGCTCGGCGGTGCGCCGGCCAAGGTCCGGGCCGAACTCACTACTCGGAAGCTTCTCTTCCCGCTCGGGATGCCCGAGTTGTGCATGAGTATAAGTCTTCCGATCATCTAGCCGGAGCTCGAAGGTCTTGTCGAACCCCGTCATGCGCACGGGTACACGACTGGTGTGGACGAGGCAAAAGAACAGCGCCCTGAGCTGGTTCTTTCAGATCTTAGACATTATCGCTCCATGTACAAAGAAGGGGCGGGTCGATCTATGACGATCGTTTGAGAGAGTTCGTGGTGAAGACATCGGGGTAAAGTATGCCGTACGTCGTCCCGCTTCTCAAAATGCCGGTCCAACCCCATCTTCGACAGAAAGCGAGTGCTCCAAGGACCCGCACCGATTTTATCCGGACTCGATTGTTTATCCTTGTTACTGTTTTTCTGAAAACTTTGAAACTTTTTTGTTATCCAAGTTTTTGTACTTTATTTATACTTTGTGGTGCCCTGCCCACTATATTTTGTACTTTGAATTCACTTGGTTTATTTTATGCTTAGATGTTCGCATTCTCGCCTTATTCTCGTCTTATGATGCCCCTTTTCCCCCCCAAAGATGGCATGCATTACCGATGGTTAGGATGACATGCTAGGTTTTGATAAAATCCTGTCTTGGATTAGGTTAAATTCTGGCCTGACCTGCAGACTGAGGAGGTTTGACTTTTGCAAACCTTCTGAGTATAACCTGACTCAGTTAAAACCCTGTCCTGGCTTGAGGACTCGGGAAGCTTGTGGTATTCAAGCTTTCTGGGTCCGACCCGCAGACTCGCTAAATTCTCGGCCGACTCCGTACTTAGGAGGTTTGACTTTTGCAAACCTTCGAGTATAACCCGACTCGCTAAAATCCCGTCCCGGCTTGAGGACTCGGGAAGCTTGTGGTATTCAAGCTTTCTCGGGTCCGACCCGCAGACTCGCTAAATTCTCGGCCGACCCGCGTACTTAGGAGGTTTGACTTTTGCAAACCTTCCGAGTATAACCCGACTCGCTAAAATCCTGTCCTGGCTTGAGGACTCGGAAAGCTTGTGGTATTCAAGCTTTCTGAGTCTGACTTGCAGGACTCAGTTAAATTCTAGCCTGACCTGCAGACTGAGGAGGTTTGACTTTTGCAAACCTTCTGAGTATGACCTGACTCAGTTAACAAAAATTCAATCACAAGACATAATATAACAATATATAACATGAAAGAATCATATATTTATTAGAACTCAAAGGTGTTTGATAACACTTTTATTGAAAAAGACAACATAAAATGGAAAGATAGAATCAAGCCCGGGATTCGTTTTAGGCATAAAACTTTCTAAGGTTGCCGGCATTCCAGCCTTCTTGGTACAAATACCGCCATTCGCGTTAGCTAACCGGTAAGCACCTTTTCCATGAACTTTAACCACTCGTATGGACCTTCCCGCTCGGGTTAAGCTTCCCCCGGGGAATCTCGCTTGCCGACCTCGTTTTTCCTCGCACCAAGTCTCCTTCCTTGAAGTATAAATGCTTCACCTTAGAGTTGTAATACCGGGATATCCTCTCGCTTGTATTTTGCCATCCGGATATAGGCCACTTCCCTTGCCTCTTCCAAGTTATCCTTGGCATGTCCGAGCTCGACATCCCGGTCGCATTTGCATGGAGCTCGGTCCTCGGGGAAGGGAGCCCTATTTCAGCTGGGATGACTGCTTCACAACCATAAGCCAAGGCGAAGGGAGTCTCTCCGGTAGCCGAGTTTGGAGTTGTTCTGTATGCCCAAAGAACGTTAGGCAAGTGTTCGACCCATGCTTGTCCTTCTTCTTCTAATCTTTTTTTCAGCCCAACCTTGAGCTGTCTGTTTGTTTGCTCCACCTGGCCATTGGCCTGAGGGTAACCGACAGAGGTGAAATGTTGGACTATGCCCAGCTCGGCGCACCATGACCTGACTGCCCTATCTTCAAATTGCGTTCCATTGTCTGACACCAGGATCTTGGGTATTCCAAAACGACAGACGATATTTTTCCACAAAAATTTCTGTATAGCCTTCCCTGTGATGGTGGTCAAGGCCTCAGCCTCCACCCACTTAGTAAAGTAGTCGATGGCCACGACAAGGTACTGTAGGTTGCCTGGAGCTCGGGGTAGGGGTCCAACCAGATCTGCCCCCCATTGATAAAAGGGCCAAGGAGAGACCAAGGGAATCATGTTCTCGGGTTGGTCGGTGGGACAAGTTATCATGCACCCGGCATGACTTACACCTCATTACTAGATCGTCCGCATCCGCTTGCATGGTTGGCCAATAATACCCGAACAAACGGCATTTACGTGCTGTAGTCCGGGCTCCCGCGTGGTTTCCACAAATGCCGAGGTGGATTTCCCCGAGCAGTAATTTCCTTCCTCCCGGGTAGCACACCTAAGCCAAGGTGATATAAATGACCGTCCGTATAAGATGTCATCAAAAAGTGCGTACCGCTTGCTTGCGCCTTTATCTTCCCGGATTGAGCCTTGTCGCCTTGCGTAATACCATGCTTTAAATAGACGTTATGGGGTCCATCCAGGTGGCCCGTTGGTAAATCGGTTGAACTTCATTCAAGGCATAACTTCGTTCGGCCACCGCTCAACCGAACTTTTTTGTCCGAGAAGAAATTAGATGCCGCTTTGATAGGGCATCGCCTTTTGTTCCCGGATCGAGAGACCGCTCTATATTGAATGACTTGAAGTTTTTTAGTAAAGCCTGCGCTGCTGCCAAGTATTTCTTCATCGATTCCTCTTTTGCCTCATAATCACCCTTGATGTGGTTAACCACCAACTGGGAGTCACTGAATACGTGCAGGTTATCTGCCCCGAGCTTGTTGGCTAATCGGAGTCCGGTAATTAAAGCCTCATACTCTGCCTCATTATTTGTAGCCGCAAAGTTGAAACGCAGTGCATACGGAAATTCTTCCCCCTTTGGGCCGAGGAGCAAAAGGCCTCGCCCTCGCTCCTTCTTTTCCCCGATGCTCCATCCACGAAAAGGGTCCAGGTATCGACCTGCCCTGTCAGCTGTTCTTTATCTGTCTCGACCTGAAGTCCTTCAGCCAAGAAGTCGGCTAAAGCCTGGGCTTTGACTGCCGTCCTGGGCTGGTAGTCCAGGTCGTACTCTGCTAGCTCGATAACCCATCTGGCTAATCTTCCCGAGGTGTCCGGTCTCGCCAATATCTGACGCAGTGGTTGATCTGTAACCACAATGATTGAATGCGCTTGAAAGTACGGTCGTAACTTTCTGAGGCATGGACTAGAGCCAGAGCTAGCTTCTCCGCATTGGTGTACCTGAGTTCTGGTCCATGTAAAGCCCGGCTTACGTAAAATACAGGTGTCTGTATGTTTCTTTCTTCTCTGATCAGGACTGCACTGATCGCCTCGTCAACTACTGCTAAGTATAAAAGCAGAGTTTCTCCCTCCTGGGGAGATGTCAGGGTTGGTAGCTCGGCCAAGTACTCCTTCAAATCGTCAAATGCCTTCTGACTGTCCTCATTCCACAGGAAGGGACTTGCTTTCCTCAAGATCTTAAAGAATGGTAAAGCACGTTGCGCCGACTTGGATAGGAACCTACTCAGAGCGGCCATGCGGCCGGTTAACCTTTGCACCTCCTTGATGCTTCTGGGTGGTGGCATTGTTCTTAAGGCTTCAACCTTATCCGGGTTAGCCTTAATCCCTTCTTTCGAAATCATGTAACCCAGGAATTTACCTGACCTGACCCCAAACGTACACTTTTTAGGGTTAAGTTTCATTTGGGTCTGCCTGAGTACCCCAAACACTTCCCGGACGTCGGTCATGTACCGATCTAGAGACCGCTCTTGATCAAGAGATCATCCACATAGACTTCCATGCACTTCCCAATTTGTTTCTCGAAGATTTTATTCACCGCTCTTTGATAAGTGGCGCCCGCGTTTTTTAGTCCAAACGGCATAGTGACATAACCGTAAAGTTCCTTCTTCTCGTGATGAATGCCGTCTTCTCTCGCATCGTCCGGGTCCATGGCAATCCGGTGGTAGCCTTTGTATGCATCTAGAAAGGCGAAGATTTCAAACCCAACTCGTCGAGTCAACTAACCCGTCGATCTTAGGCAAGGGGGTAACAATCTTTGGGACATGCTCGTTCGTGTCGGTAAAATCTACGCACATTCGCCACCTCCCGTCCGGCTTTTTTACTAGATCGGGTTGGCGAGCCAGTCGGGTAAAACACTTCACGTATGATCCCGGCCTGCGAACTTCTCAACTTCCCTTTGAATGGCCTCCATTCGATCTTTTGCGAATTGTCTTTTCTTTTGCTTAACCGGTTTCCGGGCCGGGTCCACGTGCAACCCGTGCGAGCCGCCGCTCGGGGGACAAGCCCGGCATGTCATCCGTCTTCCGTGCAAACACGTCTCTCGAACTCCTTTAAAATCTCAACGAGCTCGTTTTAAACCGACCCGGGATCCATGATCCTATGTTGACTGACAAGCTTTCTTGTTCCTTTCCCAAATTTACTACCTCGATCGTATCATCCGATGACCAACTTTCTTCCTCCTCCGGGAGCAAACCTCTTCCACGTATACCCGTTGTACCATCATTTTTCCATTTACAAGGGCCGTGTAACGCCTCCCCGGCTCGTTTCGACGTCACCTTTGACTTCTCGCCGTCCCTTCCCGTGTCGGGAATTTCAAACCGATGTGAGCCGGAGAGATCACCGCTCGTAGATCTATTAGTAAGGTGTCGCCCCATGATAACATTGTAGGCCGATGGGGCCCCGACCACCACATAACTCACCATAAGGATCCCGTCCCGAGGTGCTTTCCCAAAAGTGGTTGGTAAGGTGATCATACCCACGGGGTGGACTCGGTGGCCCGGCGAACCCGAATAGCGGAGATGATACAGTGCTAGCTCGCATCCTTTAATTTCATGGACCGAAATACATTGTAGTACAAAGACATTGATCGCACTTCCGTTGTCTACACAAATACGCTTCACCGTATGTTTGTTGATTACCGCCTCGATAACCAAGCCTTCATTATTGCCGACGAGGGGAAGAGGATCGCGAGGACCATAAACGACCTCCCCGGACAATCTTTGTCTTTTTCCCCGAGTCGGCCGCCGGTCGGTGCCCGATTACCACTCGCTCTTCGGGTCGGGACGATGTACTCGGACCGCCCGAGATGGTATTAATGGTATTGACGGGGCGATTATCCGGCTGCCCCTCCGGTCCCGGGGACGGATCCCTCCTTCGTCCGTAATCATCCTTTCGGTCATGACCGAAATCTCTCCTCTTGTACTCCCGTCTACCCCGGGGCTCGGGTGGCGGGACCTATCTATGACTTCATCGAGTTTCCCTTCCATAACAAAGAAGCCGTCAATCTCTCTCTCGTAAGTCCCCGCACCGCTTCCGAGTCGTGACCAATGTCCTCATGAAACTTACGTATTTGGTTTGATCCCTTTTTTCCCGGGGACCTTTCATAGAGGTGGAGTACGGGCAATGCCTTTTCTCTCGCATTATGGCGAGGACCTCGCTCGCGTGATCGGTTTAAGGGGATAAAGTCCCTCTCTTGAAGGGCCCCTTTCTTCCCGAGTCGGTCGGGCATGGGGTGCAACCTACCCGGTCCCATACCGGTTTACGCTTTCTATCGATCCGTCTTCCGACCTCTCTTTCTTAGGGGCTTCCGACTCCCTTTTTAACCGGTTGGCCTCCTCACCCCGACGTTGTTTGTATGCCGATCCATACACTCATCCATTGTTTTCGGAAGTCGACCATTAAGCTTTGCATACAATCTACCTTCTCGCAGCCCGCTACGAAAGAGGTAATCGTGAGGTGTTCATCAAGATTCCCGACCTCGCCTAGATTCCTCGTTGAATCTTTTCGTATTGCAAAGATCGTTTCTTCTTTTTTTCCGACGAATTGTGAGGAGGTACGTAACATTCCTCCGGAAGGGTTTAGCCGTGACAAAAGCTTGTAGAAATTTTCGGCCAGGGTTTCAAAATTCTCAATTGATCGAGGTGGTAATTTCCGGAACCACTCACGGGCCCCGCCCGTAAGTAAGGCCGGGAAGGCTTTGCACTTCATCTCCTCGGGTGCACAAGCCTAGATTCATGTGCGTCAAATACCGAAAGAGGTGGTCCCGGGGATCTTTCGTTCCGTCATATGCCTCTAGCTTTGGTATCTTAAATCTCTCTCGGACGTGGATAGTTCAAAATCGCTCCGAGAACGGTGATTCGATAGAGAGGTCGTCCGTTTTCTTTCCCAGATCCCCTCTAATTCCGCCCGGCGCCTCCCCGGGCCCGAGCCTTAACCCGTCTTTGCCGCGTATGAGAGGGGAGAGAGTTTCTCCTCTCGTCTTCTTTATTCGCCAGTGTTATCCTTTGGGTCCACGTTTGGTGGAGCTTCCTCTTCTCGCCCTTTTAGGGCCAAACCTAGTACACTTTTGAACGCCGGAATATCCAGATTACGTAGCCCCTCCAAAGAAGGCCTCGTTGTGCCGGATCCGCCAATGTTTCCTCCGGGTTAGCTTGGGGTTGGCTACCGGTAGCGCTTGGATCTATCTCTCCAAAGCATCCCTAGCCGCCGCCGTTTGAGTCCTTTTTCCGGTATTTTTTGGTGGTACCATCGCCGTTTCTTGATTGAATCGTGAGAAAGGGGCCCTCCTTCTAGCCGCCAATTGATGATGTTGGATATCACCTACGGATCCAAATAACCTCTAGCACGACTCAACAAGAACAAGAACGTTTTATGTGTGATTAAGACTGAGCCTGAGAGTTAGTTTCTCTCAAGTTGCCTACGTATCCAATAGTTAAATTGGAATCAAGTCATTCGTAGTTCCTTAGGGTTGTTTATATAGGGAGGCGTCTCACCCCTTTTCTTGTTAAACAAGTCGTGTAATCCTTAAACCCTAAGGATCATCACGTGTTTATCTCTCACAAAAGATAATTATGATTATGTTCGGATTATGGGATTTCCTTACGGTAATCCAGGGATTCTCCTCTAATATAGGCACATGTGTTATTTATCACTTAAGGAAAGAGCCAGTCGGCCTTTGACGGGTTCCTCGTGCCACCCGACCCGAGCCGCGTATCCTACCTCCGTACTAGACCGAGCCGCACCGCAAGTGCGGTAGTCGGGAAGGTCATGCACGTACTTCCCTCCCGGGGTAAGGTTTTACTAGTGTGGGCTCCCGGCCATAAATGCTTCCTTCTTATCTTTCTCTCTCCATCTTGGGATGTTATAAGAGTGACACGTAGTCGTGTCTATTTCCACCATCGTCGGAATCAGTCAAGGGTTCTTTAGCTTGTTCGTTCACTTCCTGAGACCAACTGGAGGAAGAGGAGTGCCCCTGTGCCCAGGTAAAGTTGGTGGAGTAGGGTGATGATCGGGTTAAGGGGCGGAGAAATAAAGTGTATCGTCTAGAGTTTTGGGAAGATAGTGATAATGGTAATGTAGTTGCTGCTCGAGCACAACGCCTCAGGAAATTCATGGTGAAAAAACGAAGCACAAGATTCTTTTGGCAGTTGAATTGAAATGAAAGGGGAGTTTGTATGAGTAGGGTTTATGGAAGAAGAAGCGGTAGTCGCCCGTCGGACCGTAAAACTATATTTTCTATCTAAAAATTTGTTCCAGTGGGGTTAACAGAGCATAAAACTACTCCATCCTTTCAAAATATCTGAGACAGTTGCCAAAAACACGCTATTAAGAATGTGATTTAATTCTATGACTTTAAGGATACAATAACTAAAAAATCTATAATTAATGGAAAATTAGGGATAAGGGCAATAATCCGATCCTTCTATGATTCCCCCTATAATTAATGCAGTGTTATTTTTAACTTTTTACCTAATATTAATTAAGGGTAAAGTATGAAAAATTAGCTATAAATGTTGCTTTGGAAAATGTTCTGCCTAAGTTATTTTGGAACAAATTTTTTTGGCAACTGCCTCAGTTATTTTGGAACGGAGGGAGTACATTTTTTAACAACAAAACTATATCGTTCTAGTACTTAAAAAATTTCTCCGGATCTCAGTGGGGTCACGTGACCCCCTTAGGTCTCATATATCCGCTCTTGCTTCTTCTCCCGCTTTTCTCCACCCTCCTCTTTCTTCTCCGGCCCCACTTCTACGCCTCCTCCTTCTCCAAAAATCAGCCTTTCTTCTTCACATTTTAAAATGTTGAAAAAGATTGCCCATCAATTCATCCCCGAAATGGTGAAGAAGAAATGATGATATCTGTATCTATTTAATGTAAAGAAGAAAGGCTGATTTTTGAAGAAGAAGGAGGCTCAGAAGTGGTGCCGGAGAAGAAAGAGGAAGGTGGAGTAAAGCGGGAGAAGAAGGATGAGCGGAGAAGTGCTTGGTCCTGTAATTTTTTATATATAAAGATAATCTTATATATTTTAGGGAAAAATACAATTCACCCCCTTAAACTATACATCATGTAAAATTTACAACCTTAAACTATTATTTGATCAATTTACAACCCTAAACTTTAATGTGCAAGCAATTTACAACCTAAAACAATTAATGCTTGATTTATCACCTTAAACTATTATTTTTACTCAATTTATACCCTTTATTTATATTTAATACTCTCTCCGTCCCATATTATAAGTCTTTTTAGATTTTTCACACAGATTAAGAAAAATCATAAATGAGTTACTAAATAGATTTCTTACTTCTTATTCTTCATATATCACAAATATGGTGCAAAACCCCTAAAAAAAACTTGGTGAACACCCCTTGAATTTTTGACTGCAACATGACCCAATATTATGAGCCCTGCTTTTTTTTTTTTTTCTTTCTAATACGATAGTGTAGGTGTTTTTTATCTAATACGAAATACATAGCAATTCCAACGAATAACTGTGGTGCCCCATGGTCAAAATTTTGAGAATATACATCATATATTGGTTAAAAGATTATATACAAAAGTTAAAAAAAACAACAATGTGTACCATTTAAATTATGATAAAGTTCTCCCCTCAATTAAACATTATACAACAGTTGGTGAGGAGATAAACAAGAGGTAGGGACGGTGGGAAGAGGGAGGATAGGGCTAGGGTTGACGAAAAATGGGTGAGAAGAAGAAGATGATGGGGAAATCACAAATTTACCCTTGTTTGAATATTTGACAAAAGTTCAATATGAATAAAGGGTGTAAATTAAGCAAAGTGATAGTTTAGGGTGATAAATTAAGCAATTAATTGTTTCAGGTCGGAAATTGAACACATACTAAAGTTTGATGTTGTAAATTGATCAAATTATAGTTTAGAGTTGTAAATTTTGCAATAGCCATAGTATAAGAGGTTATTTTCATTTCCTTTTTTTTTAAAAAGGAGAATTAGGAATAAGGACAAGTTTTAAAATATTTTTGAATAACAGGACAACTACACATTTTTCATAGGGAGAAATACAACTTTAATATTTTTTTTTGTTGGTTAAACCGGATATTTATATTAATTACATAAAATTGTACAACCGTTCGGAAACGAAACAAATCAAAAAACTATACAAGAAGCAAAGAGATAAATTGAAATCTTATTTGCACCACGCTAGATGAAGTTCACGTGCTTTCCGTATAGCTTGGGATATAAAAACTGTCTTCGGGGGTCTATGCCGATCTTCATTGTGAAATTCTTCATTGCGCCAGTACCATATGCTTAAGATTAATTCCCGAAAGAGGAACCTCCAGAACTCGATATTATCCTTCTTGAGCATGTCTTTTTTAAGGCACCTATCAAGCCAAGTTGGTGCATCGTGGGTCCTAAATTACTCGTTCAAAAACTGGGGATGTACGATGTCTTTCCACACTTTACGCGCCCAATTACAATCCCGAAGAGCATGCAAGATAGACTCACTAGAATACCCACAAGACTTGCATGTGTCGTCGTCAATGATATTCCTCCTGGTAAGCGTCCCGGCAGTCGGGAGAGAATTTCTGCGAATGAGCCAAAGAATAATGTTACCTCGAAGTGGGCCTTTGATGCTCCAAATTCGTTTCCAGCCTGCCGTATCGTTGTTCGTTAGCATATTACTTTTACACGCCTCGTGGTAAGCCGAACTCACTGAGAATTTGCCGGAAGGACTGGCCGTCCAAATGGGGGTTCCGTCAGAGTCAAAAGCAAAGGCCGATCGCAACTCGTTAGCTGCAAAGCAGATGTGGCGCCAAATAAAAGAAGAAGTCGGTTTAGGCGTCACAAATGGAGAACCATATTTTTTCATCAGAATTTGCACCCAGAGTTTGTTGCAGTCCGTCAAAATTTGCCACACTAACTTGGCTAAAAATGCCGTATTCATCTCTCGAGCTCTTCTAATCGCGAGGCCACCTTGGAGCTTGGGTTGGCAAATAGAGTGCCAAGCCACATAATGTATCAGTAGTCTTCCCAAAAGAAAGAGCGAGCAATTTTATCCAATTCGTCAGTGATGGAAGTGGGTAATTTAACCGTCTGCATGTGGTAAAAGACCGATGTGGTAAGCACGGTTTGGGTGAGGATGGCTCGGCCCGCCTTCGAGAGGGTGGAGGCTTGCCAAGCTTGTAATTTCGACCGGACTTTGTCAACAATGGAGGTAAAATCCTCTTTCTTAACTCTACCGTGATGAAGTGGGACGCCAAGATATTTACCGAAATGTTGTGTGTGAGTCATACCAAGAATATCCGCAATGCAATTGGTGGTTTGAGGGCTGATATTTGAAGAGACCGCAAACTTAGATTTAGCGACACTAATTTTTTGGCCTGAGATGCGACAGAAGTGTTTTAGGACTCGGTCTATTTCCTTGGCCTGATCGACCGAGGCTTCCGCAAATAAAATTAAATCATCGGCGAAGAATAAGTGAGAGATCCTTTGTCCACTCCGTGAGACGGAAATCGGTTTCCATTTCTTTTCATTTACGGAGGAATTAATCATCACACTCAACACTTGCATCACGAGAACAAAAAGGTACGGGGCAAGGGGGTCACCTTGTTTAAGGCCACGGCGTGGAGTGAAACCATCGAGAGGGTGACCATTCCAAAGCACTTCCAGGGACGTACTGGATAGGGAATGCATAATAAGATTAATTAGGCCCCTGTCAAAACCAACCAGTTGCAAAATGTGCCGAAGGAAAGACCAATTTACTCTGTCGTAAGCTTTTTCAAGGTCCACTTTTATATTTTTTTATAGCTTAAAGTACAAAACCAAAAAAAAAAAGTAAGAAAAAAAAAAAAAACAAATCTACCCACGCGTCCCTTTCCCTGTTCCAATTTTTTTTTCTCTTTCCTCCTTCATTTTTCAAACGTTCAAATCATTTGATTTAAATATCCAAACACGATAAAAATTTCACTGAATTTTTTATTTTTTGATGCTCTTCATTTTGAGACTTGGTTCGATATAATTACATCGTTTTTTTGTGAAATTCACTGTCGAAATTCACTCAGTGGATCTCCCCAGTAAATCATGAAAATCAGTGAATATCGATAGTGAATTCGTATAATAGTGTAATTTCGACAGCGGATTTTCTGAAACCACCTCGGAATATGCTGAATGTGTATCAAAATAAAGAGCATGAAAAAATAAAAAAATTGGTGAAAGAATTTTCAAATTTGGAATTGTAGATAGAAAGTTATGAGTGTTTAAAAAAGATGGATGAGAGAGAAAATGTGTTGGATTTTATTTTATTTATTTATTTATTTATTTATTTTTGGGAAATCACCCTAGAAAAATAATAAAATAAAATAAAAAATAGTTTTGTCGCTTTATTTTTATTTTATTTATTTATTTATTTATTTTTAAAATACAACATGGAAATAACCCCGTGTTAAATGAAAATTCCGCAAAAGAATAATAAAATAAATATAAAATATTGAGTGATAAAAAGAAACTTTTTTAGGTATATATTAACGAGTTCCCTAACAATCTAACTGTAGTAAAGTAGTAAATTATTATCCAGTTCTTCCTAACTTGTCAAATTACGAATCGGAGAGTATTTACTTATTGTGGGAGACATATTGTGCAACTAAAATAATAGCATGCATCACGATTTGATTACAATTTACAAAGGGTATACACTTCATCATTTGTCAATATTTTACAACTTTTGTAAGTAAAAATGACTACAATAGAATTTTTTTAAACGGGGTCGATTATATTAAAACTTCAAAAGTCCACATTTTCAAATCTACAAAAAGCAAAAAAAGCTACTCACTAAAATAGCCAACTATGCCAAACTAAACGTAGTTCTCAAGCTTTTCTAACATTTTTATCAACAATAACAAATGCTGGTGGAGGGTCTTCTTCTTGAGCAAAAGCCTTATTCCGCCACCAAATGTCATGAGCCGTCTCACTAAAAGTGAGTCTCCACATGCATGGGCAGCTTCAGGATTTTTGACTTGGAGTCGATTTTTGTCAATTATATTATATATATATATATATATATATATATATATATATATATATATATATATTTAATTATATACATATAATTATAAGACGCATAGATAAAAACATGGAGTCGATATATAAAAATAAGGTGGTCAATTTCACATATATATGTGTTTATTAAAAAAATTATCTACTATTTGTACATAATATTTTTATTTTAGGGAGTCGGCGGCACCCGCTAAGGCATATGTAGAGCCGCCCATGTCCACATGTTATCGTCCATGTTCCGAGCAAAATTAATCGAGAGACAAGTGTCAAGCCAGCTACTAGTAGTGTTGCAAGACTTGAATAAGCTCCATCGGTTGCCATCAATAATAAGTTTCCAAATATTTCAAGCTCAATCCCAATCTCGGAGGGCATGAATGATTGTTTCGTTAGGTTTTTGACATATATGAGAGTTATCATCATGAGATATATGTCGCCTAAAGAGGAAGGCAGCCATGGGGAGGCACTCATGTCCAACTGACCATAAAATAAGTTACCATGTTGTGATCCCTTTATGCTCCAATTTTTCTTCCATCTAACACTTTCGCCTCGATCCAGATTTACCGGCCTTTGTATCTTATAATATTTGAATGTGTAGGTATAATGCATAGCACGGATATATAATATTTGTATAATATAATATTTGACCGACTATACAATACTTGAATGTGTAAATTAAATGGAAAATGATTAGTACATAGAATTGTGTACCGATCTCATCCCCTGAAATAGAAATGTGTGGTTCAGAATTTTTGTGTTATTTTTTTTTTGCTTTAAAAGTTAAAATGTGTGGTTATAAAGTGTTGTATGATGATTTATATGTATATTTTCTGTGCCTAAATCACTATCCAAATTAAATATAATGCATAGCACGGATATATTCGGTTAATAATACTCATTCAAGGGAGCTTGAGTAGAGTTCAATAAAATGCATTGATATTACGTTTTGTTTTGTTTTGTTTTTGGTTTTTTTTTTTGAATATATTCTTGTTGGGTACTCCGGTATATATCCTACTGGTAATCCACTAATGTCTAACCTGATTCCCAGTGGGGAGTCTAGGGTTTGAATCCCGCTTGGAACGTGTGTGTGAGTTATCCTTTCGTTTTCGAAAAAAGAAAATATAATATATATTCTCGTTGGGCTTTAAGCTCTGTCATGGGCCAAAACTTTTTTTTTAGTGCATGGGTCAGACCTTAAATGTGAAAATTTGCATATTCCTTATGTTTGACATGGTTTGTGTGAAACTAAAAAAACGGCAAATAGCACAAGATGCATTGGTTTAGTGTGAGCTTGACTATAATCTGACATGTAGATCAGTGTTCGAACTCAGTTAAGGACAAAATAAAAGGCAAATAATTTTTTTTTTTTTTTTTAGAACGATCATTTTAGTTATTTATTCAGAGTGGGAAAAACCAAAGGATACAAATCATAGAAATCTAAAAAAGCAAAAGCAGCTAGTCTAGTCTAGCATCCAGGCAATCCTGAGGTTACTAACTTTATTTTCCACATTTGCGAGAATCACATTGATTGGGGGAGCACTTTCTATCATGCCATGATGAAGTTGATTCCTCCAATACCAAATGCCATAAATAATATCTCTGAAGCGATAATATCTTCGAAATGTCCTCGAAAATTATTCTGAATACAATCATTGACATCAACATGAAAGAAAAAAATCCCTCCAACGATGCTTCGGCACAACATGCCTCCAAAGCACATTGGCGGTGCTGCAATCTCTCAAGGAATGGGGAATTGTCTCAACTTCCTTGTTGCAGACTTTGCACACAGTTGAGGGCGAGAAATGTCTTCTACACAGAATATCCATCGTAGGTAAGGCATTATGTGCAGCTTGCCAGACATTAAAATTCAGCCGTGACGGTCCCTTTAATTTCCATATATATTCCCAAAGTTGGTCCACTTGCTCTTCGGGTGTATTTAGTAGAAAATCATATCCACTAGCAACCGAGTGTTTTTTACTCCCATCTTTCTTCCAAATAACATTGTTCTCTTCCACATCTATCCCATCCTTAAGTGCTATAGCAGCAGCACAAATGCTCTTCTAACAAGCCAAGCTGGTAGGTTTAGGTAGGTCAAATGGGCTACCATATTTCTGCACAAGTACTCGCGCCCAAAGGGACCGATCATTTGTAAGTAATTGCCAAACAAGTTTACCTAGGAGGGCAACATTCATCATTTACAGGTTCTTAAAACCCAATCCCTCACAATTCTTCGGGTCGCAAAGCTTGTTCCAAGATAGATAATGAATTTTTCTTTCTCCAGTCTCTTCACCTCAAAGAAACTGCCTACAAATTTTCTCCATCTCAAGAAGACATACTTTCGGCAACTTCATTGTTTGCATTGCATAAAACGGGTGAGTAGAAAGAGAACTTATAATCAGAATCATCCTGCTTGCTCTAGCCAAGCATTTCAGTTTCCAACCGGAGTGCTTCTTCCTCACTTATCTATTATGAAGCTGTAGGTATTTCTGTTAGACCTCGAGTGAAAAAGAGGGACCCCTAAGTAGACCCCAAAATCCTTCGTATGTTGCATTGCAAATCTCGGCTGATAGCCATTTTTACATATGAAGTAGTATTTTTTGACACATGAAATCTTGATTTACTAATGCTAAGCTTCTGGCCAGAAAAAGGAGCAAAATTTGTCCAATACCTGTTGATGAGTGCCGCTTGATTCGAAGATGCTTCACCAAAAAGAACTAAGCCATCCGCAAAAAATGTATGCGACAGTGGAGGAATGTGTCTTCCTATCTTTACGGGTTTCCAACTCCCCTCCTCAATCGTTTTCTCAATCTCATTGTTAAGCACATTCTTACAAATTACGAAAAGGTAAGGGGCCTATTGCCTTAATCCTCTTTCAGGTTTAATCGGCTGAAGCACATTACCATTCCACAGTAGCTTTAGTTGTGAAGTCTTCAAGGTAAACATAATTAAATTAGTAGTTTTTTGAGAAATGCCGATTTTGATGAGAACCATTTCTAAGAAGTTCCAGTCAAGTCTGTCATAGGCTTTTTCTAAATCAACTTTCAGCATCATGCTACCCTTTCTACCTTGCTTCTGCTTAAAGTAGTGCAAAACCTCCTGTGCAAGAATAAAAGCTGCTTGAGTGGTACTTACGAGCTTTCCAATCATAAGCTGAATTCGATTAGCAATCACTTTGGAGATAATTTTGACACAAACATTTGTCATAGCAATAGGCAGAAATTGTGCAGCACTCTTAGGACGGTGTGCTTTCGGGATTAACGAAACAAGAGTTTTGGTTCAATCAGGCATCAAAGAATCCTTCATCAAAAGCATTAGAGACAAACTGAATAATAGACTTACAAGTGGTAGCCCAACACTTTTATTTTATAGAAAATGACAGGAATTCCATCCGGTCCTGGTGCTTTAAAGTCTCCCATATCAAATAGAGCATCTTTATTTCCTTCTTTAATACCTGTCTATTAAGTAGCCGGATGTCTCACTCAGACAAGGAGGGGAGATCAATCACCTTATTCTTAGTCATTTCTGGGTCAGCTTTGTATAAATCCACATGGAATTGCCTCACCATATTCTCAACTTCACTAGGATCATAAATCCAATTCCCCTAATTATTCTTGAGGCATCCAATCTTCGTTCTCTCCTGCTTTCGAATGGTAGAGACATGGAAGAGTATATCTCTCCCCTTCAGTGATCCATTCGAGTTGAGATCGTTGATGCCAATTTTTATGACGGATCGATCAAGAAGTGATGGTGATTGTGAGTAAAGATAAAAGATAAACAAGTAAACAAACACAGAAACAAGAAGAACACAGATTTAACGTGGTTTCCGGCAATATGCCGACTACTCCACGGACAAACGAGGATATTTTATTATCACCAGAAAGGTACATCAAGTTACAATTAATACAGACCGTATTTATAGCGTTGGGAATCCAACCCTAACCAACTAAACAGCCAACCCAGTAAATGACTGAATACCCCATAAGTAACTAGAACAAACATGCAGCAGACGTGTATTAGTTGTAATATCGTCGGATCAATCATAGATTGACCCGATTACGCAGCGGAATGCATCAGATCTAGATCTAAACGAAACAAAGAACATAAATTAAAGATCAAACTACAAGGGGGTTTGGATTTTACCTTTTATGGTGCTTAACTCCAAGATCAAAAGTAGTATCCAGGCAAGTTGAGAAGCCACAGCCTTCCAACGTGTGTCTCCCAGCAACACCAGGTGGATGGTGTTTCCCGCCGCCGTACCTCCTTGATATGCTACCGGAATAATCCCGAAGATTATCCCAACTCGAAACCCGAAGTACTTGGTCGAAATATCAACCTAAGTACTACACAATAATGGTGTGTTCTGTGATTTTTAAAAGCTTGGGAGAACTCTCTTTATATATGAGAGTAATCCTTGACCTCCAAGGAATTATTAATTAATACAAAATCAATTATAATAATCCTTTTTCCTTAAAAAGATAAATCTAAAATATTCCTAAAATTAATTAGGATATACAAAAGATTTTCCTTTCCTTAAATTATTTAACACATAAATAATTTAATCACATGTCTTATTATTTATTGAGAAAACAAATTTCCCAATAATAAATAATATAATTTTCGGCCAAGACTTGGGTAAAACCCTAGTCCACACGAAAATTCCACACTTGGGCCGAGTCCACGAAAAAATGTATTTTTCATGTATTTAATTATCTAGTCCAACTAAAGAATTAATCCACACATCAAATTAAATAGCCCAATCCACTATTTAATTATAATTGAGGTGAAACAACGAGAAAACTAATTATGCTATTTTGGGAGCCACGTCGGGGACCATGGAACTATATTCAATAGCTACAAGAAATAACACCAAATTATTCATCAGACAGAATAATTATATCCAACCTCTTAATTACGGGATTACACCACCATAAACCCGAAAATGAACTCTATCGAATATAGATAACTTACACCCAATTTATGAGTCGAAAGTGTCCACTGATATAATCATTACATACGGATAAATTCTCCATAGACTGTTCACTTCGATTCGGGACATTTCCGTAAACCCTTCTCGAAACATATTATCCTTATTTACCATTAACGCCCTAGTGATCAATTAGTTCATGACTTATATAATATGAACTCGGCCGATCGATCAGTTTCTAGGGTTAACAAATAAGGGAATTGTCTGTCTACTTCCTGAGGGAAGGAATGGATTCCATATCTATGATAGCACAGACTACTCACTCATCCTAGAATAGAGCCAACGAGAACTGTTGGACCACATACTACGAAGTGATCCTTACTAACACATCAAACTCCACCCCAGTCTAAGCAGTTTTCTGTGATCACCTCAGGATTGAGATTAATCCATATATGATCATCTTGTGTTTCGATAAGACTTCTCGATTACGGAATTATATCGAGAACTCAAATCAAATCGGTCCAGCCCTATATGATTATCATCATATATAAATGCCCCACTAGGTACCCTATTACCGACGGTCCGGATAAGACTGTCACACCGTAAAGTGTTCTGGGCGCATTATTAGCATATTAATCATGAGACCTGTACTCAGATTAATCAACGCTACGGACTAAGTTAATTTTAAGTACATCTCACTAACTCAATCCTCTTGTGTATAGCCATACACTGAGTTATGTGATTACATAAACGAGGTACTTAGGGTTTTCAGTAGTGTCTTAATCATAAGCACACATGCATATAATAAGATGAATTATTATTTCTGTCATAAAACAATTACATAATTGTCTTTCGGGCACTACACCTAACAATCTCCCACTTGCACGAAAGGCAAGTGGATTAATTGTTTTAGAGCACACCCTTTATTTCTATATCTACAATATTCTCCCACTTGCTCAAAACAAGTGAGACATGTCCCTAGGATTTATACCCTCCAAGCGCATCCAAGTAATTCACGTTTCCAAGTATGACCGGAGTATGCCGCCGTAGGGTAGGTCAGTGATCCGGTGCGTATTTAAAACTGAACACCATGTGACTTGGTACACTGATCAGGTAGGTTGGCGGCTTGAGTCGATCTTTGGGATCGAAACGTCGCCTTTCCATCTAATCAGGTGGTACGATTTCAGTATGCCTTTGATTCAACACTGAGGATTAGATCGACTTAACGATCATCCTTACTCTGACCTAAAGCCAGAATCAGTGTTTATCACTTATATTCTAGTTTGCACCTGAATATACTAGCATATTATTCCTCATTCTCCCAAAGATACTTGAGGATTCACTAAACCTCCCATTTCGTATTCATCCTCAGGTTTAGATAACCATTCCTGAGTGGTAGGGTAGACTACATCGTTGAATATTGCATAAATGCAAGAATATCTTAACCAGGTGAATAGATTGGATTGCCAATGATCGATTCTCGAGAATTTGAGTGAATCAAATCCTTTAGAATGAATCCCGATGGCATGTCAGACTCTGACTTCAGATAACACACCCATGTTGTTTCCAACTGTTTCAGTGTTACCATTCACAAACACTAATCTACATACTACTTTACTAATATTGATGCCGAGTCTACGAAAGACTTATCAACATTCTGGTCAAGTCCATATTTTAAAATATATGACTTTGAAATGACCTAGAGGTTTGCTTTTATCCCCAAAGGATATAAGCTATGGCAGGCATCCTGCCAAAGGTTCTATATGAATAAATTAAGATACCGTTAGTCTCGGAAAAAGGTCTTAGGTAATCACCCCTATTTTCTGCTATGTAACGAATCCGCTATTTGTTCTTAGTTAAAACCCTTCTGTTCTGAATGAATTTAGATTCCGTTGTTCGACAAGGAAGTCTTAGGGAATCACCCCTATTTCCCGCTTTCTGACGAAATCAAGCAAGACTGAGTGGTAAGAGAGATCACGGTCTGGTTAACCCTCTACCTTTTAGGGAATCACCCGTAAATTACTCTGCTTTGCGTTGAAAGTTAAACTTTCCTATTCATTCGACTCTTCTCCGTGTAGTTCCAATTACTCCCACTGGGCCTGAGATACTCAGGTGGTTCTACAAGAGTTTCAACAGAACTGGAGTATCAAACTCCATTCACAGGGTTATGGCTTTTAAACCAACCTCTATGATCAGGATCCTACACAGCCCACGAAGGACTATAGGTCAACAATCTACCATATAGACCGTAAGGTCCTGCAATGGGTAATGGACAAACCATACTCCCACTGCGTTCATGGTGGATTGATATACTAATATAGTTTAGTAGTTTTTATTAGTGTTATCACCAACTGCCGGTGTTGGATGTGGACTGAACAAATCAGTTAGTAACATCTTGAGAACAAATACTTCAAGATCTCTTGTTATTTATAGACTCAATTAGACCGAGTTTGACAGTATCACCGTCATTCTCTGATTTTATGAGTTTTATAACCAACCTTTACTCAATGCATTAAGATATTTCACGACCTGAACGTATACGCAAAATTTCCAGTCCTACCTTCAAGCACTAAATGCTAAATGTCTATATCTACGGAAGTGGGGTGAACCGAATTCACTCCTTATCCACAATTGCGTAGGCATCTTTTAGGTAGACTTCTCGGTTTTTCATTACAATCGTTATTTTGCAACCAATATCTTAAATGAGTTCAGCAGCGTATCGTAGCACATCAATAACTATATAAGGCAAATTTATGGTGTATCCCTTAGTGAAAACATTTCACTGGGAGGCAGGCCGAGCATCAGTCCCGAAAACTACGCAGTAACCTATTTCTGAGTATGGAATACTCTATCTCTGGTGATATCAGAGATTTCCTCCAAATATTTTGGTTAAAATTACCGGAGTCTCGAATAGTTGTCAGACAAGATGTCACTACTTCAAAAAACTCCCACTAGCTTGTACCTTTCATATGACCCCGAAGGTTGTTATGAACAAGCTATGTTACTTCTTTAAATCTATTACCCTTTCCCGATTGAAAGGAAACTTAGGCATTGTTCCTTTGAGATAGTGTTCCTTTGACTGGGAGATAGGAATCACCCTAAGCCAGTCTTCAGATCTTGTCTTTAGGGAATATGCACTAATTAATAGAATATAAAGAAGCGTTTATTGAAATACGGAAACCATTTGAATTTATATATTTTAAGATGCTTTACTAATACCTTTTCAGCAATGCTTAGTGGTTCTGACTTTATCAAACAAAAGTCCGAGTCTTAGGTTTGTGCTATGAATGTTATATTTATCGTCAATAAGACAAACAAATTATCCTATTGAAAATGAATACGTTTGTTCCAACGAATCTGAAAAATAGAAAATAAATTTTCTGTGATACTCAAAAATTGAATCCGAGATTCATTTTATTATATCACTCCCACTAGTCTATCTGAAATAACTGCCCGTTGTCTATTTTATTTATCGTTTAATGCAAAGCTACCTAGTTCTTCCAAAGAACTTTAGCTTTCGAGAAAATTGCTAGGATGCATTGGTCAGTGATCCGAAATCACTTTCCTTATTCTCTAATTTCCAATTTATTAATTTTCCGGTTTAGCCTTAAAACTACTTAGTTTAGACGACTAACACGTATAAACGTTCTTTCCCATTCTCGACTATCCTTAGATGGAAACAGTCTTGAACTAGCAGTTTGTTTGAGTAGACACTACTCTTGAATTGTGGGATGTTCAGTGTTACTTGCTTGGACTATCGATTTTTCTAATCGTCAAATCATAAGACCAAAGTTCCCACTAGTTTATCGGTTCCAAATACCGTCCAACTAGCAACACTTTGTATCGAATGGTTTGATAGATCATAATAAAGCTCCCACTAGTTTATCGGTTCCAAATACCGTCTAACTAGCAACACTTTGTATTTATGATTTTTCAAAGATTAGAAAATCACTCTCAGAACTAAGCTCCCACTAGTTTATCAGTTCCAAATACTGTCTAACTAGCAACGCTTTATTCTAGTTTTTCCAATAAATGGAGAAACTCCTGTGCAGTCTATCACACATTTCTAATGATTCAGAAAAACAACAAATCATAAGACTAAGATGTTGGAAAGGTGTCCTAAACCCAATCGGGTTGGACCGGATCTGACCGGGTCGGGTCATTTACAGTCTATTTAGTTCATGTAATAACTTTATTATGATTAATAAAAGCACTTATGTTATTATATATTGTTTATCTTCATGTTATTTGTTGTGTAAATATAGTAACGTCCCTAGTGTCAATCCGTGAAAGAGAAACCATGATAGTGATTATGGTTGATGAGATCTCTAATCACTATAACAAGATTGGTACTTAAATGTCTCTAGTCTTACATATTATCAAATAGGACATTGATAGTATAATCAGACTAGCACGTATTGGATGTCTTCTATCTTTTAGAAGATAGGGATATATCTCGTCTATCGAAGTGTAGGGACACTTGGACTGTAAGTGGACGTGTATTAGAGAATGCGTACGTTAGACTGACCACTTACATTAAGTGTCACACTATGTGGCGGTTGTGTAATTATCCTTTTGACCGGAGTCTTCATGGCATCACGGTGTGGATTGTCATGCTTTGACACTATTGAGATTTCTCCTAACCACGGGGCGATCATACGGTAGTGATTGGGTATGATATTGAAGCGTGGGGAGTATACATGATTGGTCATTCGGGAATCGCGTATCCTATGATTGGGATCGAATATCCGAAATGGCCTTCTTATAAGGAATGTCTAGCTCTCGAGAATCTTTGCAAAGTGGGAGTAAATGTGTTATCCCGAGAGAGCGTGATATCCAGATTATAAGATACGATCGTTAATGTATTGACACTCGAGATACGATCGTATGGATATTATTACAGCGATAGTATTGTAAGTTACACGGTAACTGCTTCACATGAAAGGTAGTAGTCATTGCTTTTGACTCTTCCGATGATTGGGGGTCACGGTGTGTTGCTAGACGCTATCCCGTGATCGTTAGGCATGAAGGGCATTTTAGTAATTTGCACTTTGTGTCTACGGCCAACATATTCGGAAGCCTATCGGGTCACACACATATGAACATCGAGTCGGATTAAAATGCGGTTATAGTTGATAACCAAATAAGGAAAGTTTATCTCTAGACTATAAAGGTTATAGTGGTAAATTAATATGGTGGTATTTATTTATTATGAATAAATAAAATACAAGATATTAATTATATAAAAATTATATTAATTAAATAATATTCCGGAAGTCAATCTGTTGACTATTGGGCGCCACATTTAAGTGTGCAAGACACACTTGGATTGTGCACTTTAATTAATAAGATTACCATGATATTAATATAAGATATTAATTGATTTTGGAAAAATAGATTTATGATAATAAGATAATTATATTCAATATGAGATATTGGCAAAATTAATTATAATAAAAGAGATAAATCAATCTAGAAGATTTTCTTATTTTATTGGAAAAATGTTTTCTTCTCCTCCACACCATATGGGGCACCACTTTTGACTATAAATAAGAGGTGGGTGTCAAGCTATTTTGTACATAACAATTGCAAGAGCTCATAGTTCTTCTGTAAAATAGAGAGCAACCTATAGTGAGTTTGTGAGGGAAGAAAAAGGCCGGTCTAGCAACCGGAGTTTTTCCGATAGCAATCAAAGGAGGATTCCGGCGAGGAGTTTGTGTGGAGTAGCGATAGAGGCCGGACGCGTGGACGGCTTGCGCACTGTACTACTCTCCGTTGACGGTCAAAGCGACGATCATCAAGGTATAACCGTCAAACTACTTAACGTGTTTATTGCATTAAACGAAGAACGATCTAGAAAAAAGGAAATCAAATTTTAAATTCCGCTGCGTTAAACTAGTGATTTCCTAACATAAGGCTCCCACTAGTTTATCGGTTCCAAATCAAAGTACTCCGAACAGGGTCGGTTATGTTGGCAAGCCTACGCCGTCTTATTCGTTGGAACATATGTGACAGTTCAGGCCAATCAGGCAAGAGAAGCCCCGTTTAGCCCGAAGGCTTATCGGCTATGCTAAGTCTTGTCAAACTACTGTAACGTACAACACACATGGAGGGGAGTCGATTGAGCCGAAGCTCGGTTGAACTCGCCCAACCATGGTAAGACCATTTCCAAACCCATGTACTAAGATTCTCCGATTTCTAAATTGTCACCCAAAGCGTAATCTCGTTTCTGTTTAAGGTGGGTTCACTGAGAAGCCATCACCGAAAAGCTCAACGATTTATCCAAGTGGGATTCACCGAGAATCCATCACTAAAATCGTAACGATTGACAAAACCCGGGTCCTCGGTTTTTATAATTAGCTACTTATTATTTAACTACCACATATTAAATTAATAAGCATTCGTACTAATTATTCGAGTTATACACGTCTATTTTAATTCGAAATTAAAAAACTACGTGTATGCATTGGAGTGGAATCATGAAGATGCAAGTAATGGCAATTTTCCGGTTTTAAGCACGTAATCTTGATCAAACACAAAATTATACCGAAAAGTAAACACCGAGATGGACCGTTGGTACCCCCGACTAACTATTTTCTAAGGAAAAGTAAAACTTAATCTATGTCTTCGAGTCTTGATCTTTGAATCTTGAACTCGAACCGCCGGATCACGAACCACGAACACCCGAGAGGAGAAAGGCTTTTTAATTAAATAAACAAATATTATTATAATTATCAAAACCCTTTTAATTATTTTTTTTATTATTAACATGACACGGCTGTGTCCAAATTATTTACCAAAATTTTATTTATTTATTTATTTTTATAATTACAGCCGAAAGGCTGTTTATTAAAGCAGAGAAAAAAAATTATGCATGCAGCCGCATAAAAAACCCAAGCCGCATGCTAGGTGTATAAAAAAACAGACTTATAGCGACGCTTTTCAGCGTCGCAGAAAGTCCTGTAACAGTTTTTATAAAAAAAAAACTGGTTTTTAACCGTTTCTCCTCATTCATACCTTGGGTTTCGCCTCGATCTTCAATTTTTCTTCAAGAGCTTCATCTTTTCGAGCCCGGAACATCAAAATTACAATAAAAGATGCTACTTTACATGGAATTTCGAAAAAAAAAGGCATAAAAAAATACAATTCCTATGCTCAATTGTTACTAAACAAAGGAGCTACAAAATAGATCTACGGGTAAACAATACCAACCCCAATCCAACTCTTCAACCACAACATTCACAAGCATACAACCATGATTAATTTCGAATTTTTACCAAAAAAAACGAAATAAAAACACCTAAAACATGCTTTTCCACTCCAAGATCTAAAATTCATATACTTTGATCATTAGATCAAAGGCTCTGATACCACTTATTAGTTGTAATATCGTCGGATCAATCATAGATTGACCCGATTACGCAGCGAATGCATCAGATCTAGATCTAAACGAAACAAAGAACATAAATTAAAGATCAAACTACAAGGGGGTTTGGATTTTACCTTTTTATGGTGCTTAACTCCAAGATCAAAAGTAGTATCCGCGCAAGTTGAGAAGCCACACCCTTTCAACGTGTGTCTCCCAGAAACACAAGGTGGATGGTGTTTCCCGCCGCCGGACCTCCTTGATATGCTACCGGAATAATCCCGAAGATTATCCCAACTCGAAACCCGAAGTACTTGGTCGAAATATCAACCTAAGTACTACACAATAATGGCGTGTTCTGTGATTTTTAAAAGCTTGAGAGAACTCTCTTTATATAGGAGAGTAATCATTGACCTCCATGGATTTAATAATTAATACAAAATCAATTATAATAATCTTTTTTCCTTAAAAAGATAAATCTAAAATATACCTAAAATTAATTAGGATATACAATAGATTTTCATTTCCTTAAATTATTTAACACATAAATAATTTAATCACATGTCTTATTATTTATTGAGAAAATAAATTTCCCAATAATAAATAATATAATTTTCGGCCAAGACTTGGGCAAAACCCTAGTCCACACGAAAATTCCACACTTGGGCCGAGTCCACGAAAAAATGTATTTTTCATGTATTTAATTATATAGTCCAACTAAACAATTAATCCACACATCAAATTAAATAGCCCAATCCACTATTTAATTATAATTGAGGTGAAACGACGAGAAAACTAATTATGCTATTTTGGGAGCCACGTCGGGGACCATGGACCTATATTCAGTAGCTACAATAAATCGAACGAAATTATTTATCAGACAGAATAATTATATCGAACCTATTAATTACGGGATTACACCACCATAAACCCGAAACTGAACTCTATCGAATATAGATAACTTACACTCAATTTATGAGTCGAAAGTGTCCACTGATATAATCATTACATACGGATAAATCCTCCATAGACTGTTCACTTCGATTCAGGATATTTCCGTATACCTTTCTCGAAACATATTATCCTTATTTACCATTAACCCCCTAGTGATCAATTAGTTCATAACTTATATAATATGAACTCGGCCGATCGATCAATTTCTAGGGTTAACAAATAAGGGAACTGTCTGTCTACTTCCCGAGGTAAGGAATGGATTCCATATCTGTGATAGCACAGACTACTCACTCATCCAAGAATAGAGCCAACGAGAAGTGTTGGACCACATACTACGAAGTGATCCTTACTAACACATTAAACTCCACCCCAGTCTAAGCAGTTGTCTGTGATCACCTCAGGATTGAGATTAATCCATATATGATCATCTTGTGATTCGATAAGACTTCTCGATTACGGAATTATATCGAGAACTCAAATCAAATCGGTCCAACCCTATATGATTATCATCATATATAAATGCCCCACTAGGTACCCTATTACCGAAAGTCCGGTTAAGACTGTCACACCGTAAAGTGTTCTGGGCGCATTATTAGTATTTTAATCATGAGACACGTACTCAGATTAATCAACGCTACGGACTAAGTTAATTTTAAGTACATCTCACTAACTCAATCCTCTTGTGTATATCCATACACTGAGTTATGTGATTACATAAACGAGGTACTTAGGGTTTTCAGTAGTGTCTTAATCATAAGCACACATGCATATAATAAGATGATTTATTAATTCTGTCCTAAAACAATTACATAATTGTCTTTCGGGCACTACACCTAACAACGTGTTCTACAAGTTGGCTGAGCATCAACAGACTTGTCTTCAGTAGACTAGCCATCAGCAGGGTTGATCGACCCTGCTGAATATGCCCCCAGTTGAACACCATTTCAGCAGATACTTTATACATTGCTGACCCGAACATGTTTCCATACCAGATCTCAGTAGCTTAAGTTTAAGTCACCATTACAAATCTCCACCTTGGCTTCAACTTCATGCAGACTGACCAGATGCACAACCAAGTGCCAGAAATCCTCTTTGTCTTCTGATTTGAATACCTCACCAGACCCCCAACATCGTTGAGTATTCCCTTATTCAGATTAACAGCTTTGGATTTTCAGCAAGTCTAGACATAACTGAAACTTGCCCCTTGGAACTAGTTTAGTGAACATATCAGCAGGATTCACATCAGTGCTGATCTTCTCCACTTTAACCCTCATCCCATTTCTTAGAAAATGATACCTAACGGTGCTTGGTTCTCTCATGATGAACCTGATCCTTAGCCAAACATATTCCACTAAGACTGTCACAATACACCTTGGCTTGATCTTGATGTAGACTCAGATCATTGACTAGCCCCTTTAACCAGATTGCCTCATTTGTTGCTTCTGTCAGTTCCATGTATTCTGCTTCAGTAGTAGATAATGTCACTGTACCATATAACGTTGCCTTTCAACTTACCACAGAACCACCCTGTAACGTTGCCTTTCAACTTACCACACATACCCAGTCATAGACCTCATGTTGTCCACATCAGCAGCATAATCAGGATCACAGTTCCCTATGAAAAAACATTGAGTACCACCTCCATAAATGAGTCCAATATCTGATGTTCCCCCAAGGTACCTGAATATCCTCTTTACTGCTTTCAAGTGTTCCTTTCCAGGTTGGGCCATAAACCTGCTGACAACACTGACCGCATGAGCCAAATCAGGCCTAGTACCGACCATGGCATACACTAAACTGCCCACTGCACTAGCATATGGAACTCTTGACATGTATTCTTCATCTTCAGCTGACTGTGGAGCAAACACAATAGACAGATGTATATTTGGTGCCATAGGAGTATCTATAGGTTTGGCTGCTGACATGCCAAACTTGGATAATATCTTTTCAATATACCCCTGCTGAGACAAGAACAACTTCCTATCTCTGTAGATCTCCATCCCTAAAATTTTCTTTGCATTCCCCAAATCCTTCATCTCAAATTAGAAGATTCTTTAGATCTTGAATGTCAGATTTGTTTGCAGTAGCTATAAGCATATCACCTACATACATCACCAGATAGATGATTGAACCATCCTTCAACTTGTTGTGATACACACAACAATCCTATGGACTCCTGCTATAACCCTGCTGAATCATATAGCTGTCAAACTTCTTATACCACTGCCTTGAGGCCTGCTTAAGTCCATATAAGGACTTCTTCAACTTGCAAACATATCCTTCTTTGCCAGGAACTTGGAAACCCTCTGGCTGAGTCATATAAATTTCCTTATCTACATCTCCATATAGGAAGGCTGTCTTCACATCCATTTGCTCAAGTTCAAGATTCTGATGTGCCACTATTGCTAACAGCACCCTGATGGAAGTATGTCTGACCACTGGAGAAAATATCTCTTCATAGTCTACCCCCTCTTTCTGACTGAACCCTCTAGCAACCAAACATGCCTGATATCTGATATCCTCAACATATGTCATTCCTTCCTTTTTCTTGAATATCCATTTGCAGCTGACCACCCTTCTATCCTGTGGCTGTTTGACCAAATCCCAAGTCTCATTCTTCTGAAGTGACTCAATTTCTTCTCCCATAGCAGCAAGCCATTGGGATGCCTCAGAACATGTCACAACTTCCCTGTAAGTGTTAGGTTCAAAACCATCCATTTCTTCAGCTAACTGTAGTGCATATCCAATCATATCCTCCTCAAACCCATATCTTCTTGGAGGTCTGATATTGGTCCTCCTAGCTCTGCTGAGAGATATACCCTGCTGACCAACATCAGCTGTTTGAGTGTCTGCTGACCCTTGTTCCGCTGGCTTGGATCCTGTTCTGGATCTGCTGTCTGTTGACTGTTCCCTGCCGAGTCTTTTGATTCAGTAGACTCTACTAGAAGCTCCACATGTCTTTCAACCTTCTCAGTCTCAAATCCAATTTCAGATTCAGATGTGGCTCTCACAGATGAGTTAAGCATTGAGTTTTCATCAAAGACTAAACTCCCGCTGAGTATATGATCGCGTGTAAGTCACTAACGTCGATATTACTAGCAAGAATACTAGGTACATCGTAGTATAGTAAATGCGAGTCAAGGTCGATCCCACAGAGACAATGCAACTATAAGTATAAACGATTCTAACTTAATTGAGAAGCAACATAGAAGCGGTCATTGAACAACAATAACATAAAAGAAAACAAACATGGTATTTCTCTCTCTCTTCTCACCGATCTACTAACTTGGATTAGTTAATCGTTACATTTACTTCCCCACATAATTTCCTTAAATTAATCGCGAGCATAGTTTTAATTATCATTATCAGCTACGGGTGCAATTCCTACTCCGACAATGGTAGTAGACAATCTATACGCAAGCTACCCTCCTTAATTGGTCCGTAATAGCCCATACACATAAATATCTAGAATTGCCGATATCGAGCGCTAACTCATACCGCTAACCCGCTTAGACAGCTGTCGACATTGATCTGCACGTTCGTAGGGTCCATTCTAGACTATGTCCAAACTTAGCACTTCACTATTCGTATTTCATGCCAGTTTACGATTACAATAAGCATATAGGCCAGATCTAACCTCCTGTTAATTAAACCTGTCGATCAACTTAGTCTCATGATCTTCCTCCCTGTCTGATTTTTAAGCAAAGCCTTTTATTGCTTGAAGTGCTTGAATGCTTCACTCTTGTGCTTCATCATAATGACCCAAACCATCCTTGAATAGTCATCTATAAAAGACACAAAATACCTGTGACCTGTTGAGAAATCAATCGAGTAGCGCAGCGGAATTTAAAAATTGATTTCCCGATCCAGGATCGTCTCAATTTAAACAATACACATACAAGAGAGGGGACGGTAATATTACCTTGGTTGATTTAAAACATCGACGCTTTGACCGTCCGTTAGGAGTAGATGTGCGCGAGCCATCCAAGCGTCCGGCCTCTACCAGTAATCCACACGAGCACCTCGCCGGAATCCCACCAAGGATTGCTACTAAAAAACTCGACTGCTAGGTCGATCTTTTCTCTCTGTATAATCTCTCTCTACGAAGCTCTTTTATGTTTCATAAGAACAATTAGCTCATTGAATTATGGTGTACAATAGAGCTAGCCAAGCCTCTAATATATAGAGCATTGGGGCGCCCCATCTTTCTCCTAATATGATTAGGTTTAGCTTCTAGTAGATTGATGAGAGAGAAAACCTTTTACTAGTAAAATAAGGAAAATCCCTTTGATTTATTTATCTCATTTAATTTAATATCTTAAATTAAATATTTCCAAGATATTGTCAATATCCTATATTGACTATATTTATCTTATTACCATAATTCTATTTTTCCAAATCAATTAATATCCAATATTAATATTATGGTAATCTTATTAATTAAATTTCACAATTCAAATGTATCTTAATACACTAGAAATTGCGCCACCTTTAACCATAAATTGTCTTCGAGAATATTCTTTAATTAATATAATGCTACGATTAATTAATTTAATTTGTAAAATACATGCATATCATATATATATATATATATATATATATATATATATATATATATATATATATATATATATATATATATATATATATATATATATATATATATATATATATATATATATATATAAATACATATCTAGTATATGTATATTTAATTAATCAACATAATTAATATCTTGTATTATATTTATTCATAATAAATAAATACCACCATATTAATTACCATTATAACCTTTATAGTCTTGAGATAAAACTTTCCTTATTTGGTCATCAACTATAACCGCATTTTAATCCGACTTGATGTTCATATGTGTGTGACCCGATAGGCTTCCGAATATGTTGGCCGTAGACATAAGGCGCAATTACGAAAATGCCATTCACATCTAACGATCACGGATAGCGTCTAGCCAGACGTCCGTGACCCCCAATCATCGGAAGAGTCAATACGCAATGACTACTACCTTTCATGTGCTCAGTTAGCGTGTAAATAGAATCCTATTATTGTAATAATATCCATACGGTCGTACGTCGAGTGTCAAGCATTGACGACTGTTTATGGTGATTTTCTATGATTTATATTACTCTATTTCGTAACAAATTCCTCTATATTCTAATGATTTGCATAGAAAGTTAAGTGGTTATTTGATTTATTAAGCAAATGAAGTTGGAAGTTGTTTAGGAGCAAACTCTAGTTAATTACGTGGTTTTATTGGCAATTTTCTATCTATATATACGGTTTTACACTTTGCTCGTTTTTATCATCTTGAAGGTACATTTACATGTCGTGAAAGGAGCTAAAATGACATCTTATTTGGATTTGAATAGAAGGAAGGAGATAAAGATGAGATTGGATTGAAGATTCAACTTGAATTTGGAATGAAGTTGAACCAGACGAGCGTTCGATGCTCCGTCCAGATGGACGGGCGTTTGAGGAATCGAACGGGCGTCCAGGAAGAAATAGTGGATTCAGAGTATTGAGATTTTTGCTGAACGAGCGTCCAAATTTACATAGGACGGGCGTCTGACATGACTCGGCCCGACTCGAAGATTTTATGCAGAATGGACGGGCGTTCAAGACTCTGGACGAGCGTCCATACGTCGACCTAGCAGAAACCGACTTAAAACTCTATAAATAGGCGCGTTTTTTAACCCTAAAGGAGACCTAATTACTCTAGGCGGCCACAAGAACCCTAAGGGGCGTCTTCCTTGTGGTTTGCACCTTTCTTAGATAGTTTTTATGCTTTTTAATTCTTAGATAAATTCCTTCAAATTTATGTACTTCATAGAAGCTATTTCGAGTATTCAAGCGATGCTTAGAGGCTAGAGCTCATTGGAACAAGCGTTGTGAAGCCGTTCTATCAACACTTTGATTTCACCTTTGGATTATCTTGTGAGTTTTTATTAAAAGTTGCATCTTTATTATGTTTTACTTGTTTTTATGCAATTTTATCGAGAGATCTTTGCATGTTTGATGTTTAATGTTGATGAGAATCGTGATTAAACCCAAGATCACCGTAGTAAAGATTAGATCTTTAATCTAATTAACGAGAGTTGTTAGGTTGAATTTCTAGATTAAAAATTGAGAAATTTCACACCTCGGATATAAAAGTGTTAATCTTTAGGATCGAAAGATTAAAGATTGATAGACGAACTTTTCTAAGAGATTAGGAGCTCATACCTTTGTTAGGTGAATCACAACTTTTATTAAAAATCACTAGATAATCTAGAGAAGAAATTGAGTGTTGTAGAATTGGTGGATCATTGCTTGTTCGTTTTTAAATTCATTGATTAAAATCGTTTGTGCTTGTTTTGCATAGCAAGTTTATATTTTTATTGCATGTTTAGGGTATAGAATAGAATTAGTTTCGTTAATCTTGTTCGCAATTATATTTCCCGGCTTTAGATTTCTAATCTTTCTATCCAGTTTACTTGTGTTATTTTCGTTTTTATTTTGTTAAGTGTTAAACGTTTTTTTATTTTCTTATAATTTTAGTAATAGTAGTTGTGACATCTTTAGGTTAGTTAGATAAAAACTAGGTAAACAACCTCGATTCCCTGTGGACTCGACTCCGGTATTAACCTCTATACTACGATCCCTGCACTTGGGGTAAACCGGATTTATTTTTATTACTTGTTTATTTTTCATTAGATAAAATCCGAGACAAGTTTTTGGCGCCGTTGCCGGGGAAATCGGTACGGTTGTCTAGTTTTTACTAAGTTTTCTGTTTCTGTTTTCTGTGATGGTTTCCAAACGGACGTCCGGAGTAAGTGGACGCCCGTCCATCTAAAAAAAAAATCCAACTCTGCACCGTTTGGAGGAAATCAGACGAGCGTCTGGCTTGCCCCAAACGGCCGTCTAGTTCTTCAGGCAGACGCCCGTCCGGATTAATTGGACGCCCGTCTGTCCTCCTATTTTTATTTTCTTTTCATAGGTTTTAACTTTTAGTTTTTTTAGTTTAGACAACTTGATTTTGGTTTCGGTTTATGCAAACTCGAAGTCAAAATGGGCCACTACTCTATACCCCCGATCTCGAGCGGACCATAGTCCGACCAAACAGGCAGAGAATCCGTCCTGCGGTTCTTTCTGATAAGGCCGATCAAGGCCTTTAGGAACGTTTAGCTGAGGAGATCGAAGACATAGTCATTATGGCTGTAGAAGATAGACGTACGTTGGCTGACTACGCCATGCCTGGTGAAGTCAAAGTCAACCCGGCCATCGTTCTACCCGCCATAAATGCACCAACCTTCGAACTCAAACCTGGGCTCATCCAAATGATGCAACATGCATCAATCTTCCATGGCTTACAATATGAAAATCCTCATACTCACGTACACACATTTTTGGAGATATGTGGTACGACTCGCATTCAAGGTGTAAGTGAGGATGCGATATAGTTGAAGTTATTCCCGTTTTCCTTGAAAGGGGAGGCAAAAGAGTGGTACAACTCTCTGCCTGCCGAATCAGTCACCACCTGGGCTGAACTCGAAAAAGAGTTCCTAATTCAATATTTCCCACCATCCAAGACAGCCCAATGCTTAAGTGAAATTTTCACTTTTTATCAAAAGGAAAATGAATCGTTCTTTGATGCATGGAAGAGATTCAAAGCTCTTCTTCGTAAATGCCCTCACCACGGTTTGGACTTGCGAGAGGCAAGTCAACACATTTTTCGGTGGATTGACCGAGCTCACTAAGGGTATGGTCAATAGTTCTTCTCGGTGGGGCATTCCCGAGGAAAACACTGTGAAGGGTGGGCATTATTCGAGGATATTGCCAAATATAATTATGCCCCCTCCTCTCAAGCTATTCGTGCACCTCCTCTCCCTAGGATCGAGGAGGTGAACAATCAAAATCAAATTGCCATGCGCAACAAAGTGGTCGCTCTTACAAGGTCTCTAAATCCTACGAATCGAATCTATCATTTCCGCGAGAACTCTCAAGTTACGTATTGTGAAAATTGTTGTCAAACCGGCCATATGGTTGGCCGGTGTCAATTTATTTCCCCTTCGACCTATCAAGTCAATGCCGTCCGAATCGGGGACAAGATACAATTCGATCACATGCCAGGCATGTGATAATGTGGGGCACACCTCTCGCTTCTGTCCTATGAATGGACAGAATGCTGAAGTTAATGCTTTCCTTGGCCAGCAAAACCAGAGATTTAACAATCAGTTCTCTGGCCAAAGCAATCTTCAAAACCAGGGCTTCCATCAGAATCAAAATCTCAATCAAAATTCGAATTTTAACCAGAATCAGAATTTCAATCGAAACCCAAGCTTCAATCAGAACCTGAACACGAATTTTTCCAATACAAATCAGAGGTTCAATCAAAATTGGCCAAACAATTCAAATCCTGCGTTTCAGAATCGTTCCAGCCAATCCTTCCCGCAGAACTTTCAGAACTCTCAAGGCCCCTCTCACTCTAATGATCTTGAAGCTAAACTGGAGGAGCAGAATAATAATATCCAATCCCTTCAGAGCACAATAAAGAGTCTTGAGAGGCAGATCGGGCAAATGGATGGCCAACTAGCTTCCAGACCCTCAGGGCAGTTGCCCAGCTTTACGGAGAAAAATCCTAAGGGTGGTCAGGTAGCTCAGACCGATTTGAATCATGGCCAGTGCACTGACCTAGTTCCTTCAATTCCCTATGGTAAAGAAGAGGCCAGTGCCATGAATCTCAGATCTGGTACTCAACTTAGTGGTCCCCCGAACCGGGAAACCACTAACCCCTCCCCGCCCGTGATGAGGCGGGGGAGAAATCGAGCACCCATGTTCCCCTTTTCTCGCAAGAGAGTACTTAGGTGGCGATCCCCGAGGAATGAAGAATCAAGTGAGAGTCGGGTGGCGGATCCCCGACTAGTAAAAGAAGTGAGAAAGTGGTGAGGTGGAAAGATTTGGAAGATAAAGTCGTCGAGTTCATCCTCGAAGAAAGTCTTTTCTGAGAGTGATTTAAAGAGACTACCATTTCCACCTAGAAAAAGCAACATCTCCTTGCATGAGGACAAGAAATATGAAAAAGTGCTTAATCTTCTGAAAAATACTCAGGTTAATCTTCCATTATCTGATGTTTTGGTTGAGATGCCTAAGTACACTAAGTTCATCAAGGATGTTGTTTCTTCTAAGAAGAAGTTAGAAGACATGGGTCGGTTGATTGGTGAGGATTGCTCTATGATAAGTTATGAAGATCTACCAATCAAGAGGGGTGACCCTAGGAAATTTGTGCTCGATCACATTGCTGATGGGAGGCCTAGTCTTCCCAAACTCTTTATGTGACCTGGGTGCATCCATAAGTCTGATGCCATTGTCTGTATGTAAACAGCTTGGATTGAATGATCTTTTAGAACCCACGACCATGAACCTACAATTCGCTGATAGATCTTCCAAGAAGGCTGCGGGGATACTAAAGGACGTATTAGTTCAAATTGATAGATTTACTTTTTCGGTTGACTGGTACGTCCTAGACATCGAAAAGGATGAGAATGTCCCCTTGATACTTGGAAGACCTTTTCTTTCTACAGCCAGAGCCCTCATTGACTGTGAAGGTGGGCAAGTGACCATACGAGTCGGTGATCAAGAGGTGAGCTACAGTGTCTCCAAAGCTATTCAGAGACCCTCTGATTATCCAACCGGCTTCTCCATTGAGGATATGTCAGATGACTTTAACGACTACATGGAAAAGCAAGTCATGGCTGTTGAGACTGAGTATGAGCGATTAGTAGATAATCTGAATAATCATGGTTGGGTGAATCTAGAACAACTAGGAGCTGGAATTGATGAAGGTTCGTTGAAAGGAGAAGCTTTGGCAGTGGGACCACTGAGTAAACTCAGTGATGTTGAGTTGAAAAGTGGGGAGCTTAAATCTAGTTTGGAAGAACCACCCATGGATTTGGTATTGAAGCCGTTACCTAAGCACCTAAAATACGTTTTCTTAAGAGAAGGTGACAAGCTTCCATTAATCATTTCTGCCAAGCTATCCCGGTTAGAAGATATGAAGTTGTTAAACGTTTTGAGAAAGAATGAGAAAGCTTTTGGTTGTCAAGTGGGAGACATCAGAGGGATATCTCTTGACTTATGCATGCACAAGATTAAAACTGAAGAGGGTGCCAAGTGTGTTAGACAGCCCCCGAGGAGGCTCAACCCTCACATGCAAGAAGTAGTTAAGAAGGAGATTATCAAGCTTTTGGACATGGGTATTATTTATGCAATTGCTGACAGTGAATGGGTGTCCCCCACTCAAGTAGTTCCTAAGAAAGGAGGGATTACTATCGAGAAGAATGAGAATGGCGAAGAAATAGCATTGAGGCTAGTGACGGGTTATAAAGTCTGTATTGACTACAGAAAACTCAATGAAGTCACAAAAAAAGATCATTTCCCCCTCCCTTTCATTGACCAGATGCTTGAGCGTCTGGCAGGACATGCATTCTACTGTTTCCTTGATGGATATTCGGGATATTTCCAGATACCCATTGATCCAGTCGACCAAGAAAAGACAACTTTCACTTGCCCCTATGGTACATTCGCTTACAGGCGAATGCCATTTGGTCTCTACAATGCCCCAGCTACATTCCAAAGGTGTATGCTGGCAATCTTTGATGGGCTGGTTGAAAAATGTATGGAAATATTTATGGATGATTTTTCAGTCTTTGGTCAATCCTTCGATGATTGTCTTGCTAATCTTGACCAGGTTTTATCCCGCTGTGTGGAAAAGAACTTAGTCCTAAACTGGGAAAAGTGCCATTTTATGGTAGATGAAGGAATAGTTCTTGGCCACAAGATCTCAGCCAAAGGTATGGAAGTAGATAGGGCAAAAGTGGAGGCTATAGAGAAGATGAGTTTGCCGAGAAATGTGCGCGAAGTGAGAGGTTTTCTTGGACACGTCGGTTTTTATAAGAGATTCATTAAAGACTTTTCCAAGATAGCCAAGCCCCTATCTACCCTACTCAAAGAAGATGTTGTTTTTAATTTTGATGATAGTTGCAAGCAAGCGTTTGAGGAGCTTAAAAGTCAGTTGATTTCTGCACCGATTCTTATCTCTCCTGACTGGAATCTACCCTTCGAGCTTATGTGTGATGCATCCAACTACGCTGTTGGTGCAGTCTTAGGACAATGAATAAAGGGAAAGTTCCAGCCCATATCTTACGCCAGTCACACACTAAACCCTACTCAAGTAAACTATACCACAACTGAAAAGGAATTATTGGCCGTAGTCTTCGCTATGGACAAATTTTGTAGTTACTTGTTGGGTGCTGCAGTTACTGTGTGGACTGATCACGCTGCTCTGCGCTATCTCATGACGAAGAAAGATGCTAAACCGCGCTTACTACGTTGGATACTGATCCTGCAAGAATTTGACGTTCAGATTAAGGACAAAAAGGTTAGTGAAAACGTAGTAGCTGATCATGTTTCAAGGATGTTGAATGAGGAAGAGCAAGAACCTAACGATATATACCTTTACTTTCCTCTTGAAAATGTTATGCTTATAGACGATTGCGCCCCAAATGTTCCATGGTATTCTTCCATCGTCAACTACCTGCATTCCCAATATCTAAATCCGGAATTTTCATATCAGGAGAAGAAGAAATTCTTCTCTGACTTGAAAACATTTGTATGGGATGAACCTTACCTCTTCAAAATTTGCAAAGACGGATTGTTAAGGAGATGTGTTCCTGAATCTGAGCAACGTGATATTATTGAACAATGCCACAGTGGGACTACTGGCGGTCACTTTGGTCCTTGGAAAACCGTTGCCAAGATCTTTCAGTCTGGTTTCTATTGGCCCACGATCTTCAAGGATTCAGAAGCTTTCTGCAAAGCTTGTGATAGGTGCCAACGAACCGGAGCTTTAACAAGGCGTTTTGACATGCCGTTGAAACCCATTCTAGAATGTGAAGTCTTCGATGTATGGGGGATTGATTTTATGGGCCCGTTCCCATCTTCCTGTGGAAATAAATACATCTTAGTCTGTGTCAATTATGTATCGAAATGGGTGGAGGCCCAAGCCACTTCTCGCAATGATCATAAAATGGTCATGAATTTTCTAAAGAAAAACATCTTTGTAAGATTTGGGTGCCCACGTGCCTTGATAAGCGATGAGGGAACACACTTCTGCAACCGACCACTAGAGAAAGTACTTGAGAAATATGGTGTTCGGCACAAAATCGGCACACCATATCACCCTATGACTAGTGGTCAGGTTGAATGAAGCAATCAGAGCTTGAAGAAGATCCTGGAGAAAGTAGTAAACAGTCACAGAAAGGACTGGAGTCTTAAGTTGGATGATGTACTATGGGCATATCGAACTGCCAACAAAACCCCCATAGGTACATCACCCTATCAGATGGTATACGGAAAACCATGCCACTTTCCAGTTGAGTTGGAGCATAGAGCGTATTGGGCCACTAAGTTCTTAAACTTCGATACCCAATCATGTGGTGAACACCGACTGCAGCAGTTGCATGAGTTAGATGAGTTTAGACTCCAAGCCTACGAGAGTGCCAGAATAAGTAAAGATAAGATGAAACTCCTTCATGATGCCAAAATCAAGATGCGAGAATTTCAAGTTGGGGAGCAAGTTCTATTGCACGATTCCAGGTTACATCTGTTCCCTGGAAAGTTGAGGACACGTTGGTCCGGCCCCTTTGAAATTCTGCAAATCATTCCTGGAGGTGTTTTAGAACTAAGAGGTCATGGTGACCACTGTTCAGAGTGAATGGTCAAAGGTGCAAGCATTATATCGGTCAAACCAAAGAAAAACCTTTGATTGTTCATTTCCTCGACATCCTCAGGTGTGGTATACCTGAAGTCAATAAGTTTGACGAATTTTCACCCGACTTGTTTTCTGAGGATGACGGCAGTGGTCCATTAGAGGAAGTCATGGCTGGTAGTTGGGATATGGAAGAGTTTAAAAGGGAGAAACAGCTTAAGAGACGTCTTAACAAGAAGAAGTCTACAATGGGGATGATTAAAAGTGTTTGGAAAGCTATTAAAAGCTTGACCCCATGTGTTAGATGCTGTTTTTGCAGCCACACTACTGATCAGAGCTTACACGATGTTTTGGCTGGAAGAAAGGTTAAATGGCCTGATCCAGGCTTAATTGAGAGATTGTCGAGCTAACGACACACACAAAAAACGCCACTAGAGGGCATCCTAGATATCCTTATTTGTATTAGTTACTTTTGTTTTACTCTTTTCTCTGATTTATTTGTTTAGTTTCAGTCTAATTAGGGTAATTGTTGACTCTGCTTCAGTTCAGCTTTGTGTTTTTGTTAAAATGGATTACGGAGTTCTGCCGTATGAGTTCCCTTTCATTAGTAGGATCCACCTTATCACCTTAGATGACGGACATGGAAGGACGATCATTCTGGACGTAGATTATGATATTATCACTCGCCTCAGGACTGTTACCTACGTTATCATTGTACCCCAAGCTTTGGGAGGTGGAGAGTTTAGTACCGAGGACCTGCAGAGTGCTTTAGGACGACCGTATACAATCCTCAATGATCAGATGCTGACCGACTTGTTGCTAGTGCTGCGTGCTGAACATTTCCGAGGAGTGGATGTTGCTATAGAGGACTGGGCCCTACAGGATGAATACGATTTTCCTCCCGCGATTGACATGCTCCGTCGTCTGATCCGGATTATGGATTGGGCTGATATTTATGATGACCAGTGATGGGAGTCAACTTTACGTGACTCCGGTGCACTAATTACCCCCGTTTATCACACTTTCAGCACAATTTTGGGTAAATTAGACCATTTTCGGGGTGATATCGTGAGCTTATGGCACGGGGAACGAATCCGCTACTTTGATGAATTCATTCCCCTTTTTGTTGGTATTAACTCCATTCCCGAGCACTTTTACCCTCTGGAATTGTTTGGATGTTGTGGTGGTTTGTGATATTGAAGGGTAATGGTGTCTCGAGGACCCGGAAGGTGACGATTTGTGGTGAAAAAGCATGACCGAGGCAAGACGAGGGCCTAAAAAGGGGAAAAAGTGAAGATTTGGGGAAACAGGGGTTCTAACGCACGTTTGAATCCCCCAAACGCGCGTTCCACGCCTTTAAACGCGCGTTTGAATCCCTAAACGCGCGTTCCAGAAGTTCAGACCAAAATTCGAGTTGAAGCCCTCTAAACGCACGTTCGGGAACCGGGCCAAACGTGCGTTCCAAGATCCTAAACGCGCGTTTGAACCTTCCTAAACGCGCGTTCCGGATGAAGAACAATCAAGTCCCCGCCCGTAATTTATGTGTAACGCACGTTCCAGCCCAAGCGAGACGCACGTTTGAAGATCCCAAACGCGCGTTCCAGCCCTTTAAACGCGCGTTTGGACCTTTTTTGCAGCAGATTTTCCCTTCACCTATAAATACCCCCCTTAGACATTTTCTTGGATATCAAGCTTTTCTTAGCAAAACTCTACCCAATTATTGCTCGAATTTTGTAATAGCTTAGAATACTCTCTCTTAGTGTAAATCAACAACATCTTAGCTTACTCTTTCTATTTCTTAGCTTAGATTTTCATTCCAAACACTAAGAGACCACCTTTCAATTACTTCTTTATCTTGTACTTTTTGGATCTCAACTCGAATTTCTGCAATTTAATGGTATATTTCTCTTCTCTTTTACTTGTTATGGCTCTTATTTACTGTTTAATGCATATTTTGATTAGTATAATGAGTAGCTAAACATCTACATAGTCGAATCATGTGAAATTTGGTGAAATCACCCCTTTGGGTGATGAAAGTGGGAGTGGGTAGTTCTTTTTATTGTTGTATCTTGCATATTTCACGTCTTAAAACTCGTTATAACGGATTTGGGCTAGATTGATCACCTAGGTCAAAAATCACACACATCAATCTTGAGAGTTGTTCAGAGAGAGGGGTGTGGGAAAAGGGTTCTAGGATCGCATTGTAGTGCGAGGTTACTCGTTTTTAACGTTTAAACGGCTCTCGTGCATGATTGTCTTGTGAATGAATCTCTCTTAGGAAAGGTTGGTTGACTTGGCATAAGGTGTTGGGGAAGAGTTGTTCAGACCTTAGCACCGGGATTAAGAGCACGTACCCGTGGAATTGAATGTAAGAGTTCGTTTGTTTAATGCACACTCCCGGTTTTGTCATTCCTTAGGGTGAAACTAGCTATTTTGATCATGGTTCGGCTATGTCTCTTTAATTATCTTTGAAACCTAGTAGTTTAATCTTCTATCTTTCCTTTTTATCTTTAGACTCGTTAAGTAGAATCACTTAGTGTCGTGGTAGTCAACAAGCACTTTAAAATGATTGATCACCTAGACTAAGCATTACGTTCACTTTGGTACTTGCAAGCATGATTCCTTTGGGTTCGACCTCGTACTCCTGTAGCTATTCTAGCAATCGACCCGGTACACTGCCGTTTAGAGAGTTAGTTTACCCACGGTTTCGAGTCTTTACAAATTGTTTTTGTTGGGTGGACTTTAGCTCAATCAACCAGCTTCGTTAGGTGTTTTGTCGAGCAAACGACGTTAAACAAAAGCGCTCGGTGTGAGGCAACCCACTATCTTCTAGTTTTTTGTATTTGAAGTTTTTGTTTGATTTATATGAGGCAATAAGGGTTTGAATAAAAATGTATGAAAATTGTATGTTTTTGCTTAATTTTGATCTAGAACGCCCGTCCATCATATGAGACGCCCGTCTGCCTGTGTTTTCATTGGACGCGCGTCCATTTTTTTTAGACGCCCGTCCATAAATTTCCCTCCAACTCTGTATTCTTTTGAAAAGTGGGACGGGCGTCAGTTTCACTGAACGCCCGTCCAGTTCATAAGATTTCCAGCCAAACGCTCGTCCGTTTTCTTGGACGCCCGTCCGTCTTGCTTCTATATATATCCCCTGCTCCCAAAATTTCAGTGGCACCAGAAATTTCAAAGTGAAAAACCCGACTCTTGCGCCCCCTTTGCTCTCAAATCTTTGTTTCTAAACCATTTTTGGTGATTTAAGGCTCTGCAAACACCTCTCAAACCCCTCTCGTCGATTATTCAAACCAAATCCAACAACAAACGGCCATTAATCTGATTCAGTGACCTAGATTGTGCGATTTTTTTTGGAGAAAAATACGAACTTTGGGGTCAATTTTGCATTGTTAGGGCTCCCAGTTATCATTTTCATCACCCTCTCATTACACCTGGTAAGAATTTATAACATTTTCTTAGATTAATTCAGGTTTTTTTTAGTTCGATCTCCGAATCGACCTTTTTTTTCACGAATGCTATCTTATTAGTTTTTTTTCTTCTTCTTGTTTTGTTGATGATCTGGGGTGGTGATGGTTGATGGTGGATGGTTGCATGATGGTTTTGGTGTGGTTTGGTGTTGGTTGTTGAATTATTGGGAAATCCCGTTTGGACGATAAACGGGTGGTTTTGTTTGCATTGTGGTTTGGGGTTGTTGTTTGTCTAGGTTGTATAGCAATGGTACGTAAAGAGGTTCAGAAACGACATGGTAAGGGGATAGCAACGAGAACCGAGTAAGAAGAAAAAGGTTGTAGATCCAACCTTAGTACTTCCCACACGGGGTATTGAGATTAGAGAACATCTTCCTAAGGCTGCTCAAGGTCAATCTAGGGTGCCGTTAAGAGATGAATCTGAGTCAGACACTGATGACGAGGTACCCCTAGTGAGATTACCTAGGGTTGAAAGGACTGAAGAAACACCTAGGCCTACGACTGAGGAAGCAACTGAGAGAAGGGAGCCTGTTAGACAGAATGTTCGACCCCATGTCCCTATTCCATTTGCTCGGAGGTTCATTAACCCCAAGGCCCTAGACGTATACAATAAGCATTATCTGACGAGAACTATGTTGATTGAAAGAGCCGTTCTTGAGACTAAAGTAGATCCATCTTTTGTTAAGATGTTAACGGATAGAAAGTGGGGTGCACTGATGAGAACCCTTAGAACCCCTGTCAATGCTACCCTAGTTCGTGAGTTTTATGCGAACCGTTCTCGAAAACGGATCCGGATACGGGGTAGTTATGGTTCGAGGAGTTAAGGTGCCGTTTACACCGAAGGTTATCAATGAGAAATACAAGTTAGCACTATTTGAGGGGTTGGATTATAAGGAAGCAATTAAAGCGAAGCATGATGCGGGTGAGGACCCTTTGGAGGAGCTTAGACTGAAAGTGTGCCCAGAGGTGCCGTGGACGCTTAGACCGGGAGGTGGTAGGAAAGAATTGGTTACTACTTCTTGGACGGAGGATTGGATGGTCCAGTGTAGATTTATACAGAACATGTTGTTGCCTAAGAACAACCTGACACATTTTCATATTGCCGATCTTGGGATGCTCTACGCCTTGAACTTTAAGTTAAATATTGATGTTGGACAGGCGATTTTCGATGAGATAGCGTTGAATCAGAAAGTCTATTCTCGATGTCTGATTTGCCCCCATTTGATCCATAGTCTCTGTCTAGATGCTAAGGTTCCCGACTACAAAACTGATCACAAACCTAAAAATCCGAGGTACTTGCAGCGAGAGAAAGTGAAATCTTCAGGCCAGACTGAGTCTGAGGCAGCACATGAGCCCGGATCATCTTCAGTACCGCCTCTAGTATCTTCCCTTCCTTCTTTATCTCCATCAGTTCGGATGCGTTTGAGTATGGCAAATAGTCAAAGGAACTTGGATGGAGGACATCGAACGTCACGAACAATATCTTGACTATCCTACGGTGTATGAGTGAGGACCGTCCTCCGAGGGACCGAGAGATGCTACAACACAAGCACTATGGATTACGTTTTTTCGACGATATCGAGCGAGACTATTGCGTATGTTCTTCATGATGAGTCGTCTTCGATGAGGAGCGAGTTGACACGGCGGGGAGGACTACTACACCACGAGCCGGACCTTCTACCGATACTCCTACGGATGGAGCGCCTCCCCGGGTGATTCTTCGGCACCAGGGCAGACTTGACTTTCTGATGCTGATTCTATTTTGTATTTTTATCCCTGGAATTTGACTGTATTTTGCTACTATATTTTTTTTCCTTTCCCTTACTTGATTCATATGTGTTTTTCTTGGAGCTATTGTCGGTTTCCGTTGCTCATCTTTATTGATGAATCTTGTAAGCCATACGGCGTATCGTTGACATTCCTATGGTTTCTATTATTCCGTGTCGTGCATGAATTGTAGTTTGATTCGATTTCAACTTCTCCTTATCTTTATCTTTATTCTGCGATATAATCCCCGTTTTCCCCCGAGATTTTCCAGTGTTTATCGAGTAGTGCAGGCATATTTTTAGCTGTTTTGTCGAGCGCGTATTGGAATCATGTTGAAACGGATAATCTTTGAGTTTACGAACGTTGGTTTCTTCATGCTCCTGCCTGACCAATGGTTCGAGTATCTTTTCAAATCAGCTAAGTACTTTGTTTCTTTTTAATTCTGCACAACCTGAGGACATGTTGTCGTTTAAGTGTGGGGGAGGGGAATGGTTATGTGTATCTTTTTGCTTATATTGCTATTCTATGCTGAAAAGAGCTAAAATTTTCAAATTTTTGTTTTGTCCCGGTTGAGCGAATGCATATTTTTGTTCGATTTTTATAGACATTTATGCTGTATATTGTATGTTTAGTAGGTTAGATGTTTCACCCAACATACATTTCACGAGCCATATTAAATGATGAGCTAAAATATAAAGCTATACCCATTTGGATTAGTAATTTTTGATTATCTTATAAGTATTCTGTGCTTAGTGCTAATGTACGTATCGTGAGAATTATAATAGTTTGTGTTTAGAGCCGGAGTATGACATACTGTGAATATCTTAGGTTTGAATGTGATAAGCGAAACGTGACTATTGTGCTTTAAAAAGTTGTTTTAAAAAAAAAAAAATGAATTAATTGGGTGTGTCGGAAGCTGGTCGATGATTTGAGTGAGGTAGGTCATATCTCGAATGTCCTATACCACTATGATGACCAAAAGCTCACGACAGTCAGAAGAAGCTGCTTGATGATTTGAGTACGGTAGGTCATATCTCGAATGTCCTATTCTACTATGACGGGCAATAGCTCATTCTGATGTGCGTATAAATGTGAATGTTAATTAAATCAACTTACGAAAGGTATTGGTATAAATTGATATAAGACTTAGTTATCGCCTACCTTATCCCCAGTATAAACCGACAGATATGTTGTAGGGATTATCCTCTGAGTATGTCAGAAAGGTCCTAAATGTATTCTATCATCCTTTTCGGGATATGTTACGTTTTGTAGGGTGCATGTTATAAGTATCATTTATTTATAGTTTAAATGGGGTATTTTCTACTTGCTTTGAATAGATTTCAAGTTTGGACTTAGTGGAAGTTTGCTATGGCTTTGCACACACACATGGGTGAACCTCTAATTTATTAAATATGCTTTATTCTTGCTGAAATGTCTATCTTTTCTCTGAGCCTTGATCTTGTTTTGTTTCGCTCGGGACGAGCAAAAGCTAAGTGTGGGGGAGTTGTTTATGGTGATTTTCTATGATTTATATTACTCTATTTCGTAACAAATTCCTCTATATTCTAATGATTTGCATAGAAAGTTAAGTGGTTATTTGATTTATTAAGCAAATGAAGTTGGAAGTTGTTTAAGCAAACTCTAGTTAATTACGTGGTTTTATTAGCAATTTTCTATCTATATATACGGTTTTACACTTTGCTCGTTTTTATCATCTTGAAGGTACATTTACATGTCGTGAAAGGAGCTAAAATGACATCTTATTTGGATTTGAATAGAAGGAAGGAGATAAAGATGAGATTGGATTGAAGATTCAACTTGAATTTGGAATGAAGTTGAACCAGACGAGCGTTCGATGCTCCGTCCAGATGGACGGGCGTTTGAGGAATCGAACGGGCGTCCAGGAAGAAATAGTGGATTCAGAGTATTGAGATTTTTGCTGAACGAGCGTCCAAATTTACATAGGACGGGCGTCTGACATGACTCGGCCCGACTCGAAGATTTTATGCAGAATGGACGGGCGTTCAAGACTTTGGACGAGCGTCCATACGTCGACCTAGCAGAAACCGACTTAAAACTCTATAAATAGGTGCGTTTTTTAACCCTAAAGGAGACCTAATTACTCTAGGCGGCCACAAGAACCCTAAGGGGCGTCTTCCTTGTGGTTTGCACCTTTCTTAGATAGTTTTTATGCTTTTTAATTCTTAGATAAATTCCTTCAAATTTATGTACTTCATAGAAGCTATTTCGAGTATTCAAGCGATGCTTAGAGGCTAGAGCTCATTGGAACAAGCGTTGTGAAGCCGTTCTATCAACACTTTGATTTCACCTTTGGATTATCTTGTGAGTTTTTATTAAAAGTTGCATCTTTATTATGTTTTACTTGTTTTTATGCAATTTTATCGAGAGATCTTTGCATGTTTGATGTTTAATGTTGATGAGAATCGTGATTAAACCCTAGATCACCGTAGTAAAGATTAGATCTTTAATCTAATTAACGAGAGTTGTTAGGTTGAATTTCTAGATTAGAAATTGAGAAATTTCACACCTCGGATATAAAAGAGTTAATCTTTAGGATCGAAAGATAAAAGATTGATAGACGAACGTTTCTAAGAGATTAGGAGCTCATACCTTTGTTAGGTGAATCACAACTTTTATTAAAAATCACTAGATAATCTAGAGAAGAAATTGAGTGTTGTAGAATTGGTGGATCATTGCTTGTTCGTTTTTAAATTCATTGATTAAAATCGTTTGTGCTTGTTTTACATAGCAAGTTTATATTTTTATTGCATGTTTAGGGTATAGAATAGAATTAGTTTCGTTAATCTTGTTCGCAATTATATTTCCTGGCTTTAGATTTCTAATCTTCTGTCCAGTTTACTTGTGTTATTTTCGTTTTTATTTTGTTAAGTGTTAAACGTTTTTTATTTTCTTATAATTTTAGTAATAGTAGTTGTGACATCTTTAGGTTAGTTAGATAAAAACTAGGTAAACAACCTCGATTCCCTGTGGACTCGACTCCGGTATTAACCTCTATACTACGATCCCTGCACTTGGGCTAAACCGGATTTATTTTTATTACTTGTTTATTTTTCATTAGATAAAATCCGAGACAATGACCGTATCTTATAATCTGGATATCATGCTCTCTCGAAGTAACACATTTACTTCCACTTTGCAAAGATTTACGAGAGTAAGACATTCCTTATAAGAAGGCCCTTTCGGATATTCACCCTACTGATAGGGTAAGCGATTCCCAGATGACCTAACATGTATACTCCGCATGCTTCAGTATCATACCCAATCACTATCGCATGATCGCCCCATGGTTAGGGGAAACCTCAATAGTGTCAAAGCATGACAATCCTCACCGTGATTCCATATAGACTCCGGTCTTAAGGATAATTACACAACCGTCACATAGTGTGACACTTAACTGTGTAAGTGGGTCAGTCTAACGTACGCATTCTCTAATACAAGTCCACGTATAATCCAAGTGTCTCTACACTTCGATTGACGAGATCTATCCCTATCCTCAAAGACGGAAGACATCTAATACGCGCTAGTCTGTACGTACTATCAATGCCCTGTCTAATAGTATATCAGCCTATAGACATTTAAGTATCAAACTTATTAAAGTGAATAGAGATCTCATCAACCATAATCGCCTATCATGGTTTCTCTATCACAGTTTAATACTAAGGACGTTATCATATAACAATTCATAACTGTTTCTTTAGAAGAACAAATATATGACAACAGAAAAGCCATTTATTATATATGTATAATCATAAAGAAATAGTAGAAATGATCCGACCCGGTCGGATCCGGTCCAACCCGATTGGGTTTAGGACACTATTTCAACAATGTCCCAATTGGCCTAAAACCAATACAAAACCAAGTTGAAACACGAGAATCTCATACAATACTCGCAACCAGCCCTAGCAGTGAACGGATCGCTATTTGTGGGGACTCAGACTATTTTCATATCATGTTCCAAATGATCAAGTCAGGACCCGCCTCAACACACACGAATCTCTGATGAGACCTTGGTCCTTGCTTTAAGCAATGAATCCACCCCTATATCAACTATACAGTAAAGGTGGAAGAACCACACAAGGTTCATGAATGAACCTTCTAGATCCATGTACTACTTCCGATGCGCCTCTAAGGCGCATACTGTGTTTTGGCTTAGTTGTAGTGTCCACAATGATCTCCAGCTAAGCACATTTCCAGCTCACTGTATCACTCAATCAAAGTGACTGCAAATCCACACTGTAGCTCCCACTCGTCTTCATAAGACTTAGGATACGCGTCTGTATATCTATATTTATCCGATTCCAAGTTTCGATAAACTAGGAGATCATCTTTAACTTGTTTAAGGATATTCTCGACATTCACCAGATTTACTTTCATACTTGCTCATGACTCTTCATGGACTATGAACATCTGACATCATCTTTCACCTTATCTTTAGGACTAACGTCCTAACATAGATAGATCTTGAGAACACCGGCTAGCAGTATCTTTTGTCGCGATCTATGCTAAACTCTTTTAGCATCACATCTATATTGGTAAACTATAATCTAACATCAGTTAAATCTATCACTATAGATTCTTATTTCTAAAAATAAGAACTGCTAATCCAAGTGCTTTTGTAAAGACCTTGTACTACCAAACATTAATTGACTGTGAAATGGGCTGATAATTCTCGAGAGAGATATCCAATATCTTACTAAAAAATCATAACACACTCCCACTACATTGGGCATGTCCCTTCTTTTGACTAAATTCAAACTCCTTTTATTATCAAACAAAGAGATTGTCTAGAGAAACTTGTTTGAGTCCATAAATGGATCCCGTGGGCTGCATATCATGTTATCGCCTATGAACATCAAGTTGTTTGCCCAACGTCATCAACACTATCATATAGCCATGATATGAACTTATAACAAGCATAGTCTGAATAGAACTGGGCTCAGCTGGCAGCATAAAGATAATTACAAGGTTTAGCCCCATACTCTTCAGCCGTTACTATTGCCTTATGGTAATCATATTACTATCCATGTCAGCCTTTCAGGGACATTCCTTCTAGGTAAGACATACTAGGTTCACAACCTGGTTGTCACTGATGGAATCTAATTCAGATATTATGGCTCCTGGCCATATCTCTCAATCTTGCCTTTCAAACATTCCTTCATAAATCGTGAGTCATTCTTCAAGATGAACACATCAGCAGCCTTTTTAGGGCACAGACTTACAGAACATTTGTGTACACTGAGCAGTGTTCTACACCTCATTACTATGTGGCGTCTGCTCACGTTCCTATGGTTGAATCTCTCCTTGTGGCTCTCAAAATCTTTTGAGAACTCATTTTACTCCCACAGTTTCTTTTGGAAGAAACACTTCCTCTAGAAGACAGCATGTTTGGAGACAAACACCTTTTGCTCCGCGGGTGAGTAAATGATATCTAGCGTACTTTCTAAGATATTCCACAAAGTCACATATGTCGTATTAGGATCCAAGCCTTTCTGACCTTGCCTATGACAACTTCAAATCATCGGTTAAGATAGATTAGCCATTTTCCTCTTCCATATCTAATATGGAATTTATTCAACCCTATTCTTTGAAACTCGGTTAACTATATGTTTTGATTAAGGGCACTATCCCAAAACGTGTAAGGGATATTTCGCATGACTTACTTCACACCTTTATCGTATAAAGTGTTGTTTCTATTTTAGAACCACAATCTGATTGCGTTTCCAAAAATGGTATCCTTCAAGGAAGAATCTGATTCCTATTCAGACGACTTCTAAAACACCCTCTAGTTATTAATTGCTTCAATCCAATTGGAGATTAATTCCTAAGTTTCATTTATCTCATATTCGTACTAGCTTGAACTATTCAAGCTTTCAGAATTGTCGTACTTCAATAAGTACATTCACCTATTTCTAAAATAGTCCAAGAGAGAGATAAATAATTATTTATGGTATAAATTGTCATAATCCAACAAACATCAATATTTTTAGGCTTTAGTCAATTTTCCTAGATTTTGTAACCACTTTCATAAAAGGGTATCTTAGTCCACTTTGGATAAGACACGTATAACCCACATGATTCATAATCACATGGTTCAGACGTCATCAGAATGACATCTGATCACACGACTCTTCTCCATAGAGACTATGTCTAGAGCAACCACAAACATTAAGGATATCAACAATACAAATACTTAGTTGAGATCTCATCACCTATATCAACTATATAGTGACATTAATCTAGTATGTTGGATTCAGTGACCGTTCAACCTTGTCAGATTAACATTTATTCCTTACAATTGAATTGTCCATTAAATCCTAACAAGTAACTGAAAGTCGTGTTCTTCATAAGAGCCAGAACATAATAACGTTTATTTAGTTCCCTTATCAGTTTACTAGATTATGGTAAGTGTTTCAACGTTTGCTTCACCTTCCAAATCTGTATTTAATCTTTCTAATTTAATCACACTAGTAGGATATCATATACCCGAGAGTTGACTTAGACTTAGATTGATTTATCTCAACTTACTTGCTTAGGGTAGAGACTTTGATAAGTTCTCTTACTCAAGCACTTGCCCTAACTTTCCATTTTAATCCTTCAAGCTTTTGTAAATATTTCTTAATGTAGTCTTCATAAGACTTAAGAAAAATCACAAGAGTTGTGTCTTCAATTTTCTTTCATAAAGAAAATCCAGCGTTTGTTAAATAGTCTATTTAACCTTTTGAATCATATTCAAAACATGAACTATTTAATTTACTTTCAAGCAATGATTAAAGAATTAATTCGATACTTAAATCTTACAATTTTTGAAAACAACATTTCCAAAATTCGACGTGGTCATCCTTATCCAATCCATCTAATGTTTGAATAATCTTCATCGTTTGTGTTGGAATTATTTTAAGTTTTAATGATGAGTGCCAGACTAGTTGTTATAGAGAAAATGCAAAAAGATGTCTAGATCAAATGTATAGGTTATTAGAGTTTGGTCTTTGTATAGGTTTGATCAAACAAGCATTGTCTTTAGGTCAGCTGACTTTATCAGCAGACCTGTCTAGGTCAGTAAGGTAACTAGGTCAATAGACTAGTTAGGAACCTGCTGAAGACTGAAGGCTGAGGGTTCAAACTCAGTTATTGAAGGCTAAGGGATCAAACTTAGTATTTAAAGTCAAGGATATGGAATCAGAATTTATGGAAGTCTGTGATGACTTAAACTGATTACATATACCTTGTGTACAAGGTCTAAGTTCCATAAGTTAAGTGGTGTTTGGAACTTAGTTATGTTCAAATTGGTGTACTCTAACTTCACAATCAAAAGTTAGATATAAGACAGTCAGCTGAAGTGTTTTATAAACACAGCAAACTTCAGTCAGCTGACTGACATGAATTTCAGCAGACTAACATACACAGAAATCTGCTGAATGTAAATCTCGATTTAATCAAAGGTTACATTAGAAGATTAAAAGGATAAGTATAGATTACAAGTCTTGATTTTGTCAACAAATCAATGGTCAAGATTAAAGGGACGTTGGAAAGATTCAGAGCTTTATCCAATGGACAAAATTCAAAGGGTGGACAGACTGCAAACTGTCAAAAAGTAAACTGACAGTGTTAGTACTATGTACAGGGACAGAAAGCAAGTCAAGATGGGGACAAATCTGAAACGGATATGTTTGAATTTCAAACATAAGTCACAGGATTCTCAACTATAAATAGAAGACTCCTAATTCGGATACAAGTGATGAAAAATAACAATCTATTCTGAGCTATCAAAATTCTTATCAAGAAATCACCCTACTGACTTACATAGAGCTTAAAGCTATTGATCCAGAAAATTCTTCAAGTGTAACCTGCTATCAAGTTACATCAAGTTCATACACTTGAAGACTTCAAGATGCTGATCATTTCATCCTGATCAAGCTGCTGACTGTTGAATCATTTACTTGATTCAAACTTTCTTTTACAAGAACCTGCTGAAGACAGAGAAGCACTTAGGTGTCAAGAACTGTTGTTTGTGGTGGAGCTGGTGAAGAGGAAATTTACCCTTCAAGGACCAAGGTGGAATACTTTGGAGCGCAATCCTACCTATTTCAAGTGTTCAGTTTGTGAAGCCATAGTTATTGGTGAAGGACAGGCATCTTAGGGATTTTTGTAACTGTAACCTCAAAGATCTCTAGTGAATTTCCTCCAACATCACAAGAGAAGAGTGGACTGACAGGATTACACCACCTGGAACCACTATAAAATTGCCTACTTACTTTCTGTATTTAATTTCCGCATTTAGTATACTGATTACATCAACTTACTTGAACTAGCAACTAAATCACACACTTACACTGCTGAGTATCTAATACTTAGTATCATATTTAAACAACAAGTAATAAGGCTTAACTTGAATATATTTTGCTGCAACAAATTCAGTGATATACTGTGATGACGGGGTCAATCAGGTTATAAATTTATTTTACTTGACCACCAAATACTAGCAATAGCACTAGGTACATCATAGCATAGCGATGGTGAATCAAGGTCGATCCCTCAGAGAGTCAAAATGTGGACCCTAGGTTTAAATAATTAACTCACCTAATTCGTTATTGGACAACAGTCTAAGACCAACATAAAAGACAAAATAAGATAAACAAACTCAAACTAAAAAAAACAAACGTAATTAACCTTCCAATTACCCACGTTATCGATCGGACCAAGACAACTTATATAAAATAACTTAACTCATTAATCTTGTCAATCGTGTATATTCATACTTAATTGGCTACGGGAGTCATCCTCTTAACTTGACTTAGCACCGGTTAGATTACTAGATCAACGTGGTATTGTTACGTGACTTCACCTTTTGGGTTTCCATCTCATATAACTCACACGCTCATTCCTCTAAGGATGCCGATATTAACCGTACACCTCGTTTAGGCAACATTCCTATGGTTAGGCGTACTTCCTAAACGATCGCTCAAGCCCTCGTCCTATTAACAATTACTTGGTATAGTTTCTTGTTAATCTACGATTTACATATGACTAGGTGTCGACAATTCCCTAATACAAAACTAATCTAGATCTTGCTGAAAGTCCCGAAAGATCGTTCATGAGCCGAACTAGACGTCTTATATTGGTATTTCCTAGTACTAAGCTAATGAAAAACTGACGAGCGACGTAGCCGTAGCCATACCTACTGAGAAAGTAAATTCAACTAGGTTAAACCCACCATAAAGACGTGGCAGACTTAACTGACAAAATTAGGGCTCGGTCGACCGAGTAAAGGGGCTCGGTCGACCGAACGACCTTGCTCGGTCACCCGGACGAATTCAACCCTAATTACATCCTAGAAATAACCTCTCAGTGTTTCCTTATACAGAACAGATTAAACAACAATTCATACATCACTTATATAAACTATCATAGATACACATTAATTACATCAAGTAGAGTCATGAATAAATCTAGATTATGACGTAGGTCATGGGATCCTCATTGACAAGGTGTCACCACCACCTAACGTCATAGCCGAGAATCACATCATCTAGCTATGTTTAATTAATTCAAACGATAAGAACGTAATTGGAAGAATTAATTACTTGAAAATAAAACATGAAGATTAAGGGCTTACATTGTTGCAGCCCTAACTTGCTGAAAAACTCTCAATTTGTTGTGCTTTTTTATGAATGATTGAATCAATGTATGAATGAATACATAATACTAATGACAATGTGTTTATATAGAGCTCAAAACCGACTTAGAAACCGACTAAGGATCGGATTCCCTAAACCCTAACCGACTTAAGTAATATGCTGGACTCTGCTGGGCTTTAAGTCCACTCGGTCGACCGAATAGTTGGGTTCGGTTGACCGAGCCTTCACTGCTTCTGGGCTCCGTCTTCTATCTTCTGCTGGGCTCTGCATTGTCCTGGATCTTTAATTTCTTCTCCGTAGTCCGTCCATAATGCTCACTGTATTTATCATACAAAAACATAGTTTGTAATACCAACTACTTGATAAATTACCGAAATGCATAATAATAAATCGTAACACGGGGTATATCTAAATTAGGCACTTAATGACTTATTATCACTCTCTTAAGGTTATTTCACATCAAAATCAAAGGTAAAGATTGCAGAATAATGGGTACAAATCGACCGTCATCAACTGCCCCCCACTTAGCCTTTGATCGTCCCGATCAAAGTATTAACAAGTTATTCCCCATATGATCATTTTCCAGTGGTCACACCATACTCACACAAGAAACCCGAATCAACTCATACTATATATGCTAATAAGATATCCATTATTCACTACTCGGTATGAATCGAAGTGATGTGTGCACATGCATTGGTTTTATAAATGTGGCATGATTAATGGTTATGCCAACTTTGAATTCTCAAGTCCCACCATCATCAGCATTCCTCTGCTTAAGCCTCGCAATGGGTAAAGCACTAGAACAATAAGCAAGAATATATCTATACGGTTTTTGGACTTGGAGACCGAGTACTACTCAAAGCTTCTTAAGAGTTGAATTTTTCAATTCTTCACATTTTTCAAATACTACAAATCTCAAGGAAGAAAACTTTTTAAAGTATCCCCTATCTTAGATCAAATATAGCAATGAATATTACCATAAGCGCAAGGCTACTTTGGTAATTGACTACAAGCCCGTGTTTAGCTCATTGGTAAAACACGGATATATCTCAAGCTTATTATTCCGCTTTTGTAGCTAGAAGATTAAGAATACATCGGACGATAAGTATTGATTACCGAGCGAGGCACAACCCATTATCTATGCAATGTACACATATATTTCCATTTTTTGATAAGCGTGGTAAACGTTGATTCATATTTTGAGTAATCGAATAATAAATAACTACTTGCAACTTATAATATGAATATCTTTAAGTTTACTGAAATTATATCGCAAGAGTATAACATGACCACGTACTAACGAAATATGGTTCCTACCTTATTAAATACAAAATTCGGGAATTCACAAAAGATAAGTGTGATTGTAAGTGTAAAAGTTTTAAATTTACTCATTATTTGATATACAAACTTATTCAAGTATGCTAAATGAGCTAAGTGACTCATACCCCCCACTTAAACTATGCATTGTCCTCAATGTATAAAAATAAGAACAAGGAACTTAGCTCGGAATAAGTGCGGGAGTTGAACAAGTCTTCTTGAACTCCGGAGAATTTTAACGGACAAATACGATTTACCAAGCGCAATAAAATGCAACCTCTCGCAACATACATCTTTAACAAAAACTTGGAACTCGTTACGGGGTTAGTCCGAAAAATCATATCAAATGGATTTGTAAAAGGTATAATAATTGCCTTAAACATATTTAAGCCCATACTTAATAATTATAGTGAAAATAATGCACAAATATCCAACACATTAAATAAGACAAATTTTATTCATTAGGGAAATTCAAAACGAACTCCATACAACACGACTTAACTTATTGGTACACCGAAATCAAAAATAAAAACACATTGATAAAGAGAAAATTAATAGATTAACACAGATGCTTGGTCCGAAGGTATATCGTTCGGATCAACGAAAGCTAATGGAAGAACATTGGGATCCACTTCAGGAAAATCTTGGAATTGCGCATCGTCATCACCTGGACCGTGATCATCAGTTTGCACAAGAGGTGGTGCAACAGAATCCAAAGATAGGATAGGCATGGGCACGACATAGGAGTCACCGCCTAGCACTTTGGGCACTCGAGTGCCTCACATAATGAAGTGATCAATGAACCATAAGGCGGCATGTGTCTAGGCTTGCGGGCATCGGCGGTCATCTCGAACGCATCGGTGCCCCAATATTAACGGGCCATCCTCTCGCTCAACCAATACATCGGCGTAGCATGTGCATAATAAGCTGTAGACACATGCTTGGCCGGAATAATGTTAGAACGGATAAGCCTATGTAAGCACTTATCTTCCCACCGCCTAAAGTATGGCTCCTCAAAAGTGCGAGCAACTTCCCCTATTGTCCATGCTATCCCGAGATGGGCACCAACCTCCTCCAACCATGCATCAGACTCATCAAACGTCACTGTGTACTCTGGCTCCTCCTCCGGGGTATCGAGACCATAATAATTATTAAGAGTCCCCGGAGTAATTACAATGGATTTGCCACGAACCTGGACTAAATTCGTGTGTGGGTGCACGCGTAAATAAGAATAAAACTCTCTTACCCAGTCGACATTAACTTGGCCAGGTGGCGCAACAACCTCTTGCCACTGATAATACTCCACTAGATCGAACAGCTCTTGACCACAGTTGGTCAAATCTAATCCCCGAGCCCGGTGTACCGGCGAATTGTTGAAGAAATTCCGATAAATCGAAAATACCTCTTGGCTAGCGAATTGCGGTACCCCGTTGATCAAGGGTATGGCATCGTTGACTGCTACAAACTGTGCGGAGGATCGTCGTCTTGGCGGCATAATTGCGAAGCGGAACGAACAACGGCGACGGATAGATGCGGCGGTATGAAGCTCTCGGTCGACCGAGAGAATGGCCTCGGTTGACCGAGCGAAAGGTTCGGTCGACCGGGCGGTCGATGGAAGCTCTGCTCGCGAGGTTCGGGTCTTCCTGTGACGGCTGTGGATCGGATAATCCTTCGAGAGATCGGAGATATGAACAGTCACAACTTGTGATATTGGAGGGGATCATTTAGATTACTATCCCCAATCTTGGGTGGATGGAAGTTATGAGAAAGATTGGAAATGGGAATTAATGGAGAGAAGAAGAAGAAGAAAATTGGGGATTTGGAGAAGATGAAGATTTTGTGGTGTGGAAATGATGAATAGAAAAAGGGATTTTAAATAGAAAGATGTGGAAAGTGAAAGGATTGAAATGGGGGAAGGTGATTGGTGGAGATAGGAAGGTAAGGATTGAGGAGTGGAATGATTTTGTTGGAGGAATAAATTAATGGGGGAAATGAAAAGGTGGATTGGGAAATGAAAAATGGGGATGTGTAAAAATAAATGATAGTTGACCTCCTCAATTTGATACACACGAAATTTTCAAGCTAGAACACATAAGTCTATCAAAATTATCATGTCACAATTTGAAAAATCCTCACCTAAAAAATCGAATAATCCAGCCACAATCCATTAACATATAAATCTTCACTTTTTGGACATTTGAAACTAAGCATCTTTTCACCAAATTCTCATCATCAATACATTTTATAATGATTTCTCTTCCTACTCTACTTCACGTTAAAATGATTCGAGTAAAAAAACTTTTTGCACATCCGTAACCTAATGGTCATTGGAACACGGCAAAAATAAAAAAGGCTCTCGTCATTCTACGTTACTTTTATTCATACTAAAAATAAAGATGAAATAAAATAAAATAAATGAAACGAAAGAATTCTAAATTTTTGAGTCTATAGCTCGACTTCCCAAAATCATCACTCCTAAACACGCCTTGACTTGCCGGGTTTTCACCCGGCCACTTTCACCGAAAAAGTTTTACCGTCCTTTTCTACGAGTGCCCTTCCTTTGGATTTTAGTCCAATGAAAAGACACCGAATTGACCATCCGGACAAGCGCCGACTTTTGGATTCATCTATGATTTTGATGAGCTTTTGTTACGAACTCTCTAGTTCGTTTCTTCGCTCGGTCCTCCTATCCTTAGGTAGGTCTACGGCTTCAATATTGGTCGGGGCTGGTGCAGGCTGAACAGACCTATTCCGACTTAGAATAGTAAGGACTTCCCTCTCATCTTTATCATCGACATTATCATCAGCATCCTTTCCTAGACCTTGAGTGGCATCAAGCTTCTCCGAACCAACTACTTCTAACACAATCACACTTGCCGGTGCAGGGAAATTCGGATTTGTTATCCTATAACATTCAGAACCCTTGGCGTCAAACAATACTATCTCATGTCTGGTCATCCGTATGAAGGCTCTAGCGGTGTTGATAAACAATCTACCCAAAATGATTGGGCATTGAGGATGTTCCTCGATTTCCATTACCACTATGTCTATCTTAAACCGTAATTGCCCCATACCAATAATCATGTTGTTCAGTCTCCCAGTCATGATTGTCCTAGTTCCATCCGCCAATCTAACTTGGAGCGGGGTGTTAGTGGGTGTTAAAATGGAATTCCTATCACAAAGGCTTTTAGGAAAGATATTAAGGCTCGAACCGGAATCAATCAAGGCTAAACCTAAGTGGGTTTGTTCTAGGGTTACTCCAACCATAAAAGCTCCTGGGTCTGCTAACTTTTGCATCAGTCGAGACTCGTCTTTAACCAATATTTCATCTCTAGAACAGATGACAATAGGGCTCTCCTTAGGCGTGCGCTACCCTCGGACTCGGATTCTATCTCGGACATGTAATCATCATAATCTAAAGCGAATCGGAATCCGAAGAAATTTCCTCTGGATTCGAAATAGACATACCTCTTTGCCAATAGGCTTTCTTTAGCCTCCCTCGATTTCCTTGCCTCTCGGATTTTCGCTTTCATCTTTTCTATCCTTTCCATGAGCTTCGGTGTTAACGGCTTTTTTGGTGTAGTTTTGGTTCGTAAAACCTTGACTTCTTCTTGGCCTTTGATAAAATCATTTGATGACATTTTGCTGATCTTGAGCAGGTTAAGTGAGTGATTTACTTCGAATTATTTGCAATATTTGAAAAACAATAAACAATTAGTAAATTGACAAACAGTATGATTGCTCATACTGTTGTCAAACTTACAACCTACAAACAGGGGGAAACATAATACTGGGGAAACGATACTGTATATGAAATTAAAGCTAGAAAAGGCTCGGTCGACCGAGTGAATACGTTCGGTCGACCGAGTGAATACGTTCGGTCGACCGAGTGAATACGTTCGGTCGACCGAGTGAATACGTTCGGTCGACCGAACGAATATCTTCCCCATTCCTGCTTTAATCCTTTAATAGCATACAAGTACAGATAATTCGTCAAAAGAAAAATAAAAACAATAAAGAGAAAAATGAAGTAGATAAAAATAATTATTTAAACAATCATTGGGCCATTGACTCCCCGGCAACGGCGCCAAAAACTTGATGACGGGGTCAATCAGGTTATAAATTTATTTTACTTGACCACCAAATACTAGCAATAGCACTAGGTACATCATAGCATAGCGATGGTGAATCAAGGTCGATCCCTCAGAGAGTCAAAATGTGGACCCTAGGTTTAAATAATTAACTCACCTAATTCGTTATTGGACAACAGTCTAAGACCAACATAAAAGACAAAATAAGATAAACAAACTCAAACTAAAAAAAACAAACGTAATTAACCTTCCAATTACCCACGTTGTCGATCGGACCAAGACAACTTATATAAAATAACTTAACTCATTAACTTGTCAATCGGCTGTGTATTCATACTTAATTGGCTACGGGAGTCATCCTCTTAACTTGACTTAGCACCGGTTAGATTACTAGATCACTTGTGGTATTGTTACGTGACTTCACCTTTTGGGTTTCCATCTCATATAACTCACACGCTCATTCCTCTAAGGATGCCGATATTAACCGTACACCTCGTTTAGGCAACATTCCAATGGTTAGGCGTACTTCCTAAACGATCGCTCAAGCCCTCGTCCTATTAACAATTACTTGGTATAGTTTCTTGTTAATCTACGATTTACGTATGACTAGGTGTCGACAATTCCCTAATACAAAACTAATCTAGATCTTGCTGAAAGTCCCGAAAGATCGTTCATGAGCCGAACTAGACGTCTTATATTGGTATTTCCTAATACTACGCTAATGAAAAACTGACGAGCGACGTAGCCGTAGCCATACCTACTGAGAAAGTAAATTCAACTAGGTTAAACCCACCATAAAGACGTGGCAGACTTAACTGACAAAATTAGGGCTCGGTTGACCGAGTAAAGGGGCTCGGTCGACCGAACGACCTTGCTCGGTCACCCGGACAAATTCAACCCTAATTACATCCTAGAAATAACCTCTCAGTGTTTCCTTATACGAAACGAGTTAAACGACAATTCATACATCACTTATATAAACTATCATAGATACACATTAATTAAATCAAGTAGAGTCATGAATAAATCTAGATTATGACGTAGGTCATGGGATCCTCATTGACAAGGTGTCACCACCACCTAACGTCATAGCCGAGAATCACATCATCTAGCTATGTTTAATTAATTCAAACGATAAGAACGTAATTGGAAGAATTAATTACTTGAAAATAAAACATGAAGATTAAGGGCTTACATTGTTGCGGCCACTAACTTGCGAAAAACTCTCAATTTGTTGTGCTCTTTTATGAATGATTGAATCAATGTATGAATGAATACATAATACTAATGACAATGTGTTTATATAGAGCTCAAAACCGACTTAGAAACCGACTAAGGATCGGATTCCCTAAACCCTAACCGACTTAAGTAATATGCTGGACTCTGCTGGGCTTTAAGTCCACTCGGTCGACCGAATAGCTGGGTTCGGTTGACCGAGCCTTCACTACTTCTGGGCTCCGTCTTCTATCTTCTGCTGGGCTCTGCATTGTCCTGGATCTTTAATTCCTTCTCCGTAGTCCGTCCATAATGCTCACTGTATTTATCATACAAAAACATAGTTTGTAATACCAAATACTTGATAAATTACCGAAATGCATAATAATAAATCGTAACACGGGGTATATCTAAATTAGGCACTTAATGACTTATTATCACTCTCTTAAGGTTATTTCACATCAAAATCAAAGGTAAAGATTGCAGAATAATGGGTACAAATCGACCGTCATCAACTGCCCCCCACTTAGCCTTTGATCGTCCCGATCAAAGTATTAACAAGTTATTCCCCATATGATCATTTTCCAGTGGTCACACCATACTCACACAAGAAACCCGAATCAACTCATACTATATATGCTAATAAGATATCCATTATTCACTACTCGGTATGAATCGAAGTGATGTGTGCACATGCATTGGTTTTATAAATGTGGCATGATTAATGGTTATGCCAACTTTGAATTCTCAAGTCCCACCATCATCAGCATTCCTCTGCTTAAGCCTCGCAATGGGTAAAGCACTAGAACAATAAGCAAGAATATATCTATACGGTTTTTGGACTTGGAGACCGAGTACTACTCAAAGCTTCTTAAGAGTTGAATTTTTCAATTCTTCACATTTTTCAAATACTACAAATCTCAAGGAAGAAAACTTTTTAAAGTATCCCCCTATCTTAGATCAAATATAGCAATGAATATTACCACAAGCGCAAGGCTACTTTGGTAATTGACTACAAGCCCAGTGTTTAGCTCATTGGTAAAACACAGATATATCTCAAGCTTATTATTCCGCTTTTGTAGCTAGAAGAATAAGAATACATCAGACGATAAGTATTGATTACCAGGCAGGCACAACCAGGATAACAACCAGTATGCTAGAACAATGTTGATGTGTTCATTAGATCATTTTGATGAGTATAAACATCATATGAAGGCTTATCTAGCTGCAACACATGATGAGATGATGGATGTACTGACTGATGGACCACTAAAAATCACAAAAGCCATAACTGTGGATGGTCAAACTTAGTATGTTCCAAAACCAAAAAGAGAGTGAAATGCTGAAGATAGAAAAAGAGCAAACCTCAACAATATTTCTATTGATATCATATACAGAACCTTGGATAGCAATGTGTACATGAAAGTGAAGGATTGCAAGACTGCAAAGGAACTTTGGGATAAGTAACAACTAATCTGTGAAGGCACTGATGCTATCAAGAAAAACAAGATCAATGTAGCCAAAAAGAAGTTTCAAGATTTCAAATTGAAACCAAATGAAACTATTGAACAAATGGAGTCAAGGTTCAATGCTATCATGGATGAACTCACCCTACTGAATGTAGACTACTCAAAAGAAGAAATCAATACTAAACTCTTAGAAGCCCTACCAGTAAAAGAAGTTTGTGAAATGAAGGTTACTGCCAGAGAAGAAATGAGAAGACTACATGAAGAGGACACCTTCAAGTTATTTTCAGATCTCAAGGCTTATGAATTCAGTAAGAAACTTGCACCCGAGACTGAAAAGGAAGAACCAAAGACTACTGCATTGGCTGCCACACATCAAGAAGAATCATCAGGAGCTCAAGATGATCTACTGGATGAGATGCAAGAGAAAATTGACCTACTGAGTAAGAAAATTAGAATGATGAAAACATGAAGGGCTTCTCCAAGGAATTTCACAAAGAAATCAAGTGAAAAGAAGAAGGGAGAATCCAAGAAAGATAATGATTACTTGTGTTTTCATTGCAAGAAACCAGGACACTTCAAACCTGACTGTCTTGATCTAAAATAGAAAAAGGAACCTAATTTTCTATGCTTCAACTACAAGAAACCTGGACATTTCAGACCTGATTGTCCAGACCTACTGAAGAATAAGAATCAACAACGAAGACCTGGCAAGAAAGCAATGGTTGCTGATGATGAATCAGGATATGAAGTTGAATTAGAAAAAAGAAATGAATCTGATGATACTACACTTGTTGTTGACATGAAAGATTATGCTTTGATGGCAAATTTGGAAGAAACAGAGGAGGTATACAATTATGTATCAATAAATACTCCAGTTGAAGGTGACTGTGAATCAACTTGTGGTTCTAATCCTAAAAACTCAGACAATGAAGAAACTTTGGATGTCATCCTTAATCAACTAAGGAAAATACAATCTGGTTCTGAGATTGTGAAGGCTGAAAAAGAAGCTCTTCAAACAGAAGTTGAAAGGTTAAAAGCTGAATTAAGAATTCTCAAGGGAAAGGAAAAAGAGTTTGGATAGAATCAACATAAGTCTATTGTACCTTCAGTAGCTGCTGAATCTGCTGAACAATCTAATTCCTCCACTGCATTCAAATCTAGAAAGCCTTATGGTGATAGAACAGGCTTTGGATTTGGAACTCAACAATCTACCAAGAGTGGATCCAGTAAGGTCACTGAACCCAGAACCAGAATTGGTCCTAAGTTTGTGTCTGAACAAGATCCAACTCCCAAAAAGGTTGCTGAGGCAGTGAAGCCTATTGAGAAGACTTCAAGGAAGCAAAATCAGAAGTCAAAAAGGTCAACAGTACCTAACAAAAAGGGTAAATCCAAAAGTAGCACTACTGGACCTTCTAGACCTGTTGATAGCAGACCTGCTGCTAAGTCTGCTTGGACCACAAAAGGGCAAAAATCAGAAATATTCCAAGGATAAGAATCCTAAACCTAAAAATGTCAATCATTCTAGGGATACTTATCTCTGGGGGAAAGGCAGATTGTTCCCTACTGATGATGATTGGAGTATTCTTAGCCCTACTGCTAGAAACAATAGACATAACCAGAATTCTAGGGTAAAACCTCAGCAATGGAATCAGCAGAGGACTTATACAAGACCTTAGCAGGGACCTCAGCAAACTCCATATTACAAGGCTGCTCCTAACAGACAGCAAACCTATGGTTATACTAGTGCTTCTAACAATAAGAATCACTTCAAACAGCATTGTGTACCAAAAGGCCAGAAAGCATATGTGAATCCTACACAACCAAATGTTAGATCTTTTGGATGTGTGGAATACACATATGAACAAAATTATAATACTTTTCAAAGAAGACCTTATGTTAATATGCCAAGGGTCATGCTTACCACTGATCACTATGGACCTAAACAGTTTTGGGTACCTAAAATGCATTAACTTTGTTTTGTAGGGTGTCTGGTACTTTGACAGTGGATGTTCCAGACATATGACAAAGAATAAGCACTGTTTGTCCAACTATGTGGCAAAGGATGGTCCAAGAGTTAATTTTGGGAACAAAAATACACCAGGATACACAAGAGGATATGGCACACTTGTGAGAAATGGATTAACTATCAGGAATGTTGCATTTGTGGAAGGACTGGACTACAACCTACTGAGCACTGGACAGTTTTGTGACATAGGTTACAAGGTCACTTTTGACAAAGCCTACTGTGTTGTCATTAGTGAAAGAGGTGAACAAGTTGTGTTGGCTGGAAGAAGACAACAAAACAAGTATGTTGTGGATTGGTCCACTGCTGTTCTAGAGACATGCCTGATTGTGCACACTAAATCAGAACTAAATTGGTTGTGGCATAAGAAGTTGAATCATCTAAACTTTGATGATATCAATCAGTTGGTGAAAAAGAAACTGGTGATTGGTTTACCTGAGATCACATTCAAAAAGGATGCTATATGTGATGCTTGTCAGCAAGGTAAACAAACAAAGTTAAGCTTCAAATCAAAGACTAAGCAATCAACAAAAAGAGTTTTGGAGCTGATGCACATGGATTTATTTGGACCAGTAACACCAACAAGTGTGACAGGAAAGAAGTACACTCTGGTAGTTGTGGATGACTATTCAAGATACACTTGGGTAGTATTAATGAACAAGAAAAGTGAAACACTTCAAAAGATGCCTGAACTTTTGAAGAGATTACAAAATGAGAAAAGTTTGACAGTAGTGAAGATCAGATCAGACAAGGGTATTGAGTTTCTCAATAAAGTCATAAGAGAATATTGTGAGCAAAATGGTGTGCTGCACCAATTAGCAGCTGCTGGTACACCTTAGCAAAATGGGGTTGCTGAGAGAAGGAACATGAGCTTGAAAGAAGTAGGAAGGACTATGATTTGTGAAGCACTATTACCTGAAAGATATTAGGCTGAAGCAATCAACACAGCATGCTATACACAAAATAGGACTCAGTAAACAAGAAGCTGCTGAAGACACCTTATGAGATTTGGAATGGAAGAAAACCAAATATATCTTATTTCCATCAATTTGGGAGAAAATGTTTTATTTTAAATCACAAGGAGCAATTGAATACATTCCAACCAAAATCAGATGAAGGAATCTTCTTAGGATACTCTTCTGTCAGCAAGGCATTCAGGGTACTGAACAAAAGGACATTGAAACATGAAGAATCTATACATGTAGTATTTGATGAACCAAAGTTCACTGGTATGGAAGATGAAGCTTCAGAACCTGCTGAGAATCTCCAAGTCATTGATCCATAATGTGTTGATGTTTTGGAAATAATAAATGACTTAAAAGTTTCTGACTCTGCCCCTGCTAAAGAACCTGCTGGTAACACTATTGATGCAACAACTGAAGCAATTTAAGGATCTGCTGAACCCCCTGTTGAAGCAACATCAGACCCTACTATAGATGATGTTCCTGAGAACCAAACTAACCAAAATCCACAATGGTTAAGGGATCACCCTGCTGAACAAGTTATTGGCAATATACAGCAAGGTGTAAGGACTAGAAGACAATTGGAAGCAACGTTTACTTGTTTTCTATCTCAAATGGAGCCTAAAGTTGTTGAAGAAGCAATATCTGATCCAGATTGGATAATTGCTATGCAAGAGAAATTGAATGAGTTTGAAAGAATCAAGTTTGGACACTAGTAGAAAGGCCTACTCATGCAAATATAATTGGAACTAAATGGGTATACAAAACAAATTGGATGAATCTGGTACCATTGTAAGAAATAAGGCCAGACTAGTGGCAAAAGGCTATTCTCAAGCTGAAAGAATAGATTTTGATGAGACATATGCCCCAGTTGCAAGATTGGAAGCTATAAGATTATTCTTGGCATATGCTGCTTACAAAAACTTCAAAGTATACCAAATGGATGTCAAAAGTGCATTTTTGAAAGGCATTCTAGAAGAAGAGGTTTATGTTCAGCAATCTCTAAAGATCAAGAAGATAAAGTGTACAGACTTAACAAAGCACTTTATGGTTAGAAACAAGCACCAAGAGCGTGGTATGAAACCCTATCTCAATTCTTGGTGGACAATGGTTTTACCAAAGGTACCATTGACAAGACTCTTTTCAGAATCAATGAAGGGCACAACACCCTGCTGGTACAGATATATGTTGATGACATAATTTTTGGTTCTGAAAATGAATTGCTATGTAGAAAGTTTGCTAATCTCATGAAAAGTAAATTCCAAATGAGTATGATGGGAGAAATGAACTACTTCTTGGGATTACAAGTCAAACAAGTGAAAGATGGAATCTTCATTCATCAAACAAAATATACCAAGGAGTTACTGAAGAAGTTTGACATGGAAAATAGCACCAAAGTATCAACTCCTATGAGCACCAACAACAGATTGGATGAAGATAAAGAAGGCAAATATGTTGATCAGACTTTATACAGAAGAATGATAGGCAGTCTCCTGTACCTCACTGCCAGTAGACCTGATATATCCTTTGCTGTAGGTGTTTGTGCAAGATTTTAATCAAAACCAAAAGAAAGTCATTTAGCTGCAGTCAAAAGGATTCTCAAGTATCTAAAAGAGACATTGGGAGTAGGGATTTAGTATTCAAAAGATGGAAGCTTCAAGGTTATATCCTACTCAGATTCTGATTATACTGGTTGCAAGTTTGATAGAAAAAGCACCACATGAACCTGTCAGTTGATGGGAAATAGACTGGTTTCCTGGTTCAGTAAGAAACAGAATTCAATATCAACTTCCACTGCTGAAGCTGAATATATAGCTGCTAGAAGATGCTGTGCACAAATACTATGGTTAAGACAACAGTTAAGGGATTATGGAATTGAGGAAAGAGAAATTCCTATAATGTGTGATAATAGAAGTGCAATTGCAATCATAGAAAATCCAGTTTTGCATTCAAGAACCAATCATATTGATGTAAGACATCACTTTATAAGAGATCATGTTGAAAAGAAAGATGTGGTGGTTCTTTACATCCCTACTTAAGATCAACTTGCTGATATATTTACTAAACCATTGGACAGTGAAAGATTTGCTAAGTTAAGGACTGAACTTGGCATCATAAAAGTTGACTGATATACCTTTAATCAGCAGTGTACTGGAATTCACCAAGGGGATTAGTCTTTGCTATGTTGGGTGAGCTTACTTAGCAGACTAGTCATTGGTATCAACAGTTCCATGTACTTAAATAGTTTGGACAATTGAGCAAATGAAGTTGTCAAGGGGATTGGTCTTTGTCCTGTTGGGTGAGCTCACTTGACAGATCAGTCATTGGTATTAAACTTCATCTTGTATTATCAGTTGGACAAAACAAGGATACAAGAAGATCAACAGAGTTACTTTGTCAGCAGACTGCTGAGGCATTCTTGTCAGCAGGCTGCTGATCCAAGTCTACTGAAGACGAATGCTCTTTGCTTTCTTTGTGCAAGCATGGTATTGTGCAGTACTTTTGTTATTTATGTACTGTTGTAATGGTTATTTATTAACATGTTATCAGCACGAGTCTCTACCGATTGAGGCGTATCGTGAAATCTTAATTCTTTCATTTCTTCTCGAATGTTCTGCAACTCTCTCTGACTCCCATATCATAACTATACCGAAATCTTCTTCGTCTTCAATTTCCAGCTCTTTGACATCTCTACTAAGAGCTGATGCTAGTTCTTGCCATTTGTGTTGCTATGAACTTGGCCCTTCTCCTTGTCAACTTGATTCAATTTAAAATAAAAAAGGAATTAGCAGCTTTCTATATTGCGAAGTCCACATTCAAGCTTGTTGAGCACATCTGCTCTACAGATCGGCCTTTATCTTCACAATCCAGATTCAATTCTTGTGGACTTATTATAATTGGTCTTTATGGGGAAAGTTATTCTACATATACATGTAATACAAAAGTAAGTATGGGAGGAAAGGCAAAAGGGGTGAACTGATCGACAAGGTGGTACAGGATTTGGACAAAAGTTATGGCAAAGTTTATCTTGACGACAACACCGATATGGTGTGGCTGCTCTTATGATTTTCTACTAGAATCTTATGCTGGAGTCGATAATAATAATAATATATAAATATTATTACTATAGCGTTCCGATTATTATCGGGTATCGGTTAATTCTTGTGTTTCAATTAATAATGACATTATATCGTCGGTAAAAATATCGAGGTAAAATTATAGTTTGTTCAACTTATTTACTATTATCATTATGATCATACAATGATATTTTATATTAAAATTAAGATATCAATTATATGGTGATAAAATAATTGATGATGACAAGATGTAAAAGATGTTTTCCCACATGTAATATCTCGAACATGCTCCTGCACCAGCAGTATCGAGAAAAAGGATTCAGAAGATATTCTGAACTTATATCATGCCTCTTGGTGGCTGAACAAAACATATGTTTTTGTTGAAAAATCATAAGTCTCGATCGACTGGTGGTAGCCTATTCCCTGAAGTGAATATGGTTCAGTCTTCAAATTTTGATCGTGGTCGTGGACTTGGTCTTGGCCGTGAGAGAGGCCATGGATGAGGCTGTCGTCGAGGACACGGTTGTGAAAAATATATGCCATATTACAATAATGCAAATCATGGTAAGAAACAAAATGGTCCTGAGAAGGAAGACCATAAGAAACATAATGAAAAGAAAGCTCAAGATGAGAAATGCTTTCGTTGTGGAATGTCATTGGGCCCGTGACTTTCGTGCGGCAGATCACTTTGTAAAATGCTTCATGATGAAAAAGCATCTTTGAAAAATAAACATACTGAAGATGATGATGTTGATATGATGAACTTTGATGTGGATAGTTTCTAAATGATCCATAAGGGATCAAATGATTAAGAGAAAGTTTAAATTTATTTTTTTTATGCTTTTCATCAAATTATATAGATCCGTTCCTGGAGTGAACATGACTAAATTATGTAATTAAGATGTGTCACACATGTCAATTCCTTGAAGTGAATGTGACGAAATGAAATATTTGAGATGTATCGGATTATACATGTCAATCCCTTGAAGTGGATGTGACTAAACTCAAAATTTATGATGTATCCGTTCCTGGAAGTGAACGTGAAAAATTTATGATGTATCCGTTCCTGGAAGTGAAAGTGAAAAATTAAATATTCTAGATATGTTGAGATACACAAGTCAGTTCCATGAAGTGAACGTGACAGAATCCAAATATTGTATACCGATGTATTGAATCACGTCAGTCAATTCCCTGAAGTGAATGTGACAGATATTAGACTACGAGTTGATGATTCTATTGTGAAAATGATACATCGGTATACAAACCAGTATACATACATGATCTTTTGTTTTGTAAACAAATTGGATTAAAAGATCGAACCACCTGAAGATGGTCGTTTCTACTAATATGTGTATATGTAGATATAGATGGACTTTGAGTTCATTAAAAGCACTTGATGCTCATAGAAGTGAATATGAAATTCACAGAAATCAAATATGGACTCGGAGTCCGTATGAAAGGGAATGATGTTCCAATGAATGCCTGAAGTCTAAAAATAAGAAAAATCAGTAACAACATCGTGACACTTCTTTAATCCGCGCAAAAGAAAATTATTCATTGCGATAATATGAGCTTGTAGTAGCAATATTGAAGGAAGTGGTTTAAATTCAACAAAATGATTATCAAAGAATAATCATGAAACTACTCTAATGAGAAGAATTGTCCACCAGAAGTGGAACATAATGAAATTAAATTATAGATGAATAATGAAAATCGATTTTCATATTGTGGTATTAGAAGACCACCGATCTTGTACTTGGCGTACGACGAATTGATTTTCTGGATATGGCATTAAAATGCCACTGGTCGCGTACTTGTTGTACGGCGAATATCTGGTTGAGAAAAATGAAGTTTCAATTATAGTAAAGACAATGTCATGACACAAATACTATATGTTACTGTCATCCTGAAGATGATCCGGATATGCTGAACTTTGTTTATCATTTTTCAAAGTCTCAAGCACTGTAGATTGTGCGGATATTCCTTGATATGGATATTAAATTGAGACATCGAAAGAATTTAAAAAGATATAGATCTCTCGAAGATATAATATACTTCTTCCCGATTGAGTAAATATCTCAAAAATTAACAACAATAAAAATAATGAAATCTAATCCTTGTCATAATAATCTTCCTAGTCATCTCTAGGCTCAAAACCGGGAGGTGGTGTAGAACTTGAGGCAGCAGCGGTAGAAGAGGATGTTCGGTGACGTGGGGGCAGTCCTAGGCGGTAGGGTCGCAGGAGGAACTCCTAGAAAGTCTATAATTCTATCCATCTTGTGATGTAGAGTCGCAATTTCTCTCGAGTTCTCCTCTAGCAAAGATCTTTGAGTTTGAGGTGCTCCGTGGACCGGAGTACGCTCTCTCTCAGCTCTTGAACCGACCCGTCTTGGTACACTTGAAACTGACTGTGAACTGATCATCGGCTCATGGTCTTCCCAGTCGTCACTAACCAAAACTTTGACCTCGTCCTCCAGAGCGAACATTTCAATCATAGGCCCATATGGCAACTGCTAGCGTTCAGATGTGGCGGCAAGCTCGTGAATATGGCTATGCATCAGGAGACCTATGTTGACTAGTGACGATGCTGGATACCGTCAGGTGTATAAACCGGGCCTTATTTACTCCTAGCATGATTTATCAAGAACTATGAACAATGAGGATGGTGGTTGTGGTGTAATTTAGACTGAGCCTGAGAGTTAGTTTCTCTCAAGTTGCTTACGTATCCAATGTATGTAATTGGAATCAAGTCTTCGTAGTTCCTTAGGGTAGTTTATAATGGAGGCGTCACGCCCCATTTCTTGTTGGACAAGCATTGGACTCTTAAACCCTAAGGATTATTACGTGTTGATCTTTCATAAGAGATAATTACGATGGCATTTAAATTATAAGATCTGTGTCCTATAATCCAGGGATTCTTCCCATCGTTATCTGATTATATAGGCACGTGCCTGAATTAACTTATAAGGGAAAACCCTGACGTTCTGAACCTAAAAGCAGACATGGCTCTGAAATCTCAAGCCGCTTGTTATGGTATCGATACCAAGCTGACTAAAGAGGATGTAGCTTCCCTCTGTAAGTAGTACACCTGGAAAATCCCTTGTTCAAACCCACAGTTCCTGCTCTTGGTGTCTATGCCTATCGGGCTCCGGCCGGCTGCTGTGCCGTCTACAAGGAGCAGCTCCTCTGCAGCCTAAGGTTTCCCATTTGTCTACTGGCCGTCTTAGAGCATTATGGGCTTGGCCCAGATTGTTCTGAACGGCATAATGGCGATAGTTGGTTTTTCTATATGGTGCCGGTGCGCCTGCATCCCCTTCACTGTTCAGACATTTCGACTTTTCTATCAATGCAAACAAGTGCCAGATCAGGCTGGGTACTATTGCTTTCCCCGACGAGAGACTTTTACAAAGAGGACCAGTTCACTGAAAATGGCGAATCTTCCTACAAGGGATGGAAATCCCGATTCCTCTTTATTTTCCCTGAAGTGGAAGCCAACCTGGGTTGATGGAATTCTGGCGACCTGGGAGGCGATCCTCGACCAAAAGATGTTGACAAGAAGCTGATAGACGACATTCAGAAAAGTGCCTTCTATATTGGTGCGAAGAAATTTTCCTCTCAACTGATTGAATCGGCCCGACTGCCGACTGTTGGGCCCGATCCTTACAGGGAATTAACCCGGGCTGAATATAGAACTTGTAGGACCTTTGCTTTTACTGTACTTTTGCTGTCGAGTTTGTGAAATACTTGTACTAACACTCTTATGCCTTCCTTTGGATAGTGTCCTCCTTTGCTGAGTTGGTCGCCGATGTTGATGACGAAGAGGAGGTTCCTGCCGGCGCCTTTCCGGAACAGGACTCCGTGAGGACTGTGAGCACCGACCTGGGTGCGGCCCGGTCTGCCGGGAACGTGCTGAGTTCCGAGACGACCAGGATCCTATCTGAACTCCCGGAGGATGCCCCGGTTTCCTCCTCTCCAGTCATTCCAATGGAGGTGGAGGACGAGGAGGAAGAAAGAGAGGAATTCTGGCTTCAGAAGAGGAAGCAAGTGGTAATCGTGGACACCCCTCGGCAGGGTAAATCCTAGAAAAAAAGATGGTTCTCCGTCCTATTGAAGAGATCGAGGATGTTGATCCGGAAGAGGATGCACCCGTGGGTCAAGGGCGTCTAGCTCAACTATCTAACCAAGAATTAGCTATAGTGGTAAGTCCTCTTTCGGTGTCTTGACCTTTCAAGTACTTTTGTTCTTCCTCTAATCGATCAGTTAACCTTTTCAGGGAGCCCAAATTGGTTAGGAATTCCTGCAAAGACTCGTTGAGTCGTTGGCCGCCAAAGAAGCTCAAAAGAAGAGTATCGAGGAGCTGAAATCAAGCCAGGAGAGGCACAAGGAGTCTTCCAAGGCTAAGGATGAGGAAATCAAGGCCCAAAAGAAGCAGCTTGAGGAGGTCAAGACTCGGTGTACAACGGAACTTCAAGCAATATTTGACAAGTACACCGCTGAGAACTCAGAGCTGGGGCAGACTTTGGTTAAAGTTCGAGGTGAAAGGGATGCCCTGGAAGCCTCTATCCCTACTTGGATCAACTAGGCTATGCACGAGTATGAGTCTTCAGACCACCTTGCTCGAGCTCTGAAGGCTTTATTGAACCCAGTCATGCCGTATGGCTATTCTGTTGGGGTTGATGAGGCGAAAGAGCAACGTGCCGAGTTAGTCCTTGTTAGGTGTAGTGCCTGAAAGACAATTATCTAATTGTTTTAGGACAGAATTAATAATTCATCTTATTATATGCATGTATGCTTATAATTAAGACACTACTAAAACCCTAAGTACCTCGTTTATGTAATCACATAACTCAGTGTATGGATATACACAAGAGGATTGAGTTAGTGAGATGTACTTAAAATTAACTTAGTCCGTAGCGTTGATTAATCGAGTACGGGTCTCATGATTAATATGCTAATAATGCGCCCAGAACACTTTACGGTGTGACAGTCTTATCCGGACTGTCGGTAATAGGGTAACTAGTGGGGCATTTATATATGATGATAATCATATAGGGCTGGACCGATTTGATTTGAGTTCTCAATATAATTCCGTGATCGAGAAGTCTTATCGAATCACAAGATGATCATATATGGATTAATCTCAATCCCGAGGTGATCACGGACAACCGCTTAGACTAGGGTAGAGTTTGATGTGTTAGTAAGGATCACTTCGCGGTATGTGGTCCAACACTTCTCGTTGGCTCTATTCCGGAATGAGTGAGTAGTCCGTGCTATCACGAATATGGAATCCATTCCTTCCCTCGGGAAGTAGACGAACGCTTCCCTTATTTGTTGATCCTAAAAACGATCGATCCACGGAGTTCATATTATATTAGTTATGAACTAATTGATCACTAGGGGGTTAATGGTAAATAAGGATAAGAGATTTCGAGAAGGGTTTACGGAGATATCCCGAATCGAAACGAACAGTCTATGCAGGATTTATTCATATGTAATGATTATATCAGTGGACGCTTATCAACTCATGGTTGAGTGTAAGTTATCTATATTTGGCAGAGTTCAGTTTCGGGTTTATGGTGGTGTAATCCCGGAATTAATAGATTGAATATAATTGTTCGGTCTGACGAATAATTTTATTTAATTTATTGTAGCTACTGAATATGGGTCCATGGTCCCCGACGTGCCTCCTAATATAGCATATAGGTTTTCTCGTCGCTTCACCTCAATTATAATTAAATAGTTGGATTGGACTATTTAATTGATATGTGGATTAATTGTTTCGTTGAACTAGATAATTAAATACACGGAAAAGAAATTTTTCGTGGACTCGGCCCAATGTGATGAAAAATGCGTGTGAACTATTTCGCAATAGGGTGGGGCGCATTTTGTTATTAAATTATTAGAGAGAAATTAGTTTTCTTGGATAATTATTTAATATATGATTTAATCATTTATTTGTTAAGTGATAAATCATGGAATATTGGATAATATATTTATTTATCCTAATTTGTTTGGGATATATATTATATTTATCTTTTATTTAAAATATGGATTAACATAATAATTATCTCTTAATTATTGAATCCTTGGAGGACAAGGATTACTCTCATATATAAAGAGAGTTCTCTCAAGCCTTATTAACATCACAAAATTTCGAGTTTTAGGTAGTATTGTGGCTTAGATATTTCGGCCTAATACTATTGGTTCGAGTTTTAAAAAAACTTCGGGTTTTTCTAAGGTAGCATATCGAGGAGGTCCGGCGGCTTGAAACACCATCCACCTGGTGGTGCTTGGAGACACACGTTGGAAGACTTTTGCTTCTCAACTAGGATCTCAACTAGCTCGGATTGGATTGACCTTGTTCTTGGCGTTTTGCACCATAAAAAGGTTGGTAATCTAACCCCCTCGTAGGTTAGATCTATTATTTTATGTGTTTTGATTTTTAGATCTAGATCTTGTACTTTCCAATGCGTAATCGGGTGGATCTATGATCCATCCGGCGATATTACATCCTACAAGTTGTATCGGAGCCTTTGATCTATCAATCAAAGTATGTGAATTTTAGATCTAGGAGTGTAATAGCATGTGTAGATTGTGTTTTTTTCGTTTTATGTTTGATTAATTCAAAAATTATCATGTTGAATGCCTTTGTGATTGTTGTGGTTGAAGAGATGGATTGGGTTGGTTTTGTTTACCCGTTAGATCTGTTTTGTAGCTTTTTTGATTCGTATCAATTGGGCATAGGATTGTTGTAATTTATTTTATGTTGAATCAAAAATTGTAAAAAGATTGGATCTTTTGTATATATTTTTTGATCCGGATCCGAGACGACGAAGATCATAGTGTTGAAGACCATGGTGTTGAAGATTATCAAGAAGGTAAAACGGGAGGAGGCTGATTATTGTTTTTATTTAAAAAGTCACGGCTTTATTTTTTTTACCACCTGCGGCAGTAGGTATTTTTTTTATCACGGCAAATGTTTTTGCTTTATTTGTTTACGGCAGTATCTTTTTTTTGTTACCTAATTGTTTGGTCATTAGGTCAATCATGTTATATTATTAAAAAAAAATGTTTTCTTTATATATCTGTCGAGGCAATTTAAAAATAAAAATAAAAAAAAGTTTTTTTTATATATAACACAATTCTTAATATAGATATATTTAAAATATATTGGTTTATTACGGCCTCCTCTCCTCGTCGTTCGTGGTTCGTGTCAAGATCGATGGTTCGAGATCCGGAAGTTTCAAGATCAAGTTCGAAGATCGAGACTTGAAGACTTAGAATAAGTTTTACCTTTTCCTTAGAAAATAGGTTAGTCGGGGGTACCAATGGTCCATCTCGGTGTTTAATTTTTCCGTTATTTTTTTTTCGTGTATGATCGAAAATTGTATGATATAACCGAAAATTGCCATGACATGCATCTTCATGATTCCACTCCAATGCATACACGTAGATATTTAATTTCGAATTAAATTAGGCGTGTATAACTCGATTAATTAGTTAACATACTTGTTTTAATTCATATGTGGTAGTTAATTAAAATTAAGTAACTAATTATTAAAATCGAGGAACCGGGTTTTGTCAATCGTTACGATTTTAGTGATGGATTCTCGGTGAATCCCACTTAGATAAATCGTTGAGTTTTCGGTGAACCTACCTTAAACAGAAACGAGATTACGCTTTTGTTGATAATTTAGAAATCGGAAAATCTTAGTACATGGGTTCGGAAATGGTCTAACCATGGTTGGGAGAGTTCAACTGAGCTTCGGCTCAATCGAATCCCCTTCCACGTGTGATGTACGTTACAGTGGTTCGACAAGACTTAGCAAAGCCGATAAGCCTTCGGGCTAAACGGGGCTTCTCTTGCCGGATTAGCCTGAATTGTCACATATGTTCCAACGAAAAAGACGGCGTAGGCTTGCCTACATAACCGACCCTGTTCGGAGTACTTTGATTTATTGTTTCTTATTGTCAAGACCAAAACCGCAATTAGTAAACCCACAACCTTTTCAAAATATTGAGTGGGAGCGGGGAAGGCGACAGCCGACCCCACGGCCTCTACTATAGGTCAAGCACGTGAGAGAAGGGTTACGCCTCGAGCCGCTTTAATTTCGGCCCTCTACGGATGGTGTTCACCCCTATCAAAATTCAAGGCTTGGTCTCCGAAAGGATAGGATTTTGGGTACTCGTTGAGTCACTAACCGACCCTACGGCGGCATACTCGGGGCGTACTTTGAGATCTGATATAGTAGATCACACTCTTTATGGATATTTTTGAAATATCTAGGCTAGAAAAAGAAAGGTAATCAATGATTAAAGTCCGGGATGCCTGATTCCCGTGAGATGTTCGATTCTAGAAGATTAATCATTGAGAGATTGTCTCAGTTTAACCGTCACCTCTTTGACCTACCATACGGCGGCACTGAGGTGCGAGGTTAAATCTTTGGAATGGTAGGATAGACTTTAAACAAGTTTATTATTCCTAAAATAAAATCTAGTAGTGAAAATTTATTTTTTGAATTTAACTTTCTGTCATATTTATTTTACAACTAAATCTCTAGGCTTTTAAACTGAGTAATAGGACTTCATTAAAAATGTGGAAGTAACAAGTACGTTGTAATTATCAAAAGAATGCAGTTAATTTTTCGGAAGAGATTTTCCCTTGAGCCTTTAAAAACTTAAGTGACTTAGTATAGGTATGTCACGGGTGTCACTCGTGTTGAACGAGAGACTACCATACTTAGTTTACCAAAGATGATATAGGACTATCAAATTCATTTAGTGAATTTTAAAAGTGTAATTACACAACAAATTTCTAAATTGAAAATTTGGAAAATCATATACATAAGGCGTTGCTAGTTAGACGGTATTTGGAACCGATAAACTAGTGGGAGCCTTAGTCTTATGATTTGTTGTTTTTCTGAATCATTAGAAATGTGTAATGAACTGCACAAGAGTTTTTCCATTCATTGGAAAAAACAAGAATAAAGCGTTACTAGTGTGAGATTTTATAATCTTTGGAACATCATTTTATAATCTTTGGAACATCATGAACATCATTGCTAGTTAGACAGTATTTGGAACTGATAAACTAGTGGGAGCTTAGTTCTAGGTGATTTTCTAATCTTTGAAAAATCATAAATACAAAGTGTTGCTAGTTAGACGGTATTTGGAACCGATAAACTAGTGGGAGCTTTGCTCTTATGATTTGTCGATTAGAAAAATCGAATAGTCCAAGCTAGTAACACTTTCATTAGGCATCCCACAGTTCAAGAGTAGTCTCAACTCAAACGAACTGCTAGTTCAAGACTGTTTCCATTTAAGGAAAGTCGAGAATGGGAAAGAATGTTTATACGTGTTAGTCATCTAAACTAAGTAGTTTTAAGGCTAAACCGGAAAATTAATAAATTGGAAATTAGAGGATAAGGAAAGTGATTTCGGATCACTGACCAATGCAACCTTAGCAATTTTCTCAAAAAGCTAAGTTCTTTGGAAGAACTAAGTAGCTTTCCATTAAACGATAAATAAAATAGACAACGGGCAGTTATTTCAGATAGACTAGTAGGAGTGATATAGGAAATGAATCTCGGATTCAATTCTTGAGTATCACAGAAAATTTATTTTCTGTTTTTGGATTCGTTGGAACGAACGCATTCATTTTCAATAGGATAATTTGTTTGTCTTATTGACGATGAATATAACATTCGTAGTACGAATCCAAGACTCGGACTTTTGTTTGATAAAGTCAGAACCACTAAGCATTGCTGAAAAAGGTATTAGTAACACATCTTAAAATATATAAACGCAAATGGTTTCCGTATTTCGATAAACGCTTTTTTCTATTCTATTAATTAGTGCATATTCCCTAAAGTTAAGATCTGAAGATTGGCTTAGGGTGATTCCTATCTCCCAGTCAAAGGAACACTGTCTCAAAGGAACAATGACTAAGTTTCCTTTCAATCAGGAAATGGTAATAGATTTAAAGAAGTAACATAACTTGTTCATAACAACCTTCGGGGTCATATGAAAGATACAAGCTAGTGAGAGCTTCTTAGTGGTGACATATTGTCTGATAACTACTCGAAACTCCGGTAAGTTTATCCAAAATATTCGGAAGAAATCTCTGATTTCCCTAGAGATAGAGTATTCCATACTCAGAAATAGGTTATTGCGTAGTCTTCGGGACTGATGCTCGGTCTGCCTCCCAGTGAAATGTTTTCACTAAAGGATACACTATAAATTTGCCTTATATATAGTTATTGATGTGCTACGATATGCTGCTGAACTCATTTAAGATATTGGTTGCAAAATAACGGTTTACATTGTAATGAAAAACCAAGAAGTCTACCTAAAAGATGCCTATGTATTTATGGATAAGGTTCACCCCACTTCCGTAAACATAGACATTTAGCATTTAGTGCTTGAAGGTAGTACTTGAAATTTTGCGTACACGTTCATGTCGTGAAATATCTTAATGCATTGAGTAAAGGTTGGTTATGAAACTCGTAAAATCAGAGAATGACGGTTATACTGTCAAACTCGGTCTTATAGAGTCAATAAAATAACAACTTTAGATCTTGAAGTATTTGTACTCAAGATGTTACTAACTGATTTGTTCAGTCTACATCCAACACCGGCAGTTGGTGATAACACTAATAAAAACTACTAAACTAGATCGGTATATCAATCCACCCCGAACGCAGTGGGAGTATGGTTTGTCCATTACCTATTGCAGGACCTTACGGTCTATTGTTCGATAAAACTAGTTTTAAATTTATTTTACCGGAACACCCCAAGTATAAGGTTCGTAGTATAGAGTGTTACCGAGTCGTCCTAAGGGAATCGTATAATTATCGGATTACAGTATAGTCGTTATAATGTCACGAAGATTTAAATTAAACTATTGAAATTAATTTTAATATAAAAACTGGAGATTAAGATTGTATCAAATAATTAAAAGAATAGTAGAACAACCAGAATCAACCACACAACAATCACACAACCATTTTATGATCAGAATATGATTTTATTGGTATGATCAATCTCAAAATCGATTAAATTCCTTTAACTCAAATTCTAGGATTTTGTTTTCTTTTCCAAGCAAAACGATTTGACATACATCACAAGATCATCAATTTGTTTCCAAATTACATAACCCAATTAACAACAAATGATTCCTCAAGATATTATTAATTGTATCGATCGAAAAGGTTCTATTGTTGAATCATATTTCCATACTAATTCAAATCAACATGTGGTTTCATCGACATTCCTATCTAACAAAACACTTAACAATCAATCCAAATACCAATCGATAAATAAAATACAATATTCGAATTCATAAATAGAGATAACCTAACAATTCGTGGTTGTGGTGATGTTGATGTGGTATCCTCCAGCTATTCTACCGCTATATGCTTAGCCTTGCATCCTTGTGATGATCCAAGACACGGTTGAAGGAAAGAAACTCATAATTTTGGAGGGTTTTGGTGCGGCTGCTTTTTTGGGTGAAAATATGCGGCTGCTCTCATGTGTGTATTAGGGTTGAAATATGCACTGTATTTATAGAACTCTGAGGCGGCTAGGGTTAGAATCGGTGGTGGACGCCCGTTTGATCTCTTGGACGCCCGTCCAGAGTGCAAAAATATTTGAGTCGGGCCGAGCTGGGGTTGGACGCACGTCCTATACAAAATCAGACGCTTGTTTGCAAAAAATCATCAAACTCTGAATCAAAAACTTGTTCCTGGACGCTCGTCTGGCATAGTGGACGCCCGTCCATCCTGGACGCCAGTCTAGGGATTCAAACGTTCGTCCAGAGCTCCTGGGATTGATTTAATTGATTTCTTCCCTCTTTATCTCTTTATCCTTCAGCTCCCACTCTTCAAAGTACGATTAAACACTTCAAATCATCTTTTTCCAGTCGCATTTAACACCTGCAAGTCATTGGAAGCACACCAAAGTGTAACACAACTCAAACCAACATAAAATCATCATTTTAAGCACGTAATTGGCACGTTTTACACTTTTTATAACTTTAAAACCATTTCTTAAATCTATTCATTTAATTCGTAATTTTCTATAAAAATTACTAAAACACGGGGATTATTGTTATGAAATATTGCAATATAAATCATAAAATTCACCGAGAACAACTCCCCCACACTTAGCTTTTTGTTCGTCCCGAACAAAACAATCAAAACTGGCTCACTGTACATGTAATCCACATAGATCCCTAACTCACGTAACCAAAGATACGACAACGATAGCAATTAATACCACCATAGAGATAGATTCTGTGTGTGTGTGAAAAGCCCTTTTCAATCTCCACCATTCTTTTGCACAAAAATCCTTTCAAACAATCCTACTGACTTTCCTAGGTATAGGCAGTAATCGTTCCACACAAAGTCTTCCCGTGTACTTATTAGGATAATCCCTAATGCATATCATTCAGTTTATACTGGGGATAGTCAGGAGATAACTACGGTTCCTACCAACTTTACTAATTTTCCACATTGCCATTTGCTAATTTTCTTTTAAAGTTCACTTAATACCACATGTATAGCATATGCCCTCATTCCCAGCAATAGGATGTTTCGTGATAACACCCTAGCTGGACTACTATCATAAGGCAGTCGGGAGCTATTGAGCCTCATAGTGGTATAGGACATTTCGTGATAATGCCGAATCGCACTCAAATCATCGACAGCTACATCCGACATAAATATATATATATAATTCATCTTAGATTGGTATACAAACCTTAAGATATATCCCTCCTATCACATTCAAACCTTCAGATATTCACAGTACACGTTCAGAATTTAGGTGTTACGTTTACTGTTACTATTAAGCACAAGTCTCTCTAGGATAAACCACTAGGATCGTGAATGGATAAAGTTTAAAAACTTCGCTTCAATTTCAAAGGCTTACGTGAATATGAAATGAATACTATCTCGTATCAGTAAAAACATGCTATAGTTATCTCATAGAAGTTACAGACAATCATCGTCAAGAAACTACAACTAGCGAGCCTTTTTGTTTCAATCATATGCTTGTAACTCACAAAATTTTTAAATTTGGCATGAAATCCACATTTACTCATTTTCCAATAAATATAACATGAAAACATGTAGACACCCCCCCACACTTAAATCACATTATGTCCTCATAATGTGCAAATGAAAGAAAAGAATACTTAGCTGGTTGCAAAGTGGTTGTCGGCTGGAACATTATTGTACCGCTGCAACTCGTATCAAGAACAGACAACACTGAAGGAATAGCTGGCAAAAATTGCTCAAAAGTATCTGCCACACACGACATAGCGTATAATCTCGGGGGACAAGGGGTATATGAGTAAACATGGAACCATGAAACAAGGCAAGTGGTGCAAGTAGGTAACGGGACAACCACCACACAACAAGTTTTATTAAAACTAAGTAAGGAAATAAAATACTTGAAAGGATATCTAGGTTGCCTCCTAGTAGCGCTTCTTTTATGTCAGTAGCTTGACAGAGTCAGCAAAGTCAACCCGGATCGGGCCACTTTGGTTTGATCAGGGCCACTCCTTCATCAGAGTCAGAGTGGAGAGCATCGGTGTGGTCACAGCAACAACAAGTCAAGTGCGCGACTGAGTCCTGGAACTTAGCCATCCAGACATCACTGATTTTCTTCTTCGTGTTGTTGCTTAATTGTGGCACTGGCATACTGATAGGTGCAGGAGTCGTGGTAGAAGCATCTTTAAGGTTAAGGGCAATAATGTCATCATCCGAAGTAAAGAAGTCGGATGGGATCTCATCACAAATCAGCACATCAGTCATGTCAACCAACTCTTGAAAGTATAGGACTTCAGGTGCTTCATAAGGCTGTCCGAAATACTTTTTCAATCTATGACCGTTCACTTTAAAAGGTTGACCGATGTACCCTTTCAAGGAAATTGCTCCACCCGGATGAACTTCGACAATTTCAAAGGGTCCGGACCATCTGGACTTAAGCTTGCCAGCAAACAGATGTAATCTGGTGTTGTAAAGCAAAGCCATCTCTCCTACCTTGAAATCTCTATCTTTTATCTTTGCATCGTGGAGCGCCTTCGTTCTCTCCTTGCTCAGCTTGGCGTTCTCGTAGGCCCTGAGTCCGAATTCATCGAGCTCATGTAGTCAGTAGGTAATCTTTTCTCCCCACGAGTTGGCTATCGAAGTTTAAGAATTTAATAGCCCGGTAAGCTCTGTGTTCCAGCTCGACTGGTAGATGGCAAGCCTTGCCATAAACCATTTGAAATGGTGACGTACCCATAGGGGTCTTGAACGTAGTGCGATAAGCCCAAAGTGCGTCGTCCAACTTCAGACTCCAGTTGGATCTATTTGAATTTACCGTTTTCTCCAAAATCCGCTTTAGACTTCTGTTGCTCACCTCGACTTGGCCACTGGTTTGGGGGTGGTATGGTGTACCAATTCTATGCTTGACACCATATCTCTCAAGAATTTTATCCAGTGGTGCATTACAGAAATACGAACCTTCATCACTGATAAGGGCTCTAGGACAGCCAAATCTAGTAAAGATATTATTTTGCAAGAATTTCTTTACAACTTTGTGATCATTGGTTTGGGTGGCTATGGCTCTACCCACTTGGAAACATAGTCCACACGGACGAATATATTTGTTAGAGCATGATGATGGGAACGGTCCCATAAAATCAATGCCCCAGACGTCAAAAACTTCACATTCCAAGATAGGCCTCAAAGGCATCTCCATCCTATTACTGAGTCTCCCTACTCTTTGGCATCTATCACAGCCTTTGCAAAAGGCTTCAGCATCTTTAAACAAAGTAGGCCAGTAAAAACCAGCTTGAAGGATTTTTGTGACTGTCTTAGGTGCTCCGTAGTGTCCACAAGCGGGACCACTATGACATTGCTCTAGAATATCCAATTGTTCATGCTCCGGAACGCACCTTCTAAGCAACCCGTCCTTGCAGACTTTAAACAGATATGGATCCTCCCATACGAGATATTTTAAGTCGCTGAAAATTTCTACTTTTCCTGATACGTCATCTCTTCTAAATGCCCACTTGCTAAGTAGTTGACGTAATCAGCATACCACGGCCTCAAAGTCTCTAGCTTCATTAATTGCTCAGTCGGAAAGTCAATGCCTATCTCCCTAGGGATTTCGCCACCCTCGTTCACTAGGCGAGATAAGTGGTCAGCTACAACATTATCACTACCTTTCTTGTCCTTAATTTCAAGGTCAAATTCCTGTAGTATCAGGATCCATCTGAGTAACCTTGGTTTAGCGTCTGCTTTTCCCATAAGGTAGCGTAGTCTTTGCGTGATCCGTCCCGGACCACAACTTGAGACCCGAGAAGGTAACTTCTAAATTTATCCATAGCAAAAACGACAGCTAGGAACTCTTTCTCCGTAGTAGTGTAGTTACACTGAGCTGGGTTCAAAGTTCGGCTCGCATAGTAGATAGGCCTGAACTTTTTGTCAATTCTCTCGCCCTAGAATGCGCCCACCGCGTAGTAGAGGCATCGCACATTAATTCAAAAGGCTTAGTCCAAATCTTGTGCGATTAAGATAGGGGCATTTATGAGCTTATCCTTTAGGCAATTAAAAGCTTTCTTACACCCATCATCAAACAAGAACTCCACTTCCTCTTTCGGCATGTTGGATAACGGCTTTACTATCGTCGAAAAATCTTTAATGAAACACCGATAGAAGCCCACATGTCCCAGAAATCCTCGTACCTCCTTCACTGTCTTCGGGTATGACATTCTCTCAATGGCTTCTACTTTAGCCTAATCCACCTGAATACCATCACTGGACAGCTTGTGTCCCAAAACAATCCCTTCTTCGACTAGAAAATGGCATTTCTCCCAGTTAAGCACCAGATTTTTCTCAACACAACATTGGAGCACCATATCTAGATTCTTCAAGATTTCATCAAAGCTGTCGCCATAGACTGAGAAGTCATCCATGAAGACCTCCATGCACTGCTCCACAAGTCCATCAAAAATGGCTAACATGCACCATTGAAAAGTCGCGGGTGCATTGCATAAGCCGAATGGCATTCTGCGAAAAGCAAAAGTGCCAGATGGACACGTAAACGTGGTCTTCTCCTGGTCATTAGGGTCAATGGCTATCTAGAAGTAGCCAGAATAGCCATCAAGGAAACTATAGTACTTGTGACCACTTAGTCTTTCGAGAAGCTGGTCAATGAAGGGTAAGGGGAAGTGATCTTTAGCAGTAACCTCATTAAGTCTACGATAATCTATGCAGACTCTATAGCCTGTCACGAGGCGTAAAGCTACTTCTTCTCCTTTTTCGTTTTTTTCCATTGTAATTCCCCCTTTCTTCGGCACAACTTGAGTGGGGCTGACCCACTCACTATCAGCTATGGCATAAATAATTCACATGTCAAGCCATTTGATGATCTCCTTTTTGACAACCTCCTGCATGTGCGGATTTAGCCTCCTTTGAGGTTGTCTGACCTTTTTCGCTCATTCCTCCGTTCGAATCTTATGCATGCACACGTCTGGGCTGATTCCTCTGATATCGCCCACCTGCCATCCGAACGCGAGGATATGTTTCTCAAGCACTTTGATTAATTTCGCTTCTTGCTCCTTGTTCGGTAAAAACTCGTTTTAAATTTATAATTACCGGAACACCCCAAGTGCAAGGCTCGTAGTAAAGGTGTTACCGGGTCGTCCTAAGGGAATCGAACGTCTATCGGATTAAGTACAGTTTATTGTATCGATTATGTCACGACTATTAACTAAACTAGGGTTTAAACTAATTATGAACAGTAAAAACGACAATGAACAGTAACTTCGATGAATAGTAAATTTGCGTAAAAATTAACAATTAACAACTAGAATTTAAAACAACTAACTTAGCAATCAACGATTTATACTAATGATTCGATTTATCAAGTAATTAAAACAACGGCAAGGCAACGGGAATCCACCGATCAACCAACCCAACCCCAACTAGACGGCAAGCTAAAGATATAATTTTTAGTAACGATCAATCACGAATTCGATTAAATTTCTCTAAGCGAATTCTAGGGTTTCGTTTTCTTTTTCAAGTAAAACAAAACGACATGCAAAACACGATCACGAGATTATTTCTAATACTCTTACTCAAATAATTATAAACGATCTCTCGAATTATAATTAAGTGCATCAATTGAAAAGATCACAACTTTGAACAATATTTTCATATAAATTCAAATCAAACGATAGTTTCATCGATCTCTCGATTCGAATAAAACATAAACAATACAAAACAAATTCTAATTGATGAAAAACGATAACTTTACTCACTAAAAGTACGGCTAAAAATCTCTCTAGTTGGTGTTGATGTTGATCGGTTTCATCCGTTGTCCCACCGCGATGTGCTTAGCCAATAATCATGTTGTTAACCATGATTATGATTATTTGGTTGGAGAAATTCATCCCTAACTAGGCTTTGGTGCGGCCGGAAAATAATTGCGGCTGCTCCTCTATCTCGAATTGCGGCTGCTTTGCTTTGCGTCTGTATTGCCAATTTAGGGTTCTAAAGGCTGCGGTATTTATAAGAACAGGTAAGTCGGTTGCTACAGTATCTTCTCAGGATGCTCGTTTACTTCTAAAATTCATATCTTGAGTTGTAGACCTCCAAAAATTATGATCCGAACGTCATAAAAAAGCTCTCGGAAAACTCTACAACTTTCATTAAGGACTCTTCTTCAGAAAACGCCTTTTTGATTAGCCCGTCGTATTACGAGTCGTTTTCGGGATTTTCCACTTACCCAAATTGATTACCCACTTGACCACCATTTGAGTTGTAGAAGTCCGATTGATGTAATTCAAAGTGCGTTGGAAAGCTCTTTCAAAGATCTACAATTTTCATGAAGAAGTCCTCCCCTGAAAATGCCTCTAAGCTGGGTCAAATCTCCGTCGAAAATATGTAACGATTTAAGTACTTAGGAAAATTTGCTCCGTTGAACTCGTAAACTTGTGGCATCTTCTTCTAACCCTCTAAACACCTCTTTTAGACCGAAGATATGCATCTACAAGATATCCAAAATATTGCAAAGTGTAACAACATCCAAATAAACATAAAACCAACGATAAAAACACATAAATCGACCACTTTTGCAATTTATTATCTTTAAACATCATTTGCTCGCTTTATCCTTTTGGCGAGTGATTTTCTATAAAAATCACTAAAACACGGGAGATAATGTTACGAAACAACTCGATAAAAACCATAAAATTAGTCGTAAACAACTCCCCCACACTTAGACTTTTGCTTGTCCCGAGCAAAACAATCAAAACTAGCTCACTTTATATGCAATCCAAATAGATCCCTAACTCACGTAACAAAAGATACAACAACCATAGCAAGTAATACCAACATAGAGATAGATTCGGTGTGTGTGTGACAAGCCCTTTTCAATCTCCACAATCCTCTCAAACAAATACCCCTTCAAATAGTTTAATGACTATCCTAATATAGAGCGTAATCGTTCCACACAAAGTCTTCCCGCGCACTCGTAGGATAATCCCTACGGCATATCATTCGGTTTATACTGGGTATAAGATTAACGATAACAAAGTCTTTAACTTATTTTCTCACTTTGATTCTTTTTTTGACGCATATTAGAATGAGCTCTTACCCGTCATAGTAGAATAGGATGTTTCGTGATAACACCCTACCTTACTCAAATCATAAGGTAGCTTCTTCTAACTGTCGTGAGCTTTTGGTCATCATAGTGGTATAGGACATTTCGAGATAATGCCCTACCGCACTCCAATCATCGACTAGCTTTCGACATACACACTTTCAACTTTATTCTTTTGTATTATTCTTGTATTTTTCATAGAACAATAGTTACGTTTCACTTATCACATTCAAACTTCGGATATTCACGGTACACGTTCTAAACTTAGGTGTTACTTCACGTTATTATTAAAACAAATCTCTCTAAGATAAATCACTAAAATAATGAAAGGATACAGTTCAAAATTTTTGCTTCAATATCAAAGGCTTTCGTGAGTGTGAAATGAATACTATCTCAAATCAGTAAAAACATGCTATAATTATCTCACAGAAGTTACAGACAATCATCGTCAAGAAACTACAACTAGCAAGCCATTTGTTTCAATTACATGCTCAAGATTTACAAATACCCAAGTGTAAAAACTTTAAAATTGCACCATCTATCAGAGATCACAAATATTTACTCATATTGTCGAAAATAAAGCATGAATTGCACCCCCACACTTAAATCACATTATGTCCTCGAATGTGCAAATAAAAGAAAAGAATACTTAGTTTGGTTCCAAAGATGGTTGTCGGGCGTAGATTGGCGGTGGTCGGGCCGGAGCATGAATAAACCGCCGCACTCGTATCGAAATCGTACAACATTGAAAGTAATAACTTGCAAACCTACTTAAACGTATCCGCAACACTCGACATAACGTATAATCTCGGGGTATACGGGGTATATGAGTAAACATGTATACACATAAAACAACCACAAATAAGACAAGGATAACCAACACACAACTCACCAAAGTTTTATTCCTACTAACCTAAAAACTTAACTAAAAAGGAACTTAAAAGACTAGGTCGCCTCCTAGTAGCGCTTCTTTTATTGTCATTAGCTTGACACGAGTAAACCAAGTCAACCCGGATCGGCCACTTGGGTTTAGGCTAACCACTTCTCCATCGGAATCGGAATGACTAGGACGGAAATGGTTTTCACCACAACAACAAGTCAAGTGCGCGAGAAGATCATGAAATTTTTCTCTCCGTACAACACCGACTCTCTTCTTCTTGTTCTTGTTTCTCGGATGCGGCCGAGGTATGCTAACGGCTCGGGAGCATTGACGTAAAGATCTACAAGGTTAGGGGTATTAATGTCATCATCCACTCCAAAGAAGTCGGATGGAATCTCTTCACAAATAAACGATTCAACCGTTTCATTTCTCTTTTGAAAGTATAGTACTTCAGGCTTTTCCTTGGGTTGCCCAAAGTACTTCTTAATCCGGTGACCATTGACTTTGAACGGTTGATCGCCGTACCCTTTCAACGTAATGGCTCCACCAGGATGAACATCAAGAATCTCAAAGGGGCCAGACCATCTAGATTTAAGCTTACCGAAGAAAAGATGGAGTCCGGTGTTATACGAAAAAGCCATGTCTCCCACTTTGAATTCCCGATCTTTAATCTTAGCATCGTGGAGTGCCTTCGTTCTTTCCTTGCTCAGCTTGGCGTTCTCGTAGGCCCTGAGTCTGAATTCATCGAGCTCATGCAGTTGCAATAATCTTTTCTCGCCACAGAGTTGGCTATCGAAGTTTAAGAATTTAATAGCCCAGTAAGCTTTGTGCTCCAGCTCGACTGGTAGATGGCAAGCCTTGCCATAGACCATTTGGAAGGGTGACGTACCCATAGGGGTCTTGAACGCAGTGCGATAAGCCCAAAGTGCGTCGTCCAAATTCAGACTCCAGTTGGATCTATTTGAATTCACCGTTTTCTCCAAAATCCGCTTTAGACTTCTGTTGCTCACCTCGACTTGGCCACTGGTTTGGGGGTGGTATGGTGTACCAATTCTATGCTTGACACCATATCTCTCAAGAATTTTATCCAGTGGTGCATTACAGAAATGCGAACCTTCATCACTGATAAGGGCTCTAGGACAGCCAAATCTAGTAAATATATTCTTTTGCAAGAATTTCTTTACCACTTTGTGATCATTGGTTTGGGTGGCTATGGCCTCTACCCACTTGGACACGTATTCTACACAGACCAGAATATATTTGTTAGAGCATGATGATGGGAACGGTCCCATAAAATCAATGCCCCAGACGTCGAAAACTTCACATTCCAAGATAGGCCTCAAAGGCATCTCCATCCTATTACCGAGTCTCCCTACTCTTTGGCATCTATCACGCCTTTGCAAAAGGCTTCAATCTTTAAACAAAGTAGGCCGGTAAAACCAAATTGAAGGATTTTTGTGACAGTCTTAGGTGCTCCGTAGTGTCCACCGGAAACCACTATGACATTGCTCCGAGAATATCCAATTGTTCATGCTCCGGAACGCACCTTCTAAGCAACCCGTCCTTGCGATTTTAAACAGATGTGGATCCTCCCATACGAGATACTTTAAGTCGCTGAAAAATTTCTTCTTTTCCTGATATGTCATATCTTCTAAATGTCCACTTGCTAAGTAATTGACGTAATCAGCATACCACGGCCTCACATTCTCTAACTTCATTAATTGCTCAGTCGGAAAGTCAATGCCTATCTCCTTAGGGACTTCGCCACCCTCATTCACTAGGCGAGATAAGTGGTCAGCCACAACATTATCACTACCTTTCTTGTCCTTAATTTCAAGGTCAAATTCCTGTAGTATCAGAATCCATCCGAGTAACCTTGGTTTAGCGTACGCGCTTTGCCATAAGGTAGCGTAGTGGTCGCGTGATCCGTCCAAACCACAACTTGAGACCCGAGCAGTAACTTCTAAATTTATCCATAGCAAAAACGACGGCTAGAATTCTTTCTCTCGTAGTAGTGTAGTTACACCGAGCTGGGTTCAAAGTTCGACTCGCATAGTAGATCGGCCGGAACTTTTTGTCAATTCTCTGCCCTAGAACTGCGCCTACGGCGTAGTTAGAGGCATCGCACAATAGTTCAAAAGGTTGAGTCCAATCGGGCGCGATTAAAATGGGGGCACTGGTTAGCTTATCCTTTAAGCTATTAAAAGCTTTCTTACACCCATCATCAAATAAGAACTCCACTTCCTCTTTCGCAGGTTGGATAACGGCTTTGCTATCGTTGAAAAATCTTTAATGAAACGCCGATAGAAGCCTACATGCCCCGTAAATCCTCGTACCTCCTTCACTCGTCTTCGGGTATGACATTCTCTCAATGGCTTCTACTTTAGCCTTATCCACCGAATACCATCACCGGGACAAACTTGTGTCCTAACACAATCCCTTCTTCGACTAGAAAATGGCACTTCTCCCAGTTAAGCACCAGATTTTTCTCAACACAACGCTGGAGTACCATATCTAGATTCTTTAAAATTTCATCAAAACTGTCTCCATAGACTGAGAAGTCATCCATGAAGACTTCCATACATTTCTCCACTAGTCCATAAAAAATGGCCAACATGCATCGTTGAAACGTAGCCGGTGCATTGCATAAGCCGAATGGCATTCTGCGAAAGGCAAAAGTGCCTGATGGACACGTAAACGTAGTCTTTTCCTAGTCATTTGGGTCGATGGCTATCTGGAAATAACCAGAATATCCATCGAGGAAACAATAATACTTATGACCACTCGGTCTTTCTAGAAGTTGGTCAATGAAGGGCGGGGGAAATGATCCTTAGCGGTGACTTCATTTAACCCGCGATAATCAATGCAAACCGTATAGCCAAATCACAAGGCGTAAGGCAACTTCTTCCCCTTTTTCGTTCTTCTCCACGGTAATGCCTCCCTTCTTTGGCACAACTTGAGTAGGGCCGACCCACTCACTATCGGCGATGGCGTAGATAATCCCCATGTCAAGCCATTTGATGATCTCCTTTTTGACAACCTCCTGCATGTGCGGGCTCAGCCTCCTTTGAGGTTGTCTGACCTTTTTCGCTCCTTCCTCCGTTCGAATCTTATGCATGCACACGTCTGGGCTGATTCCTCTGATATCGCCCACCTGCCATCCGAACGCGAGGATATGTTTCTCAAGCACTTTAATTAATTCTGCTTCTTGCTCCGGCTCGAGTTTAGATGGGATGATCAAGGGCAACTTATCACCGTCTTTAAGGAAGATGTATTTCAGGTGCTGCGGAAGTGGTTTCAACTCTAAGTCAGCAGGTGGTTGCTCTATACTAGATTTTAAGGGACCACCTTTGTCCTTGTGAGCTTGGACCGGTTGACTAAAAAACACCTCGTCTTCCTGAGGTGTAACCCCAGAAAGATATTGAACGATATCATCTAAAGGAATCTTCCTATCAGCTTCCGTCTTTTCTTTCTTATGCTTAACCATCTTTCTCAACTCTTCTTCTTTCAGCTCTTCTGCTAGCCTTTCCCAATCATCAACCCCCCAATGAGTAGTCTCTCTCCAAAAATCCACTTCGTCCCAACTACCCATCGTGGCTTCCTCTTCTACAGGGGCTAAAGTCTTCCCGATGCGCCTCTTTGAAATCATCGTTCATTGCTTTGGGAATTTCCATGTTTCTTGTTCATTGACAGTCGAGCAAGTTGTGAAGACGACTTGTCGGTGACTACGGCCCGTAATGAAATATAAGATGGTCCACGATCGACTTGATCTTCAATGTTTATAACTTCGAAAACACCTATCTCTGTCGTCGCTCTTCGACTTCCTCAAATTTGGCATCTTCTTCGTCCTCATAAATTGCTTCAATGAACGAGATTTCTTCACTCAAAGTGTTCTCTAGACTTTTCCCTTGTGTAAAGGTAACATATGTATCATCAACTCTAAGTGTAATCGACCCTTACGAAGTCAATGAGGGCGGCGAGAGGTGTCTAAAAAGGTCCGGCCTAGAATTAGAGGCATCTCCTTGTCGTGGGTAGTCTAAGATAACCCGGTCGGTAGGGAAAACCAAATGTTCAACATGAAGAAGAACATTAGTAACACAACCGGCCGCCGAGCGACTAGATCGGTCCACCATCCGCAGAGAAATAGGGCGTTCCCGCATTCTTTTATCTAAGCCGAGCTTTTTGCGTACGTTTAATGGCATCACATTTATGGAGGCCCCCGAGTCGCATAAGACATTTTGGAACTTGTGGCCTTCAATCTCACAAGAGATTGAAGGTCGTCCGGGTCACCTCGCTTAACGGCAACTTTCGTGAAACCATAGAACGATCTTCTCTTAATATCTCTTCTCGCCATCCCTTGAAGCTTCTTCTTACTCCCACAAACTTCTTTGAGATACTTAGAGCACTTGGGCATTTCGGTCCAATACCTCTGCTAGGGGTATACTCACTTTGGTGTCTCTAAGCATCCTCCTCACTCCGTCATATTGTTTGTCAAGAATGAGGGTATTCTCTTTCCTCTTTGGTGGATAAGGAATGGCTTTATCATTGTCGGGGAACACCACGACTTTTTAATGGCTTCGTCCTCCTTATCCTTCCATCTCACAAACTTTTCCTCCTCCTCTTTGTCGGGGAACGGCCACGACTTTTCCTCGAATCGAAGCATCCTCATCCCCCGAAGAACCGTCATCATTGAGCTCCTCCTCGCTGTTGGTTTCTTCGGTATAAGATTTCGATTACCCCCTCCCCGAACTTATTGCGTCGGGAGGGGTTGCTCGTTTCCCGATACCTTCCCGGGTCCCCGCCCGCTTCCCACTTCTAAGCGTGACTTCATTCAACTCTTGGTCTCCATACTCCCATTGAGGTGTGATGGCAGTGCAAACATTGATATCTGCTTTCGGATTTCTCTCGGTATAACTTGGAAGTTTACCGTGGGGTCTCGCTTGCTTGCCGATCCGCCATCCGCCCGACTTTGTCTCTCTATTGCCTTGACACTAGTAGACAAGGTCTTCACCATATCCACTAGCTCATCAAACTTATGCTTTGAGGGACACATGAGGTGGTGTGATTTTGATGTTGGCTTTGATTCCAACCACCTTGCGGTCTCGGGAGTTGGGATTGTAAGATTGATTAACCACTCCAGGAGGTGGTCTTTGATAGCTTGAGTTGAAGGAAGTGTTTGAATTGGATGGTCCGGGTGGTGCATTGGGACGTTGAAATCCGGAATAATTCCGATTCGATTGAAGTTTCCTTGGGTTTGGTTGAAATTCACTTCCTCGGTGATTTCATCTCCCGCTCGAAGTCCCATATAATTCACATCGATGGCGCTCTTTGCTTCGCATCCGCAAATTGGCTAGTTGCTTGCTCATTATTTCCATTTGAGCAACTAGCTTCTTAGGCTCGAGTTGCTCGCACGGACTCCCCGATTCGCACTAACATTGGCCTTCCTTGGAGATGACCACATGTTATTCTTCGCTATTGTTTCAGCTACCCTGTAGGCAGTGTCATCACCTCCCCCTAGAAAGGATCCACAAGCAGTCGAATCAAGGTAGTCTCTATTTGGTTGAGAGACACCTCTCGTAGAATAACTCGAGTAGCTCATGTCTATCGTATCCATGATTGGGGCACTTCCTCATCAACGATTTAGTCTTTCCCATGCTTTACCCACACTCTCACCATCAAGTTGTTCAAATGTGGCTATCTCCCTTTTCATGTCCATGATTGTACCAGGGGAGACCCACTTAAGAGCAAAGGCACTTTTAACGTCATTCCAGGAATTGAGAGAATGATGGGCTAAGGATTTAAACCAACGGTTTGCTTCTCCTTTTAGAGCAAACGGGAAGAGTTTCAACTTTACAATCTCAGAATCAACACCAGGATAATGGCCTGCTTCGCAGATTTGAACAAAGGTGGACAAGAAGTCATGAGGATCTTCTTGAGCAGTGCCATGAAAAGAACTATTCTGGACTAGTCCAACCACTCCATTTTTTAGATCAAAGTTTACTTGCCCCATTTCTGGAGGGCGAATAGGTCTATGCCCTTCCAGGAAATCCTGGTTAAGATATGGCGCATAAGGGTCTTGCTGTACAACAGCCGCCTGAGGCTGTTGCTGTTGAACATTCTGATTTAATGGTGGATGTGCAACTGGTGCTTGGGGCTGTTGCTGTTGATGTTGCATCTGCTGGTTTATCCAGGCTTGCTGCTGTTGTTGGTTCTGCAACATTTGCATCAGAATTTGATTTAATTGAGCGGGATCTTGATTATTATTCCCTTGGTTCTCTGGTTCGTCATCACTAGAACCGTGTTGGCTCATGTTGTCAGGATTTGGGAAAAGTCTTCTTCTGACAATGTCTCGCTCGGGTTCGGGGTTAAAGATAAGATTTCCCTTCTTACTTCTGGTTTGCATAAACCAGAAAAGCAGAATAGGAAGAAATCAACCGTAGGGTTGATGAGAACGAGTTTAGAGAAGATTGGAGGATTTAGAAGTTTAGAAAGATAGAAGAGAAGAGAAAAGAAAAGTGGAATTTTCAGGGACTGAACTGGCGTTCAGTGTAAGTGGACGCTAGTTCAGAGAGGATTCAGGAAGTGAACGCTCGTTCAGAAGGTTTTTATTTTGTTTATTTATTTATTTATTTATTTATTATCAGAGCTAGAAAAGATAAAGAAACAGAAACAGGAAAAGAAACCTACCTACGAAAAACTTAAAAACAGAAAAGGCACTAAGACGGTAAAAAAAAACGTGTTGAAATCTTCTAGGGCCAAAATGGAGGGGAAAACAGTGGATTTTGACCTCGAAAACGCACTGAACGGCCTATGGCGTTCACCACGTCGTCGGCGTCAGAACGAGCTTTCCGAATTGGGGTCCTGCGTTCCAAACGGACACTCGATCCAAAAGTTACGGCCAAAATACTACCGCGTGCTAAAAGCGATCCCTTTTGACACAGAAAACTGTCCTACGTAGAATCCGACAACCGTTACCGACTCCCCGGCAACGGCGCCAAAAACTTGTTCGGTAAAAACTCGTTTTAAATTTATAATTACCGGAACACCCCAAGTGCAAGGCTCGTAGTAAAGGTGTTACCGGGTCGTCCTAAGGGAATCGAACGTCTATCGGATTAAGTACAGTTTATTGTATTGATTATGTCACGACTATTAACTAAACTAGGGTTTAAACTAATTATGAACAGTAAAAACGACAATGAACAGTAACTTCGATGAATAGTAAATTTGCAGAAAATTAACAATTAACAACTAGAATTTAAAACAACTAACTTAGCAATCAACGATTTATACTAATGATTCGATTTATCAAGTAATTAAAACAACGGCAAGGCAACGGGAATCCACCGATCAACCAACCCAACCCCAACTAGACGGCAAGCTAAAGATATAATTTTTAGTAACGATCAATCACGAATTCGATTAAATTTCTCTAAGCGAATTCTAGGGTTTCGTTTTCTTTTGTAAGTAAAACAAAACGACATACAAAACACGATCACGAGATTATTTCTAATACTCTTACTCAAATAATTATAAACGATCTCTCGAATTATAATTAAGTGCATCAATTGAAAAGATCACAACTTTGAACAATATTTTCATATAAATTCAAATCAAACGATAGTTTCATCGATCTCTCGATTCGAATAAAACATAAACAATACAAAACAAATTCTAATTGATGAAAAACGATAACTTTACTCACTAAAAGTACGGCTAAAAATCTCTCTAGTTGGTGTTGATGTTGATCGGTTTCATCCGTTGTCCCACCGCGATGTGCTTAGCCAATAATCATGTTGTTAACCATGATTATGATTATTGGGTTGGAGAAATTCATCCCTAACTAGGCTTTGGTGCGGCTGGAAAATAATTGCGGCTGCTCCTCTATCTCAGAATCGCGGCTGCTACTTTGCGTGTGTATTGGTGATTTAGGGTTCTAAAGGCTGCGGTATTTATAAGAACAGGTAAGTCGGTTGCTACAGTATCTGCTCAGGACGCTCGTTTACTTCTAAAATTCATATCTTGAGTTGTAGACCTCCAAAAATTATGATCCAAACGTCATAAAAAAGCTCTCGGAAAACTCTACAACTTTCATTAAGGACTCTTCTTCAGAAAACGCCTTTTTGATTAGCCCGTCGTATTACGAGTCGTTTTCGGGATTTTCCACTTACCCAAATTGATTACCCACTTGACCACCATTTGAGTTGTAGAAGTCCGATTGATGTAATTCAAAGTGCGTTGGAAAGATATTTCAAAGATCTACAATTTTCATGAAGAAGTCCTCCCCTGAAAATGCCTCTAAGCTGGGTCAAATCTCCGTCGAAAATATGTAACGATTTAAGTACTTAGGAAAATTTGCTCCGTTGAACTCGTAAACTTGTGGCATCTTCTTCTAACCCTCTAAACACCTCTTTTAGACCGAAGATATGCATCTACAAGATATCCAAAATATTGCAAAGTGTAACAACATCCAAATAAACATAAAACCAACGATAAAAACACATAAATCACCCACTTTTGCAATTTATTATCTTTAAACATCATTTGCTCGCTTATCCTTTTGGCGAGTGATTTTCTATAAAAATCACTAAAACACGGGAGATAATGTTACGAAACAACTCGATAAAAACCATAAAATTAGTCGTAAACAACCATCTTCTTAAGTTCTTCTTCTTCAAGCTCTTCTGCAAGCTGCTCCCAATCATCCAACTCCCAATTGGTAGTTTGTCTCCAGAAATCTATTTTGTCCCAACTACCCATTAAAACTTCCTCCTCTACAAGGTTAAAGTCTGCCTGGTTGAGCTCCTTCAAATCATTGCGCTCATCCCCGGAATGTCCCGCATTTTCCGTTCACTCATAGCTCGGTGTGCGCAAGTTGTTGAGACAACTCTACAAGTGATTCCGGCCCGTGAACGCTTATTTCTCGCTTTGTGAATTATAACATCCCGGGCTCCTATCTCCGTGAGCTCTTCATCGGGGTCGGATTCATCTCCATAGATTGCTTCAATGAATGAAATCTCCTGGGTCGGGGCTTCCGCAGAACTTTTTCCTTGATCGAGGGTAAAGGAAGTGTCCCCTACTCTCAGAGTGATTTGGCCAGTTTGAAAGTCAATGGTGGAGGCAGAAGTGTTTAAGAAAGTCCGGCCCGAATCGTGGGCATCTCCTTGTCGACGGTAATCCAAGATGACCCGCCGGTTGGAAAAACTAAATGTTTAACATGGATAAGGACGTTGTTAACACAACCAGCTGCTAAACGGCTAGATCGGTCCACCAACTGAAGAGAGACGGGGCGCTCCCTTATCCTTTTGTCTAACCCGAGACTCTTGCAGACGTTCAATGGCATCACATTGACAGAGGCCCCTGAGTCGCATAAGACATTGTGGAACGTGTGGCCTTCAATCATGCAAGAGATTGAAGGTCGTCCGGGGTCACCTCGCTTGATTGCAAAGCTCTGTGAAACCGTTGAACATTCTTCTCTTAGCACCTCTTCTGCCATTCCCTTTAGCTTCTTCTTACTTCCACAGGCATCCTTAAGATACTTAAAGCATTTAGGCATCTCGCTTAATACCTCGACAAGTGGCATAGTCACCATAGTATCTCTAAGCATCTTTCTCACTCCGTCATACTGTTTGTCAGAGTTCAAGATATTCTCTCTTTTCTTTGCTGGATAAGGAAGGGTTTTCGAATGATTGATTATAGTTTGACTTTTAATGGCTTCGTCCTCCTTATCCTTCCATCTGACAACTTCTCAGTTTTCTTTTTAGTCGGGTTCGCCTACCCGACTTCTCTTCTCGCATCCTCATCACTATCCCCCGAAGAATCAACATCATTCAGCTCTTCCTCACCGTTGCTTTCTTTGACATTTGTCTCTCTTACCCCCTCCCGAACTCATGGCGTCGGGAGGGGCTACTCGTTTCCCGATAACTTTTCGGGTCCAAATTTTCTTACCGCTTCGAGGGTGACCGCATTCAACTCCTCCTCTTGTCCATAATCCCATTGCGGTGTGATGGCATTACAAGCACCGACATCCGCCTTGTGGTTTTTATCCGTATAACTAGGCGCTTTTCCTTGAGGTCTCGCTCGCTTGTTGATCATCCATCCGACCAATCTGTCTCTCCATCGTTTTTTGACCGGTGGCTAGTGTTTTCACCATGTCTACTAGCTCATCAAATTTCTTCGAGAGACATAGGTGGGGCTGTTGATTTTGCGTTTGAGGCCAGTTACCTTGGGGTCTTTGGTTATTGGATGCACCAGGTGGTGTGTAATAACTATTTCGCGGGTTTCCCGAATAGTTACGGTTTTGAGTGTGGCTCGATTGACCAGAATTATTACTGAAGCCTCTGAAAGGTTGATTCTGGTTCTCCAGGGCATGCACTTCCTCATTCATCATATTCCCGGCCCGCATGCCCGAGTAATTCACCTCTTGCTGGCCCCTCTTGCTGCTTCATTTGTAGGTTGGCTAGTTGCTTGTTCATTATTTCCATTTGAGCAACTAGCATTTTTGTCTCCGAGTTACTTGCGGCAGCCTCTCCTTTTTGCTTCCACTAACCCGGGTCTTCTTTTGAGTAGCCCACATGTTATTCTTAGCTATTGTTTCGCTACCCCAGTAAAAGATCATCTCCTCCTCCTAAAAATGATCCATGAGCTGTGGAATCTAGGTAATCTCTATTGGGTTGAGTAACACCCTGATAGAATAATTCTAGAAGTTCATGTCGATTGTATCCATGGTTAGGGCATTTCCTCATTAACAAATTCAACCTCTCCCAGGACTTTCCCACACTTTCTCCTTCTAATTGCTCGAAAGTAGATATATCTCGTTTACGGTCCATTATCGTTCCAGGTGAAACGAATTTCAGAGCAAAGGCTCTTTTAACATCAGCCCAGTTATGAAGAGGGTGATGGGGTAGGGGCTTAAACCATCGATTCGCTTCACCTTTCAAGGCAAATGGGAAAAGTTTCAATTTAACAACTTCTGAAGGAACACCAGGGTAGTGACCCACTTCACATATTTGCACAAAAGTAGACAAGAAGTCATGTGGGTCTTCTGGAGCAATGCCATGGAATGAACAATTTTGGACCATCCCCACAACTCCATTCTTTAAATCAAAATGCATTCCTCCCATCTCCGGAGGCCGAATTGGTCTATGCCCTTCCAAGAAGTCTTGATCAAGATATGGCGCATAAGGGTCTTCTTTGCACGCACACAGCGAGCCTGACCCGCCCGGGGCCGTTGTTTGTTGAACATTCTGATTTACTGGTGGATGTGCAACTGGTGCATGGGGCTGTTGTTGTTGCATCTGCTGGTTTATCCAGGCTTGCTGCTGTTGCTGGTTCTGCAACATTTGCATCAGAATTATGTTTAATTGAGCGGGATCCATGCCAGGAGGATTTTGGTTATTATTCCCTTGGTCCTCCGGTTCGTTATCGCTAGAACCGTGTTCGCTCATGTTGTCAGGATTTGGGAAAAGTCTTCTCTTGACAATGTCCCATTCAGGTTCAGGACAGTATAATAACGGTCCCTTTTTGCTCCTGGTTTGCATAAACCAGGGGAGCAAAACAGAAAAGTCAACACTGACAATAGGTCAGGTTGACGAAAGAGTTTTAACCTTGTAAGCAAAGGTTAAGAGAAGGAAATAAAAGGAAAGAACAGAGTAGAATGAATTAGAATAAAATAGAATAAGAAAGAGGAAGCAGACGGGCGTCCGAGGTCTTGGACGGACGTCCTCCTGAAGAGATAACCGGACGGGCGTTTGATACTCCAGACGCTCGTCTGATCTGCTAAACTAATGCAGGATACAAAATTTTAGAATGGACGCCCGTTCAGGTCACTGAACTACCGTTCAGAAGACAAATTGGGGGGCAAACGGGTGTTCAAATTCTGGACGCCCGTTCAGAAAGTTTCTTTTTATTATTATTATTATTTTTTATTTATTTATTTTTTTTAATTTAGAAAAGATATAGAAACAGAAACGGAAAAAAAAACCTACCTACGAAAAACTTAAAACAGGAAAAACACTAAGACGGTGAAAAAAAAACGTGTTGAAATCTTCTAGGGCTAAAATGGAAGGGAAAACAGCAGATTTTGACCTCGAAGATGGTGTCGAACGGCCTTAGGTCATCACCATGTCGTCGGCGTCGGAACGAGCTTTCCGAATTGGGGTCCCGCGCGCCAAACGGACACTCGAGCCGAAAGTTATGGCCAAAATACTGCCGACACAGAAAAAACTACACTACGAAGAATCCGACAACCGTTACCGATTCCCCGGCAACGGCGCCAAAAACTTATTCGATAAAACTAGTTTTAAATTTATTTTACTGGCGGGCCTCGATGGAAATGATCAGCTCTTCTACAATCAAGCGGAAGTCCCACCACATATTCGGAGTCTAATGCACGATGATCTTTTTGGCCCGCCTCATGTCCGCCGTATCAATGACCAGACAACATCATACTAATTGGACGCACCCCCTCATTTTGATGGGGTGCAAACCAGGTGTTTTTATTCCTCATCCCTACTTCTGTCTAGTGTATACTTGTTGTTTACCTCACCCATGGTATGTTTGTGTGGCGTACAGACCACTTTCTTCTGGCTTCTTGAAGTTCACGCATGACAGCGGCCATTGGATGCTTACTATTGGACGCACCCCTATCACAATGCTAGGGGTGCAATCCAGGTGTTTTTGTTTCATCTTCATACAAATGCTTTGCTTATTTATATATATTGGCGTATGACTTCATCTACTCTTGATCCCTCCGTTTCTGGATTGGAATACAGAACGCTTGCACTTGAAAGCAATTTCGGAAGGACGTGGCGGCTCTTCTTGAGGACGACCGGAAAGCATCACCGATCCAAGACCTCTCGGAGAGGAGGCACAAATGGTCGAGGGCGGCTTGACCATGACGGCGCTTTTGTACTCTTTTGCATTCCACCGGTGTAATTACTTTTTGGCTAGGGACTTTTTTGGGGGTACATGAGCGAGTACTCTTCCCTATGTGGTGGATTTTCCTACACCGGGTTTGCCACACATGGGTTTAAGGAGGCCATGCTATGTACCCTATCACGCAAACTGGGGGCGGGCCGGGATATGGCACTGACTTTTGTAGCTCTTTATTTCGATTTTTAATAAAATAAAGTTGCTTTAAAAAAAAAAAATTTATTTTACCGGAACACCCCAAGTATAAGGTTCGTAGTATAGAGTGTTACCGAGTCGTCCTAAGGGAATCGTATAATTATCGGATTACGGTATAGTCGTTATAATGTCACGAAGATTTAAATTAAACTATTGAAATTAATTTTAATATAAAAACTGGAGATTAAGATTGTATCAAATAATTAAAAGAACGAGAACAACCGAATCAACCACACAACAATCACACAACCATTTTATGATCAGAATACGATTTTATTGGTATGATCAATCTCAAAATCGATTAAATTCCTTTAACTCAATTTCTAGGATTTTGTTTTCTTTTCCAAGCAAAACGATTTGACATACATCACAAGATCATCAATTTGCTCCCAAATTACATAACCCAATTAACAACAAATGATTCCTCAAGATATTATTAATTGTATCGATCGAAAAGGTTCTATTGTTGAATCATATTTCCATACTAATTCAAATCAACATGTGGTTTCATCGACATTCCTATCTAACAAAACACTTAACAATCAATCCAAATACCAATCGATAAATAAAATACAATATTCGAATTCATAAATAGAGATAACCTAACAATTCGTGGTTGTGGTGATGTTGATGTGGTATCCTCCAGCTATTCTACCGCTATATGCTTAGCCTTGCATCCTTGTGATGATCCAAGACACGGTTGAAGGAAAGAAACTCATAATTTTGGAGGGTTTTGGTGCGGCTGCTTTTTTGGGTGAAAATATGCGGGCCGCGCTGTGCTCCTGTGTGTATTAGGGTTGAAATAGGCACTGTATTTATAGAACTCTGAGGCGGCTAGGGTTAGAATCGGTGGTGGACGCCCGTTTGATCTCTTGGACGCCCGTCCAGAGTGCAAAACATATTTGAGTCGGGCCGAGCTGGGGTTGGACGCACGTCCTATACAAAATCAGACGCTCGTTTGCAAAAAATCATCAAACTCTGAATCAAAAACTTGTTCCTGGACACTCGTCTGGCATAGTGGACGCCCGTCCATCCTGGACGCCAGTCTAGGGATTCAAACGTTCGTCCAGAGCTCCTGGGATTGATTTAATTGATTTCTTCCCTCTTTATCTCTTTATCCTTCAGCTCCCACTCTTCAAAGTACGATTAAACACTTCAAATCATCTTTTTCCAGTCGCATGTAACACCTGCAAGTCATTGGAAGCACACCAAAGTGTAACACAACTCAAACCAACATAAAATCATCATTTTAAGCACGTAATTGGCACGTTTTACACTTTTTATAACTTTAAAATCATTTCTTCAATCTATTCATTTAATACGTAATTTTCTATAAAAATTACTAAAACACGGGGATTATTGTTATGAAATATTGCAATATAAATCATAAAATTCACCGAGAACAACTCCCCCACACTTAAACTTTTTTGTTCGTCCCGAACAAAACAATCAAAACTGGCTCACTGTACATGTAATCCACATAGATCCCTAACTCACGTAACCAAAGATACGACAACGATAGCAATTAATACCACCATAGAGATAGATTCTGTGTGTGTGTGAAAAGCCCTTTTCAATCTCCACCATTCTTTTGCACAAAAATCCTTTCAAACAATCACTACTAGAAAACTGCCATATAATGAGGAGAATTTAATGAGGAGTTGAAATTTTGTCATTAAATGATACATATAATGAGGAGATCTGAATTGTTTTGTTGATTGATGACGTAATCAAAATTCTCCTCATTAGTTGTATCATTTCTCCTATAAAAAATATATGAAATAAAATCTCCTCATTATTCATAATTTGTTTTTTTATATTAAATTTCCTTAAATTTTTTTACATATCCTCAATATTTTTTAATTCATAATCCTTAAAAAAACCATCTCCTAAAAAACCATTTCATGTAAATCTAAAAAAGAAACCCTTCATTACCCCCAAATTATCCTCGTCCTTCCTCCTCCCTCCCTCCTCGTCCTTCCACCTCCCTCATTTAGAACCCTCCACATGCCGACCAGTCAACAACCCCTCATAGTCGCAATCCACCACCAGGAGATCCAAGGCAGCCGAGCCATGCACGATTTCTGGTGAAATCTCCATTTTCATTTCTCTAAAGTGTTCTTCCATTTCCTACACAGCTGGGTATGCTCTAAATTTTCTCCAAGTCTTCAATTAAGTCTAATATACAGCTAAGTGTGCTGATTTTTTATTTTGTCAGTGCTTCCTTTCAATGTTTGTTTAAGATCTTTCCGTTTAATTGGGTCAATTTATCAGTCAAACGAAGAAGCTTGAGTGGAAAAAAAATGTGTTTTTGGAACATTTCCATCAACTGAGTGACTGGATTTTCTTATTTTCTGCTCTCAAGGTAGAGAATTTATTGGTACTGAAAGTAAAGTAGAAAAGAAAAAAATTTGTAGAAATATTCGATTTTTTTTACCATTACTTTGGTGAAAAAAATTATTGGTGAATTTGGTGAAATATATGTTTAATGGGTTGTTGTGGTTGTTAAAATAGGTGAAAAAATGTATTTATTTTGATAGTAAAAGTCAGAATGCTGTAAATGCTCTTGAATATGTTAGTTTTGTATTTGTCAGTATGAGCTACAGCCTCTCAAAACATGTACATGTTATTTTACTATCTGTGTTTTTGCTATTTTAATGATTCACTGTGTAGTCTACCAGGTAAAGAGCTCAAGCCCTTTTCTTAATACGCACTGTTGTATCTGTATTTTCGGGTAGTAGCTTAATTTTATTAATAAAGGGACAGGGGTTGTGTTATTCATTGGTGTATACTCACATCACTCTTTCAATCTTATCCTCTGGTTTTTCTACCAGCTTTATGCAATAGAGTAGTTGTTAAACTTACCCCTGTTTCATTTATTGCATCAGGAAGAAATCGAAATCAAAAGATGTTGTAGTTATTGTCATTACTCTCGACTTCTTTCATAAATGCTTGACTTTTATTTAGGTGTTCATCATTTGCATTACACACACACAACCCTTTTTTCCTCCTACCGAATGGCCGAAATAACAAGTAAGTGAAGAAATGCCACCTTCTTCAATGGTGTTGGTATGTGTAGTGGTGAATTGACAAAATAAAATTGTCATTTTTCTCGGATTTTCTTCATTTTACGTATCCGAGTTTTAAGAATACAACGGTTACCTCTTTTATATGTGTGCATTTTTTTTCAGTTGTTCACTATTTGATGTTTGGTATAGATAAGAAATGGATGAGAGGCAGGAATGTTCTACACTAGAAATAAAAGACAACAAAACAAAATGTTCTTGGATTCCTAACACCCTCCACGAATCATGGTATAGTTAAACATCCAGTCAAAACAATTGGATTTAATTCAAAAAAAATTCATTATGCCCTTTGTTTTGCAAGGTACACATTGGAAGACATTGGAACTAGATCACATATGCACATCAGTTTGCCTCAAAATAGGGAGAATGTCTTCATGGATGGGCGTGAATCAAGTGAGCACGATATGTCTAAAACAGGGGCAGAGTTCATGGCCAGAGTTCTAGACCATTTACCGTCGATTTTGGCATTTACCGCTCAAGTTCCCAATAGGTCTATTTCTTCTTCACCAAATTATCATTTTTTAAGGTTTTCTTCTTATACCTTTGGTGGTTTGATTTGGTTCGATTCTTGTGATCAGTTACGATGGCATACAACCAATTACATGGAGGGTAGCATACCTGCGCTAGGAAAACAAAAAAAGTGAGGCTCCAATCCAGATAGTTTTGTTGCCTGAATGGCCTTTCACGCTTGCTTGATGGGATAAAAACCTTGCAACCACCAATTAAAATTGAGCCAATTCCATCCATCTTGAAACCACCAATTTATCATGCTTGCTTGATAAGGTACTATCCGCAGATGTCTTGCAATCTGCCTAAGTTTTTGATTTGTATGCTTGCATTTGTTTCAAAGTCAGTATGGTTCAGATTCTCCATCCAAGTCTGTCTGTCTGCCTTATTTAAGTAATTAAGTCTCAGTTTCAGTTTGGTTGCATAAAGTCCCTGCTCTGCTCTGCATCAATCACTACTCTCATTTGTGTCGAAGTTCTTGAGAATTCAGTTGGGTCATAAATCAGGTCTTAGTAGTACATTCCTAAGGTTTAGTTGTTTGCTTGATGTTTAGGCATTATGTTATGCTATCTTGTCTCATTGCTCCATGTCTATTGTATTTCCATCTATGTGGGCTTGTTTGAGTCCCGTCTCTGTTAGATTACATGTTCCTTTGTGGTTTGAATTGTGTCAAGTTATCTGATATATTTGGTTAAATAATAGTCTGCC